>CM066324.1:124757000-125357000 GCA_033807775.1 Saussurea involucrata | reverse complement strand
GTAAGAATCCCACTCAGGTAGAAGATTCTTCACAAACTTGTAATTGATTTCCGATTCTGATTTGTCAACTCCATTCCTTCGTAGATCATTGAGAATAATGGTGTATCGGTTGTAAGTATCCTTTAACGATTCACCATCTTTTGCTTTGAAGCCTCCATAAGCATTGATACTTTGATTTCTTTTAGTCTTTAGAGATTTTGATGAACCTTCAAACTGCCTTTCAAGCTCATCCCATATTTCCTTTGCCGAATCATGACTATCTACACGATTGTAGATATCGTTAGGGATAGCCATGGTCAAATAGGTCAATGCTAATTCATCAATTGCTATCTTTTCTTTATCAGTTTCATTGTAAAACATGTACTCCTTTTCAATTCTCCTTGGAGCAACGTATTGACTTGTAGCAGTTTCAGCTTGACCACTAACTTCCATATATGGTTTGTGTGGACCATTTTTGATTGAGGTCATTAAATCTCTATTCTGATGATTTAAGAACTGAACCATTCTTTGCTTCCGTTGGAAATATTCTTCCACTAGTAGAACTGGAGGTTTAGACTTAGATCCCATATTTAGCAACTCTCTCGACATCTTTAATATTTCTAGAAATTGATCTTCCAGAAAATCAAGCAGAAAGTGTAAAAAAACATTTACACTTAGAATTAACTGTTCAAAAATTCAACATTGTAGTCACAATTCGGATGCAACTAACACACACCAACTCGGATGAACAAGGATCCGAAACCAGCAGATCTCGGACTGAACTGATCTTGATCCGAATTCTTAACAATTCGGATTGTCCTCAATGCGAAATGATCACAACTCGGATGGAGTTTGATCCGTAACGAACACAATTCGGATGATATTTGATCCGAAATCACTACAACTCGGACTTAACAAGATACTAAATCAATTTGGACTTAGTTGAATGCGAGATCACCACAAATCGCATTAATACTGATCCGAAATCAACACAATTCTGATGAATCTGATGCGAATTCAACTCAATTCGGATTG
Source organism: Saussurea involucrata (assembly GCA_033807775.1). NCBI lineage: Eukaryota > Viridiplantae > Streptophyta > Magnoliopsida > Asterales > Asteraceae > Saussurea > Saussurea involucrata. The sequence continues at coordinate 125,355,986 of CM066324.1, read as the reverse complement.
ACCTGATCCGAATCCAACACTTGAATGATCCGAAATCACTTTGAATGATCTGAAATGAGGATGAAAGATCCGAAATGAGGATGAATGATCCGAGTTCTCCACTTAAAACCCAAAAATACTAAATATGCCATAACATTTTCAATTCTTGATCAATTGAAATGAAATTTGCACAAACTTGTTCGAAATCAGATTCCACACATTTTCTTAGTTGATCACAAATCCTAATTCGATCAATTTAATCGAATTAAGATGGAAGACAGCAAAGATTTGTTTTTTGAACAAACAGGTACAAATTCGTCAAAAAGATGATTTATGTGCTGTATTTTGCAAAGATCCTTGAATTAAGAATGATCAGGGATGAAAACAATGGTGTCAAGAATCAATCCAAAAGATCAAAAAAATGGTAGAAATGCTGAATTCAGATGAACAGTAGTCGATGAACAGTATCAGATGGATGATCCGAGTTCTTCATGAATCTTCATGAACAGTGTAAAACTTTTCTGATTTGGTTCTGAATCTGCTTGAATCTTCTGTTTGTGCTCTGATACCAAATGATAAGTCCCAAATCTAGCAATCAAACACAATCAGATCTAGAGAGAGAGAAAGTCATTCATCTATTAATCTTGAAAGTACAAATGACATCAAAAGTTGTGATTTACAAAGAAAGACTTTCCTTATATAGTAGAGTATGACATGCCCATACCTCATACTGGAAAGTATAAACAGTACAAAGGATTATCTGCCTGATAACTACAATATTGCTCTAACACGGACAACGGGACGGAGTTCAAGAACCAGACCGTTAACGAATACCTGATATCCGTCGGTATTTCGCATAACTTTTCCGCCGCACGGACTCCTCAGCAAAACAGAGTGGTAGAACGGAGGAACCGTACCCTAGTCGAGGTTGCTCGCACCATGCTGTCACAATCAAAGCTTTCATTATTTCTCTGGGTTGAAGCGGTTGCAACTGTCTGCTATACGCAAAGCCGCTCCATCATCAACAAGCGGTTCAACAAGTTGCCGAACGAGATCAACAACAACAGCATCCCGAACATCAAGTACTTCCATGCGTTCGGGTGCATATGCTACGTCTTAAACGACAAAGATGATCTCAGGAAATTCAGCCCGAAGGCAGACGAGGAGTATTCATCGGATACTCGATGCAGGCTAAGGCTTATCGCGTTAACAACAAACGGACAAAATTCGTCATCGAAAGCGTAAACGTGACCTTTGACGAAGCTGCATATTTGGTTTCTGAACAAATCAGCTCAGAACCCGCTTTAACTGGTGTGTTAGCTTCCAAACAACATAGTTCGGGATCTAACCTAGTAAATCCAAATAATGCATCTACGTCAAACTCACATCTTTCTGATTTATATTTACTGTTTCAACACTTTCACGATGAATTTTTTAATTTACCTAACCCTCTCACTATTGTGCAACCTAGGAATGAAGTCGCTCAAATCGACAACTCGATGAACCTTTCTGGTCTGCTGCCATCATCGAGCAATCAAGTCACTTCCCTGGAATCTCCCCAGACCTCAACGGACACTACAACGGAAACTACAACGGAAACGGAAACTCCATCAGAGGAAACCTGCACCAATTCCGGAGATCACTCCTGAAGATTCGTCCTCCACTACTCGCAATGATCTACTCCCGACTTCTTCGGAACCGGTCGTAGATCAACCATCGACGAATCCCATTCCAACTCCTCCGAGAAACCGCCCGTCATCACTTATAGCAGTACAAGACCTTCCATCCGGTGAGTACGTGGATCCGGACACATCTTATGCCACTCAACAACCGCTTCCACATACCACCAAGTGGACTTGAGCACACCCTCTCCATCAGATCATCGGTGATCCTTCCACCCGGTTCAAACACGAGGTGCATCGGCCAACTTTTGCCTGTACTCTGGCTTTCTGAGCAAGATCGAGCCAACGACCATCTCTGAAGTCCTTTCGGACCTTGACTGTGCAAGAAGAGCTCAACCAATTTGAAGCTCTGAAGGTATTGTGTCTCGTCACACGTCCTGCACACAAGACGATCATCAGAACTAAATGGGTGTTCAAGAACAAGAAGGACAAAGACGGCATCGTTGTTCGCAACAAGGCACGTTTCATGGCCAAAGGATACCGCCAGCAAGAGGGGATCGATTATGATGAGTCATACGCTCCGGTAGTGAGAATCGAGGCAATTCGGATGTTTCTTGCATACGCCGCACACAAGAACTTCACGGTCTTCCAGATGGATGTGAAGACCGCATTTCTAAACGGTGTCATCAAGGAAGAGGTATATGTATCGCAACCGGATGGGTTCGTGAACGACAAGAAGCCTAATCATGTCTACATCCTAGACAAGGCACTATACGGACTGAAGCAAGCTCCACGCGCCTGGTATGACGCTCTAAGTTTTTAATAAAATCATGTTTTTTAGAAGGTAAAATTGATACAACCCTGTTTATTAAAAATGAAGAAGGTCACATCATTTTAGTTCAAGTATATGTCGATGACATAATTTTCGGTTCCACAAACCCACGGTACTGTAAGAACTTTGCCAAACTAATGGGACAATATTTTTAAATGAGTATGTTGTGTGAGTTAAAAAATTTCCTCGGTCTTCAAGTTAAACAACTGTCGACCGAGATCTTCATAAATCAGGCTAAGTACATCCAGGACATTCTTCAGAAATACCAGATGGAACAGTCCTCACCAATGAAAACTCCCATGGCACCCAGTACGAAGTTACACGCTGATCTTAACGGAAAGGATGTGGACACCAGAACGTATCGATGAATGATAGGTTATTTGATGTACTTAATGGCAAGTAGGCCAGATATTATGTTTGCAACATTTTTATGTGCCCGTTTTCAGTCAAAACCCAAAGAGTCTCACTTAATTGCTGTAAAACGAATTTTTCGTTATTTAAAAGGTACTACTGATCTTGGCTTGTGGTATCCAAAAGACACAGGTTTTGAGCTTTCAGCATATTCAGACGCGGACCACGTGGGCAGCATGCTAGATCGGAAGAGCATATCGGGACACGTGCAGTTCTTGGGCGACAGTTTGGTGAGTTGGGCATCCAAGAAGCAGCAGTGCGTCTCTACATCGACTGCTGAGGCGGAATGCGTCGCCATCGCGAGCTGCTACTCGCAAGTCATCTGGATAAGAACCCAACTCAAGGACTACAACTTCACATACACCAAAGTGCCCATCTACCGTGACTCAAAGAGCGCCATTGCAATATCGAGCAATCCGGTCCAACATACAAAGACGAAGCACATAGACGTTCGGTACCATTTTATCAAGGATCACGTTGAATGAGGTACAGTTGAACTCTATTTTGTTAATACAGAACATTAGTTAGCAGACCTATTTACAAAACCCTTGGACGAAAAACGCTTTAATTACCTTGTGTCCATGCTTGGTATGCTAAACCTGAAGATTTGACCGCCTCGTGCACCCGATACAAGTTCCATACACCTACGAGGAACTGTGTTAGTGTTCAAATTCTATGTTGTATTCAAGTTGAGGGACTCATTTTGTAACTTTTCAATCTAAGTATAAATAGCTTAGATATGCTTACATATTAAGTACAACACTTACAATTCAAATATCATTCCACTGTAAACTCTCTCTACTTTGTAACTCATTCTTTTGAAGATCAATGAGAGATGGATTTTGTGCATTCTAGTTTATGATCATATTACTTGTATCTGGGATCACAAGTGGTAGCAGAGCAAGCAGATTCAGCGATTTGTGAAGAAAATCTTGAAGAAATTTAGGTATTTTTGGAAATTTTCAGACTTCACATCATTCTGTGAATTTGGATGTGTTTTGGCTGAAGAATTCATCTCAGATTTGTTCGAATTAGTGTTCTGAATCAATTCATGCAAAGAAACAGAATCAGATTACGAATTTTGAAGGATTTCGGTGGATTTTTGAAGGTTTTTTTAAGTTTATTGTGTCAGATCGAAAATGATGCTTCTGATGTTTTCTTGGTGGTTCTTCCTGAACAAAAGGTGTTCAGATTGAGTGTGCAAACCTACTTACGAAGTTTCAAGTCATTCGGATTTGATTTGAGTGAGTTAGGGTACTTAGAAGATTTTGGATATTCGACATTCATAACTGTCGTACGAAGTTGTGTTCTTGTGTTCATAACTTTTGTACAAAACTAGCACTCATAACTGTCGCATAATTTTTGAACGACTTCACATTTTTGTTGGATAAGAAGCGTCCGACAGTTACTGTTCATAAGCTCAAGTCGTACAAGTCTCATACGACAGTTGGTCAAAGTCGTACACCGTATTGTCAGACAGTTACTATACATATTTCTTGTCATACATAGTTTGTCCGACTACTACTGTTCACACTGCTAGTGGTACACTACACATCCGACAATTGTCCGATTACACTTTGCCTGACAATTGACAGTCTTCACATTTTTCTTATCTGTTTAAAGATCAAACAAGTAATTTTTCAAGATGATGAGAAATGATATCATGAACTCTTAGGGAACGGATTCTAGACCTCCAATTTTAATTCAAAGAGAATATGAGCAGTGGAAGGAAAGATTTGAGGATTTTCTAGAGCGGCAACAAAATGGGTTAAACTTGTTAGATTCGCTAAGAAAGGGTCCAATGAAACCTGTGTATGCAACTGTTCAAGCTCCGAATACACAAAACACATCTCCTAAATTGATTCCTATATCTGAGTATACCATTGACCAGAAGGCTAGATATGATGCAGATAAAAAGGCTAGATCTTATCTAATCATGGGGACACCGAATGAAGTTATCAACAAGATCGACAACTTTAAAGATAATGCTAAAAGCATATGGGATCAGTTTGAGAAAATGTTGCAAGGGTCTGAGATCGACAATCAAATGAAAACCACTTTGTGCATAAACAGATATGAAGAGTTTATAGCTAAGGAGGATGAGACACTTTATCAGACTTATGACAGATTCATAATTTTACTCAATGATCTTAGCAAGAACAAGATCAACAAGGATTTGATAGAGATAAATGTCAAGTTTTTTAGCATCTTACAACTAGAGTGGAAGAGTGTCTCTAGAAAAATGAAACAAAATCCTAGACTTTCTACCATGCCATTACACGAACTATATGAGACCATGCAACAAGATGAAGAGGAGATAGAAGAGAAGAAAGAGAAAAATAGTAAGAAAAAGAAGAAAGAAATCTCTTCAGAACCAATTGCACTTCAAGCTGAGATGCAAAAAAGCAGTTTTATGTCTGATGATTTGGGGATATTTGACACGGGTTACCAGGGTAATGTTTCTGATGATGGTGCCGAATTAGAGCAAGCGATGATATTAAATACTAGGCATTTTCAGAAAAGGTTCTACAAAAATCCTTCTTCAAACAACCTAAGATACACTTCTGGTTCAAGAAGGATTGAGAATAACAGTTATGAGAGGAAACCTTTTGGAGAACAAAGGTTTGAGAATGTGGATAAGAGATCAGAGAAAGCTGAGGGAAAGAAGGTGTTTGAGAATGCGGAGAAAAGGTTTGAAGAAAAGAAGTTGGTTGAGGCTCAAAAGTGTTATAACTGTGGAACTCCCGGTCACCATGCTAAGGATTGCCGGAAGAAAGTTGTTAAGCATTCTGATTACTACAAGCAAAAGTTGTTGTTGGCCAAACAGAAGGAAGATGGAATAGCACTCCTGGTTGAAGAAGAATATTGGCATAACCAATCAGATGATGAGGCAGAAAAGGAAGAACATGCCAACATGTGTCAAGCAGAATTTAATTCTGATAATGAGGATAATTCTGACACTACAACACACGTAAATTCTTTTCCCTTACCTGAACTGGTAGATCATGAAGTAACTACTTTGCGTAATGAATTATCTGATACACGAAATAAATGAGCTTTTTCAGAAAATGAAAATGCTAGTTTATTACGTGAAATCGAGAACATGGTACCAAGTGTTCTAGCATTAAGAGAAAATCTAGAAAATGAAAGGAAGAAAAATAATGACTTAAAACAAAAGATTGATGATGTTGAACTTGAGAAAGAAGAAAAATGTTCAGAAATTAAAACTCTCATGGTTCAACATAATCAATTTGAAACAGAAAAGACAATCATTGATTCTCAATTATCTGAATTGAACAAACAAGTCCAAGAGTTAGAAGCAAGGAATAATGAAAGTGAATTCTCTTTGACAAATCTTTCAAATCAAAATACAGAGTTTTGAACAAAATTGAAGATTTGGAAAAGAAGTTGTATTTGAGAGGCCAAACAGACCAAACAATTCATTTGAACAAGCCAAGACTTGTAAGTTCTGTCAATAAGTACTGGGGACTTGGTTACGAAAACCCCAAACATTTGGCCAAAGAAATCTTTACATTACCAACATTGTATGATTTTAAATGTCTAAGATATGCAAGATATTGGCCCGAGTTTGAAATTCCTTGGACAAGTGAAAAGGAAACTTTAGAAGAGGAATCGATAAAAAAGGTCATCAACAAAACATATACAACTTCCATTTTGTTATACTCGAGAGACTGAGAAAACTCTAAATAATCCAAAGGGAACACTTTCAAACAATTATTTTGATATCTATGCTACAAATCCAAACACCGAACAAGTTTTTGAAGCTAAAAGATATGTTCCAACGTTGGTTCTAGAAGGGATAATTTGTGAACTTGAAATTTCCATTCTAGAACAAAGAATCAAATTTGAATTTGAAAAGGACCTCCTTTCAGCTGTTTATTCAAATAGCTTTAAGGAACTTTCTTCTAGTTTCAAAGATGAGGTGGAAAAGGAGACTGTTATTATTGAAAAATCTTTGATTAAAAATTTTTCTGTTTCATCAAAAGCCACATTTGATGCTAAACAGAAAGTTGATCAAAAATGTCTCCAACTTTCTAAGAAAGTGATGGATCTTGAGAATATTCTACTCTCTGAGCATACACAATTTGAAAGTGAAAAGGTCAATTTCATAAATGAAACAAATTGTTTCGAGAAAAAGATTTATGAACTCTCTCAAAATATCATGATATTAGAAACTGAATTAGAAAAGGAAAGAAATTCTTTCAATGATAAAAGAAAAATATCTGATAATGTGAATGTTTTAAATCTTGAACGCGAACAATTTGAAAATGAAAAGTTGCATTTGAAATTGAAAGACATTCATTTGAAGAGAAAATAATTGAGCTTTCTCAAGAAGTGACTGAATTAGAAAAAGAATTGGCAAAAGAACGAAGAGAATATGCTTTTAAAACATGGTCTAAATCTGCTTCTAAATTGAATTTTGAAGTTCACAATGTCGATTCTGATTCTGATTGTGATTTTGTGCCTAATAATAATGTTTTCCAAACCAAGTCAAAGCCAAAGGAAACTGACAAAGGAAAAGATTGTTCATTTGATTTCACAAAGAAGCTTCCGGACCATACAGATTTTATTGTTACAGATGAAAAACCTTCAAGTATTTTTTGTAAAGGTGAGTGTTCGAACACTAAGAAACACCTTTAGAGAAAAGAAAGAAGGGTAAAAAGTCAAAGTTAACTCAAGTTCAATGTTCTAAAGGTTCTAATTCTAAATCTTCTGTTGTTTCAGATAATCTTGTGAATGGAAAGGCGAAAGTGCAAGAATGGCGGGTAAAGCAAACAAAGTCCGAATCAACCAAACAGAATGTTAACACAGTAGTTTTACAAAGAATAAACAATTTGGTGCGAGTAACATTCTTTTGTAAAATCTTACAAGAGTTACTCTAAAGACCAGTTGTTGAGTTTTAAAAATGGTGAATGTTTTTGTTATGTTTGTGGTTATGACATTGTGTTTGCTATGCCTGGCTCTTGTTGTTGGGACAATTCTTATTTTGTTCCAAACATTCCTAGAAAGTCAAATTTGCGGAAAAAGAAGAAGTCGCCAAATTCTAAAACAGTGACTTCGCAAACTAACCAAAAAGGACCCAATTTTAAGTGGGTACCTAAAAATATTTAAATCTGGTTGATGCAGAAAAATAAGTTATGGTACTTAGATTCGGGATATTCGAAGCATATGACAGGGAAAAGACACATGTTATCTAATTTTGTTGAAAAAGATCTTGGTCGGGTGAGATTTGGAAATAATCAAGTTGCTCCAATTAAGGGTTTTGGAGACATCGTTCAAGATAATCTCGCAATAAAGAAAGTCAACTACGTTGAAAGACTGGAACACAACTTATTCAGTATAGGACAGTTTTGTGATAAAGATTTGGAGGTGAATTTTAAAAAGAAAAGATGTTGTGTCAAGACTGAGGAGGGAACAAACTTCTTGTTGGCACTCGAAAGTCGAATCTTTACGCAATCAACTTGTCTATTGTTCAGCCGAATAGTGAAGTGTGTCTCCTATCGAAATCTTTGGATCAACAAAGTTGGTTATGGCACCGACGATTATCGCATCTGAATTTCCGATATATTCAGAAGCTGGTTTTAGGGGAATTAGTTCGGGGGCTTCCAACTTTGAAATTTAATGCTAAAAATTTATGTGATGCGTGTGAGAAAGGGAAGATGAAGAGGTTTCCTCATAAGCCTAAACATGAACCTACAACAAAGAACATACTTGAACTTTTACATGTGAATTTGTGCGGTCCAATGAAAACCGAAAGCATAAGTGGGAGGAAGTATGTCTTCGTAGTAGTTGATGATTTTTCAAGATACACATGGGTTAAGTTTCTTCGTTCGGAAGATGAAACTTCAGAACTTCTGATTAGTGTTATCAAGTCAGCTCAAAACAATATGAAGATATCAGTTAAAATCGTCCGTTCGGATAATGGTACAGAATTCAAGAATAGAGTCCTAGGTGACTTCTATGAGTCAAATAGGATTATTCAACAATTTTCTGCTGCCAGAACTCCCGAACAAAACGGTGTTGTAGAACGACGCAACAGAACGTTAGTCGAATCTGCGAGAACTATGTTGGCTTATTCAAGTCTACCTCTCTTCTTATGGGCCGAGGCCGTGGCAACCGCATGTTATACTCAAAACCGTTCAGTCATACACCTCCGGTTTGGTAAAACCCCATATGAAATTATGAACAACCAGAAGTCTAGTATAAAACATTTTCGTGTTTTTAGATGTAGATGTTATGTCTTGAACGATAAAGATCAATGGAAAAAGTTCGGTCCAAAGGCGATTGATGGTATCTTCGTTGGATATTCTTTCTCAGCGGATTCATACCGGATATACCTGAAGCAATCCAGATCAATCATTGAAAGTGTTAATGTCAAATTCGATGAACATCACGAATTGGTTTCTGTTCAAAACAGTTCAGAACCCGTCATAACCAGAATTTTAGCTTCTGGACATCTTAGTTCAGAACCTGTTCCAACATCTAATCAGGATCAACATTCAACCTCTAAATCTCATTTAACTGATCTTGATTTATTATTTGACGAATTATTTGACGAATGTTATTATGAATTTTATGGTACTTACAATAAATCTACTGATTTTAACAGGATGGAACAAGCACCTACAACAATTTCTGCTGCGACAAATACTCAAGATGGTGCTTCTAATTCAGCACCGATTGATGTTTCCATTCTTGTTCAAGATATCTCAGTACCAGAAGTTGTTCATACACAACAAGAGACTACAATTAATGTGGAAGGATCAGCACATCATGCTAGTTCTTCAGTTAATGAACCAAACATTCCTCAGCAACAACCAGAATCCTCTGATATTCCTTCAGAAATTCCAAGTGCTGAACCAGATGTCCCTCTAACTGAAGAAGGCACAAATGCTATTCTTGATAATGTTCAAGAATCCTATGCTCCTCACCCACATACAACAAAGTGGACGAAGGCTCATCCTATTCATCAAATAATAGGTGATCCAAATTTTCTAGTTCAAACTCGCTCGTCATCTTTGATTGCTACAGTAAATGAGTGTTTGTTTTCAATGTTTTTAAGCAATATTGAACCACTCACTATCAAGGAAGCGTTAAATGATCTGGATTGGATTATAGCTATGCAAGAAGAGCTAAATCAATTCGAAGCGTTGAAAGTCTGGAGGCTTGTTCCACGTCTTACTGATAAGAGTATCATAGCACAAAGTGGGTGTTCAAAAACAAGAAAGATGAAGATGGCATCATAGTTCGTAACAAGGCGAGACTTGTAGCAAAAGGTTATTTCTGGCGTACGCGGCTTACAAGAGCTTCACGGTCTATCAAATGGATGTGAAGACAACATTTCTAAATGGTAGTCTCAAAGAGGAGGTATACGTCTCTCAACCCGAAAGTTTTGTCGACAAGGAACATCCAAACCACGTTTATATCTTGGATAAAGCCTTGTATGGATTGAAACAAGCCCCTCGAGCATGGTATGACATTCTGTCACAATTTCTACTCGTCTCTGGCTTTGAAAAAGGTAAAATCGATACGACTTTGTTTGTCAAGCGCGAAGATGGTGAGATTATTCTTGTACAAATTTATGTAGATGATATTATCTTCGATGCGTCTAACCTTGGTTTATGTTAAATGGTTTTCTGATCTGATGATTGCCAGATTTCAGATGAGCATGATAGGAGAGATTAACTTCTTTCTTGGATTGCAAGTGAAGCAGTTTTCCACGGGAATCTTCATCGATCAGTCAAAGTATATATTTGACATTTTGAAAATATTCAAAATGGAGAATTGTACTTCAATCGGAACGCCTATGGCATCAGGTTCGAAAATCGGTCTGGATCCCGATGGTAAGCCAATAGATATACAAAACTATCGAGGTATGATCGAATCTTTAATGTACTTAACTTCTAGTCGCCCGGATATCATGTTTGCTACATGTCTTTGTGAGAGATTTCAGGCGAATCCTAAGAAATCTCATCTCGGAGCTGTCAAGCGTATCTTTTGTTATCTCAAAGGAACCACCTACCTTGATCTATGGTATCGAAAGGCATGGGATACGAGCTAACGGCTTACTCTGACGCGGATCATGGTGGAAGCTTATTGGATCGGAAGAGCACAACCGGACACATATAATTTTTGGGAGATAAATTGGTGAGTTGGGCGTCCAAGAAACAAAATTGTGTCTCAACTTCTACGGCAGAGGCAGAATACGTCGCTGCTGCGAGTTGTTGCGCACAGGTCATTTGGATGAAAACTCAACTGATGGACTTCGGATGTCAGTATGAAAAGATCCCAATATATTGTGATAGTAAGTCCGCAATCGCTATATCTGTCAATCCGGTTCAACACACAAAAACAAAGCACGTCGACATACGGTATCACTTTATTAAAGATCACGTCGAAAAAGGTACAATTGAACTTTATTTTGTATCTACTGAATTTCAACTTGCCGACTTGTTTACCAAGGCTTTGGATGAGAAACGATTCACATTTCTGGTTTCAAAGCTAGGCATGTTGAACTTGAAAGTTTGATTAATCATAATTTTCATTCAATATTTTGAAAATAGTTATTAGTCATTCAAATTTTATAAATTTGAGTGAAGAATACTTATTTTCATATTATTGAATATTCATTATGATTTGTTCAAATTTTAAATATCTTTCAGTATTTTACAAAGTTTATTTCAATTTTATTCTTTTTACCGTATGTACTTCAATTTTATCAGTTTATATTCTTGGTGCAGTTTGATGTGTGTGCTCATGTGTTTAGGGGGAGCAATAAAGTAATTTGAGCATTCATTAAGGGGAGCATAAACACAATGTTAATGTGTTTGATCAACAAGTCTATAGTTCTTGAAGAAGAGGTAAGTGTTCTACCTCAAATGATTTGTGCAAACCCTACATGATGGAAAAATACTTTGTCAAAACTTATGCATCTTTGTAGGGGGAGCAAAATGATTTTAAAATAACACTGTGAAAATTCGAGTTAAAAGCTGCACATCTTTTCATTTGAAAAGTTCAATTTTTGAAAATATTCAACTCCTGGATGTTGTCGTACAAGTTATGTCCGACTACATAGTTTAGTCGCACATGCTTTGACCGACAACTTATCCAAGTCGTATAAGCTATGTCCGACTACAATGTTAGTCATACAAGCTTCATCCGACAGTTACTGTGCATAATGCCAAGTCGTACAATTCTTGTCCGACTTCTTTGAATCCTTTGTCGTACACTTCTTCGTCCGACTAAGATGAACTACTCGTACATTCTTTTGTATGACCAGTTGATTCATGGCCGGTCAACCATTTGGGCCAGTCATTGCATGCCACGTGTCACTCTAACCTAAGATGTATATATAGAGCGGTTTTTCAAACATTTTCATTTTTCTGACTTTTGCAAAACCCATATTATCTCAAGTGTAAAATCGAGTGTGTGAATCATTTGTTGAAGTACTCATTTTTGTGGATTCGAACTTGATTCAAGTTGGTTATTATACATTCCTTATTGATTTTCATCAATTACATTATCAGTCTTGTTGATTTTCAGTTTGTTCAGAAAAAGGGTTTTTCGAAAACCTTTGGTATTCTGGTCGTAAATCATTCTTTATGTTAGTTTGTGTGTAAAAGATGGTAGGATAAGACTTCTGATAGAAAATCGCACATCGGGTATTTGTTTTACATGCCTTATTTTTGAAAATCTTATATCTGGGTTTGAAACTTCAAGTTAGTTTGAAATTTCAAGTTAGTTTGAAGTCCTCATAACTGTCGTACAACATTTGTTCTTCAAAATATCATAACTGTCGTATAAAACAGAAACTCATAATTGTCGTACAAAGCTTTGTCCGACAACTTTTGGTCGTACAATCCTTATCCGACAATTTGTGTCATACGACTTGATGTGTTGTCCGACAGTAACCCACACTTAGGATTTTGTTTTTGGAAACTCTTGGTGATTTGCAACTCATGTCCAAATGGTCAATATCTTTCAAACATAGATCATGGCACACATTCAAGAGCATGGTGATGGAAATTCTTTTGATGAGAATATTGTGATTTCATCACATCGTTCATCATATCCTTCAGTGAACGCGTGGAATCTAGATGATGAACTAATTCTTCCATGAGATAAATTGGATCTAAAGCCAAACAACTACACTTTTGATTCAAATGTTCGGATGGATTATCATCTGATTGTGGAAATACTTAAAGGTCATCCACTTCAAACTGCTCTTGAAAAGACACAACAAGTACCGGAGATCTACTTGCAACAAGCGTGGCATACCATTCAGTTTGTACCAAGATCAGAGACTAACAACTTCTTTACTCTGAAAGTTGATCACTTTGATGCCAAAGTTACTTTGAAAAGGTTACATATTGTTCTAGATCTTCCGTATTCTGCTAATTTTGAAGATATTCTATATGAAGAGGATGTGTGCTAGGATATTATGCTCATGGGGTATAATGATCCAATTCTTAGAGTTCTAACACGTGCATCGAAATTCAAGAGGAACTATCTACCGCCAATCTATTACACTCTTTTCAGTGTTGTTAATAGATGCATGACTTCTAAACACACGGGTGTTGACACTGCCAGTATCTCAGTTCTACGAATGTTCCATGCAATTGTATTCGATCGCAAGATTGATTTTGCTGTGCTTGTATGGAATGATCTGATAGAGGTTGTCTCCGACAAGTCAAAGCCATCAAAAGCCAGATCATTTGTCCTATTTCAGAGATATCTTCAGATCATTATTACTTACATTATGGAGGCCAACCAAGAGATAACGAGACGTGATGGAGCTGTCCTTGGTCCAACCAATTATATAAAGTATCTCCGAATTCCTAAAGGTCTACATTTTCCCACTATAATGATTTTACCAGAAGCACTTCTCGCATACATTCACCAAGAGTCACCATTCTTAAGTGAGTATAGAGAAGAGAATGCACTTCTGGCCCGACCAGAGCCGGTAGGGCCTACCCAAAGTGCCAACCAACTAGGTGAGAGTGGTAAAGGTCCAGTAGTTAGTACGAGAGTTCAGGATACTAGGGTACTTGTTGAGCGGTAAAAATGATGAAAGGGGAAAAGGAGATGGGGTGCTCTTGGTTAGGCGTCCCAGATTTTTGATGACGATGAAGAAATTCTTGGTTCAGATGACACTGAGGAAGACACAAATGATATTAATGCTGACATTGATGATCCAACAAATCTTGTTTATACTGCAAGTTCAAGTTCAGATAATGATAATGCTGATGATGAACGAGAGGATGACAGTTCAGACGATGATGATAACAATGATGATCAAAATATGGATAATCTTGACTTTGTGGTTGAAAATGTTGTTACTGATTCTGGTGCTCGAGGAGATATAAGGGGAAATGAGGGAGCATTAGTTGAAACAGAAAATTATGTGAGGATGTGTGAAATGGAAAGAAAAAAAATGGTGAGAGTGTGAAAGAATCTGAAAAAGTTTTAACTATAGATTCCCCCCACACCGTGTCTAGTCGGGTAGCCACATCTACTGTCAGTGTGCGTTCGTCGCCACTTGACATTGAAGAAGCCGTAGTGGACCCAGCTACGCAATGCACAACCTCCTTAAGCCACTCATCAATTTCTCAACAAGTTGATGTTTCATTTTCACACAGGGGATTAGCACATACACTATCGGCAACACAATCGGTGTTCACTGGTATTGAAACAGATAGGCAACTGCCCCAACCATCGACTTCGCTTGTATGCACATCGAGTCTAGAATGTTTTGGATATACTTCATTTCCTAGGACACTAGGCCGCTTGTCACCTCATCAATGGTGACACAAAGCATTGGAGTTCTTCGTGATCCAACCGGAACGCCCCTAGTGCAGCCGCCATTCGTTGGTACTGTGCGAGGATCGGGCCGAAGTCCTGTTAATGTTAACACTATGCCAGCATTGAACACATGCCATTCAGTCTCTATGGCTGCAATGTCAACCAGTAACCTAAGTGGTCTGGGTGTTAGTTCCCGTGCTCCGGATTTACGTGCTCTGATGGGTCCTCCTCCCCATAACTGTGTATCTGTGAGACTGCTCGAAGTAACCATTCAGTCTCTCAACAACAGTCATAAAGCTCAAATAGAAAAATTAAAGGATGTTATTGTGAAATTGTCTGCCGATGTTCATAAAGTGATCAAAGGGTGTTAGATCTTAAGTTTTGTCAAAATACAAGTGTTGATATATGGGCAGAAGACTCGGAGTTCTGAGTAAGAAGACTCAGAAGTTCTGGATTGAGATTACTGAAAAGATTACTAAGTGTGGAAGTCTGATTACTAAATTGGAATCTCATTTGCTTGCTGTTAAAAGGATCTTAAGATATCTCAAAGGTTCACCTGATTTGGGCCTTTAGTATCCAAAAGAGACCGATTTTAAATTAACTGCTTTTACTGATGCTGACCATGCAGGAAGCAGGTTAGACAGGAAAAGTACTTCTGGTGCTTGTCACTTTCTGGGAGATAAGATTGTGAGTTGGGCTTCAAAGAAGCAAAATTGTGTTTCCACATCAACTGCTGAGGCAGAGTATGTGGCTGCTGCAGCTTGCTGTTCTCAAACGTTGTGGATGAGAACACAACTCATGGATTATGGATATCAACTCAACAAAATTCCCATATACTATGATTCAGAAAGTGCCATTGCCATTACTCAGAATCATGTTCAGCACTCAAGGACCAAACATATTGATGTAAGGTATCATTTCATTAAGGACTATGTGGAAAAGGGAACAATAGAAATGCATTTTGTGCATACAAAGTATCAATTGGCTGACTTGTTCACGAAACCTCTTGATCACAAAAGGTTTAATTTTCTCATACGTAAAATAGGAATGCTTAATCTGACTAATTGAGTATATTTGTTATTTTTCAGAAAAGAATATTTTTCCAAGTAAGACTTTCTGAGTAGTGTACTCAGATATCTGACTCTATTACTCATAACTTCTGAGTCTTCAGTTCAGAGCTTCTGAGTTAATGCTTCAGAAATCTGACTTCAAAAAATTTCTTCTGAATAGGTTAATCAGAACTTCTGACTACCTTTCAGAACTCTTTTCTGAGAAATACAAGTGTTTCAATTTTGTTGATTTTATGTTTTCTATGATATATTTTTACATACTTTTATGTCTAATATGTGTTTGAGTATATGCTAAAGTCAAGGGGGAGCATTGATGTCTTTCAAAAATCATTCTAAAGTATCTACAAGGTTTGTATTCTTTCTTACCACTAATCATTCTAAAGGGAACAAGCTTTCAATGATAAAAAATTTTCACTTGTTCAAATTACTTCTGAATCCTTCAAAAGGTTTTCCAGGTCAAATTATAGATTTTAAATGATTTCCAGAAATTTCAAATCATCAAAAGGAGGACAGAATTTTGATGATAAAATTATCTTCTATTTGTTCAAACTACTTCTGATTTTAAATGAATTTTGGTTCCAAGGAAATTTCTTCTGAACTGTGTACTCAGAACTTCTGAGTATGCATTCTCAGACTTCTGAGCGTGTTATTCAGAACCTTTAACTTGTGTTAATTTCTATCAAATAACACATGTCAGCTTCTTATTCTTTGACTATGCCACGTTTCATTTAAATATCTTTTGTGGTATTTCACAATGTTAGAAACCGTTATAACTCTGACAAAAAGCTACTTTTCACCGTTAAATCCTTTCAGCTTTGCGGATTTTAAATAGTTCTTAAAATCCCTCTTTCAAATTTATTTGAATTCCAAGAGCGAAAAGTGAGATACGCATAAATCCAGAGTTCATCGATTCTGTTTTTTTTTCACAATTCCATATTACAATCATGTCTGGTTCGAGAAAAAGTAGAGCAATATCATTACACTCTTCGAAAACACTGATGGAATCTTCTTCTGATTCTGACAACGATGAAGTACGGATGCCTGAAAACAGAGCTGTAGAAGAAGAGGCAATAGGAGAGAATGTTGTGGGAGCTGTAGAAGAAGGAGGTGCAGGGGATGAACATATTGTGACAACCGTCAAATTTTTGCTTCAGGTTAGAACTACACTGAGCATTTCAGTTACTCATGTTATAGGTGACACAGTCGATTTTAGCAGTAAAAACAATATTGTTAGGAAAATTTGAAAATTTGGCCTAGCTTTTGCCTAAATAGGAGAATTATCCATGAATCTCATAAAATGTCAATCTAAACACCCTATATATATATATATGTGTGTGTGTGTGTGTGTGTGTGTGCTTTGCAAAATCATATTAGTAAAATAAAACTAGTGTTATTAATAATAACACAACCAAATTAAATACTTATCAATTTCAAATTATAAATAAATAAATAAATAAATAAAATACATCATTGGGAGGTCCAATAATTTTACACCTAATGTTACACTCCATCTCTCTCTTCTCTCCCTCCCAAAACCGTCCACCATCACCCCCCATATCCCCCTCTCTCTCATTTTATCCCAACACAAATCATTTCTTCATCTCATATTTCTCTCTAACTTTTCTCTCTAAATTCTCTCTACTCTCTCTTCCAAATATCATACATACTCCAGCCCCTAAACCTCAAGAAAACTTCAAGAACTCAAGAATCTTAAGGTAAACTCATATGTAGAGCAAAGCCTACACATCTCCTTGTTATTGTTTCTTTCTTTCCTTCTAAGTTTTCTTCTACTTCTACACTAGTTTTACATGTTGTTTTTGCTAAACATATCTTTGAATCTTAATGTTTGTAGATTCATCGCCATAACACTTTGCATGTTATTAAAAAGGTGATGAATCCATGATCAAACCAAAGTTAATGACCAAAGAAAGAACTTTTGAAGGTTCGAGTATATTTGCATGTTTTATACAAACATTTTCTTACATAGATTCTTCAAAGGATGCATGAAACCATTTTATATATCAAAGTACCTACCTTAAACTTCATGCATGTGGGTTAAACATTTCATTTAGGTAGCAAAAATCAAGCTAAAAGCTGGAATTTAAATAAAATTTCACAAAAAGTGCAAAAGGATCAATTTTTGAAATATTTTGGCAAGATAACTTGTCTAGCTAGCATGCATGTAACTTGTGTAAGTTAAAAGAAAGTTTTTCATCTGAAAATGTGGGATTTGATGTGACAAAAACGTGGCCAAGCAAAAAGAATAAAATCCCATGAAGAACCTATGGATATGATGCATTTATTTAAAAATGATTTTCAACAGTAATCTGTCAGAATTTTCCACTGACTTTGCAAGGCAATATCTCACTCAAAAATTATTCAAATAAGATGAAATTTTTCTGGAATTAAATTTTATGTGTTAGGATTCAAACCCAACTGGAATCAATGAAAAATATTAAGATTTAGACCCCCAAACAGTGGTTACAAAACAAGTGCGCAAACAGCCAAACTTTCTGTTATACACCTGATTATGGACTGTTTTGATGGACTTATATACATCCAAAAATTATGATTTTTATGCCAAAAGTTTCCTAACTCAATGTATTAAATTGAGTAATAATTTCATGACTAAAGGAACATTGGAGGACATCGGAATTTGGACAGAAAATGAAAACAAATTCTGGACAACAAATGATAATTTTCTTACTATAGTTAAAAACTAACACTTAGACCCTTTTCATCACTTCTTGTGATGAAATTGCGGTGATACTAACATATTTAAGTTAATATAACCTACATACTATATGTATATGCATTTTATATATTTTAACTTTGCATTTTGAACCCTTTTCATCATTTCTTGTGATGAAATTGCGGTATATATATATATATATATATATATACTATATATAACTTTTAATTTAGACCCTTTTCGTCACTTATTATGGCGAAATTGCGGTAACTTCAGTTTAACATGTATAATGTATTTATGTACTGATTACTAACTTCAGTTAATTCTTTATAACTTATAATTTTTAATCACAACAAAGGCATTTTATGATGATTTGGATAACTAAGCGTTATCAAGGCCTAAGGTTTAAGCATAGAATCTTACTAGTGTCCTTATGTTCGTAGGATCAAAGTAGGATCGTTTTACGGGTTGCATTGTGAACCTCTTGGAAACATCTTCGCTTATCATTGTGAGTTTTCACAGCCCCTTTTTCCTATTTTATACATTTTGGGGTGAAAAGCATGTTACGATTTCATTACGCATCGGTTGTACTGTTTACTCAAAATGCTTCATATTGCTATGAAATGTTGAACCTTAAATTTAATTGTTTGTGCACTTAGGTATGTATATTTTCTGATGTGCGTGAGTTTTAAAAGAAAAAGTCCCCACTAGTTAGACACTACCTATTAACTCATAACAAGCCGATGGTATTTGTGGTTAGCGCTATTTGGATTGACAACCCCACTTTTAGCTGATGAGCTAGAAGTGCACTTTACCAGTAACAACAATGGTCTTACACATGTGGAATTATCTCACCGCTGAGTTAGGACGTGAAAAATAAGGGGCGTTGGTCTGTCGGAAGGTTTGGTAGTGGCTCAATGTTATGGCATCATAGTATACTTTAAACCTCGTACAAATACTTAAACAACCGGTTACTTAAACTTCGAGTGAACAAACGTGTCACAATAGTGATTTTGCATACAATATTATACATTGCGCATGTTGACAACCGAATCCTTTATCCACTGTGCGGATTTACAAAGATACATTTGTTGGAACCCAGATACACTTAATCAAGATTAACAGTCTATTAGTTGAGTTTAGAGTTTGATGCGGAAGCGTATTAAACTAACAGATATGTTTGATAGATATTAGAACGCACATATATAAAGAAAACAGTAAGGAATAAAAAGGATTTCTTGAACAGTTACTGTTATTCAATATATAATAAGAACACGAAGAACAGATTAAGAACTGTTGGTGTGTGTGAGAATATAACACTCAGATATTTGACAATAACGTTTGAGAGTATTAGTGATTCCTTGTGTATTCGTTCTTAGGAAGATCTCAACATGAGACTTCCTTTTATACTACTCTTAGAAGACTATGAAGAAGGTTACTGTTCCTTTTACGGCATGAATAGTGAACTGGATGGTGTGAACAGTTGTTTGAGCCATGCGCATTTAATGGAGCAGATGTACTATTGGTAAATGCATTAAATGGCGCAGACGTCTATTTTGTACCATGCCCTATTGAGTCCACTCAGAGCTTGACACGTGTTTTGACAGTACTTTTCCATGCAAGTTGATGAACGTATCCAGTAATATCTTCCAAGTCTTCATAGCAGACCACAGAGGCTCTGTAAGGCATTACAGAGGTTCTATGGTCTGACCTTCTGTGGAGCAGTCCACTTGTTTCCGAGTTGATCTTCTTCTTGCGCACTACAGAGGTTCTGTGATTACCTCTGTAGCTTCTGTGGCTTTCTGGACTTGATCTTCTGGAAGAAGTGGCAGAGCCTCTGTGAGAGGCTTTTCTATACTTAGCCTATTTTTCACTACTTCTAAGTATTTCTATGATTAGGAAGATTGAAGCTAACAATCTCCCCCTAAGTAGTGAAAAATAAAAATTTGACTTTGAGTTTAGTTAGGCTAAGTTAGATAAGACAGAGGTTAAACAATACCTCGAAATTTCTTTCATTTAGAAATATGCCAGAGGCATTTTACATTTGAGTACAATGAAAGATAAAACTCTGTTTGCAGAGATTGGAGGTCTGAGAATCAGATTTTGGCATCTTTGAAATCGTTGTAGCTTCTGTTGTCTCTGCCGACTTTTCTGATCTCTTTGTAGAATCTGATGCAGAGTTCTCTTAGGCGGATTGTTGAGTCTATTTCTCTGATGAAAGTATCTGCATCATCTCTATCCATTTTTCTGTACCTCTGTATTTTACAAGGCTTGCTCTGAATTTGCTCAGAGTACTGGTTGCGTACTTCTGACAATCCATGAGTACAAAAAGTTTAACCTGGTGTTGTGGGTTTTGAAATACTAACCCAAATCTTGGTTCTCTGATGATTGAGTTGGGCACAGCGTCTGGTGGGCAGCGATCTTCTGGTGGTCGTAGATCTAGATGTTTGAGACCAAGATCTTTTCCCAGCTGAAAATCTATCATGCTGTATAGCAGAAGCTTTTCCCTCATTGCTTTTCTCAATACTTGATAGGCTCTGGTGTTTGCCTCTGTGTTGTAGTTGTCCTTTGTCCATTGCAGAAGGTCAGGTAGATCGTATGGATTGATGTTTCTTAAGTCAGCATCAGCGAAGGTAGATTCTGAATTGTTCTCTCTTCTGACTCTGTAAAGATTGTACCTGACCCTTGGATAGGTTCTTGTGAAGGAGAATCTGCAGAAGATCACCTTTTTGATTTTGTGAATTGAGAAGACATCTGCTTTGGCTCTTGGCTTTGTTCTTGTGAAGATGTTCTCAAATTCTTCTCTGATCCTTGGATCTGTCACATGATCTATTGGATAGTTTGTCTGAAAGGATTGTTTGTAGAGGTATTTGTATACCACTTCTTCCATTTCTTCATGTGTTGGACCAGGTCGTGGAATTTGTCTTCTGAGACTCTCCATCTGTTGAACAACTTCTGCAGCTCTACCAGTTAAAGGAGTTTCTGACAGAGGCTTCAATCCATGTGCCCAGTCAACTTCTTCGGGTTTTGGGGTTTGAAAGGCGTCAAACGCACTCTTCATCAGTTTCTCTGTTGGCTTTGACAATGTTTTCTTCTTCTTAGGCTCTTCTGTCAGTATCCCTTTGCCTTTATCTTTTGTTGTCGTGGCAGAACCTGTTGCTTCTGTGGGTTTTGAGGTTTGCACTTCTGTAGGTTTGATGGAGGTTGCCTCTGTGGATTTTGACGATTGTGACTTAGAGGTCTTTTGTGGCGATGGTTCTGTTGGCTTGACTTGCTCTGTAACCTCTGTTGGAGGTTGTTTGGTGACTTCTTCTGTGAGCTCAGTTTCTGTTGATGAAGTGTTGTCATTAAATCTTCTTGCCATTCTGAAGGCTAAAGTGAACCTGTGCCTTTCTTCTTCTCTCTTCACCATACGATCACTCATTGTTGTGTGCATCCTTTTCAGAATGTCAGAAGCAGAGGTCGCTGCTCTTTTTGGTTTGGTGGCAATCGACTTTCTTCTGGGTATGGTTTGGGGTGTTTCCACAGAGGTGCGTGTTTTCTCTGTGGTTGGTTCATCTGTTTCTTCCAAAATGATTACCTCAGGGGCGGTTGTTGCCTCTGAGGTTTGCTTATCTGCTTCTGTAGTGTTGGGTTCTTCAGAGGTTGAATCCACAGAGATGGGTGTATTCTCTGTGGTTTGTTGAGTTTGTTGTTGTCGGGTCTGTTCTGGAGGTGCTTGACTCAGAGGTTCTACGGCTATTGGTGGACCTGTAAGTCCTCTGCTTGCAGCTTTCTTTGTAGTTTTCTCCCCCTCAGGATGATCTGATGGACCAGGATGGTCATCATCATCAGAGTCATCCTGACCCTTGTCTGATGTACCCTCTGCTCTGCAGGAAGCATCGGGTTTCTTTGGCATTGTGGCTCTAGCAGCGATCAGTTTCGCACAGACATCATCACAGAGGCCAAGAAGAGTTGCTAGCTCTGCCTCTGTTTTGAATCTCATCCTTCCTACACTTTCTCTGAAATCTTTGACGAAATTAGCATTGGCAGTGGTGAAGGAAAGGATGACTTCTGTCACTTGATTAATCACGTTCTGCCCAAGCTCTGTCAGCTGTGCTCTTGTCATGTAGTCTTTGGGTTGCATCAGCATGGTATTTCGCATGGCTTCTTCTTGAACTTTTTGTAGGGCCTTCTGTAGATCTGCAGGAGTGATGCCCGTTGACACTGAAGTCTGTTTGTTCAATTGATCAAGGAATTTGTTGATTGAGTTCTCAATCGAAGGAGTAGTTGTTGCGGCAGAAGTGGTGGATGCAGTAGCAGCAGACTTCATCTGTGAGATGGCAGTTTTCACCTCTGTGGACAGGTTGTCCATTTTGGTGTTTAGGTTTAGCAGTGCCAGTGATGTTGTCTCTGCAAAAGATTTGAAAGAGCTTTGCAACTCTTTCATTGTTTGGTTCACAGAGGTGACAAGGGTTTGGAACTCATCCCTTGATACTTGTGTTCCTTGTGTAACCTCTGGAGGAACACATTCGTCTCCAGAGTGAGTCCCTGTTCCTGGGACACCTTCGTTCACCCTTGTTTGTACGATGGGGGTGGAAGGATTTCCTTCTGATCCTTGAGAAGAAACATGAGTTTCAATCCCTACAGAAGTTCTGAGAAGAACATTGTCCAAATCCACTCCAGAGGTGGGTATTGGAATATCCTTCTGTTGACTAGGAGACTTGTCTAGAGTCTCTTTGTCTTTGTGCTCTCTACTTCTCTCTGAAAGAAGTGTGGGTCTTAACAAGTGCGTGGCAGAGGAAACAAATTCCTCTGTTGGGCGTTCTTCTGTGATCTGGGGCAATTGATCACAAACTATAGGTGAGTCTCTTTGAGGAGACTCCCTAGGAATGGTTTCCCCGGTTTTTGTGGGCACAGAGGTTGAAAGAATAACCTCTGGCTGGATGGTTTGGGTGAGGTTCGAGCTGTGCTGCTCTTTTTCAATGACACCTTCTGCAGCTAGACATGCGGTGTCAGAAATGTGGGTTGCACTGGGAGGGGGTGATTGATGTGTGCCTTCTTCAACTTCGGCATCTTTTCTTGTTTCTTCTTCTGGTTCTGTGGAAGTTCCTTTCTCTGTGCGCAAGGAGTCATACATGTGATGAGATCCGTATAATCTCATGACATGAGGATGATAGAGACCTTTTCGTATCCAGATAGCCTCTTCTTCATCTGAATCTACCTCTGAGATTTCTATCCCTGTTTCTGTGGTTTCTTCTACAGCCGTTGCCTCTGTAACTTCAGTTGTATTCCACTCAGCTTCGGTTTGTTCTGTATCTTCTGAAGCTTGGTTTGGACTTCTTCTGTGGACGTCCAATCCTTGAATGAAAGGGTTTTGTAAAATCACAGGGGTTTCGGCTGGTTGATTTCTGGGTGTTGTGTCATCTTCTTGTAGATGAGTGTCAATACCAGAAATGAAGAAATCATGTTCTTCTGGAGAGTGGTGGTCGAGAGGTTGTGCCGTCCACCCTGCTGTATTAAGGGTGTTTGCAATTTCGGGGTTCTGTAGGAAATCATTCAGGTCTCCCTGGTGAGCAAATCTATCTGGAGATTGATAGGGTGATTGATATCCTTCTTCTGTCATTCCTATTTCTGCATCTTCTTCTTCTGCAGTTTCACCCTCTATGATTGCCTCTTCTGCAATGGTAACCAATTTTTTAAATGATTTACCATGCTTCTTTTTGGTTTTCCTCCTTTTTGGTTTTGGTGCCCCTTCCTCTGTTGATTTGGATCTTTTCTTTTTCTGTTTTGTGAAAAGGGGAGGAGCAGAGGAGCCAATCTCTGTGGCATGGGGAGGTGAAGGTCTATCTTCTGCAGTGCTAGTTGATGTGCCTTCTGCAGTTTTTCTCTTCTTAGCTTTTGGAGTAGAAGCAGAGATCTTTGCTGAAGATTTCTTTCCCATTATTTCTGCGCGTTTGGCTATGAAGCTGAGCTGAATAGCCATGTGTTTTGCTAACTTTTGATCCTTTTCTGCTTGAGTGGAAAGAGGTTTTGCTATCATTGTTCCTAGGAGGACACCTAAACGCGGGGGTGTCATAGGACTCGGTTTTGGAGTTCTATGATCGCGTATATACTCTTTCTTAAGGGATATGTTCGATGCGTAGCGCAGAAGTTTCTTTGACAGAGGTCTGCAGTGTGAGTAGCCATCAGTATGATCAGTGGGGGTATTTTTGTTCATCGGGAACTGTTTGGGAGTTGGCCCTTCCATTGGCCAATTTTGGATTAGCAGCAGAGGTTCGAACAGTACTCCCAATATTCTTTGGAATTGCAGAGGTGGTAGAAAGTTGGGATCGTTCTCTTTGACCCTTTTCGAGTTGTTCTTTCTGTCGATGGTGTTTATGATCTCTTGCATCATTATGGTCGCATAATCTAGTGGAAGATCATAGTAAACCCCATACATGATGCTCAAGATTTGATGTGAGCTCTGGTCAATACTCCCTATCTTTCCTGTCAGATATCTGTTAAGAATAGAGAACAAAGTGTTCCACAGAGGTGGCAATCGGCCTCTGCGGAAGTCATTTCTCTTCCGTAGTTTGGTGTTGTACCCAAGCATTTCCACGAATCGACAGAGCTCTTCGTCTGTTGGTTGCTCTGCATAACTTTTCAATCCCAGAAGACCCCTTGTTGGTAGGTTGAATTCAAGTGAGAACATTGTTCTGTTGAACTTGATTTCAAGATGCTCAGATTTATCAGGTCTTGAAATGTACCCTTTGATAAGAGAATCGTCTTTATCAAATCGGCAGCTTTGCCAAAATTGGTTCAAATAACGGACTGGAATTCTGTTAGGGGTTCTTGATAGTAGAGGGAAGAGGATATGGTTTTCCATGATGTTCAGAAGTATGGCATGGGCTTCGCCGAAAGTAGTGGGTGAGGGGACCAAATAGCAGTTGTTGGATTTGATAGGAAGAGTGGCTTCGAAATGATCCTTAGCTATGAAGTTTTGCAAGTGTGTCGTCGGAGCAAAGTCTGCGGAGTCCCCGGAATCTTGTTGTTCAATATCTCTTGCAAGGCTGGGGTTTTCAGAATGTTCTGAATGAGCAGGGGAGTTTTCCGTTGAGTTCGCCGGAGAGAGTTCAGAGGATGTAGCTCGAGAAGATGAAGCCATTTGCAAGTGTTTTGCAGGGTATCGCCGGAGAAGAAGATAAGAGTTTGTAAAAGGTTTTATGAGAGGGTAAGGTTTGTTTTTATAG
Organism: Saussurea involucrata; assembly: GCA_033807775.1. Taxonomy (NCBI): domain Eukaryota; kingdom Viridiplantae; phylum Streptophyta; class Magnoliopsida; order Asterales; family Asteraceae; genus Saussurea; species Saussurea involucrata. Next base: position 125,330,346 of record CM066324.1, on the reverse strand, counting down.
GATGGTAAAACGGTAGACTTCGAAAGGGTAAAATATATGGCAATGGATTAAAGTTTGGAATCCGCACTCGAGTTTGAGCGGCGGGTTCAACTTACAAAAAAAACGTTCCATGTTTGCCCAATGAAAATGGGACACGTAGGCCATGTCAGAAGATGACAGGATGTCGTGCGCGGCCCATTAATGCTAGGCGCGTGGAGTTGTTCTTAGCCATATGAATTTTACTCGCAGTAAAAGTAACCGTTATTACTACAGAGATGCCCAAGTAATCAGATTGACAGAGCTTCTGTAGTTTACAGAGGCTCTGTGATCTTGATAATCTTTGATGTTTATCCCTTTTTCATATATCTCATTGTTATCATGACTTCTGTGGGGTTCTTCTTTAACCAAAACATTTGTAAAGGCATTGGAGAGGATAAAATCGGATTTTTGTGAATAAATTTGCTTCGCAGAGGTTTTGTGGCTCTGTTGGAACTTGCAGAAGTTCTGTGAGGGCCAGCAGAAGCTCTATGAGAGAAAAAATCTCATAACAAAAATTTTATTAGTATTTTTGATCATCCAATTTTTTATTTGGTTTAAGAGATGTTTTTCGGACATATTTGAAAGTTTGTGTCCGAGAAAACTGTTAAAAAAAACGGTTTGTTCGAGAAGGTCATTGTCTGCGTTTTCGGTTTTCGAGATAACATTCCAAAAGATCGACAGAAGGTTAATTTGTGATCACAGAGCATATTTCCTGCAGAAGCTCTGTTGAGCTCAGCAGAAGCTCTATGACCTTAAATTTCTCCTAATTCGAATTTTGTGAAACTTTTTGAGCTTTTGATTTTTGAAATGTTATTCACAGTATATTTAGGACATATTTGACAATTCTTGTCCTAGAAAATTGTTTTCCAAAAAACCTTTTGTGCGAGAGACATACCTTTTGGTTCTTCTTTTCTCGGCAGTGATATCTGACTTCTGTCGATATGGAGTCATCGACATTTTTCTTTGGCTTTCCCTTGAAAGTTTTATCTCTTTAGATCATTTCAGGGTTCCCTTCTGCTCCCCCTTGATCTAATCACCTCTGTAGATCAAGTAATTTCCTTTTGCTCCCCCTTGACCTAATCACCTCTGTAGATCAAGTAATTTCCTTTTGCTCCCCCTTGACCTATGCTTGGATCAAAGAATGATAAGTTTTGCATAGAACATAGGTCATGGTCTTTCAGAGGTTCTGTAGGGGTCGTCAGAGGTTCTGAGTTGACTTACAGAAGCTCTGTAGTTTCAAGAACTATTGAAGGTGTTAAGAATTTACATATCGAAGTAGAATCTTTCAAAACAATAATTTAAGCAATGTATTTACTTATTATTTACAGAAGATAAAACTATACTTACTGAGGATTTTCACACCATGTTAATCATTCCTATCTTACCCACCAAGAAGTTGAATCTTTTCTCGTCTAGTGCTTTGGTGAATAAGTCAGCGAGTTGATATTCTGTGGGCACAAAATGCATTTCGATTGTACCGTATTCAACATGATGTTTCAAGAAGTGATACCTTATATCGATATGCTTGGTTGTTGAGTGTTGCACAGGGTTGGCAGAGATAGCAATAGCACTTTTGGAATCGCAGAAGATGGGTATTTTGAACAGGATGTGGCCGTAGTCTTTTAGCTGTGTCTTCATCCATAGAACCTGAGAACAACAGCTAGCGGCAGCAACGTATTCAGCTTCTGCAGTGGATGTGGAAACACAATTCTGCTTCTTGGAGGTCCAACTGACTAGTTTACCACCTAGGAATTGACAACTCCCAGAGGTACTCTTTCTGTCGAGCATGCATCCTCCATAGTCTGAATCTGTATAAGCTTTAAGACCAAAACCAGAGTTCTGTGGATACCAGAGACCAAGATTTTTGGTCCCTTTTAGGTATCTAAAGATTCTCTTTACGGCATCATAATGTGATTTCTTTGGATTAGCTTGATAGCGTGCACAGAGACATGTGGCATGCATAATGTCAGGTCTGCTTGCTGTTAAGTATAACAGAGATCCAATCATGCCTCTGTAGAGAGTGCATTCTACAGAGATGCCATCTGAATCTAAGAATAACTTGTTTCCAGTGGCCATTGGAGTTTTCATTGCAGAGGCATCAGAGAAGCTATACTTGGAAAGAATGTCAGAGACATATTTAGCTTGATTTATAAAAATTCCCTCTGATGATTGTTTGACTTGGAGTCCGAGGAAGAAAGTTAATTCTCCCATCATACTCATTTCAAACTCACTCTGCATGAGTTTTTCAAATCTTTTACACTCTTCTGAATTAGTAGACCCAAAAATTATGTCATCTACGTATATTTGTACAAGCATTATCTCACTACTTTTGCGTTTATAGAATAAAGTAGTATCTGTTGTACCTCTGTTGTAACCATTGACTAGAAGAAAGGTAGAAAGTCGTTCATACCATGCTCGTGGAGCCTGTTTCAGTCCATATAGAGCTTTTTCAAGGTAGTATACATGCCTTGGAAACTTTGAGCTTTCAAATCCTGGTGGCTGATTAACGTAGACCTCTTCTTGGATTTCACCGTTGAGAAAAGCTGATTTTACGTCCATCTGATAGACTTTAAAACCTCTGTGGGCTGCGAAGGCTAAGAATATTCTTATTGCTTCGAGCCGTGCGACAGGGGCAAAAGTTTCATCGTAGTCTATGCCTTCTTCTTGTCTATATCCCTTTGCTACTAATCTTTCTTTGTTTCTGATGACCACTCCATCTTCATCCTTCTTGTTTCTGTAGACCCATTTAGTCCCAATGGCCTGTTTTCCTCTTGGCAGAGGTACTAGAGTCCATACTCTGTTACGCTCAAATTGCAAAAGTTCTTCTTGCATGGCGTCTACCCAGTTTGGTTCATCTAGGGCTTCAGAAATCTTCTTTGGTTCTATCACACTAATAAAATTTGTAAAGAAACAAAAGTTAGCAGTGGCAGACCTTGTTTTTACTGCGTCAGAAGGTTCTCCGATTATTTGACTTGGAGGATGGCTTTTTGTCCATTGAGTTGTGCGTGGAAGATGATCATCAATGTCATTCAGACTTTCTTTAGAGACTTCTTGTGTTTCTTCTTGTGTAGCCTCTGTTGTTCTTCGTGCCTTGGTAGTTGATTCTACCGTTTGTGGAATGATTGGTACGAGTGGTGGTGGAGTTTGTTCCTCTGAGGACGTATAGTCTTGGTCCTCGATTTCCTCTGTAATTGGTTCTTCTGTGGTTTGTGCAGCTTCTGTGGTCGTTTTCCTTGATGTTTCATCTTCTGCACTTTCTTCTGCTTCGGCAATTGCATCTGTAGTATTTACAGAAGAAGATGAAGCATTGTTAGGACCAGTTAGAGACAAACCTGTAGGATTTTGTCCGACAGAGGATGGTTCTTCAGAAACCCTGATTGTTCCAACAGAAGGATCAATGTTTTCATGGAGCATCTCTAAAAATAGAAGATCCAAGTCTTCTTTTGCTTGTGAGATGACAGAGGATTTCCCTTTAATTCCGAGTTCTGAACTGATTTGTTCAGAAGTCATTTGGAATGAATCATCAAAAGAAACATTGATGCTTTCTACAATCTTGTGAGACTTTGTAAGGAATGTTCTGTAGGCTTTGGAAGTGGCAGAGTATCCAATGAATTTGCCTTCATCTGCTTTTACATCAAACTTTCCTCTTGAATCTCTGTCGTTTAAGACGAAGCATTTGCATCCGAATACATGGAAAATTTTGATGTTTGGCCGCCGTTTGTTAAGCAATTCGTAAGGCGTCTTGAGGTGTCTTTTCACAATGGTTGATCGATTTTGAGTATAACACGCAGTAGAAATTGCTTCTGCCCAAAAGTTCATTGATAATCCGCATGCTGACATCATAGTTCTTGCGGCTTCCACAAGTGTTCGATTTTTTCTTTCGACAACACCGTTCTGTTGTGGAGTGCGAGCTGCAGAGAAGTTCTGTGATATTCCTTCTGTTGAAAGATAGGCTTCAATGACAGAGTTTTTAAATTCTGTGCCATTGTCACTTCTTAACTTCTGTATTCTGTAATTATAAAGAACTTGGATTCTTTTCATTAGATTTATCAATATATTTGGAACATCTGATTTCTTTCTAACGAATTCAACCCATGTGAAACGCGAATACTCATCAATTAGGACAAGTATGTATTTCTTGCCACCTAGGCTCTGTATGGCAATGGGACCGCAGAGGTCGACATGAAGCATGTACAGAGGTCTAGTGCAAGATACATATGTTTTGCTTTTGTGGGAAGCTCTTTTGAGTTTTCCCATCTCACAGGCAGAACATAAATGATCCTTATTGAATTTAACATTTGGCAAACCTTTAACTAGATCAAGTTTGACCAGTTTTTCCAATGTGTGAAAATTCAAGTGACAGAACCTGTTGTGCCATAACCAGGCTTCTTCACTTTTGCAGGCAACAAGGAAAACTTTGTCTTAGTTCTTTGAGTTGAAGTTCATTAGATATAGATCACCTATTCTTTCAGCTCGCAGAAGTTCCATACTTGTTTCTTCACTTTGTAGAGAGCAGAAAGTTCTTTTGAACAACACATTGAATCCTGTATCACAAAGTTGACTTACACTGAGTAGGTTGTGCTTAAGGCCATCCACATATGCAACTTTGTATACAGAAACGTCTTCTTTCCTTATGACTCCATAGCCTTTTATGTGTCCTTTCTTGTTGTCTCCAAAAGTCACAGATCCACCATCTTGTGTTTCTTTGTACGTGGATAGTGAACTTCTGTCACCAGTCATGTGCCTTGAGCATCCGGAGTCTAGATACCAGATTGGCACATACTTCTTCTGCAGGACAATCACAGAGATTTAGGTACCCATATCCATATGGGTCCAATATTGTTAGAGTTTTTCAAGTTTGCCTTGGCATTCTTGAAATACATTTTGTTCTCTGCAGAAGAGTCAGATTGTTTCTTTGTGGGATTTGACTTTTGAATTTTCGTAGAGAGTAAACAGATTTGACTTGAAAAATGATTATTAAGTTTAGACATAAGATCAAAGCAATGACAGTATTGAATATGAGATGTAATTTGCTTGAACTTTTCATTGAACTTTTTAAACTCAGCCACAGAGGCATTACATTCTTTCTTTACATTAGATTTCCTATTAATAGAAGATCTATGAATACTCGAATGTTGCAAAAGCTCTGTTTAGGACCTGCCTTCTGTGGGTTGCTTCTGTGGTGAACTTCTTTCATCACTGTCACAGAAGAAAAATATTTATTAACCTTGGGTTTTGAAAATCTAGAACTTATAGGATCAATAGAGGTCTTCTGTAACATTTTAAGCTCAGCAGAGGTTTTGATATGTAGATTCAATTTTAGAAAATCTTGGCAGATTGGAATATCTGTGAGTTTCTCTTTTGGAGAAATAGTTCTGTGAGGAACTTCAGAGGAGAATTTGACATCCTCTGTGTCACAGTGAATTATCCCTGATTTGAAATCAGTCTCTGAGTTGTCAGAGGATGAATCGTCCTCGTATACAGAGGTTGAGTCAATTCTTTCAATAGAGGCTGGATTTTCTGAGCATGTATCGTACGAGCTTTCTACCTCTGTAGAATAGTTTTCATAGATTGCAGAGGTTTCTAATAAGATTTCTTCAGTGAGAGTTTTATCTATAGAAGATGTACAGAAATTTTCTAAAACGCTTGATTTCCATATTTCCAAAATTTCTTTTTCAATTAAATTTTTAAAGTTTTCTTCTGAAAAAATGGGTTTAAACTCAGGAGCTTCTGCTGATATTTTTTTTTTCAACGTTTATCAAACAGACAAAAGCAACCTGTGTTTGGGTCTCTGGTTTACCAAACTTGAAGATACCAATCTGATCTTGTGTTTTCAGATATTTCTTTGGTTTGATACCTCTATTGACAGAGGTTGAAGATGATGAGTCTGTGTTTTCAAACCACACGTTAATCATCTTCTTATGTTTATTCAAGCAAGGATCCACAGAGATTTTCGCCCTTTTGCTTACAGAGATTAGATTTGGAAAATCTGGTTTGTTCGTTTTTCCAATCACAAATAAAGAGGACAGAGGTTTGTTTCTTTTGCCTTCAACACCTAGGGTGATATCATCATACCCTATACCTCGTCTTCCTATTTGTGAGTTTACTTTTTCATAAACTTTCTGTGCATCTTTATAGTTTTTAATCAAAACTTCTCTTCTGAGTAAATCTTGCCATAATACCTCTCTTTCTCTTTGAAAGTATTCTTTAAGAGCTCTTATGTCAGTAGTTTCGCTCCTTGAAACTGAAAGTTCTTTTGCTTTATCTTTTAACGTATTGGTTAATTCAGAAATTTGTTTTTTTAAAGGATCTAGAGTTTTGTTCCAATTCTTTTCAATTCTCTCTTTTTCCTCAAAAATCTTTGCTTTTTCTTGAGTGAGAAGCCGTACTTCTCTCTCATTGAAGGTGAGTTTTTTCTGAATAATTTGATTTATCTCTTTCAGTTCAATTAATTCAATGTTAATTCTAAGTGTATTATCATCTACAGAGGTAATACAAGAGTTGGAATTTGAAGTAGATACCTCAGAGTCAGTGCAGGAGTCGACTTCTGCCATGCCACAGAAGAGGGCATTGGCGGTATGTTCATCGTCAGAAGTAGAGTCTGACTGGAAGTCTTCTGTGTTCTCCTCAGAATGTCCTTTTGCCATTAAGGATTTTTGAGCATAATACTCGGCTTTCTTTTTGTAGAAAGCAGAGTCCCTCTGTGGGCGATTTGATCTGCTTCTGCATTCATTCGCAAAATGGCCGGGTTTGCCGCAGTTAAAACATCCTTGAGGAGTGTTTCCTGTTCGATCATTGGACTTCTGTAGGTCTCCGCCTTTCTCTGATCTACATTCATTTGCATAGTGACCAGGTTTGCCGCATTTGTAGCATTCTTGCTGTGTGTGGCTTACCGAGTCATCTGACCTCTGTCGGTCATTTCCTCTGTAATGTCTTTCGCTTGACCTCTGTCGGCCACTCGATTCTTCTTCTCTTCTGTCATCTCTTCTGTTTTCTCTATCATATCTTTCATTTCCGGAACCTCTTCTGTTTCCTCTGAACTCTTTTGTCAATAGAGCTAAAGATTTAGCTAGTGACGCAAGAGTTATTTCTTTTTCTGCTTGCTCTTCTTCTTCACTGTCTATTCTCACCATCTTCTTCTTCTCCTTCTTCTTCTCCTCTGTGGCTTTTTCATTTCTTGGTCTCTGTGCATCTTCTTTAGTTTTACTAACCAATGCATATGGTACAATGGTTAGTGTTTTAGCCTGTGCTATCTGAGGTTCTTGTGCGGCTAATGTTCCGTAAAGATCAGAGAGAGTCCAGGTGTCTAGATCCTGATTTGTCTGTAGGGACATAGACAGCTGGAGCCATTCTTCATTTAGACTTTTTAAAAACATGACATTGTTTTCTTCAGAAGTTCTGTCAATGCCTGATTTTCTGCACTTGTTGATTAGAGAGTTGAATCTGTCGTATGTTGTTTGCAGAGATTCTGTTGAAGAGGCTCTGAATGCATGATATTCATTGATGTACTGTGCTCTTCGGTTTTTTGTGTTTTAGTACCTCCTTCCAACTGTCTTTCCAGTTCTTTCCACAGATCATGCGCTGTTTCACATGAATCCAAGGATTGAAAGAGTTCGTTGGGTATTGCCATAATCAATGTCCTCTTGGTTTTCTGAGCAACTTCATCTTCTGCTTTATCTTCGGTTGACCACTCCCCTTTTGGCTTTGGTTTTTGATGTTCGGGGATTTCGGCAGATTCAGCAGTAGCAGGTATACGAGGTACTACTGTCATGGGAATAGGAGGAGGATTGTACATATATTGTACTTGATTTTTTTCAGTGCCCTCGAAAAAATGGACCATTCTTATTTTCCACTGAGGATACTCATCTCGAAGGAGACTAGGAGGTTTAGTGAGAGAACCAGTAGTAAAGAAATTATTTGTATTTGTCATTTTTGAAGATTTTAGAAAGAAGGTATGACTAAAGAGTTACTTCGATGAACTTGAAGATTTTCTGAGTTTAAGCAGTTTCCAGACACAATAATATCTATCACGAATCTTGATAAGTGGATCACTTGATATTGAAAATCAAGAGAGGCTCTGATACCAATTGTTGGAACCCAGATACACTTAATCAAGATTAACAGTCTATTAGTTGAGTTTAGAGTTTGATGCGGAAGCGTATTAAACTAACAGATATGTTTGATAGATATTAGAACGCACATATATAAAGAAAACAGTAAGGAATAAAAAGGATTTCTTGAACAGTTACTGTTATTCAATATATAATAAGAACACGAAGAACAGATTAAGAACTGTTGGTGTGTGTGAGAATATAACACTCAGATATTTGACAATAACGTTTGAGAGTATTAGTGATTCCTTGTGTATTCGTTCTTAGGAAGATCTCAACATGAGACTTCCTTTTATACTACTCTTAGAAGACTATGAAGAAGGTTACTGTTCCTTTTACGGCATGAATAGTGAACTGGATGGTGTGAACAGTTGTTTGAGCCATGCGCATTTAATGGAGCAGATGTACTATTGGTAAATGCATTAAATGGCGCAGACGTCTATTTTGTACCATGCCCTATTGAGTCCACTCAGAGCTTGACACGTGTTTTGACAGTACTTTTCCATGCAAGTTGATGAACGTATCCAGTAATATCTTCCAAGTCTTCATAGCAGACCACAGAGGCTCTGTAAGGCATTACAGAGGTTCTATGGTCTGACCTTCTGTGGAGCAGTCCACTTGTTTCCGAGTTGATCTTCTTCTTGCGCACTACAGAGGTTCTGTGATTACCTCTGTAGCTTCTGTGGCTTTCTGGACTTGATCTTCTGGAAGAAGTGGCAGAGCCTCTGTGAGAGGCTTTTCTATACTTAGCCTATTTTTCACTACTTCTAAGTATTTCTATGATTAGGAAGATTGAAGCTAACAATCTCCCCCTAAGTAGTGAAAAATAAAAATTTGACTTTGAGTTTAGTTAGGCTAAGTTAGATAAGACAGAGGTTAAACAATACCTCGAAATTTCTTTCATTTAGAAATATGCCAGAGGCATTTTACATTTGAGTACAATGAAAGATAAAACTCTGTTTGCAGAGATTGGAGGTCTGAGAATCAGATTTTGGCATCTTTGAAATCGTTGTAGCTTCTGTTGTCTCTGCCGACTTTTCTGATCTCTTTGTAGAATCTGATGCAGAGTTCTCTTAGGCGGATTGTTGAGTCTATTTCTCTGATGAAAGTATCTGCATCATCTCTATCCATTTTTCTGTACCTCTGTATTTTACAAGGCTTGCTCTGAATTTGCTCAGAGTACTGGTTGCGTACTTCTGACAATCCATGAGTACAAAAAGTTTAACCTGGTGTTGTGGGTTTTGAAATACTAACCCAAATCTTGGTTCTCTGATGATTGAGTTGGGCACAGCGTCTGGTGGGCAGCGATCTTCTGGTGGTCGTAGATCTAGATGTTTGAGACCAAGATCTTTTCCCAGCTGAAAATCTATCATGCTGTATAGCAGAAGCTTTTCCCTCATTGCTTTTCTCAATACTTGATAGGCTCTGGTGTTTGCCTCTGTGTTGTAGTTGTCCTTTGTTCATTGCAGAAGGTCAGGTAGATCGTATGGATTGATGTTTCTTAAGTCAGCATCAGCGAAGGTAGATTCTGAATTGTTCTCTCTTCTGACTCTGTAAAGATTGTACCTGACCCTTGGATAGGTTCTTGTGAAGGAGAATCTGCAGAAGATCACCTTTTTGATTTTGTGAATTGAGAAGACATCTGCTTTGGCTCTTGGCTTTGTTCTTGTGAAGATGTTCTCAAATTCTTCTCTGATCCTTGGATCTGTCACATGATCTATTGGATAGTTTGTCTGAAAGGATTGTTTGTAGAGGTATTTGTATACCACTTCTTCCATTTCTTCATGTGTTGGACCAGGTCGTGGAATTTGTCTTCTGAGACTCTCCATCTGTTGAACAACTTCTGCAGCTCTACCAGTTAAAGGAGTTTCTGACAGAGGCTTCAATCCATGTGCCCAGTCAACTTCTTCGGGTTTTGGGGTTTGAAAGGCGTCAAACGCACTCTTCATCAGTTTCTCTGTTGGCTTTGACAATGTTTTCTTCTTCTTAGGCTCTTCTGTCAGTATCCCTTTGCCTTTATCTTTTGTTGTCGTGGCAGAACCTGTTGCTTCTGTGGGTTTTGAGGTTTGCACTTCTGTAGGTTTGATGGAGGTTGCCTCTGTGGATTTTGACGATTGTGACTTAGAGGTCTTTTGTGGCGATGGTTCTGTTGGCTTGACTTGCTCTGTAACCTCTGTTGGAGGTTGTTTGGTGACTTCTTCTGTGAGCTCAGTTTCTGTTGATGAAGTGTTGTCATTAAATCTTTTTGCCATTCTGAAGGCTAAAGTGAACCTGTGCCTTTCTTCTTCTCTCTTCACCATACGATCACAACCGAATCCTTTATCCACTGTGCGGATTTACAAAGATACATTTGTTGGAACCCATATACACTTAATCAAGATTAACAGTCTATTAGTTGAGTTTAGAGTTTGATGCGGAAGCGTATTAAACTAACAGATATGTTTGATAGATATTAGAACGCACATATATAAAGAAAACAGTAAGGAATAAAAAGGATTTCTTGAACAGTTACTGTTATTCAATATATAATAAGAACACGAAGAACAGATTAAGAACTGTTGGTGTGTGTGAGAATATAACACTCAGATATTTGACAATAACGTTTGAGAGTATTAGTGATTCCTTGTGTATTCGTTCTTAGGAAGATCTCAACATGAGACTTCCTTTTATACTACTCTTAGAAGACTATGAAGAAGGTTACTGTTCCTTTTACGGCATGAATAGTGAACTGGATGGTGTGAACAGTTGTTTGAGCCATGCGCATTTAATGGAGCAGATGTACTATTGGTAAATGCATTAAATGGCGCAGACGTCTATTTTGTACCATGCCCTATTGAGTCCACTCAGAGCTTGACACGTGTTTTGACAGTACTTTTCCATGCAAGTTGATGAACGTATCCAGTAATATCTTCCAAGTCTTCATAGCAGACCACAGAGGCTCTGTAAGGCATTACAGAGGTTCTATGGTCTGACCTTCTGTGGAGCAGTCCACTTGTTTCCGAGTTGATCTTCTTCTTGCGCACTACAGAGGTTCTGTGATTACCTCTGTAGCTTCTGTGGCTTTCTGGACTTGATCTTCTGGAAGAAGTGGCAGAGCCTCTGTGAGAGGCTTTTCTATACTTAGCCTATTTTTCACTACTTCTAAGTATTTCTATGATTAGGAAGATTGAAGCTAACAACATTAAAACTGTTATGCATACCGAAAACCTGTGAACTCACCAACTATTCAATTGTTGACCCTCTCATTTACATGCTTTTCAGGAAATAACAAGTAAGGTTGGAACTTTAGAAGGCACCACAAGTAGCGGCATCCAACACTATTTTCCTTATCATGTCAATTTATGTTTTTGGACAATTTGTATTTTGGAACAAGATGTATTTTTGTGAACTTTTTAGCTATGATGATTGTGTGTTGTCTTCTACCTTACGCAGTGAAACCTTGAGCTGTGACATCCCGTACTTCCGCTTTAGCGGGGTGTGACACATATGGCCGAATCTGAGGGAAATGCGAATGGGGGAAACGAGAATATACAACATGAACAGAGTGAGGTTAGGTCAGTTATGTCTGGGAGATCTCATTCTTTGGAGACGATTGTTCCTGAAAATGAGTATTTTGATTTACTTGAGAACACTTGTGTGTTAGTGCTTGATCCATCTAAGTTCAAAGAAGAGCATAGGATAATCGTAGAATTATTGAAACATCAACCATTCAAGAAGTGGTTTTTAATGAAGAAAACAGTGCCAATCCAGTACATACAACAATGGTGGAAGCATTTGGAGTTGCAAGGAAATAATTTTGTAACTGAAATAGGGGGAGTCACTGTAACTGTAAATGTTCAATTCATAAGAACCATGTTGAGGTTACCAGAGAAAACTGATTTAGAGGGAAGGTTAGACTTTGAAGATTCACCATTGACAGAAGAATTATTGGCTGAATTTAGAAGGATAGGTTACAATGAAGAGTTGAGAAACTTGAGTGCATTCAGAAGAAATAAGTTACCACCAATTTGGGCATGCTTCTTTACCATCATTAACAAGTGTTTGGCTGGAAAACACAGTTCTGTGGATCAAGTTTCAAGGCAAATTTTACAAATATTTCATGGGTTGATTAAGAATAGACATTATGATTATGCATCTATCGTATGGGAAGATATGAAGAATACATTTGAGAGGAATCAAAAGGCATTCGAAGGAAGAACAAGGGATCATCCACTTACATATATACCTTATCAGAGGTACTGGCATTTGGTGATTTGGTATGCTATGGATCAAGACAGAAACATTCAAAGAAGAGCAAATGAGGAGCATGGGCCAATCTTCTATATGGGTAAAATGATTTCATCTCTTAAACTTGAAAATTTTCCCAATCATAGACCACTCCCAAGGTCACTTAGGGAATATATTCCAAGGGAGAGTGAGATATTAAAAGCATATTGCACCTCTATGGGACTTGATCAACCTCAAGCCCCTACCCATGAGGACAACCCTGAGAGGAGAGGTGAGGGGTCTAGTGCAGTTAAAGAGGGGGAGAATGTCCAGGAGGGAGAACATTCTGAGAGAATTGAGAGGGAAAATTCAGAGAGATTGGTTAGTATGGAAAGTCAAAAACAGAAAGAGAGAAGTGAGAATGAGAGAATGTTAACAGAATTAGAAATAGAAAGAGATAATTCTGATCTAGCCAAATTAATCCGGGCAACCACATCTACTGTTGGTTTACAACCGTTGGTGACCAACATTGAAGGAAACACCATGGAGCCCGTGGTGGAACTTGAACAAGCCATCCCTAGCCACTCAGAAGCTTTCAAACAGGCTACTGTTTCATTTCATGCAGGGGAACCATCCCACACTCATTTGGAGGGTGGTGATCAATCCCAAAATGTTTTTCAACACTTTGAGTCTGGATTACACAGTGATATCCATATTGAGCCTGAAATTCCTTTGAACACTTGCACATCACAAGAATTCTGTATTCCTATATCAACATCCATTGACATTCCTATTATTGGTTGTTAAGGATTGGATGGAAGTCCTGGGGAGGTGAACATCTTAAAAGCCTCCTTACACAGTGCATCTGTTGTACATGGTACCTTTGTCGCACCTACAGGCCATGTGTTCTCTGAACACATGAAAACTGGTTCATCTGTTGTTCTAGGTTCACAGTTAGAAAATTCTGAATTTGAAAAGATTCAGAAACAAAATCAAAATCTGGAAGAAAAAGTTGTTAAACTGGAGAGTACTGTTGCTACCTTGAATGATGAGGTAAAATCACTCAGAATAATGCTGGAAGGGAAAGCAAAGTCAGTTGAATCAAAGTTGGATACAGTGAAAGAATCCTTGGAATCTCATAAAAAGGAGATCAAGGATGATTTGTCAGAATTTCAAAAGGAACTTATGAAAAGTATGGAGGATATGAAGACTTATTTGATCAAAGCATTCAGTTCCAACCTTGCCAGTGTTTCAAAGCCACTAGCCATCATGCCTTTGTCTGTTGCAGAACCTGAATCAGAATCTACTCAGTCTTTGAAAAGGAAATTTGATGATAATGATCCTCATGATCATTAAAAGGGGGAGAAAAGGCAAAAGCAAAGTACTGAGTTAGAAAAGCAAAGCACTGATGAGTTAGCAGAGGGTCAGAACTTAAAAAATGTTCAGAATTCAGCAGATGTTGAAAAGTTGGCTGTTGTTGAAGAATCAGCAGATGTTGAGAAGTTAGTGGAGGTTCAGAGTTCAGATACTGAGAATGAAATGGAAACTGAGAAAGAAGTGATGTTCTGATAAGGAGGATGCATAGTGAGTTGGTGAGAGTTCTTAATACTCAGATTGTTCAAAGATGTATCAGAACAGTGAGGCCGGTCGATTTTTTGGGAAAAGAGGATCATTCAGTTGATTATTCACAGAAGTTTCAAGATGAGTTTCAATTACATTTTGTGGATGAATTGGGAGCTAATGAAAAGGAATATGACAGAGTTGAGAACTACTTCATGCCTTCAGAATATGTGTTCATAAAGCCTATTATGATTTCAAGACTTGAGTTACCAGTTCTGGAAGAACCTTTATGTGACTTTATCATTGAAATGAGTGATACACCACTTACCAAGCATTTCTTCAGAGATGTTTTTCCAGAAGAAACATATGAGCATCTTTACTGCACAGAAGAAGAATTTGTGGTGATTGAAAACCTTATTGATGGATTCATGGATGAAAGAGTTCAGATGACTTATGTGGAAGCTTCTAACAGAATGAGAAAACCTGATGATAGGTTACATATCCAGAAAAGAATTGTGAAAGTTTTGGAGTTTCAAACAGAAGAATTTAATGGGCTGAAATATGTAAGTATGATAGTTCCGAAGGAAGGAAATCTGAAAGTGAATATGACAAGTTTTGACTTTCACATACTATTTCTTGATGATCAAGTGTTTCTGGTAAAGTTCTTCTCAAGTACAGAGGAAACATGGATGGAATTTGAGTGCAGAACAATTTTGGGGATATATGTTAGAAACATGAACTTCTATGATTTTCAGTTAGCAATTGAAGCAAGAAAAGACAAGTGTAACTTGAGTTGTCCAATCAGAAAGCCTATCCATGAAATTAGAGGACGTGGATTTATGGTTGAAGGAGTTGAAAATGAAGGTTTTCTATATATAGTTTCTGGGTTACCAAAGTTCTTTAGATTGAATGATTTCGTTAAGTATAGTGATGCTACTCTGCAATGGTTATTGGTGGAAATGAAAGTAAGTGTTGAAGGTGAAAAAGCAATCCTGAAGGAGAAATGTATAACATATATCAAAGAAAGGTTGGATCTCAGAACCAGAGTTAAGGAATGCAGTGAATGGATATTTTCAGAAGAAAACCCAAAGAAATTGTTGCATATAGACTTTGTATTTTCTGTTGAGTATGAAGTAAATAAGGTTTACAATGCTGAGGTTGAAGAAGTTATTCCAGATGTGTTATCTCCACAGGATGTTCAGATGCAAGATGCAGGTCAACCAGAAAAATCTAAGGCTAATGAAGAAGAATTGCCTGTTGATCTTAATGGTTTATTTCTGGAGTATGATTTACCTAACTTCTTTCAGCCTAGAGAAGTC
The DNA here is from genome assembly GCA_033807775.1 of Saussurea involucrata. Lineage (NCBI taxonomy): Eukaryota > Viridiplantae > Streptophyta > Magnoliopsida > Asterales > Asteraceae > Saussurea > Saussurea involucrata. The sequence goes on along the minus strand of CM066324.1, from coordinate 125,315,132 downwards.
AACTTTCTGAGTGTGTATCATGACAAGTCAGAATTCTCCAAATGGTATAGTGGTGAATTGACAAGATGTATTGGAAAGAAGAAGCAATCTGTTTACTCTGACTTCATGATTACAGGAATCAGAGAGATTGTTGTCAAGAAGTTCAAAAAGAATGAGTATTATGGATTTGAAGTTCTCAGAGAAGATGGGAAAGTCTACTATTTCACTGAAGCAGATTTTGAAAAGATATTAGTTGTGGATTTCTACAGATTGTATTGCTTGTTGGAAAATAAAGACTGCAGTAAGTACAAGAAAGAAAGATGTGCATTGGCTGTAGTGAGAGATGCTATGTTTTACGTGCTTAGATGGTATGCATATACAGATTTTCAAGTGGCTCTATATGTTCATAGACCATGTGTCTTCTTATCAAAGCCAGATAATGATCATGTGCAACTTGATGTTCTGAAGACTGGATTTATTACTGAATGGCCAGAACTGGGTGTGATAATGAAAAACAATCAGAAACAAAAGATCTTCTTTAGAGCTAGTGAAGCTGCAAAATATTGCTCTGGAACTCTCAGATTTATCAAGAACAATTTAAGTAAGAAGGTGCAAAGAGGAGCTCAAGTGAAAATGACAGAAGATCTTATTGAACTTATTGATAGAAGACTTGCTTTGAGGAATGTGCTTCTTTTAAAGATTGTTCCTGTTCTTTTAGAATTCAGTAATGAAAAATACAAGAGTATTTGACAAAAACGGGGAGATTGTTAGATCTGAAGTTTTGTCAAAATACAAGTGTTGATATCTGGGCAGAAGACTCAGAGTTCTGAGTAAGAAGACTCAGAAGTTCTGGATTGAGAATACCGAAAAGATTACGAAGTGTGGAAGTCTGATTAGAAGAGTCAGAGTTCTGAGTAGGAGACTTAGAACTTCTGAAGAAGAAAGATGAAAATGTACAAGTGCTTGAAGGAAGTTCTGAATTACTTAATCAGAAGAATGTTCAGAAGTTCTGAACATGTTGTTCAGAACTTATATCTTAGGACTTTCAGTTATATTCTGTTACTAATTAGGACATGTGTAATTGTTCTATTAGTCTTTGATGTATATGTACTATAGCTTTAGCATTTCTATTCAGTATATATATAGAAGTTAGCACCTGTAAGCTAACTAACTTTGCGCATAACTTTCCGTATATCTTTGTACTCACTTTGTAATCTTTGAGAGATTCTCTCTCTAGATTTGTAATCTGTTCTCAATCGAATGCAAAGCTTTTGGATCTAATTCTCTATCATTTACAGTTTAATTGTGCTTGATTGATATTAATTGATTGTAAGATTGAATCCTGGTTTCTACAAAGGGAAATCTGTAGCCGAATCTTCGTCTACACCATCTGAAACTCAACCAGAATCTCAACCAAACCCAAAGGTATATCCAACTTTACCTTTACATGAACTCAAATCTCAAATGTTTACCAGGTTACTAGAACAAGGAGATATCAACACACAAGAGGAAGTGGATCTAATTGGTCTACTTAGAAGGCAAACCGAACAACAATCTTCCTTACCATCCCAAGCCGATTTTCAGACTCTACAAAGGTCAATGACAGATTTGACAGGTGCTATTTCTTTTGGTTTCAAAGCTTTTTCTGATAGAATCAAGGCGTTGAAGGATACTTGTAAAGGTCATGCAAACTCAGATAAACGAAAGCATGATGATCAAGATCCCGATCATGATCACCATGAGGGGGAGACGAGTACGAGACAACGAGTTGGTGAAGCTAGTGGTTCGGGTAATCAATTGCCTGAAAATGTGGAATTAAATGTTGAAAATGGTACTAGTAACGTTGGTGGTACTTAAGTGAATGAGAGTGAGGATTTGTGATTCCTGGTTGATGTCAGTCCTACGGTTGAAAAGCCTGATGGATGTGACAACAGAACGTTTGAGGAAAGAATGGCAGATGATTTTATTCAAGATGTTGTATATGTAGATTCTGAAGATGACCTGGAGGTGTTGTAAAGATCAAAGAAGAATTGGATGATGTGTTTGATGGGGTAAATGTGCAACCGGGTTCAGATTCATAAAAATGAAAATGAGAATGCTGCTCAAGTGCCTGATCCAGTAATTGACGTACCTGTGATTCCTGATTCGCCTGAAGGAAAAATAAAAGATCCAGTGTCTGAGGCTGAATTGAGAAATCTTCAAATGTTGATTGATAGTGTTGGTCCCGAAGGCCTATACAAGTTTGTAGAAGGGGGGGGGGGGTGAATACAAACACACAAATTTTACTTTTCTAAATTGTTTATTGATAAATCATTAACAATTTACAGCTTGTTGCGGAGACAAGATTAAGGATAAACCTAAATCTAAACAAGTTGGAACACTAAGGTTTCTTGCACTAAGAGAGATAAGGAAATTACTAATAATAACCTATCTTGAGATAAGAGATTTGAACTTGTCCAGAGTTAGCAAGTTACTTCAAATGAAGTGAGTTCATCTCTTTATATACTGCATGCATTTAATGCAAGTCAGTATATACTTTACACGTGTCATCAGCTGGTTGGTTGCATGTCATTGACTATTGATGACAACCTTAGTAGCCGTATGGATGAATAGTGTAGTATCAGAGTGATTGTACGATTTCAGATTTTCGGAGGTTCTTTTCTGACATTTCGTACGGAGGCGTGCAAGGGTGGTTAAGACAAAAGTACTTTGTACGGAGGACTTCATGATCAGCTTTCGTTGATTCAGCGATTATCATTTACTATTCAGCAGATGATAAAGTTCAGCGATAGCTGAAGTCTTGTACTTGATACTTCACGTTGAGTGGACAAATCTGAGTCTTCGCTGATCCGCATCAGTTCATTAGGAGACTTGTCGCTGGTTCTTGAGCTTGATCTTCGACTTCAGCGTAGAACCTTTGTTGACGTGAAACTTGTCTTCAGGGATCATAAGTAAACAACTAACTTATCAGCGATCACCATAATGACTGAACAGACTCAGAGCATTAATGGTGAACAGTGTTCGCTGAATGTTTAATTCAAAAGAGCGAGAGTTCCTATCAGCGGTACTGTAAGATCTTAGTACTTATCAGCGATAGTGAAACTCTGATACATATTGTTTACTTACAATTTTCACTAATTATATAAGAGAGGGTCATTATCAAATCACTGAGGGTTTTGATCAACAATCTCCCCCTATTTGATTATGACATAACAACAAAGAGAATTGCTATTTAATGAAAACATAAGGATAAAAAGAACTCATAAAATATTTGTCCCTTTTACTGTTTTCTAGGATCTTTTCAGTACTGATGGAGTAAAGTACGTTCGCTGAAATTTTTCTTTAAAATATTGAATTAGGTTACAATGAAGAACAGAAAGATTACAAGTACAAGCGAAATAATTTACAAGTACAGAAGGATAACTGATACAATAGAGAAAAAGAAGATTATATCAGTTTTCAAAGGGTTCTTCCTTAATGAGAAGTTCATCAAGGGTCTTTTCAGTGGGGATCATCCAGTCAGGAACCGTTACACCTCGTTTTCTTTTGTTCAGCGCTTCTTCGAAAATCAAGGGTTTTAGGTGTCGTGCATGAATGTCTTTTCTGAAGTCACACCAGTAGATAAGATCTCTGAGCTGTTCGATTGGAGTGATTGGAAGCTCAACGATCCGTTGAAAGCATTTACGTCCGTCGTAGTCGAGAAAGAATATTCCATAAGGATTACTGATGACTTTACCAGGGACGAAAAGTTCACATGGTGGCAAAGAAATGTCAAGGGCAGATAGATCAGGGTCAGGACCAAGCACTTCAGCGCGAGAGAAACCAATTCCAGTTTCATTTCGTATGACAGGACCTGAGTTTGAATCTTGACGTTTCTTCTTTGGAGAGGCCCTTTTTCTTTTCAGCTTAAGATCAGGAAGAGGAGGAATGTCCACACAAGAAGATATCAAGTCGATCTGTCTGTTTATCAGTTTTTCGAAATGATCCTTGTACTTAGATTGTGACGATTGGATAGCTAACCTCATCTCCAGCCATTCAGAGAGACCATACCTTTTTACAGTGTCAGCGCGAAAGGTTTCAGTTTGGCCATCTTCTCTGAAAAGTTTGATGTCAACAATAGGTACTCCGATAGAGGTTCTTCCAGAGATAAATACCTTGTTGATCTTTGTTGGACGATATCTGAAGTGTATTTTCTCTTTACACCAGATCAGGGTGGTCTGAGAAACTTCAGTTTTCTTTTCCACGATCTTCTGGGCTTCTTCCCAAAGCTTTTGTTGGACTTGAATGGGAACACGTTTCAGCTTGGGGTCTTTGACAGATTCTTGAGTAAGCTTGATGGTGTATTCTCTGTCTTTTTCTTCAGCTTCCTTTCTTTCAGCGATGAGGCGTTCAGCTCTGAGGTGTTCCTTGTATTCAGCTTTAGAGATTCTGAACTTTGGAGGAACTGAAGGCAGTTGATCACGCCTTAGAGTGATTCGCTGATCCTCGAATCGCTTTATTATCTCCTCTCTTTTCTTCTGTTCTTCTTCCCTTAGCTTTTGAGGAGCTAAGGAAGGTCTGCGTTTGTATGAGAGAGTCTGTTCTTCAGGTTCATCAGTCTTAGAGATCAAATCCAAGACTGGGATTATTTCTTCAGCGGCAGCTGGAATTATTTGTGAAGTCGCAGTTGTGGAGCCTTCAGCGATATCCTCAAACAAGGGAGAGGACTAGCTGAAACACAGCGATCTTACAAGTAAGAACTTGGGTAGAAACAGATAGAGAGAATTGGTTTAAGTGTATAGGCTTGGGTAGAGGAACTGATAGTGTATGATAGAGGAGGGATGGAGTAAGAGATGTTTAGTGTACCTGACAAACCGGCTTTTCAAGCAAGATCGTCAGATTGTCATCTTCAGCGACGCTTTTGCCTTTGCCTTTCTCAGCTCCAGAGGCTGAGGGGTTTGTCTTTGTCCGCTCCCCTGAAGGTTCATTTATCGAGATTCCCTTAAGAGCTTTGATCCTTGGGGCAGGTTTGACGATAAAGAAATCATCGTCATCTTCATCATCATCATCATCATCATTCTTTGGAGAAGAAGATGGTTCATTATCAAGGATGTCGACGGCTTCATCATCTTCTGCTTCGGATTCTTCAGCGTCTTCTTCGAGTTGCTCCCCCTCAGATACAGAGGCGAGCTTCTCGGTTCCCTCAGGGTTTTCATCTCCCTGAGGTCCAGCGGCTGCTTCCGCTTCAATAGTCTTCTCACCCTCTTCAGCGAAGGTGAGGTCTTCGTTCTTCTCTCCCCTGATAGATTCATCATGGGAAAGGTTTTCAGCGCTCTTCTCCCCGGGATGTTCAGCGCTCTTCTCCCCCTCTTTTTCATGATGACTGGGGGAGGAATGGGCAGACTCTTCAGCTGTGGGAGGCTCTCTGTCTTCTTGGCCAGAGATACCCACACAGCTTTCAATCTTTGCTAATCTGACTTCTAGGCCAGTTATAGCAGGATTGATCTTTTCCAGCTCTGTGCGATCCGCCACTGTGAAAGTTTCCAATGCAGAGGCAGGGGCACGTTCAGGAGCAGGAGTTCTCGCCTTGTTGAGCAGCTCTTCAATCATTGTTTTCATCGAACCAACGTCGGTCTTTACAGAGCCTAAGTCAGTCGTCAGAGTTTGAACATTTGTCTTCACAGCAGACATATCACCCTCTAGTGCTCCAACCGATGTCTTCAGCGTTGTTACTTCGCCGGACATGGAGGAAACTGATTGTTTGAGTGAGGTGTAGTCTGTGTAGATATCAGCGAGCACCTTAGCGAAATCGCTGAGATTCTTATCAACTTGCTTCAAGTCATCTGCGGAAGCCTTCTTCTCCACCACCGTTGTTAGCTTTATCAAATCTTCTCCAGCGGTGGTTACAGCTGTAGAGTTGTTGGAGAGTGTGGTGGTGAGATCTGTCAGCTTTGTTTCCACGGACTTCAGAGAAGCGTTGATGTCTCCCAAATTAGGACCTGTAACACATAAGTACTTGTGAACAAAGGAAAGCTCAGAAGTTTCAGGTTTAGTTACAGTGTATATGGGTTGATTTGTACCTGCAGGAGGATTGACGAACTCGTCAAAGTTGCGGATTCCTGAAAAATGTTCCATATCTTCCTCAAAAGTTCGGTGAGGAATGGTGATCTCTGCAGGTCCTGTCTTCATCATTCTTTGAGAAGCGTCAGCGGAGGCTTCTGGAATGATGGCATCTCTAGTGTTCTTTGGAGGAGAGTCCAAGTGAGTAGAGGGAGAAGCGAAGGATAAGAATGGGGTTCGGGTACTGAGTTCAGCGTTGGAATCGCTGATAATCACTTCATCAGTCTTTTGAGAGACTAAGGGAGGTTGGGTAGGTTCCAAGTTTCTAACCTCAGCGTTTGGAGATGCTGAAGTCTGGATTGAAGGGATGGCTTGAATGGGTGTGGCAGAGCGTACCACGGAACTTTCCTTCAGCTCTTCAGAATGAGCTGAGGAGTCTTCAGCATGGGATTGCTGGGGTTGCTCCTTGGTTTTCTTGATCCTTTTGGAATCAAGTGGGGTGTGAGAGTGTTTCCTTTTCTTAGAAGGAGAGGATTGTGTGGCCGGGGTATTAGCGATGGGTATAGTCGCTGAAGGAGCCACAGAAGACGAAGAATTAGGGTTAAGAAAAGAGAGAAGGGTAGAGAGACGTACCTCATTGTCGACAGGTTTGAAATCGAGCACCTTAGGGCCAACCTGAGAAAGTTTCAGGTCACCCTCTTGAGGATAGCTGTCCTTCAGGCCATATTGAAAGATGGCGCTGATGAAACGGGGTAGGGAACCCATGCAGGTCTGTCAGCAGCAGAATCTACTCTTTGTACTAGGTCATCATAAATGATAGATGCCCAGTCAATATGTAGACCTTTCAGCAGTGCGTATCCCATAGCCTGCTGAGGTTGAGCGGCTTGATCAGAGGAGTCGGTCTTCGCTGTCATGCAGCTGATCAGGTGTGCGAAGATGAAATTCATCTCGCTGGGCATTTTGGACTTCTTTATCAGCGTCAATTTCTTCTCGGGCTTCTTGTCCCTTCCAGTTTCCCAGATGTAACCCATTGCGTCGAGGAAAGCAATGATTTCTTCTCTGTCAGCATGCTTCTTATGGTCAGGGAATGGAATAAACGGATTTTCTTTGGTAGCATTGGGAGAGTTCAGGGCTTTTCGAATGATTGCGGGGGTTATCTTAATTGTGCCATACTCAGTATCGCTGAGTATGCAATCGATGGTTTTGGATGCATCTTTGGCGGAGGGTAGCTGAGTGTGTCTGGCAGAGTACCAGAACTGGGATAATAGTAGCTGACTTGCAGGAGGTGTGATGGTCAAGGCTGTTGAAATGCAGCAGTTTTTCAGGAAATTCACAGCATCATCCAGATGTGTGACTTGCTTTCGAGGAGGAAACTCGAGAAGCGCAGAGAGGTTGTTGACCTTGGTCCAATCTAGTTGATCCAGCTTGAACTTAACCTGAGGGGCTTTGATGATGTCCACTTCCTCAGAGTCAGCGGAGATGTTCTCAGCGGTTACATTGATCTTTGAAGTTGCCATTTCTCTGTATTATCAGTTCAACCGTAGATGTTAACAAATAAGAACTGTCTTGATATGGAAAGGATTTCCATTAAGATGGTTCGAATTTTGTCCATTTCATTCAGACATAAATGTCTTAATGAAGATTAGGGTTTTTCATGATTTTTGAAACGAAATGTAAAACCCATAAAGTCTTGTATTCCAGTTTCTAAAAGAAATCTGGATACGAATGAAGAACAAGTTTAAGATTTTTGCATTTAAACTTGAAGAACAACCATGAAATGGTTGTGTTCATAAAACCATGAAAGAAATGATTTCATTTTACAAAGTTCTTTTGTTTGATCTTGTTAAAACAAAGAGAAGATCGTAAACAAATTATACGCATTTGGTAATAAATAAGAACATATTAACCTTGATGTTTGATGAAGAAGATGATGAACAGTTCTTGAAGTTTTTGAGAGCACAAATGCAACAGAGGATTCTTTCTTGCGGAGGAAGATTTGATCGCGTAAAAAACAAATATAAACCAAGAGATTGTTTATATAGAGATTTTAGAAAGAGAAAATCTTTGAGCGGGAAAAGATTTTCATCATGACACGGACACGTGTTTGCATTTGATTGGAAGTTTGAACGAAACGTGCAAACGTGTGTCAGAAAGAAATCGTGCCTGGTGTTATCCGTTGCAATGACGTCACAACTGTCCTTTCACATTCTTTTAGGATGTCTCTGAGGTTTTGAAAGCTCAGGGACTCTTTTGAAAAACATGAAGCACTGAATAGAAAATATCAGTGAAGGTTTTAAGAACTTTCAAAATATCGCTGTTAAGGAAGAGATATTCAGCGATGCATTTGTTTTGAAATCTTGCATTTTCATGCGTTTGTCAGAGAGAGAAAACATACCTGGATATCAGTTTAACCAAGTTTATTTAGAGAGAAGATGATTGAATAGGTTGTACGAGCTGATTTTATCCTATCGCTGATTAATGTGAACCGCTGAAGATTTTACCCTTCAAAGTTCAGCATTCCAAGCTCGCTGATGAGAAAGTTGAATCTTGTCTCATCAAGAGGTTTGGTAAATAAATCAGCTAACTGATAATCAGTTGGGATAAAATGAAGTTCTATATCACCATTCATCACATGATCTCTGATAAAATGATATCTGATTTCTATGTGTTTTGTCTTTGAGTGTAGCACTGGATTGTTTGCTATAGCGATGGCACTAGTGATGTCGCAATAGATTGGAATTTTGGAGAGCTGAAGATCATAGTCTTGTAGCTGATTTCTCATCCACAAGACTTGAGAACAACAGCTTCCAGTGGCTACATATTCAGCTTCAGCTGTGGAAGTGGACACTGAGTTTTGCTTCTTACTTGTCCAACTTACCAGCTTTCCACCCATGAGCTGACATCCTCCTGTGGTGCTTTTCCTATCCATTTTGCAACTTGCAAAATCACTGTCTGAATAGGCGGTTAGATCGAATCCTGAGTCTTTGGGATACCAAAGGCCTAGATTCGTTGTACCCTTAAGATATCGAAAGATTCGCTTTACAGCCTTCATGTGAGATATCATAGGTTCAGCTTGATATCGTGCACACAGACATGTTGCAAACATAATATCGGGTCGGCTAGAGAGCCGATCATCCCACGGTACAGCGTGACATTGACAGGAACACCCTTTGCGTCCTTATCAAGTGTCAGCGGTGGTGCCATAGGGGTTTTCATAGCTGAACTTTCAGTTAAGTCGAATTTCTTCAGCATATCTTTAACATATTTTCCCTGATTAATGAAAGTTCCTTTTTCAGTTTGCTTAATTTGAAGACCAAGGAAATATGTTAGTTCACCCATCATGCTCATTTTATACTCATCTTTCATTCTATCAGCGAAACGAGTACAAAGGTCAGGGTTAGTAGAACCAAATATAATGTCATCAACATATATTTGAACTAAAATGATATGACCTTTCACTTTTCTAAAAAATAGAGTTTTGTCAATCTTACCTCTCTCAAATTGTTCAATATGGAGATAAGTAGAGAGAGTATCATACCATGCACGAGGAGCTTGCTTTAAGCCATAAAGTGCCTTGTCCAGTTTATAAACATAACCTGGACGCTTAGCATCTGAGAATCCTGGAGGTTGTTCCACATAAACTTCTTCATTCAGCTTTCCATTCAGAAACGCTGACTTAACATCCATCTGATGTACAGTGAAGTTTTTGTGTACATCATATGCTAAGAAAAGACGAATAGATTCAAGTCTTGCTACTGGAGCAAATGTTTTGTCATAATCTATGCCTTCCTATTGTCTGTATCCCTGAGCAACAAGACGAGCTTTATTGCGAGTTACAGTACCATGTTCGTCCAACTTGTTTCGTTAGACCCATTTAGTGCCTATCACCGTTTTGTCAGTTGGTCTACGAACGAGTTTCCAAACTTTGTTTCTTTCGAATTCAGTCAGCTCTTCTTGCATAGCGCTGACCCAGTTTGGATCTCTGAGGGCATCATCTATTTTCTTTGGTTCAGTTAGAGAAATAAAGTTAACAAATAAACAAATATTACCTGCACTTCTACGAGTCTGAATACCAGCGTTTGGATCACCAAGAATTTGATCGATTGGGTGATTTACAGTCCATCGCTGAGCCGGAGCATACGTCGCTGACTCAGTCTGAACTGGAGAAACTGAAGATGAGGCTTCAGCTACTTCTGGATTATCAGCTAAGAGAGGAATGTTTGCATTTGTCACTTCATTCACTGATTGCTGAGAAGTAGATGGAATTCCTGAGACATTTGGATCAACTGCAGGTATAGTGTTTATAGGAACAGCTGAGACCCAAGATGTTTCAGCTTCACTATTCTGCATATCTGGAATGATAGTAGGACCATCATTGTCTACGGTGTGAGCATGAGGAGTGGGAACTTCTTCTGAATCACCAAGATGAGAAAACATCCATTGATTCAGTTCTTCAGTATCAGCGGACGGTTTAGAGTTCGCTGAACGGGATTCGTCAAACGTGACGTGAATTGTTTCTTCTACAGTTTGTCTTCTACGGTTGAAGACTCTGAAGGCTTTGGAGACTGAGGAGTATCCAAGAAAGATTCCATCATTAGCCTTAGGATCAAACTTTCCAAGGGCATCTCTGTTGTTCAGTATGAAACACTGACATCCAAAGATGTGAAGAAAGTTGATTGAAGGCTTTCTCCCATGAAAGAGTTCATAGGTTGTCTTTTTGAATCTTTTAACTATCAGCGACCTGTTTTGCGTAAAACAAGCAGTGTTGACAGCTTCTGCCCAAAACTGAGTAGGCAGGTGAGAATCGTTGAGCATTAAACGTGCAGCTTCAATAATTGTTCTATTTCTTCTTTCAGCGACTCCATTTTGTTGCGGTGTTCTCACTGACGAAAAGTTGTGAGAAATACCCTTACTCTCAAGGAAGAAATCAAGAGAACTGTTTTTGAATTCAGTTCCATGATCACTCCTTATTGAGCGAACTGTCATATTGTTCAGAGTTTCCATCTTCCGAACAAAGGTGATGAGTTCTTCAGAGGTGTCACTCTTAGAACGGAGAAACATTACCCATATGTAACGAGAGAATTCATCAACTATGACCAGCGTATATTTCTTTCCATCGATGGATTGTTTGTTAATAGGGCCAAACAAATCCATATAAAGTAGTTGTAGAGGAGATGACACTGAGGAGACTTGCTTTGACTTGAAGCTTGCCTTGGTCTGCTTCCCTTTTTCACACGCTGAACATAAAGACTCTTTGGCGTATGAATGCTGAGGTAGACCAGTGACTAACTCATTGGAGGAAAGAGTATTCAGTGTCTTGAAATTTAGATGCGAGAGCCTCTTGTGCCATAGCCAGTTAACATCAGAAGATGCCTTTGAGAAGAAACAGGAGTTCTCAGTGGTTGTTGAGTCCATGTTTATTACATAAACATTTTCCAAACGATAACCGCTGAGATCTATCTTCTCCTTTTTGTCAGTGACAAAGCAGGATTCCTTAGTGAAAATCACTTTGTTATCCATGTCGCAGAGCTGACTGATGCTTAGAAGATTATGCTTCAGCCCTTCAACATATGCGACTCTTCTGAAGGAGGTTGTACCATTTGAAAGTACACCATACCCTCGGGTATGTCATTTTCCATTTCCACCGAAAGTCACAGAGGGACCCTTCTCTTCCTTGTATTCAGCGAGCAGGTTTTTCTTTCCAGTCATGTGTCTAGAGCATCCGCTATCGAGATACCAGATACCCTTCTTAACCTGTATATACAAAGGAAGATTAGTTTTGCTTGGGTACCCACTTAACCATGTATACACGTTTGTCAGTGGAAGTAGTTGGAATGGAAGGTTCAGCAGTCTTCGCAGCGTTTGAAGATTCAGCTTTGTCTTTCTTCACTTTGGTTAATTTCTTAACCTCAGTGGTAGAATTCACCTTGACCTGATTTGCACCAGGGTTGGTCTTCTTTGCCTTGGGGGCAATCTTCACCTTAGCTATCTTTTCAGCTTTGGTGGCTGTGGGGCACTTACTAGCAATATGATCAGTGAGTCCACAGTGATAACATTTCCTATAACTAAAAGTAGTTCTAGGACCACTTGTATGCTGAGCTTTTAATTTCGAATTAGAAGTGCCAGCACCAAGTAAACTATTGGCTTTAGAAATGGGACGAACATTCAGTTCTTCAGATTTCTTACCAAGGACATCCACTCTGAGTCTAGGAGTAGATCGCTGAATAGATCCAGAGATCAGCTTTCTAGATCTAGAGGGGTAGGTCACTGAGGCTTTAGAAGCATTCAGCTTTGGTACTAAGGTACCCTTCTGAGGATTTTGATAAATAACAATTCCTTTACCTTTGTCTTTAGAGACAGAGGTAGGTTTTGAATAAACCATTTTCTCCTTACCTTTTGAGGAGGTAGGAGTTTCCTCAGGGATTGGTGTAATGGACGAGGAGCACTGAGATGATGAAGTGTCAGCGACTGAGGATACGAACGTTCCAAATTTAAGCATTGAACGTTCAGTGGTTGGTTTTGGAGTATCATATTTATAACCCAGACCACGTTTATCACTCAGAGGAATCTGAGCCTTAATTATCTCAGTGATCTTTGTTGAAGAATTCTGCTCGTTCGATTTTGACTAGCTGATTTAAATAGACTTGATCTTTAAAATCGTCTTCAATTTTAGAAAGCTTTTCTATTTGAAGGTGGCAGTTTTTAAGCTTTTCAGCGAGATCAAGATTTTGGTTTTCAACCACAGTTTTGCCGTTCATGGCTTCGTATAAACTTCGAGTCAAGAAATCGATCTTACGGAGACTATCAGCTTCATCAATATTTGCAATATTGGTAAAGAAAGAAGGTGATACCTGAATGGCAGATGTTGAAGTGGAGGGAATGTCTAAGCTTTCTTCCTCTTCTTCAATCTTGGCCATGAGACATTGATTTGCTTCATCATCTTCAGAGTCAGATGATGATGCTTCTTCATCAGAAGCAGCCCAATCATAGTCAGCCATCAGGCCTTTTCCTTTCTTCTTAAAGCTTTTCAGCTTTGCATACTTCTCCTTCAGCTTTGAGTATTTGTCATCTTTATTCCTTGGAACAAAGTTTTTCTTTGAGAAAGCTGAAGGTCTCATGACTTTCTTTGACCTGCACTCATTAGCGAAATGACCTGTCTTTTCGCAGTTGAAACAAGTAGCAGTAGCCTTATCAACAAAAGCTGATGATTTAGGCTTGTCAGTTATGGAAAGAGGTTTGTTCTTTCTAAACATTTTCTTCTTGGCGAATCTCCTGAACTTTTTAGTTAGGAGAGCCAAGGATTCATCATCATCTGAAGAATCAGAGTCTGATGACCTTTCAGAGTTACTTTCTAACTCAGTGATAGTGACCGAGGGTCGCTGAGTAGAAGGTTCCTCTGAGATTAAAGCAACAGGGGTGCTTTTGGAATCTTTTACAAGATTCTTCTTAAGATGGCTAGATTGATCATGATTCAGCAATGTACCATATAAGGTAGCAAGGGTCATTGATTTTAGATCCTTTGACAGCTTGAGACACATAGAATAATTGTCCCAACTTTCAGGTAAACATTCTAGAAACTTTGTCAGCACTTCAAAGTTAGAATATTCCTTACCAACAGTTTTTAGATCTATAATTAAGCAATTAAAACGTTGGTGAACTTCAGAGAGAGTTTCATTCTTACCAGAAATGAAGCTTTCGTATTATCTTACCAGGTTGATCTTTCTTGAGTCCTGGAATTCAGACGTTCCTTCATACTGAACACATATTGTGTCCCACATGGCTTTTGATGATTTCAGGTTCATGACGGAATGGTAGACTTCGTCAGGAAGGGCCATGGATAGTATGGATCTGGATTTTGTATCTATAGCCACTTTCTTCTTATCTTCGTCGGTCCACATGTGTATTTCCTTAGGAATCAGCCTTTCTAGAATAGCAGGTCTATTTGCAGTGGCTGGAACTAAAGGATCAATTGTTACAGGGATGTGTGGGCCGTTTTCAAGATAGTAAGTCATAGTAGGGTCTACACCTTCTAAGAAGAGTATCATCCTATTTTTCCATAAGTTGAAGTTATCTCTGGAAAATCTAGGGGGTTTTGCAAGAGAACCATTGTCTATATAATGTGTGTTTGTGTTGGTGGCCATTTTCAGATAATAGCAAGGAAGAGAAATATCTTAGATTAGATCTTGTTTATGAGTTTAAACAAACCTGGCTCTGATACCACTTGTTGGTCCCGAAGGCCTATACAAGTTTGTAAAAGGGGGGGGGGGGGGGGGGGGTTGAATACAAACACACAAATTTTACTTTTCTAAATTGTTTATTGATAAATCATTAACAATTTACAGCTTGTTGCGGAGACAAGATTAAGGATAAACCTAAATCTAAACAAGTTGGAACACTAAGGTTTCTTGCACTAAGAGAGATAAGGAAATTACTAATAATAACCTATCTTGAGATAAGAGATTTGAACTTGTCCAGAGTTAGCAAGTTACTTCAAATGAAGTGAGTTCATCTCTTTATATACTGCATGCATTTAATGCAAGTCAGTATATACTTTACACGTGTCATCAGCTGGTTGGTTGCATGTCATTGACTATTGATGACAACCTTAGTAGCCGTATGGATGAATAGTGTAGTATCAGAGTGGTTGTACGATTTCAGATTTTCGGAGGTTCTTTTCTGACATTTCGTACGGAGGCGTGCAAGGGTGGTTAAGACAAAAGTACTTTGTACGGAGGACTTCATGATCAGCTTTCGTTGATTCAGCGATTATCATTTACTATTCAGCAGATGATAAAGTTCAGCGATAGCTGAAGTCTTGTACTTGATACTTCACGTTGAGTGGACAAATCTGGGTCTTCGCTGATCCGCATCAGTTCATTAGGAGACTTGTCGCTGGTTCTTGAGCTTGATCTTCGACTTCAGCGTAGAACCTTTGTTGACGTGAAACTTGTCTTCAGGGATCATAAGTAAACAACTAACTTATCAGCGATCACCATAATGACTGAACAGACTCAAAGCATTAATGGTGAACAGTGTTCGCTGAATGTTTAATTCAAAAGAGCGAGAGTTCCTATCAGCGGTACTGTAATATCTTAGTACTTATCAGCGATAGTGAAACTCTGATACATATTGTTTACTTACAATTTTCACTAAGTATATAAGAGAGGGTCATTATCAAATCACTGAGGGTTTGGATCAACAGATAGAGAGGCCTTGAATGAAAGAAGAGGACACCGAATCGGTATCATTACTCCATTTCAAGAAGATATTCGGAGTGATCTATTGATAAGGTAAAACTGTATTCCATTGATAAGCTTTTTAGATTCCACCAGATTGAATATCTACACATGATGGGCAACAAAGACCGGGAACTTGAATCTCTGAGAACAAATAAAGAAATAGTGAAGATCAACAAGATAGAATCTGAGAAGATTCTAAATGTCTTCTATCCGAGATTCTATGTTTTCAGAACTGATGGAAAGGAATGGAACTTCAATGAAGCCGACTTCAAATCATTAACATGTGAAGATTTATTCCGGTTATATGATATTCTTGCACGGATGCCAAACAAGAATATTACATATTCTGAAGCTTATCAAGCAGTCAAAAGATTTATGAAAAACTTGGTCAAACTGGCATATCTAACAGATTTTCAAATGGTGTTGGAAGGAAATCAGATAAGAGTGAATACTAGAAGACCAAACAGAAACTTGCCAGGTATACAAGGTATTCCTCTCTATACTGTGTCGGAAAATCCAGAATTTGGTGTTGTCTATCACAATGGTCAAAAGAAAAAGAAGTTCCTCAGATTCATTGAAGTGAACAAGTATTGTGATGGTACACTCAAAATGATCAATATAAGGTTGGATGAAAGAATCAGACTGGATGAACAGAAGTTGGTAATTTTGAAAGAAAAAAAGAAAGTAATGATCAACAAGGCACTGGAAGCACTTGAAGATAGATTGGAATACAAGCATGCACTCAGAAGATTTGAGATCATATTTGGAATCAGAAAAAGGTACATTCCACCGGAGCAGCTCAGAAGATGAAGTTTATTTGGCTCACTTGAATACAAAGGGGGGGAATGTTAGTGTTCAATTTCTATGTTGTATTCAAGTTGAGGGACTCATTTTGTAACTTTTCAATCTAAGTATAAATAGCGTAGATATGCTTACATTTCAAGTACAACACTTACAATTCAAATATCATTCCACTGTAAACTCTCTCTACTTTGTAACTCATTCTTTTGAAGATCAATGAGAGATGGATTAATTGCATTCTAGTTCTTGATCATATTACTTGTATCTGGGATCACAAACTGCATGCTCATCATCCGTTGTCTACACTCCGGATGATCAAGTACACACTTCCTTGCATTTGTATTCTACTTGTATCGGACAAACTTCAGTTAAATCTCTGTATTAATTAGATAGGTTTCATTTGTTTGCTTTCGTTTAGCGTGTGTTTTATTTTTTTTGTTCCTTTACCGTCGTCTGTCTTTTTCTTGGATATATATGTGCTTTCACAAGTTGTTCATGTGTTCAGGGGAAGCACATAAGTGTATCAGGTATGTATTCTACTTTTGAGGGGGAGCGACACAATTTTTTTCTCTTCAAATGCAAAGTTTTTTCTGTGTACGCAAAATCGTTTTCGATATCTCATCTTAAACGGCAACATCCACGGGGGAGACGTATTTTTCAAAGATTGAGGGGGAGCGACACAGATGTTCTTTCAAAATTGTCATTTCTTTAAATTGTGTGTGTGTGATCGTCTCTAAATTTCAATTCATGCACGATCCGAGGGGGGGAGGAAAGAGGTCTTCTCAATTTTCGTTCGAGGGGGAGCGCGAAATTTAACTTTCCAAACAAGAATTGAATTGATTTTTTCTTAAGCTTGGAAAGTTCAGGGGCAATTTTTGCCAAATTAACAAAGTGTCTGGACCGGATAGGTATCCGGGTAACATATCCAGTAAGTGCTCCTATAAAAAGCATCAGGACTCATTTGCACTCATTTTTACCGCAAGCTCTCAAAAACCCCCCTAAAACCAATTGCATTCTCTCTCGCTCGGACACTCTTCAATCCCACAATTTTCGATCGTTTTTGTCTCCCAAATCACAGGTATGTGTGACTTATTCGATCTCTATTGTTTTCTGCACACGAAATCGTGGTTTTCACCACATATTCACTCGATTTGGAGACCGAAAGGGGTTTTCAAACCCCGGCTTCGGGTCGATTCGTATTCGGCCACTTAGACATGTTTTTCGGCCGATTATTCGTTGTTTCTCTGCTTACCCATCGATTAGAACTCATTCCAATGTTTAGATCTAGATTGTGCGGTCTATTGTGGCCAATTTTGACCGAATGTGACTCGATGGGTATCGTCCGGATAGTTATGAACTATCCGGACACCACCAAGGTACCACGTAACATTCAACTTACCCGGTAACTCTCATCTTCCCGGTAACATCGATCACCGGTAACATTCAACTTACCCGGTAACTCTCATCTTCCTGGTAACATCGATCACCCGGTAACCCATGTCGTCCGGTTACTCCCGTATCCGGTAAGTTCGACTATCCGGCAGTGTCGTTGTCCGGCAACCCTCATTTATCCGGTAACCATGAGTTGTCCGATAACCCTGATTTATCCGGTAACCATAAGTTGTCCGGTAACCCTGATTTATCCGGATACCCAACTTTGTCCGGTTACCCGAATTTATCCGGATATATCCTTTTGTCCGGTAACTTCTTTGTCCAATTACCAATTTTATCCGGTAACCTCACCCATCCGGACACATGTATCCGGTAACCTAGACAGTTTCTTTCCTAGTACAGTCTTGGCATTTTCAGTACTCTGCTCTCACTGCCAGTCCTCAATCCACTCCCGATTGAGCCATCCTATGCAAAGGTACGCAACGATTTTTGTTTGATCCCGCACGATCTCTAACATTGTGTTTATCAGGTATTCCAATGGCGGATCAACAACAACCTTAGCAAAACAACCCTCCTCAAGAGGAGTTCATTAACGAACAAGCCGACAACGCCTTGGTTCCCGCGGACCATGGCATCGAAATCACAGCCAACAACCACCACTTGGACGCCGCCGAGTTCCGACCACAACATCGAGTGGTCGTGGATATCATGCTCGGCCACCCACTTCGCCAAGCACTCACCGCTACAACCGACGTGCCAGTCCTTTACGTTTACCAGGTTTGGCGTACGACTCGAGTCGTCACTACGCTAAATTCTCAGACTATTACGGTAAGGATTGATTAACAGCCGTTCACACTCATATCAATCTTTTCGACGCCTCCTGTCCCTACCCGAAGCCAATGCTGGTGGAAATGACGCCTATGCCCCTGCTGTTGATGATGCTACTATCTGCGCCCAAATCCGAGCTCTCGGCTACAATCATGACCTCATCCGCCCATCCGGATTCAACCAAAAGTACCTTGCGCCCATCTGGTACACCCTGTTCACAATTCTGAACACGTGTCTGTCTTCCAGGTGGAAAGGGATCGACCAGTGCACCGCCGACCTTCTGCGCCTATTTCACGTCGTGTGCTACAACCGCCAGATAGACTTCGCAGCGATCATCTGGCGCGAACTAGTTCAAGCCATACGTCAGATCGGCGGAACGAAGGAAAAGAAGTTCCTTCCTTACCTACGATTCCTCTCACTGGCCATCTGCGAGCATATGGATGCGAACCAGAACATACCGCGCCGCATGAACCACCCGGTATGTCCTCCGTTTAATTTACACTATCTCGTGATTCGAAACCCGTCAATTGCCCAAACCATGCCTTTACCTGAAAACCTACTGGCACATGTGGACCCCAATGCACCGAGTGTGTTAGAATATAGGCGAGTGCTAGGAGCTCCCATGGTCCAGCCAGAGCCGGAGGGACCTCCCCAGGGACATAGACCCAAGCGACGTGAGGGTCCGAGGACAAGAGAAGGTTGAGTCCGGGTAGCTGGGGCTCCCGGACGGGGTGTGTTGAGAGTCAATCAACGGAGGGAAACAGACGCGGGCGGTGCATTGGATATGTGTGCCAGTAATACCCAACCCCAAAACACCGATCTACCCCCTACCCCTCCACACAGATCATCTGATGCCGGACCGTCGACTATCCTACACGAGGTCTTGGTCGTCAATGCTCCATTATTGAACCAAGATCCCAGCACCGACATCACTGAACCGTTATCACCATCCACCTATGCCGAGAACCTTGACGATGACACCACCGACACTGGTATGAATGAAACCATCCGCAATTCACTTATTCCACGCTGTATCGGTCGTCGCCCACCTGTGACCGCTGAAATTCCAACATCCTCTACCACACCTTCCGAAACCCCAAACCCCGAGCCTAATATGGGAGACATAAGGAGAGTAGAGGGAGAATTAGTTGAAAATCAAGAACCGGTGAGGACGAGTGAATGGAGGTCAAAACTGAATCATGAGAGAGAAAACCTGAAAAATAAAGAGGCGAATGAGAGAATCTGAGCCCGTGTCACCTAGGTAGCCACATCTGCTACTTCGTCTCATTTGTTGGGATGAGGTATTGAAGAAGCTGTCGTGGACCTAGTGGCGCAATCGCACACCCTCCAAAGCCACTCACCCATCTCTCAACTGATGGGTGTTTCATTTTTGCACGGGGACTTAACACACAATCTACCATTCTCTCACTCTGACAGTCTCGGTATTGAAAATAGAGAGACGCTGCCCCAACTCTCAACTTTATTCGGTGCACATTCGAGTCTAGAGCCAATTGATAGTGTTTTACAATACTTTTCTAGGACACAGGACGTGACTCATAACATCGGTGAATCAAGTGAACCGATCGAAACATCTGTAGTATGTTCGCCATTGAGCGGAATACGTGGATCAGATGGAAATCCTACCACGGCCACCTCATTGCCAACCGTGAACGTAGGTGGTACTACCTCTACGGTAGTTACCCCAACGGGTGTTCTAAGTGATCCCGGTGTTAGCTTACCCGACATTGTGTCAAGGGAATACTTGGACGGCGCCCTAAAGGCTGTCCGAGAAGAACTGACAGAGGAGTTCCGGAAAGAGCTCGATAAGGTAAAGAGCTTACTTAAAGAGAAAGAGAAGGTTGTCAAACCCGAAACTGCTCCAACACCTCCACCGACACCCGCTCCACCATCCTTCTCGGTGGATACACTAAAGACAATGCTTCTAGCTCAACTGCTCTAGAACACCAACACCGACTCCTGTGCCAAAGCCGACTTAATCTCCGTGCTCCGATCTCAAGAAACGACTTCCACCTCCGCAGTCACCATCAGATTGGATTCGCTTGACGCAACCCTAAAGGACGTTCATCATGCCATTACTACTTTGTCCGACAGGGTTGCCATTCTCGAAGAAACCTGCAACACTCAAGCCAGCGAACTCAAGCGTCGACACGATGACCAGGATGATCCTGATCACCGTGAGGGGGAGAATAAGAGACAGAGATTAGCCGAGTCCGCCATGATCGTCACTGAATCAAACCCAACGGTTCAACCAGAACCGTCAGCTGTGGCATAAACTGAAGATCAACCTGAAGCCAAGCTGAGTTTAGCTGAGATGGTGATAGACATGGACATCTCAGATGATGAAGACCCAACGGGTGAAAAGCTCGAGGGTGAATCACAGGCACTGATACAGCACCAGAATGGGAAGCGCTCGACCTGATTGATCCAGACTCGGATATCGATCCAGAAACGGAAAACGCATGGTATCAAAAGGCCGCCAGTGCGATGAACTTCGAGGTCAACCTAGTCTTTCCCACCGACGCCGACGACGACATAGACTACGATCAGTTCCTCTTGGAAAACCTTTAGAGTACCCTTATCTACGCGAACCAGATTCCTGAAACTTCTACACCGACTCCTCAACAACAAGAAGCTTCTGATCAGCCACCACCACAGTAACAACCAATCCGATGGGAGAAAATCATCATCCTCATTCCCTATCTCGAGGACTCCCTGAAGAAACTATTTATGCACAGACTACGCCCCATCGAGTCGACCTTCTGTCTGGGAATCTCCAAGTTTGACAAAGCCTACCAGAGCCAATACCTAAAGGTGACGAAGAGGTGCCTTCCAATAAGCCATGTTCGAACAAAGCATAAGATCACCGAAGTGGTAAATATTTAGACTGGCCGAATTCTTAGAGTCCTGTTTCCTGTATTCACCGTCAGACGTGAAGACGGAAATGAGTGGAGATTTTCAGAAGCAGACTTCAAGAATCTCAGACTGGATGACTTTCACGTTATTCTAAAGGACCTCCGAACCCGAACCATCCGACCGCTCCACGTCACTAAAGAGCTCGAGGCCGTTAGACGATTCCTACTCCACAAGTTACTAATCTCGTATCTCACAGATTTTCAGATGGGAGTCGAGCACCGATCGAAGAAGATCAATCCGCTAAATCCGAATCAGAAAGCACCTGAGCTGAAGATGTATCCCAAAAACACCCTTCTCCTTGAACCATAATTTGGAATGGTTTATCTCAATGAGTTGAAAGAAAAGAAGTTTCGCCGCTTCAGTCAACTTGAAAGATTTTCTGATGGTACACTTCTGAAAGTCAGAGATGAACTTCGAAACATCATCGTCAAAGAAAAGGAACATCGAAAGTCGTTTGTTATCAGCTTCAAGGAGACAAACGCCCGAGAAGCCTTAGAACTGGTTGAAGACCGCATCGACTACCGCAAAGCCATCTAAAGCTTCGAGATCCACTTCGCACTACGAAAGAGATATGTTCCAAACTGGCGCGACATCGAACTTCAATTCAAAGGGGGGGGGATTGTTGGGGTTAATTTCATGTTGAATAGAAGTTCAGGGGTTACTTTGTAATTAATCTGTTTTGTGCTTAAATGTGTAATGGGCCATGGGCTTGCTTGTATTGGGCCCTTGGTATAAATACTTTATTTTGTTTAGAAAATAGGGTAATCGTTATTAGTCGTTCATAACAATCCTGTAAACACTCTGAAAGGTTTTAATGCAATATATGGATGACTGTTGGAAATCAGACTGATTGATTCTATTTTATTGATTTCTATTGTGTATGCACTAAACTGGAACTCACAAACAGTTTAGCTTGAACAAATATGAATAGTGGCATTTGATTAACACTGCCATCAGAACGTATGCTACTCAATAATAATATATTTGAGCATTTGAACTTTGAAGATTTCTCAAAACAAGGATAAAGAATGAATAAAATGAATTCGAAGGACTTATTTGAGAATCTGATAATGTATCAATCAGATCAAATATGAAATATAATCATGAAGGATAATCATGTAAGGAATAGGGTATCAAAGAATTGAAATTTGTTTATATTAACAAATATAAACAATCTTTGAATGAAACGCTTAAGTTCTCACGCTGAAATGAATATGATGCTAAACAAAATTTAAAATACAAACAGGAGAATTACCATCGAAAAAATTGTTTCGTTTGGAGACATGGTAATAACAAATTCAATATGAAGCTGTACCGGTGTGTATGAATACTTGAAAGTATAGAAAAGATAATACACAAGTATTAATCTTTAGAAACACACGGTCAGAAATGATGTTCTAGTACAATAATCCAAGATCTCCATGAAAAACATTTAAAATCACACTTTTAAATCCATAAAATCTGTTTGAGAATAGAGAAGTGGTTTGAACATTTAAGGAAAAAACGTTTTTCATGCTTGAAAGTCATTCTTCTTTCAAACAATCGGAGATTAAGATTAGAAGATACTTATATTCAGAAATGTTTGAGATCCCCCTCAAATCATGATACAATGATTTAAAATATTATAAGCTCCCCCTTAACATTTGCAAAAGATCTTTTATCTCGACAAAACCTGCACAAGTAACAAGACTTGGATCAAAATATCCTTAATCATTAAAATGAGTTCTGAATTACCAGGATTGAAGTACATTCAGAAGTCATAGTCGTTGAAGAACGAGTCCTGGTCTGATATGATCAGAGGTCAAAATCATTGAAGTACGAGTTCTGAACTGAATTATTCAGAAACCATATCTCTTTGAAGTACGGGTCCTAAACTGATATGTTTAGAAGCCATTTCGCTTTGAAGTACGAGTCCTGAGCTGATTTACTCAGAAGTCTAAATTATCATTGGAAAAAGAGTTCTAAACTGTTGTATTCAGAAGTCAAATCTCTTGTGCTCCCCCTTGATAGCACATATATTGTTCTTTAAAATTCTGCACAATTTCTGTTCTGTTTTCTAGTTATGTATGTGGTATACATCTCACAATAAACACTACACATGATGAACCTGCAAAACAGATTAAGTAGATTTTGGTACCCAACGGAACTTGGGTCCTGGTTTGTTAGGTGCAGTTCTATTTGTAGAAACCCTATAAGTACCGTACCAATATGGAGTAAAATCTTTGTGAACAAAATCATTAGTTCCACAGTAAGAACAACAAATTTTCTTTTGAGCTAACCTGATTAATTGATTTACAGAGTAAACTAAATCAGGTTTGACAAAAGATTTACCTTGAAATGTATGGTTCTTCTTGGCATTTGATATCGATCGATTCTTTTCTGCATGCTCGAAATTTTTGTTTGGAAAACCTTACTTGACGACTAAAAATCATAAAGGAATCAAAAGCTAATCAATTTTGACGTGAAATCTCGAGGAAAATTGAAGTGAAAACGATCAGACCGTCGTTTGGTGATGACGGTCAACAACACTTAACGGAACTTCGTTAAGTAGTCGTTAAGTCTATTACAGTTTTAGTCATTTTCCTTTAGTATCGTTAGTTTGTTCCGTTAGTATCGCTAAATTTATAACATTTTAAGTCCTTTTATGTTAAGTCTTTGATAGATTCGTTAATGTCATTTTACTAATTGTTAGTATTTTCTGTTAAACTCTTAACATTTTTAGTCCTTCGTTAGTGTTTTATGTTAAGTCTGTTAAATAGTTTTAAATTTTAACAGTTTTCGTCTCTGGAGTTTATAGTTTTGTATTTTTACAGTTTCAGTCTCATAAGTTTAGAGTTTGTGTTTGTGTCATTTCTAGTCCCTAGAGTTTTTAACTTTCTATGTTTTGTCATTTTCAGTCCTTTTAGTGTTAGTTTTCAGTTTTTGTCATTTTTAGTCCTTGTTTTTGTAGTCTTAGTATTTTTCACTTTTAGTCCTCATTTTTCGTGTTAGTTTTATTTTTGTCAGTTTTAGTCCCTATATTTTGTATTTTTTTCATTTCTCGTCATTTTTGTTCAATTTTAGTTCGTATATTTTTTTAACTTTCATTTGTGATATTTTTAGTACTTGTTATTCTTATATTTTTTAGTTTTATATTTTTTAGTTTTATATTTTTTAGTTTTCATTTTACATATTCTTGTCATTTTATATCCGACTGACATGGCGTGAGTAGACAACTAGTAATACATAATAAATATACTATTAAAATGTTAGCACGATCCATATTTAAGTGATAATTAATGTAGTTAATAAAATGGTAATGGGAAAAAAATATTCACTTGAGTTTTTGATCCACATCAATAATTACCATTGAATTTTGAAGATACTGTATGTTAGGATTCCTATATAAATAGAGTGTGGTATTGTCTTAAAGTATTTATTTACGTACTTTCGAGGAAATGTCTACACAGGCGGTAGTCAAAAAGCTCACACATAGCGACTTATCCCACCATGGAAGGATTAGATTGCCGAAGGGACCTGTTGAGGAGCATTTTATTTCGCAGATGGATCGACCTCTAAAAGAAAAAGTTATGAGGGGAGAGGCTTTGGAAGTTGTTATGGTTGACGAGGATAAAGATGAAACAAAAAATATTCTGTTTGTACTTGAGGACGGCGTGTCATATCAATTCAGACTATTCCGTGATTTTGTCAGGTCTGCTATGTTGAGGGAAGGGGACACATTGAACTTCTATCTCAAGTATATTGTCGGTGAATCATTGCATGTTGGATTCCGAACGACACGTAATTTTATGAATCGCTAGTAAGTATATATAGACTAGTAATGTACCCGTTGCAATGCAGTGGGATGGAAATTTTCAATAATCGAATAATAGAAAGTTAAGGCTGTTGGTGCAAGTGTGCCACATCTCTATATATTTTATATATTTATTTTGATGATTCCAAACACACCGTATTATTGTTTCTCTAACAATTTATCCAAGTGTACAGTTCTTGAAGAACAACGAAGAATTTATCTGAAGAGTTCAAGTCTGAAGATTTGCGTCACATTATTTATATATCATAATGGTGATAACACTATAAAGAATATACCACTTGGATATTTCAAAAACCAATCCCAATACTGTTTTTGAATTAATTAATCTTTTAATATTAAAATCAAAAGTTTTTAATATATATATATATATATATATATATAAACGTTTTTTTATATATAATATATATAGTTGTCTTTTTGATAATGGAACACAATCATTCTCCATATTTTATATTATACATATATCTTCTACAAATCGTTTCTCATATATATACATATATATTTCCATGGCAACTGGGTTCTTCAATATGGAAAAGAGAAGAAAATTTCTGCTACTAGTTTTGTTTCTCAAATGCTATGGATGGTAGTGTGAATGGAGAAAGGATTTGTGTGCTGCTGAATCTGGTTATCTATCCTCTCTGCATGAGGGAGTTATGCTTTGTTTGACGTTTGAAGATGAAGAAGATGTAGCTAGCCTGTGGGTTGTGACCTTTTGAGTTGGCAACAAAGTCTTCAAGATGCTACTGTTTTATGTTGACAATGCATGTGAAAGGAACACAAAAAGCTGCAACTAAGAATTTTTTTGGATGGCAAGGAAGTCCTTCACGCATGCAAGAAGAAGCTGCAGTGAACAGTGTTTCTCAATTTTCCTCCATTTCACATGCAACGGATCTATCTTTGTTTGGCTATATAATGAGTTGTCTGTAGAAGAGGAAAGTGACGAAAAGAACCCAACATATCAGAAAGCTCTACATCAAGTTCTCAGCTCCATATGATCACTCCATAACCCAACTCTTTTAAGCTATATTTTCGGGTTAATACCAACTCTCAAAAACATCCAAGTGATAATTTATTTTTACAGTGTTATTCCCATTGTGAGATATACAACATTGTAAGTATTTCAATTGAGAGTGAGTGATCCATTCAAGTCTCTTTGCGGAAGCAAGAGATATTCACATCATTGTATCAAGGTTTGTGTTCTACCATAAAGAACACTTATAGTGGATCGTGTAGAGAAGTATCTCGAAAAGTGGATTAGCCAATACGTTGGTGAACCACTTCCCAAATATCGGTGTCGGTATCAATTTTTCTCTACTCTTATCTCTTTATATTTCCGTTGTGCATTTATATTGTTGTTATAAATTATAAAAGAAGTTTTTGAAAGTAAAAAGATCATAATACAACCTTTACCCCCCTAAGGTTGTCTAACAATTGGTATCAGAGCGGGGCTTTCAAAAATTGTCTGTTTAACAAAATTCTTTTAAAGTTATTTTATTAAAATGGCTCAACAACAACAAAATATTTTGCTTTCTAAACCACCTCTTATTGATACTGAAAAGTTTGGTATTTGGGCCAAATTATTTGAATGCCATGTTCGTGGCAAAAATAGAAAAATGTGGGAAATTATTGAAAAAGGAAATTTTATTCCAACCAAAATTGTAAATGATCTTATCGTTGAAAAAGATTCTAAAGATTGGACTCCTACTGATGAAGCTTCATACTGTTTAAATTTTGAAGCTAAAAACATGTTATATGCTGCTTTAAATTCTGATGAAATTGAAAGAGTGTTTACTTATGAAACTGCTAATGAAATATGACAAAGTTTAAATGACACTCATCGTGGAAACACGCAAGTCAAAAGTTCTAAAATAAATATTTTAGTTCATGATTATGAATTATTTGAAATGTCAAAAGATGAGTCAATCGACTCAATGTTTAAACGGTTTAACCTCATCATGACTACATTGAAAGGACTAGGTCGTACTTATCCTAATGAAGATTATGTAAGAAAGATTCTTCGAGCACTTCCGCCGGAGTGGATGCCGAAAATCACGTCTTTGGAAGATTCCCGAGACCTCTCAACCATGAAGCTCGATGATCTCGTTGGCAATCTTAAAGTGCATGAAATTGCACTAAAAAGAAATCAAGTCCGGGAGCAAGTCGCAAAGAAATCCATAGCTCTAAAAGCCTATGTCTCAAAAGATGAGAAAGAGAAGGAAAAGGAGGAAGAAACAAGTTCCTCGGATGACGAAACCGAAAATCATGATGTCATAGCCAAGTTGGTAAGAAAGTTTTCTTTGTTTTTATCTAACAAGAAATTTGCCAAGAATGATAGGTTTCAAAGAAATGGAGACTACCGTCGTGGTGGTAAAAACTGAAGTCGCAACTTCCATAAAAGGGAGGACAAAAATGACGAATCAAGTGACGATGAAAAAGCCAAGAAAAAGAAAGGTGTTTGCTACGTTTGCGGAGACAAGAATCATTATGCAAATGAGTGTCCAAAATGTGCAAAGCAAATCGACGCTAAAAAAACTTTCGTTGTTGGCGCATGGAGCGCAAGCGAAGATGAGGACGAAGGTATTTGTCTCATGGCCGATCGTGAGGTATCAACTTCGTATTTTAATAATTATGATAGTGATTATAGTGATAATTATTATAATGATGATATGCATGACGATGAAAATCTTGATGAGCTTGAAGAATCATTTAATAAAATGGTCGCGCTTGCAAATCGTTTTAAAGATGAAAATGCAAAATTAAATGAATCCTTGTTGTTATGCAAAAATGAAATACATGATTGTAAACAAATAATTACATGTGATTTTAAAGCCAAAGAGGAGTTAAATGATAAAATCACCAATTTAGAAAAGAAGGTATGTGAAAAGGATGTATGTAAATCTTGTATTATTCTAAATGAAAAAATTGCATGTTTAGAGAAAAGAACATGTGAAAATATTTTATGTACAAAATGCGATATCCTTGAAAATGAAATTGCATGTTTAAAAGCAAAATGTGAATCGCATGAAAAAGATAATTTATTAGCAAATGCTTTTCAAAATAGTAATGAGAAAGTGTTAAAAATGCTAAATATGTCAAATCGCATTAATTGTAGAAAAGGCATCAGTTCTGATACATGTACCGATACGTGCTCTTGTGTGCAAATTAAAAGGTGTTTTGAACCACCTAAAGTTGAAACGAGAAAACCTTATGTGCAAAAACCTCCGTATGTATCCAAAATGAATAATGTGAATTATATGCCGAGGAAACCGTATGCTTGCATGTATAATAGCAAATTTTCTAGACCAAAGAATAATGTAAATTTGCATGCTCCATTTTACGTCTTTGATAAATACGATCGTAAAATTAAAATGGTTAGAAAATGGATTCCGAAAGGAATGTTTAATATTGACAATCCCGGTGGGATGCGCTTGTGGTTTTAAATCATTTATATGGTTTGTATGTTGTCGTGTTTGTTTCTTGTCAGCAACATGTTCCTTATTTGTTTTTGCAGTTTTATATATATTATACTAACAGTCAAAAGGACCCGTAAGAAAAGGGGACCACGAAAATATTCTTTGCCTTTTGTAGGTAAATCCTTGACGTGGATTGGATACGTGACAGAGTTTGCTCACATAAAATGACCGAAAATCGAAACCTTAAAATCCGTTTTGGTGCAAGTGTTTCTTATTGGTCTTTGTTATTTCATGTCTATTATATGCTTATTTTTATGCATATTTATTATCCCTCAAATTTAAATCGCTATTAATTTGAAGGGGAGCTTTTTATTTTTAATTACCCATGAGATTATGCTCTCTCAAATATATGCATATTTTGAGGGGGAGCATCTCTCGAAGGGGAGCATAGCGTCTTTCATGACCCTTTTTGTTTCGACAAACGGGGGAGAGAAACCGCATATGCTCATGCTCAGCGGT
The DNA here is from genome assembly GCA_033807775.1 of Saussurea involucrata. Classification (NCBI taxonomy): domain Eukaryota; kingdom Viridiplantae; phylum Streptophyta; class Magnoliopsida; order Asterales; family Asteraceae; genus Saussurea; species Saussurea involucrata. Next base: position 125,286,174 of record CM066324.1, on the reverse strand, counting down.
TGTGTTTGTCATCATCAAAAAGGGGGAGATTGTTGGTGCAAGTGTGCCACATCTCTATATATTTTATATATTTATTTTGATGATTCCAAACACACCGTATTATTGTTTCTCTAACAATTTATCCAAGTGTACAGTTCTTGAAGAACAACGAAGAATTTATCTGAAGAGTTCAAGTCTGAAGATTTGCGTCACATTATATATATATCATAATGGTGATAACACTATAAAGAATATACCACTTGGATATTTCAAAAACCAATCCCAATACTGTTTTTGAATTAATTAATCTTTTAATATTAAAATCAAAAGTTTTTTAATATATATATATATATAAACGTTTTTTTTATATATAATATATATAGTTGTCTTTTTGATAAGGGAACACAATCATTCTCCATATTTTATATTATATATATATCTTCTACAAATCGTTTCTCATATATATACATATATATTTCCATGGCAACTGGGTTCTTCAATATGGAAAAGAGAAGAAAATTCCTGCTACTAGTTTTGTTTCTCAAATGCTATGGATGGTAGTGTGAATGGAGAAAGGATTTGTGTGCTGCTGAATCTGGTTATCTATCCTCTCTGCATGAGGGAGTTATGCTTTGTTTGACGTTTGAAGATGAAGAAGATGTAGCTAGCCTGTGGGTTGTGACCTTTTGAGTTGGCAACAAAGTCTTCAAGATGCTACTGTTTTATGTTGACAATGCATGTGAAAGGAACACAAAAAGCTGCAACTAAGAATTTTATTGGATGGCAAGGAAGTCCTTCACGCATGGAAGAAGAAGCTGCAGTGAACAGTGTTTCTCAATTTTCCTCCATTTCACATCCAACGGATCTATCTTTGTTTGGCTATATAATGAGTTGTCTGCAGAAGAGGAAAGTGACGAAAAGAACCCAACATATCAGAAAGCTCTACATCAAGTTCTCAGCTCCATATGATCACTCCATAACCCAACTCTTTTAAGATATATTTTCGGGTTAATACCAACTCTCAAAAACATCCAAGTGATAATTTATTTTTACAGTGTTATTCCCATTGTGATATATACAACATTGTAAGTATTTCAATTGAGAGTGAGTGATCCATTCAAGTCTCTTTGCGGAAGCAAGAGATATTCACATCATTGTATCAAGGTTTGTGTTCTACCATAAAGAACACTTATAGTGGATCGTGTAGAGAAGTGTCTCGAAAAGTGGATTAGCCAATACGTTGGTGAACCACTTCCCAAATATCGGTGTCGGTATCAATTTTTCTCTACCCTTATCTCTTTATATTTCCGCTGTGCATTTATATTGTTGTTATAATTTATAAAAGAAGTTTTTGAAAGTAAAAAGATCATAATACAACCTTTACCCCCCCTAAGGTTGTCTAACAAAGGCTAAAGTAAAAATGAAAATTCTAGTATGTTCCTATCTTTAAAACTCAATATCACTAAAAAATAACTGAAAATTCAAAGAATCTAAAGTAGTCTCTAAAAAATCATGAACCATATATAGATGATTTTGCAAGATGCTTTATCTTTTGTTTTATCCTTCAACATCACGCTATGTTGATCTCCAACAGTGGTTTGATCTTTGTTATCTTGATCCTATTGACAATAAAACAATCAGCTTATTAGCTTGCATGGGTCGTTATGTGATAAATATTTTAGCACCGAACGTAAAACCTCAAAATCTTTCCGCTCCTGGTACTTTGTCTCAAACACCACCACGGACAATGTAAACTTACACTTGATCTCTTAAGAGATTTTATATGGTCCCTACACAAGATAAGAAATCTTGTTCATGATTTTAAACTGAAAGTGTTGGTCTTCGAATATACTAGTTACGTAGACGGTGTTTGTAAAGGGAGAGGGGTTGAAAACAAACACAGTAAGTTTTCACTTTAATTTTATATTTTATTTAAAACATAAATATATTGTGTTCGCAGAACAAGTAATCCAATCTAAGTAAACAAGAACAAGGTCACAATGATCCTCTAAATCTCAATGTCGTATATGGGAATGAGAAAGTATAGAGAGAACGTTTAGCTTGAAAAGTACACAAATAATTCTAATTACATATCTAACAAGGAACAAAAACTATTTATACACAAGGGGTATTTAAACAATTATCCCCTCTACTTCGTTACGCAAGAACCGTGTAAACAGTTCACGTTTTTACACCATGTTTCAAAACAATTGTGAAAAAGATCACATTTTTACATTGTAATACGTAACAACGATGCATAAAGGTGAAATCTTTAAACGTTTCAATGAAAGAATGATCACATTTTTCTACCATATTACGCGAGAACCGTGTAAAAGGTATAAGTTTTTACACCATGTTTCCAAACAACTGTGGAAAAGATCATATATTTACATTGTTATACATAACACAGATGCATAAAGGTGAAATCTTAAACGTTTCTACGAAACAATGACCACAATTTTCTTGTTTTTCTACCACGTTACGCGAGAAACGTGTAAAAAGTACTAGTTTTTACACCACATTTCAAAACAACTGTTGAAAATATCACATTTTTACATTGTAATACGTAACAGCGATGCATAAAGTTGACATCTTTATATGTTTCAACGAAACACTGATAACATTTTCTTATTTTTTACCACGTTACGCGAGAACCGTGTAAAAATAACAAGTTTTTACACCATGTTCAAAACAACTGTGGAAAATATCATATTTTTACATTGTTATATGTAACAACAATGCATAAAGATGAAATCGTTAAACGTTTCAACGAAACAGTTATCACTTTTTTCTACCACGTTACGCGAGAACCGTGTAAAAAGTACAAGTTTTTACACCATGTTTCCAAACAACTGTGGAAAAGTTCACATATTTACATTGTTATAGGTAACACTGATGCATAAAGGTGAAATCTCAAACGTTTCTACGAAACAATGATCACACTTTTCTTGTTTTTCTACCATGTTACGTGAGAACCGTGTAAAAAGTACTAGTTCTTTTTTTAGAACGGCGGTTTAACACACACACACGATCCAAGGTATACGGGCTCCACAAGGGCCAACCCGACTAATCCCCGCTGCTGGCCCTATGGACCCGCTCCACCGGACGGCTCGCCCCTTAAAGGCTGAGCCGCTAAACCCGGCCCAGGACCCAGCCCAAAGGCCAAATCCCAGTTGAATATCGCCAAAATGCGTCCCCCAGGATTCGAACCCTGGTAGATAGGCATACCATGCACTATCCCCCAAGGCCTTACACTAGGCTAGCACTTCTTTGATGTGTAAAAAGTACTAGTTCTTACCCCATGTTTCAAAACAATTGTTGAAAAGATCACATTTTTACATTGTTATACGTAACAGCGATGCATAAAGTTGACATCCGTATATGTTTCAACGAAACACTGATCACATTTTTCTTGTTTTCTACCATGTTATGCGAGAACCGTGTAAAAATAACAAGTTTTTACACCATGTTCCAAACAATTGTGGAAAGTCCGAAAGCGAGAGAGAGAGAGAGAGAGAGAGAGAGAGAGAGAGAGAGAGAGAGTAAGAGAGAGAGAGAGATATGGCAAGAGAGGGAGAGAGGCAGAGAAATATATGTGGCGAGAAAGAGAGCGAGGGCGAGAGGGGGAGAGGGAGAGAGAGAGAGATAGAGAGTGAGAGTGAGAGAGAAAGAGATAAAGGGAGAGAGTGAGAAAGAGAGAGAAATATATATGGCGATAGATGGGGAGAAATATATATGATGAGAAAGAGAGCGAGAGAGAGAGAGGGAGATAGTTAGAGAGAGAGAGAGAAATATGTTGGTCCCGAAGGCCTATACTAGTTTGTAGAAGGGGGGGTGAATACAAACACACAGATTTTACTTTTCTAAATTGTTTATTGATAAATCATTAACAATTTACAGCTTGTTGCGGAGACAAGATTAAGGATAAACCTAAATCTAAACAAGTTGGAACACTAAGGTTTCTTGCACTAAGAAAGATAAGGAAATTACTAATAATAACCTATCTTGAGATACGAGATTTGAACTTGTCCAGAGTTAGCAAGTTACTTCAAAAGAAGTGAGTTCATCTCTTTATATACTGCATGCATTTAATGCAAGTCAGTATATACTTTACACGTGTCATCAGCTGGTTGGTTGCATGTCATTGACCTTGGTTGACAACCTTAGTAGCCGTATGGATGAATAGTGTAGTATCAGAGTGGTTGTACGATTTCAGATATTCGGAGGTTCTTTTCTGACAATTCGTACGGAGTCGTGCAAGGGTGGTTGAGACAAAAGTACTTTGTACGGAGGACTTCATGATCAGCTTTCGTTGATTCAGCGATTATCATTTACTATTCAGCAGATGATAAAGTTCAGCGATAGCTGAAGTCTTGTACTTGATACTTCACGTTGAGTGGACAAATCTGAGTCTTCGCTGATCCGCATCAGTTCATTAGGAGACTTGTCGCTGGTTCTTGAGCTTGATCTTCGACTTCAGCGTAGAACCTTTGTTGACGTGAAACTTGTATTCAGGGATCATAAGTAAACAACTAACTTATCAGCGATCATCATAATGACTGAACAGACTCAGAGCATTAATGATGAACAGTGTTCGCTGAATGTTTAATTTAAAAGAGCGAGAGTTCCTATCAGCGGTACTGTAAGATCTTAGTACTTATCAGCGATAGTGAAACTCTGATACATATTGTTTACTTACAATTTTCACTAAGTATTTAAGAGAGGGTCATTATCAAATCACTGAGGGTTTGGATCAACAATCTCCTCCTATTTGATTATGACATAGCAACAAAGAAAATTGCTATTTAATAAAAACATAAGGATAAAAAGAACTCATAAAATATTTGTCCCTTTTACTGTTTTCTGGGATCTTTTCAGTACTGATGGAGTAAAGTACGTTCGTTGAAATCTTTCTTTAAAATATTGAATCAGGTTACAATGAAGAACAGAAAGATTACAAGTACAAGCGAAATAATTTACAAGTACAGAAGGATAACTGATACAATAGAGAAAAAGGAGATTATATCAGTTTTCAAAGGGTTCTTCCTTAATGAGAAGTTCATCAAGGGTCTTTTCAGTGGGGATCATCCAGTCAGGAACCGTTACACCTCGTTTTCTTTTGTTCAGCGCTTCTTCAAAGATCAAGGGTTTTAGGTGTCGTGCCTGAATGTCTTTTCTGAAGTCGCACCAGTAGATGAGATCTCTGAGCTGTTCGATTGGAGTGATTGGAAGCTCAACGATCCGTTGAAAACATTTACGTCCGTCGTAGTCGAGAAAGAATATTCCATAAGGATTACTGATGACTTTACCAGGGACGAAAAGTTCACATGGTGGCAAAGAAATGTCAAGGGCAGATAGATCAGGGTCAGGACCAAGCACTTCAGCGCGAGAGAAACCAATTCCAGTTTCATTTCGTATGACAGGACCTGAGTTTGAATCTTGACGTTTCTTCTTTGGAGAGGCCCTTTTTCTTTTCAGCTTAAGATCAGGAAGAGGAGGAATGTCCACACAAGAAGATATCAAGTCGATCTGTCTGTTTATCAGCTTTTCGAAATGATCCTTGTACTTAGATTGTGACGATTGGATAGCTAACCTCATCTCCAGCCATTCAGAGAGACCATACCTTTTTACAGTGTCAGCGCGAAAGGTTTCAGATTTGCCATCTTCTCTGAACAGTTTGATGTCAACAATAGGTACTCCGATAGAGGTTCTTCCAGAGATGAATACCTTGTTGATCTTCGCTGGACGATATCTGAAGTGAATTTTCTCTTTACACCAGATCAGGGTGGTCTGAGAAACTTCAGTTTTCTTTTCCACGATCTTCTGGGCTTCTTCCCAAAGATTTCGTTGGATTTGAATGGGAACACGTTTCAGCTTGGGGTCTTTGACAGATTCTTGAGTAAGCTTGATGGCGTATTCTCTGTCTTTCTCTTCAGCTTCCTTTCTTTCAGCGATGAGGCGTTCAGCTCTGAGGTGTTCCTTGTATTCTGCTTTTGAAATTCGGAACTTAGGAGGAACTGAAGGCAGTTGATCACGCCTTAGAATGATTCGCTGATCCTCGAATCTCTTTATTATTTCCTCTTTTCTCTTTTGATCCTCTTCACTCAGCTTTTGAGGAGCTGAGGAAGGTCTGTTTCTGTGCGAGAGAGGTTGTTCTTCTAGTTCATCAGTCTCAGAGATTAAATCTAAGACTGGGATTATTTCATCAGCAACAGCTGGCTTTATTTGTGAAGTCGCAATAGTAGAACCTTCAGCGACATCCTCAAACAGGGGAGAGGACTAGCTGAAACACAACGATCTTACAAATAAGAACATGGGTAGAAAGTGAAAGATAAATATGTTCAGGTGTAGGCTAGGGAAGTAGAACTTATAGTGTGGAGGAGGGATGGAGTAAGAGATGATTAGTGTACCTGAAAAACCGGCTTTTCAAGCAAGATCATCAGATTGTCATCTTCAGCGACGCTTTTTCCTTTCTCAGCGCCAGAGGCTGAGGGCTTTGTCTTTGTCCGCTCCCCCGTTGGTTCATTTATTGAAATTCCCTTAAGAGCTTTGATCCTTGGGGCAGGTTTGACGATAAAGAAATCATCGTCATCTTCGTCATCATCATCATCATTCTTCTTTGGAGAAGAAGATGGTTCATTATCAGGGATGTCGATGGCTTCATCATCTTCTGCTTCGGATTCTTCAGCGTCTTCTTCGAGTTGCTCCCCCTCAGATACAGAGGCGAGCTTCTCAGTTCCCTCAGGGTTTTCATCTCCCTGAGGTCCAGCGATAAGATCTTCATTCTTCTCTCCCCTGATAGATTCATCATGGGAAAGGTCTTCAGCGCTCTTTTCAAGATCCTCAGCGCTCTTTTCAAGATCCTCTCCCCCTCTTTCTCATGATTGGGGGAGGAATGGGTAGACTCAGCATTTGTATTTTCTCTGTCTTCTTGGCCAGAGATTTTAATACAACTTTCAATCGCTGCTAATCTGTCTTCAAGGCCAGATATAGCAGGATTGATCTTTTCCAGCTCTTTGCGATCCGCCGCTGTGAAAGTTTCCAAAGCAGGGGCAGGGGCAGGGGCAGGTTCAGGAGCAGGAGTTCTTGCCTTGTTGAGCAGCTCTTTAATCATTGTTTTCATCGAACCAACGTCGGTCTTTACAGAGCCTAAGTCAGTCGTCAGAGTTTGAACATTTGTCTTCATAGCAGAAATATCACCCTCTAGTGCTCCAACCGATGTCTTCAGCGTTGTTACCTCGCCGGACATGGAGGAAACTGGTTGTTTGAGTGAGGTGTAGTCTGTGTAGATATCAGCGGGCACCTTAGCAAAGTCGCTGAGAGTCTTATCAACTTGCTTCAAGTCATCTGTGGAGGCTTTCTTCTCCACCACCGTAGTTAGCTTTGTCAAATTCTCTCCAGCGTTTGTTACAGCTGTAGAGTTGTCGGAGAGTGTGGTGGTGAGACCGGTCAGCTTTGTTTCCACGGACTTCAGAGACTCGTTGATGTCTCCCAAATTAGGACCTGTAACACATAAGTACTTGTGAACAAAGGAAAGCTCAGAAGTTTCAGGTTTAGTTACAGTGTATATGGGTTGATTTGTACCTGCAGGAGGATTGATGAAATCGTCAAAGTTGCGGATTCCTGAAAAATGTTCCATATCTTCTTCAAAAGTTCGGTGAGGTATGGTGATCTCTGCAGGTCCTGTCTTCATCATTCGTTGAGAAGCGTCAGCGGTGGCTTCTGGAATGATGGCATCTCCAGTGTTCTTTGGAGGAGTGTCCAAGGGAGTGGGAGGAGAAGCGAAGGAGAAGAAAGGGGTTCGGGTACTGAGTTCAGCGTTGGAATCGCTGAGAATCACTTCATCAGTCTTTTGAGAGACTGAGGGAGGTTGGGTAGATTCCAAGTTTCTAACCTCAGCGTTTGGAGACGCTGAAGTCTGGATTGGAGGGATGGCTTGAACGGGTGTGGCAGAGCGTACCACTGAACTTTCCTTCAGCTCTTCAGAATGAGCTGAGGAGTCTTCAGCATAGGATTGGTGGGGTTGCTCCTTGGTTTTCTTGATCCTTTTGGAATCAAGTTGGGTGTGAGAGGGTTTCCTTTTCTTAGAAGGAGAGGATTGTGTGGCCGGGGTATCAGCGATGGGTATTGTCGCTGAAGGAGCCACAGAAGTCAAAGAATTGGGGTTAAGAAGAGAGAGAAGGGTAGAGAGACGTACCTCATTGTCGACAGGTTTGAAATCGAGCACCTTAGGGCCAACCTGAGAAAGTTTCAGGTCACCCTCTTGAGGATAGCTGTCCTTCAGGCCATATTGGAAGATGGCGCTGATGAAACGGGGGTAGGGAACCCATGCAGGTCTGTCAGCAGCAGAATCTACTCTTTGCACTAGGTCATCATAAATGATAGATGCCCAGTCAATATGTAGACCTTTCAGCAGTGCGTATCCCATAGCCTGCTGAGGTTGAGCAGCTTGATCAGAGGAGCTGGTCTTCGCTGTCATGCAGCTGATCAGGTGTGCGAAGATGAAATTCATCTCGCTAGGCATTTTGGACTTCTTTATCAGCGTCAGCTTCTTCTCGGGCTTCTTGTCCCTTCCAGTTTCCCAGATGTAACCCATTGCGTCGAGGAAAGCAATGATTGCTTCTCTATCAGCATGCTTCTTATGGTCAGGGAATGGAACAAATGGTTTTTCTTTGGTAGCATTGGGGAAGTTCAGGGCTTTTCGAATGATTGCGGGGGTTATCTTAATTGTACCATACTCAGTATCGCTGAGTATGCAATCGATGGTTTTGGATGCATCTTTGGCGGAGGGTAGCTGAGTGTGTCTGGCAGAGTACCAGAACTGGGATAGTAATAGCTGACTTGCGGGAGGTGTGATGGTCAGGGTTGTTGAAATGCAGCAGTTTTTCAGGAAATTCACAGCATCATCCAGATGTGTGACTTGCTTTCGAGGAGGAAACTCGAGAAGCGCAGAGAGGTTGTTGACCTTAGTCCAATCTAGTTGATCCAGCTTGAACTTAACCTGAGGGGATTTGATGATGTCCACTTCCTCAGAGTCAGCGGAGATGGACTCAGCGGTAACATTGATCTTTGAAGATGCCATTTCTCTGTATTATCAGTTCAACCAAAGATGTTAACAAATAAGAATTGTCTTAGTATGGAAAGAATTTCCATTAAGATGGTTCGAATTTTGTCCATTTCATTCAGACATAAATGTCTTAATGAAGATTAGGGTTTTTCATGATTTTGAAACGAAATGTAAAACCCATAAATTCTTGTATTCCCGTTTCAAGAAAAAAACTGGATACGAATGAAGAACAAGTTTAAGATTTAGATTTAAAACTTGAAGAACAACCATGAAATGGTTGTGTTCATAAAACCATGAAAGAAATGATTTTATTTTTGAGTTCTTTTGTTTAATCTTGTTTAAAACAATGATAAGATCAGAAACAAGTTATCTGCATTTGAAAAAATAAGAACATATTAACCTTGATGTTTTGATGAAGAAGATGATGAACAGTTCTTTGAAGATTTGAGAGCACAAATGCAGCAGTTTTTCTTTTCTTGCGGAGAAAGATTGTTCGCGTAAAAGACAAATATAAACCAAGAGTTGTTTATATAGGGAGTTTTAGAGAGAGAAAACCTTGAGCGGGAAAAGGTTTTCATCATGACACGGACACAGGTTTGCATTTGATTGGAAGTTTGAACGAAACGTGCAAACGTGTGTCAGAAAGAAGTCGTGCCTGGTGTTATCCGTTGCAATGACGTCACAACTATCCTTTCACATTCTTTTAGGATGTCTCTGAGGTTTTGAAAGCTCAGGGACTCTTTTGAAAAACATGAAGCACTGAATAGAAGATATCAGTGAAGGTTTTAAGAATTTTCAAAATATCGTTGTTAAGGAAGAGATATTCAGCGATGTATTTGTTTTTGAAATCTTGCATTTTCATGCGTTTGTCAGAGAGAGAAAACATACCTGGATATCAGTTTAACCAAGTTTATTCAGAGAGAAGATGATTGAATAGGTTATACGAGTTGATTTTATCCTATCGCTGATTAATGTGAACCGCTGAAGATTTTACCCTTCAAAGTTCAGCATTCCAAGCTCGCTGATGAGAAAGTTGAATCTTGTCTCATCAAGAGGTTTGGTAAATAAATCAGCTAACTGATAATCAGTTGGGATAAAATGAAGTTCTATATCACCATTCATCACATGATCTCTGATAAAATGATATCTGATTTCTATGTGTTTTGTCTTTGAGTGTAGCACTGGATTGTTTGCTATAGCGATGGCACTAGTGCTGTCGCAATAGATTGGAATTTTGGAGAGCTGAAGATCATAGTCTAGTAGCTGATTTCTCATCCACAAGACCTGAGAACAACAGCTTCCAGCGGCTACATATTCAGCTTCAGCTGTGGAAGTGGACACTGAGTTTTGTTTCTTACTTGTCCAACTTACCAGCTTTCCACCCAGGAGCTGACATCCTCCTGTGGTGCTTTTCCTATCCATTTTGCAACCTGCAAAATCACTGTCTGAATAGGCGGTTAGATCGAATCTTGAGTCTTTGGGATACCAAAGACCTAGATTCGCTGTACCCTTAAGATATCGAAAGATTCGCTTTACAGCTTTCATATGAGATATCTTAGGTTCAGCTTGATATCGTGCACACAAGCATGTTGCAAATATAATATCGGGTCGGCTAGCTGTAAGATACAATAGAGAGCCGATCATCCCACGGTACAGCGTGACATTGACAGGAACACCCTTTGTGTCCTTATCAAGTGTCAGCGGTGGTGCCATAGGGGTTTTCATAGCTGAACTTTCAGTTAAGTCGAATTTCTTCAGCATATCTTTAACATATTTTCCCTGATTAATGAAAGTTCCTTTTTCAGTTTGCTTAATCTGAAGACCAAGTAAATATGTTAGTTCACCCATCATGCTCATTTTATACTCATCTTTCATTCTATCAGCGAAAAGAGTACAAAGCTCAGGGTTAGTAGAGCCAAATATAATGTCATCAACATATATTTGAACTAAAATGATATGACCTTTAACTTTTCTAAAAAATAGAGTTTTGTCAATCTTACCTCTCTCAAATTGTTCAATATGGAGATAAGTAGAGAGAGTATCATACCATGCACGAGGAGCTTGCTTTAAGCCATAAAGTGCCTTGTCCAGTTTATAAACATAACCTGGACGCTTAGGATCTGAGAATCCTGGAGGTTATTCCACATACACTTCTTCATTCAGCTTTCCATTTAGAAACGCTGACTTAACATCCATCTGATGTACAGTGAAGTTTTTGTGTACAGCATATGCTAAGAAAAGACGAATAGATTCGAGTCTTGCTACTGGAGCAAAAGTTTCGTCATAATCTATGCCTTCCTCTTGTCTGTATCCCTGAGCAACAAGACGGGCTTTGTTGCGAGTTACAGTACCATGTTCGTCCAACTTGTTTCGATAGACCCATTTAGTGCCTATCACCGTTTTGTCAGTTGGTCTACGAACGAGTTTCCAAACTTTGTTTCTTTCGAATTCAGTCAGCTCTTCTTGCATAGCGCTGACCCAGTTTGGATCTCTGAGGGCATCATCTATTTTCTTTGGTTCAGTTAGAGAAATAAAGTTAACAAATAAACAAATATTACATGCACTTCTACGAGTCTGAATACCAGCGTTGGGATCACCAAGAATTTGATCGATTGGGTGATTTACAGTCCATCGCTGAGCCGGAGCATACGTCGCTGATTCAGTCTGAACTGGAGAAACTGAAGATGAGGCTTCAGCTACTTCTGGATTATCAGCTAAGAGAGGAATGTTTGCATTTGTCACTTCATTCACTGATTGCTGAGAAATAGATGGAATTTTTGAGACATTTGGATCAACTGCAGGTATAGTGTTTATAGGCACAGTTGAGACCCAAGATGTTTCAGCTTCACTATTCTGCATATCTGGAATGATAGTAGGACCATCATTTTCTACGGTGTGAGCATGAGGAGTGGGAACTTCTTCTGAATCACCAAGATGAGAAAACATCCATTGATTCAGTTCTTCAGTATCAGCGGACGGTTTAGAGTTCGCTGAACGGGATTCGTCAAACGTGACGTGAATAGTTTCTTCTACAGTTTGTCTTCTACGGTTGAAGACTCTGAAGGCTTTGGAGACTGAGGAGTATCCAAGAAAGATTCCATCATCAGCCTTAGGATCAAACTTTCCAAGGGCATCTCTGTTGTTCAGTATGAAACACTGACATCCAAAGATGTGAAGAAAGCTGATTGAAGGCTTTCTCCCATGAAAGAGTTCATAGGCTGTCTTTTTTAATCTTTTAACTATCAGCGACCTGTTTTGCGTAAAGCAAGCAGTGTTGACAGCTTCTGCCCAAAACTGAGTAGGCAGGTGAGAATCGCTGAGCATTGAACGTGCAGCTTCAATAATTGTTCTATTTCTTCTTTCAGCGACTCCATTTTGTTGCGGTGTTCTCACTGACGAAAAGTTGTGAGAAATACCCTTACTCTCAAGGAAGGAATCAAGAGAACTGTTTTTGAATTCAGTTCCATGATCACTCCTTATTGAGCGAACAGTCATATTGTTCAGAGTTTCCATCTTCCGAACAAAGGTGATGAGTTCTTCAGGGGTGTCACTCTTAGAACGGAGAAACATTACCCAGATTGATTATAAATGAGATTGGAAGGACGAATATGATCCTTTGAAAAACTCTTGGATCTGTCAAGTCCCTTTGAAGAAACATCTTTATGAATTGAACTTGAAGTCGTCTTGAACGAACATTCAAAATTAGTTGAGTGCACAGGTGGAGTCTGAACAATTGTGTCAGGACTTGCTTGTTTGGAAACCATCAAGAACTTTTCATACGTCACGGGATTGGGATAAATCTGTTCAGCATCGGCTAATTCTGCGACAAAGATCTCTGTAAGCTTAAATTAGCTCCTAATTTAATTAAATGTTTTATAAAGAAAAAGTGTATGGGCTTTTTAGTTAGCTTTATGGGCTTCAGCATTTTCTTGTAAATGGACCCTTTATAAAGGATTTTAGGGTTTCATTTGTCATTAGGTCATTTAGAAGAAACACAAAAACACACACAAACTAGGTGTTTTCCATGAGAGTCGATCAAATGTAAAAGTGTGGTGTTCTTTCTAATTTCCCATCCATATTGAATCATCAAAGCATATGAGATGAGTTCTTGAATATTATGTTCTTAATCTTCATCTTATCTCTATTTTCTATGGATTTATTCTATTGTTTGTCTACAATGGGATCAACAATTGGTATCAGAGCCGATTGAAGAAACTTTTCTTCAAAATCGGTCATCTATGGCAACAATAGAAGTATTAGATGATTTATTTGTTGTTTTTGTGCTTAGATTGATTCAATCACATGAGCTTAACACACAAATATCATTTCTATGGTTTACTTTCTGTTTTTGTGCTTATTAGAAACCCATTTTTTCATTTAGATGAGATTTGGATGATCCTTCATAGAAAATATCACCGTTTCTTCACAAAATCTGATTCTACACACCATATGTTTGATAAAATGCCTAAGTGAATATTTGATTCTATTTGTATCAAATCTGATCAGATTTAGTACATGTGTGTGTTTTGATTCTTTCTCATTCATTGGTCTAATATTTGATAGCACTAAGTAGATGGTTGATCTACGATCTCATCCTTGTGTGTGCTTGAGTCCATAGCATTGTTTTTGGCATCTTGGTAGTAAGGTTGTTGATATTTGATCTGACATTTATATAAATCCAAGATTGGACTCTCTTTTACTCAGATTTTGTTTGTCTTCCGCTGCTCATTATCATTTAAATGAAAAACAAAATCATTTGAGTCTTGGAAATTGTTTATTGAGAAAGATTTGATGATGTGCTACATATTCTAAGTCTGATCTGAAAGGTTTTTGTAAATTTGAGTGCTTAGAAACAATTTTCTGATCTGATCAATTAGAAACTTAATCATTTTCACTCATTGTTCTAAAAAGTGTTATGGAAATCATCTTATTTTCTACATCAAATTGGTTTTAATGAGCATTTGATACTTATTGAAGAATTTGGGACAAGTGAAGATTCTGAAAAGTTAACTTGAATTTGCGAAATCAAGATTTCAGATCTGTGATGATGGACAAAGTTTGCAACAGGTTGGATAAATCTGTGATTGAAATGGAGATTGAAGGACACCTGTTGTTAATAAAAAGGTGTTGACAGCAGATTCTAGAGTCACTACTTGGTTATCTTGTTGTTTGATTTGAAGTGAATACATGTCCACTGCGTGGTCAAAAACTGATTCAAGTTTATGGGCTGTTGTGATGTTGTTTGAGATTTTATATGTGTGTTAAAAGTCTAAAAGTGATCTGATCATGGTATTTCAAGAAAATTTGGAACTATTAAAAGAAGTGTTCAACATTGTTTGTGTGATCAATGATTCCGAAGAATGATCAGCTCTGTACGTGTGGATTAATATCGGTTGTTGCTGATGTGTTCCAAAACCGAATTTGCTGTTATTTGTTGGGTTTAAAGCAAAAAAAGGCTGCTGTTTGGCTCATTCTTAGTGCTGTCAAAACAGCAAGTTGCTGTCAAAAGATCAAGTTGCTGTCAAACTATGTTTGCTGTCAAAACAGTGCTGAAAATGGCTGTTTGTTTGCTGTCAAAACAGATTCTAGTTGTTGTATATTCATATTTTTCTTGCTGTGAATTAGTAAGTTGCTGCTGTCAAAACAAGAAAACTTGCTGTCAAAGCTGAAAACTTGCTGTCAAAGCTGAAAATTGCTGCTGTTTTTTATTAAAACAGAAGGTAGTTGCTGTTTTTGTTCAATCTATGCAGCAAATCTGTTTTAAAACAGAGAAAGATGATGTAAAGCGAAAGTTAGTTGATGCAGTTCGAATTGTCCATCAGAAAGCTGTAGATCATAATAATTTTGTGCAAGTTGCTGCTGCGTTTTTTTGTTATGGACTGCCAAAATTTGTTGTGCAGCAGAAAGTTGCTTTCCAGAGCTTAAACATAGCAGTTGAAAGAACTGTTTTGTTGATGTATTCAAAATCTGCATAGAGACAAGTTTAAATGAGAGAAGCCATCAGTTTTTGGAAGGAAAGAAAAATATCTGATTGTATATGGAAGTTCTGGTGAAAGTAGCGATGGCTTTGCAACATGCTGAAGTAAGTATCAATCGACAATGGCTTGTGAGGATCAACTTGCAGAAGAATCCGCTGCACCAAGCTCTTCAAAGTGTGCAGATGAGTAGTCCCAGAAGAGGTCTGGTTCATGACAGCAGAAGCAAACAAAAATTTCAAAACTGCAGTCCAGAGAGGGATCTGCAATTGTGCTGTTTAGTGCAGCTGATTGGAATCTAGAGCTGTGTAGAGGATGTTGAACCTGTTTGATTTCGGGATAAAGAGGTCGAGTGCTTTCAGAGAAGTTTGCTCGTGTGCAGACTTTTACTTGTTGTCCAAATTTAAAGAACAAATCTGCAGAGTCAGAACGATGAAACTAAGGCAGAAGTTATTGTCAACAAATCTCTGTTAACTCTGAAGATTCCATGTTATCCTATGGTGATACTGTAACACCCCGAAATCTTCATTGTAAATTAATAAAAGATAAATGGTATTTTGGTACAATTTATTCTTGAGAAAAGTTACTTGGAGGGTTGAATTGAAATTAATTGGAAGTTTGGGGTTTATTTTGGAAATTTAGTTAATGACTCATGTCATGAAATGAGGTGTCACCTTAAGATTTAATCAGTATTTGATAATACTGACTTTGTTTAGTATTCTAAAAAAAAGAAAAAGGAACAGAGAAATAGCGGGAGAGATTGACGAAAGGAAGAAAAGAAGAAAAGAAGAGGAGAAATCAGTTGGGAATTTTGTGGTAAGAATTTGTTTTCTTATCTGTTTTGTTCATCTCCATAGAATTGAGTTGTGGTATTCTGCCCAGATTTGATTAAGCTGTTGATTAAGCCACTGATTTTGGAAGAACACTGTGTTCAGAAATACCCAGGTGAGTTATTCATTCTTGTTAAAATTAAGCAATTAAAAGTGTTATAGATATGCTATACTTGTATATGATATCAGTGGTATGATTTGATTAAGAATTGGTAAGCTTAATGAGTCAAAGGAAGAACTGAATCGAAATGAAAGTGACGATGAACAGTGACTTTGCGCAACAGTGTATTGCGAAAAGTGAAGTTTTCGCAACCAAGGGTTGCGAATTCTGGACTTTTCGTAATAGAGGGTTGCGAAAAGTAGAGTTTTCGCAATAGTGGGTTGCGAGAAGTGGACTTTTCGCAGCTTTGGCTTGCGAAAAGTGTAGTTTTCGCTACAGTAGCTTGCGAAAAGTTGTTGACTTTCAGTTGTAATTTGAGGCTGTTATTGGGCATGCAATCTGATATGTATATGCTATTTGTTATATGTTTATAACTCTGTTATTGATGTAAAAATCATGTTATGTTGAATAGTAATGACTTATTTATGAGTCCGGAGAAGTAGTTAATTGTTGAGGTGTTGGTCCCTGATGCCAAATGGCAAAGTGGGGATAATCGTTGAATTTAATATTCTGTACATAGAGATATAGAATATATGTTGAATTGTATAACTTTAGTATACAATAGAATGAGTGATGATACACAGTTATTGTGTGGCGTTGGCTAGAAATCTACATCTGATCTAGTGAGCATATAGTACGGTATAATGAGAACCGTTTACTAGCTGGGGATCGTTAGGATGTATTTCTAGTTGTTGGAGTGAATCTTGAATCATCTGTGAGGGTCTCTGGTGGTTGTAATCGCGATAAAGTAAAATCTCATTTGGGAGACCAGTGATTCGAGATGGGGAGGAAACGAAATGAGGAATGGCAGACTTGGAGTTGTAATTCCCATTTCAAACGGAAGATGAGATATCTTCATTGTTGAGTAATTGATTTTAATTCAGAAAGATGCAGGTTTGGAAACTGTATTTTCTGGGAGTTAGAGTTATTTATAAGTCCGGTGGGATTTATAGTAATTCTCGTTGATAGTAATGATGACTAGGTGAATTAGTCACAAATAAGGAATAGGTGGATTCCTTTGGTTGATAAGAGCTTGGTATGGTAAGATGGCTGTTAACAGGTTTGCTATATCTGTTAATATTTTGTTCTTTAATTTTAATTTGATTTGGATAATCTCACTAGGCGAAAGCCTAATGTTTCAAATTAAATTGTTATACCAGGTACAGGGTCAGGGAAATAGTTGGGAAGTGAGATGACAGTGGAAGGGAGT
This sequence comes from Saussurea involucrata, assembly GCA_033807775.1. Taxonomy (NCBI): domain Eukaryota; kingdom Viridiplantae; phylum Streptophyta; class Magnoliopsida; order Asterales; family Asteraceae; genus Saussurea; species Saussurea involucrata. The sequence goes on along the minus strand of CM066324.1, from coordinate 125,268,953 downwards.
CAGACTTGACGATAATGAAGGATCAGGATATTCTTTTGTTGACTTTTGGGACAGCCTTAGATAATCTAGTTAATCTTACTGTGATGTATAATTAGATTAATCAGATTATTTAAGTTAGTTGGCTTTTTGTATATAGAAACATACTTTTGATCCTTTGATTTATGAAAGTCTGACATTTTGATGATCATAACTCATGTATTTTGAGGTTTAAATTGGCCCTGAATTTTAGGGTGTTACAAATACAGAAGCTAAAATAGCTGATATGGAGTGTAATTAAAAGTTTGGATCGTGATCAGAAAACACATGGTGCGTAGAAGCTGCTGATCAGAAGCAGCAGATTTAAATAGCAGCAGAAAGATGGAACATAGACAGAGTACAGAGGCATGTCGAGAGAGGGCCTCTGTAATTTTAAGACAATGTAGCTTTGTTGATTGGACAGAGGTACATTGTCAGAGGTACCTGGAACTTCTTATGGTCAGAAGAATCAGCAACAATAGCAGATCATACTTTGTTGAAACATATCAGATTTGTGCAGATTTTGGTTATTGCAGTATTCACCCACAGAGGCTGTTGTTGTGCAAATCGTTTAGCAGCAGAAGCCTGATTCATAGAAATTATCTAAGATGCAGGTTTTGTGGCCAATAATCTCCTTTTGCATCTTACAGGGGTTTGATCAAGAGGCTAACCACATAGGTGGTTCACAGTATGTCCAGAGCTCTCTAAAAAGATGTTGTGAACGGGCAGAAGCAGATCAGAGCTGCTATTTCCAAAGTGTGCTATCAAGAGCTCATACAGAGCCTCTGTAAACGAACACAGAACCTCTATGACTTCAAACCTGTGTTCAACGAAAGTTGTTCAAACAACAGGCTGCTGTTGTTCTTAATGCTCGTACAGAAATTATGCAGATGCCTAGTAGAACCTCTGTAAGTTCGTTCAAAGGGTTGTCCAGATGTTCTGTAGGTTGTACATATCACAGAGGATACTTCTGTACATGCAGAAGTTAAGAATGGTGTTGCACAAGGCTGTCCATTCTGGAGACGTTGCACACTTACAAATCACAGAGCCTCTGTGGCAGGTCACAGAGCCTCTGAGGCAAACCACAGAACCTCTGTTGCTGTTCTGAAGCAAAAGAAATCCAATTTTCCGTTAAGCCAACTGATTAAGCTGCTGTATTAAGCTATTGCTGTTGTTCCACCAAAGCCACTGTCAAGGCCTAAGGACTGTGAACTGCTCTGTGGGACATGATCAGAATGGTTTTTTTGTTGCTGTGTTTCACTTCAATTCTATGCAGATTATGCAGAGTTCATAGAGCTTAATTGTACAGAGCTTGATCAGAAGATTACATGTCCAAATGCAGAGCTTAAATGTGATCTGTACAGAGGCAAAATGTGCAGAAGTTCAAGACTGCAGAAGTGCGACTATAGAGCCTATGTGCTTGAACACAGAGCCTCTGTGAAAGTCCAGAATTATGGCAGCTTGCATAGCTTAACTTCAAGGATGCTCTAAGACGTTCCGCAGAGGATCTGGTTAAGAAAAGCTCAGAAGCCACTAGACCTCTGTGAATCAAAATCTCATATTTAAGAGCAATGACCAGAAGGGACCCGAGGTAGACCCGAGCATGTACATCAGAGGTTTCTGGTCCAGAAGTCACGATGAGCTAAGAGCCCGAAGCCCAAAACTTTCAGATTGTTTGACAGCTTTGCGCTGTTTCAGAAACATGCGCACAACTTTTTACTCGGTGCTCCGATTTGCATGAGTTCAGTTGCGTTGAATTCCTAAGACACAGATGAAACTTTCTCATGTTTTGAGTTTGGTCTGAATCAGTATTTTAATGGCCAGAATCTGTGTCAAAGTCAATGGACTCTTGCTGGACCGAAAGCATTGAATTTCACTCGCTTTTCAAGAACGGTGTTCTCTCGACGGTTCTTCATGGTTTCATGCTGCTATTGTGACATATTGACTGTCACTCACTCCTCCATTATTCATGTTAAAAGCTCGGTGCTGAATGCTTACTCAACGGGATCTTAAGCGTCAAATTTTCTGTTTTGACGACCGTTCTGCGCAGCTGAGGGAAAACTTGCACAACTCACTCGTTTTTCATCTAAAATGAATGAATTATAGCTCGTTGGAAAGATAAGAGGCTGGAGTTCAATGTTCATGATTTATGATTTCTCTCAAAAAGGCTCCTTGATGGTTTAAAACAGCGATGAAGTTGAGACGTGAAAGCTAGACAAAATGGGGTTAATTGTCTCGGTCTTTCAAGAAGATGAGCCTACATTTGAGGGGGAGCTCATGATGCTTTGAGGACTCGAAGAATGGAACACCAATGTTTCTAAAGAAATCAAGGGGGAGACTAGAAGATGATGCTTTCTTTATAAAACATTAGGGGGAGATTGTTAGCTTAAATTAGCTCCTAATTTAATTAAATGTTTTATAAAGAAAAAGTGTATGGGCTTTTTAGTTAGCTTTATGGGCTTGAGCATTTTCTTGTAAATGGACCCTTTATAAAGGATTTTAGGGTTTCATTTGTCATTAGGTCATTTATAAGAAACACACAAACACACACAGACTAGGTGTTTCCATGAGAGTCGATCAAATGTAAAAGTGTGGTGTTCTTTCTAATTTCCCATCCATATTGAATCATCAAAGCATATGAGATGAGTTCTTGAATATTATGTTCTTAATCTTCATCTTATCTCTATTTTCTATGGATTTCTTCTATTGTTTGTCTATAATGGGATCAACAATCTCGAGGTCAATTTTAAGGCTAAACGGTGTAGCGTCCGCACTGAAGACGGAAAGGAGCTACTGGTTGGAACCCGGAAGATCAACCTTTACCATCGACCTCTCTACTCTGAAGACCGATGATTCCGTCTGCCTGATGTCCAAGGCCAATTCACAACAAACATGGATTTGGCACCGACGTCTTTCGCACCTAAACTTGAAGCACATCAACAAGCTGGTGCTAGGCGGACACGTGAAGGGCATGCCCGAACTCAAATTCGAGAAGGACAAACTCTGCGGGGCATGCGAAATGGGAAAGATGAAGCGAGCATCACATAAGCCGAAGGAAACTCCTTGCACGTCCCGGTCCCTCGAACTCATTCACATGGATTTGTGCGGACCGATGCGCGTTCCGAGCATCAACAAGAAGAAGTACGTTCTGGTAATGGTTGGCGACTTCTCACGGTACACCTGGGTGAAGTTCTTGTGCTCGAAGGACGAAACCCCATAACTGATAATCAACCATCTGAAGACCTTTCAGCTGAATCTTCGACAGCAAGTTCAGACTATCAGAGCGGACGGATAAGTCCTAAATCTAGCAATCAAACACAATCAGATCTAGAGAGAGAGAAACTCATTCAACTATTGATCTTGAAAGTACAAATGACATCAAAAGTTGTGATTTACAAAGAAAGACTTTCCTTATATAGTAGAGTATGACATGCCCATACCTCATACAGGAAAGTATAAACAGTACAAAAGATTATCTGCCTGATAACTACAATATTGCTCTACCAATCTCCCCCTTAGTTATCAAGGCAACTCAGGTCGTCTTGGTCTGAAACCCAAATAAGCTTCAATTCTTCGCATGGCCGAACGGAATGAGAGTCTGTCATTGATCTCATCAATTGCCCTAAGCAGTAGAATTCTTGCGCGGCAAGACATCCAAGTTATCTTCCTTTCTTCATCATGTCGTTTAGTCTCTCTTGCAACTGTAGTAGAACTATCTTCAGAGTTCCATCAGAATACTTAGCCAGCTCAGAAATTCTAATGAAGATCTTATTCATACCACTCTTAAATACAATCCTTGTAAGTCTCAGATCCGTGCAACATATATGAAGAAATCGATATATATGACAATGTAATTGTGATTTCAACTGGTCATCCACTTTATTGCTTTCAGAGAGAATTTTACAATACGAAAAGAAAGCAAATGAGACAACTAGCCTATTTTCTAAGGCTAATGAACTTTATATACTCTGGGCCGGTGGAAACAAGCCCACGGCCCGTTCACTAACTAGGCCCAGTTTAAACTATTACACTTAGACCCTTGAACTTTAAATCAACATAAACTGACCCTAACAATCTCCCCCTTTGATTTGAAGTTCGAGTTCGTGCTAGTTCTCCACGTATCTTTTGCGGACGCGAAGTGAATCTCGAACAATCTGATGGCGCGGCGAAAGTTGATGCGTTCTTCGACTTTTTCCAAAGCATTCCGAGAAGTTATTTCATTTGCATTCGGAACATAGGAATACCTTGGATTTTCAGACTCGTGTTTTATGATGTTTTGAAGAGCATCTAGGACTTTGACAAGCGTGTCGTCGCAGAATCTGTCTACCTGGCTGAACCGCAGGAATCTTTTCTCTTTCTGCTCCTTGATGTAGACAATCCCGAATTCAGGTTCTAGAAGTAGCGCATTCTCGGGATACATCTTCAACTCAGGTGCTTTCAGATTCGGGTTGATCAGATTTACCTTCTTCGCTCTGTTCTCGATTGCCATTTGAAAGTCTGTAAGATAAGACAACATAATTGTGCGGACCAGAAATCGACGAACAGCTTCGAGCGTCTTTGTGACTTGAAGCGGTCGAATAGCTCTTGTACGGAGGTCTTTCAGAATTACCAGGAAGTCGAACGGTTGATGGTGCTGGAAGTCGGCTTCAGAAAATCTCCATTCATTACCATCTTCGCGTCGGACGGTGAATACTGGATAGCTGACTTTCAGAATACGGCCGATTTGGACATTTAGCACTTCGGTTATTTTAAGCTTGGTTCGGACTTGGCTTACTGGAAGACACCGCTTCATCACATTTATATATTGACGTTGGTTGTAATACCCCGGGTAAGTCCGTTAGATAAATTTAACAATAATATATGATGTTCAGGGTAAGTTTGGGGTAAATTATAAGTTTAAGGGTGTTTCAGTCATTAATGAGAAGTTGAAGGTCTAGAGAGTAAAATTAGGTTTGATATACACCCTTGTAGACTTCAGATATTTCATAACTCAAAATATCAGTGTGTGTGTGCGTGTTCTTGAGGAGAAAAGAAGCAGAAGAAGGAAGTACGGTTAAGGCTCCGATTGAGTGTGTTGGAATCGAAATTAAGGTATGTATTCTTTAGGTTTTGTGTTTGTAATCATCAGTAGTAAATTCCTATCGGTTTAGAATTTCTAGTTTCATGTTTTGTATAGATTTCAATCGCATCTGGGAAAGTTTAGACCGACTGTGTTCTTGAGACTCCCGGTACTGGAGAGTCCCGGTGCAGTGAGTTCCGGTAGTTTTGGTAGTGTCCGGATATAGTTTCTGAATGTATTGTTGGATTAAGTTGCTCCAAAAACTTCCTGGGGGGCGGCCCCCAAACCCCGCAAGGGCGTTGCCCCTTGACCCCATCCGCTATCCGGGTAGCGGAACCCCCATAATAAGTCGCTGAAGGGAGAACTGTTGAGGATAAGATTTTAGTAGGCTTTATGTGTTTGACTAGTAAGGCGATATATGTATCTTAAATTGTTTCAGATACTGTGGAGTCGAGGTGAAAGATAGAATCAAATTGAAAGAAGCTTGATAAGCAAATCAGGTGAGTTTTACTTTAAAACGTTTTCAACTGGAATATATATATATATATATATATGTTTATATATATATATATATATGAGATGGATATGTGTGGAATGGATATACGATCAAGGTGTGAATATTTTGTGTTTATAATATAGTAAGATATTATATTTATTGGTGCATTACACTACACAAGTGCACAGTAGTCGGGTTCCGGTGAGCGGACCGATGGGTAGCCGGGTTCCGGTGTGCGGACCGGTGAGTAGTCGGGTTCCGGTGAGCGGACCGACGGGTAGCCGGGTTCCGGTGTGCGGACCGGTTGTTGATTTATTATTTGGCTTGTACCAACTAATATGGCCATTTGTGGAGGAATAAGGTGGATGAGATGTACACGATGCACGTGTCTGGATTGGTATTTAAATACGTGTGGTATGTTTATATTTTACGAAAGGGTTACCAAAGGTTTATCTAAATTATTTTGATACAAAGGATTTACAGGAAAGGTTTTATAATGATTTTTGGAAAGGACCGGGATTAACTCACTACACCCGTTTGGTCTAACCCTCATTTTGTTTTCAAAAATATGTTTTCCAGGTCGAGGAATTGATAGCGGCAAAGGAAAGAATAAGGTGTAGGCTGCCTCCGTTGATCAATGATGTTTAAGAAGCTTTAATATATTTTGTATTTTCAAGACTATTGAGACCGTACTTGGTTTGTTATGTAACTTTTGTTGTAAATCAATGATATGAATGCATGTTATGTTATATGATGTATGTTATACGATGTATGTTATGGGACTTGGGTTGTTACAAATGGTATCAGAGCCCTAGTTTAAGGGATTTAGGTATACAGATCTATACATAGACTTAAACTGCATGTGAAGTAGGATGTCCTTAATATTTTAGAACCTTGGGATATTAAGTATAAAAGGTAGAAGGAACATCATGTAAGGTAACTTCATATTACACCTGGCCAGTGTAATTGTGATTTTACAGGTACATGTTTGAACTAGAATACCTTGTTATATGGGGTATGTGATTATGTGTATATTTACGTTGTTTGAATCTACAGAATGGCAAGCGGTACTCAAAATACGAATAGAAGAGGAGGAGGAAATCCAAATAGTACGAATCCACCAATAGGAACGGGAGGAAGAAGAGGAGAGCGAGGGGGGAGGTAGAACTGGGGGCAGAACCGGAGGTAGAGTTCAGGGGCGAGGTACGGAGTTTATTACAAGAGACGATTTGATGACGGAGATGGGAAGACTTCAAGCAAATATTCAGGCTATGTTCGACCAAGCTCGTCCTACTAAAACACCGGATCCTGGTTTAGAAGACGAAATGCCCGTTACACCTACGGTCATACCAGTGTCAAGAAAGTGTGATTACAAGATGTTCTTAAACTGTAGACCTCCAACTTACTCAGGAGATAGAGACCCAGTGGAGGCGATGAGATGGTTAAAAGAAATAGAAGCCATCTTCAAGACCAGTAAGTGTGCGGATGAGGACAGAGTATTATACGGAACGACGATGTTGAAGGCAGATGCTCTGTACTGGTGGGAAGCTCACATTGATTCCAAAGGATCTGATGTGTACTCAACTTTTACTTAGGACGAATTTACAACAACTTTCAAAGAACAGTTTTGTCCTCAAGCAGCAGTTAGACAGTTGGAAGAGGAATTCATGGACCTACATCAGAGAGGTTTATCGGTCAGGGATTACACTGCTCGTTTCTGGAGAAGTCTCGCTTTGCAGAGTACTACGTTGCCACGGAGGCACTGAAAATGGAGAGGTTTATTTTCGGGTTGAATTCAGAAATTAGAAAGTTAGTGATTGCGACAGGACCCGATACCTTCTCAGTCGCAGTAAATGCCGCGAAAAATGTGGAACAGGATAATAGGAGAGACGTTGGTGATAAGAGTGCTGGGAAAAGAAAACTGGAAGAAACGATGTACGATTCGGAAGAATACGAATCCCCGAGGCTTGATAGTTATTCACCTTTCAGATCAACTGAAAGACCATGCTCTAGATGTAACCGCACTCACCAAGGAAACTGCTATGGTGATTCCCGGAATTGCTACAAATGTGGAAAGATGGGCCATATCGCGAGAGACTGTCGGGTAGCTCGACACTGTTTCGTTTGCAATTCCCCTGAGCATCTTCAATATGAATGTCCACAGTGGAAATCGCGTCAGGGTAGTACAACAATGAGACCAACGGAAGCTGAGTCAGGAAAGGTACAAGGGTCTGGAGCACCGAGAGTTCAAGGCCGTGTTTTTTAGATGACGGAACAAGAGGTGGAAGAAAGTCCTGATGAGGTTACAGGTATATTTCTATAAACTATATACGTGCTAAGGTTTTATCTGACTTCGGTGCAAACTGATAATCTTTATTTCCGTGCTTTTGTTGCTTATATGTGTTAGAGGTATAGATAGGTGTGGGATGTCTATTTAGTTAGTTCCTATGGTTTTGATTGAGTTCGAGGTAGTAGTGGAAACTAAGTATTCATACCTTTTCGCTTAACCGAATTCCGGGACGGAATTCTTTTAAGGGGGAGATGATGTAATACCCCGGGTAAGTCCGTTAGATAAATTTAACAATAATATATGATGTTCAGGGTAAGTTTGGGGTAAATTATAAGTTTAAGGGTGTTTGAGTCATTAATGAAAAGTTGAAGGTCTAGAGAGTAAAATTAGGTTTGATATACACCCTTGTAGACTTCAGATATTTCATAACTCAAAATATCAGTGTGTGTGTGCGTGTTCTTGTGGAGAAAAGAAGCAGAAGAAGGGAGTACGGTTAAGGCTCCGATTGAGTGTGTTGGAATCGAAATTAAGGTATGTATTCTTTAGGTTTTGTGTTTGTAATCATCAGTAGTAAATTCCTATCGGTTTAGAATTTCCAGTTTCATGTTTTGTATAGATTTCAATCGCATATGGGAAAGTTTAGACCGACTGTGTTCTTGAGACTCCCGGTACTGGAGAGTCCCGGTGCAGTGAGTTCCGGTAGTTTTGGTAGTGTCCGGATATAGTTTCTGAATGTATTGTTGGATTAAGTTGCTCCAAAAACTTCCTGGGGGGGGGGGGGGGGGGGCAGACCCCTCAAGGGCGTTGCCCCTTGACCCCCGTAATAAGTCGCTGAAGGGAGAACTGTTGAGGATAAGATTTTAGTAGGCTTTATGTGTTTGACTAGTAAGGCGATATATGTATCTTAAATTGTTTCAGATACTGTGGAGTCAAGGTGAAAGATAGAATCAAATTGAAAGAAGCTTGATAAGCAAATCAGGTGAGTTTTACTTTAAAACGTTTTCAACTGGATTATATATATATCTATGTTTATATATATATATATGAGATGGATATGTGTGGAATGGATATACGATCAAGGTGTGAATATTTTGTGTTTATAATATAGTAAGATATTATATTTATTGGTGCATTACACTACACAAGTGCACAGTAGTCGGGTTCCGGTGAGCGGACCGACGGGTAGCCGGGTTCCGGTGTGCGGACCGGTGAGTAGTCGGGTTCCAGTGAGCGGACCGACGGGTAGCCGGGTTCCGGTGTGCGGACCGGTTGTTGATTTATTAGTTGGCTTGCTACCAACTAATATGGCCATTTGTGGAGGAATAAGGTAGATGAGATGTACACGATGCACGAGTCTGGATTGGTATTTAAATACGTGTGGTATGTTTATATTTTACGAAAGGGTTACCAAAGGTTTATCTAAATTATTTTGATACAAAGGATTTACAGGAAAGGTTTTATAATGATTTTTGGAAAGGACCGGGATTAACTCACTAGACCCGTTTGGTCTAACCCTCATTTTGTTTTCAAAAATATGTTTTCCAAGTCGAGGAATTGATAGCGGCAAAGGAAAGAATAAGGTGTAGGCTGCCTCCGTTGATCGATGATGTTTAAGAAGCTTTAATATATTTTGTAGTTTCAAGACTATTGAGACCGTACTTGGTTTGTTATGTAACTTTTGTTGTAAATCAATGATATGAATGCATGTTATGTTATATGATGTATGTTATGGGACTTGGGTTGTTACATTGGTATTCAGGGTTGGAGCTGTAAATACCAATGCAGAATGTCGGCTCGATCGGGCGAATTTTGTGGACGAACAGCTTCTTAAGGCTTTCCTCCAGGCGAGGGATAAGAACGGTGATCTTTTCCCAACGGATTTGTTGCTGAGGAGAGGGAGGAAGATCAGAAGAAGTCTGTTGTAGAGGAGTTGTCGGAATGTCGGCAGAAGTAGTTTCGGTCTTGTTGAAGTTCCGGCGGGTTGAGCAGAGTGAACGGGAGAAGTACCATAAAAATTCTGTAGCAGAAACTAATCATAGTCGATGTTGTCGTCTTCATCAGTAGGGAAAACCAAGTTTACCTGGAGATTTATGGCACTGACGGCTTTTTCGTACCATGCATCTTCGGTCTCCGGGTTGGCTTCACAGTCTGGATCGATCATATCCAGCAACGGTATGTCTGATGAGTCGAAGTCGATCAATTCTTGTGTTGAACCCTCGGGCTTTTCAATCGTTGGGTCTTCATCATCAGATATATCCATGTCTATTACCATCTCAGCTAATGGCAACTCGGCTTCAGGATCGGTTCCAGTTGTAGTTGCCGCAGTTGAAGGTTCCAGTTGAACCTCTGATGTCGTTTCGGTGAGGATAGGGGCGGTCTCAGTTGTTCTTAATCTTTTCTCCCCCTCACGGTGATCAGGATCATCCTGGTCATCGTGTTTGCGCTTCAGACCGCCTGCTTGACTCTTACAGGTTTCTTCGAGGGAACGGACTCTCTCGGACAGCGTTGTGAGCGCATGGTTGTAGTCCTTGAGAGTCGAGTCAATGCTATCCAGACGAGTGGTAATGGATGATGAAGGAGCAGTGACCTAGGATTTCAGAACGGTTATCAGGTCTGCTTCGGTTGAGGCATCGGATTCCGATTGCTGAAGCAGCTGAGCTAATAGCATCGTCTTTAGGGTATCCACCGAATAGATTGGTTGAACGAGTGTCGGTGGAGGTGTAGGTGCGGTTTTGGTTTCGACGAGCGTTTCTTTGCCTTTGATCAAGCGCTTTATGTTGTCGAGCTCAGTGGTGAGGCGTTGCTCCATTGCCTCGCGGACAGCCTTGAGGGTGCTGTCCAGGGACCCTTGTGACACAAAGTCGGGTAAAGTAACACCGGGATCACTTAGATTGCCCGTTGAAGCATCTACCGCAGAGGTAGAGCCACCTACGTTCACGTTGGTGCAGGGATAGCCGTGGTAGGATTTCCTTCCGATCCTCGGATTCCACCTAGAGGCGGATATCCTACGGAAGTTCCGATCGGTTCACAAAAATCACCGATGGTCGATTCCTTAAAATGTGTCCTAGCCGAAGATGTAACATTAGCAAATGGCTCTAGATTCAATGGTGCATGAAATGAAGGCGAGACCGGGGGCTGCTGGTCTCTTATTTCAACACCAGCGCTCTCCGAGTGAGAGACCGGTGGAAGTTGTGCTAAATCCCCGTGAGAAACTGAAACATCTGCCTTTTGAGAGACGGATGAGTGGCTGGGGAGGTCGTGAAATTGCTCCGCTGGGTCCACGGAGGCTTCTTCAATACCCCGTCCCAACAAATGAGATGGGATAGCAGATGTGGCTACCCGGATATCACTCGCTTCGGTTCGCTCATGAGCCTCTTTATCTTTATGGCTCAATCTTTCCTGGTTCGCTTTCGAACGCAGTTCTCTCCGGCTCACAGATTCTAATTCACCTCCCTCTACTCCCTTGTTCCTAGGTGAAACAGATGAAATGCCTTCGGTAAAGTTTGGATTCGGTCCGATACGATGAGGTATTTGTGAGAGTCGAATGGCACGGGTCGTATTGGATTCCGTCTCGGAGTCAGATTCCACATTGTGTACTTGTGTTCGTGGTGTAGGCGGGTCGGCAAGATACGGTTCGGCGTCTCGGTGAAGCATCAATCTAAAGGATGATGGGCCAGCTTGGGTTTGGCTTGAACCGGGTTGCGATACCGCTGCACCACTCTCTCTAGATCCTCTTCCCCTCACAATCGACACACCCCGCCCGGCAGCCCCTGCTTGCTGGGCCCTTCCACCTCTCACCCTTGGACCCTCACGACGCTCAAGTCTATGTCCCTGGGCAGGTCCCTCCGGCGCTGACTGGACCATGGGATTACCTAACTCTTCCCTATATGCTACTACCCCTGGTGCAGCGGGATCGGCGAGTACTAAAAGGACTTCAGGGATGGGCATGGCGACCGCGTTGGATGGGTTGCGGATGACCATGTATTGTAATTGATGATGAGGACAAATCGGGTGGTTTAGGCAGCGTGGTATGGCAGGATTAGCGTCCATATGTTGACGGACGACGAGTGAAAGGAAATGCGGGTACAGAAGGAATTTCTTCTGCTTAGTACCTCCGATGTGACGAATGGCGATAACGATTTCCCTCCAGATAATCATGGCAAAATCTACGTGACGGTTGTAGCAGACGGCGTGGAAAAGGCGTAGGAAGTTGCCGGTGCATTGGTCAATTCCTTTCCATCTGGACGATAGACACCTGTTCAGAATTGTGAACAGGGTGTACCAGATGGGGGCCAGGTACTTACGATTGAACGCTGATGGTCTGGGAAGTGCGAAGTTGTAGCCGAGCGCGCAGACTTAGGCGCATAGAGTTTCGTCATTGACGGCAGGATCGTTCCGTTCATGGTTGCCGACAGTGGCTTCTGGAAGTGATAGAAGGCGGCGGAAGGAGTCCGGTGTCAGTGTGAACTGTTGATTATCGATCTGAGATGTAATCGTCTGTGAGTTTCCGGCCGTCCAAACTTGTGCAAAAAACCATAATTGAAGTACGTACAGTAGAGGAACGTCCGCTGTAGCAGTAAGTGCCTCACGAAGAGGGTGACGCATGAGGATATCCACAATAACTCGGTGTTGTGGTTGCGGTCTGAATTTAGCCGGGTCCAGATGATGGTTGTTTGGCTCTATCTCCGTGCCATGGTCTGGTTCGACCAAGGCGTTGTCAGCAGCTTCGTCAATAAATTCCTCTTTAGGAATTTGCTGTTCTTCCGGGTTTTGTGGAGGATTTTGCTCTTGATCCGCCATGATATCTGTAAAAACGACGCACAGTTAGTAAATTAAGCGGAGGAACAAGTGACGTCGCTTACCTTTGCATTAACAGGCCTAATTTGAGACAAATTGAGGACAAGCAGTGAGAAAATAGGTACTGGACTGACACAACAGGGGAGTCCAGACAAATCTATGGAATATCAAAACTGTCCGGACAACATGTGGTTTCCGGACAAAAGTATCCGGAAGAGAGAAGATACCGGATGGGAATCTGAGTGATAATACTTTCCGGACAACATATGGTTTTCGGACAACGGATGTATCCGGACAAATGAATGATTTCAGATAAACATGGTGTCCAAATGAATTAGAATTCCGGACAAAGTTGGATTCCTGACACATCACTATCCGGTAGTTGAACTTACCGGAAACCCTAGGGTTTCCAGACAACTAGGTTCCCGGACGTCGAGTGTACTCGGAAAAAATATCTATGTTAATTATCAATCCGGATAAAACATCATGCGTATGAAACTATCCTGACAGGATGAATGTTCCCGGACGAATCATAAACCAGCCAATCGAGTTAGTAACAGGCCCAATCAAGTACTAACCTATATAGAGAGGGTCGATGGACTCATAGAAGCATATAGAATCAGTTAAGATAACCTAGACTCCACCGAGTAGATCCAAACAAAACGACAAGACCCACAACCGGGTTTCGGTTTGCGAAAATCAACCAAAACTGATGGTTGATTTGTGGTGTAGTGTGAGGTAGATGTTGCCACAAATGATCGAGATGATTATACAAATAACACACCTGATATGTGGGACTAATAACGAGTGCAAATCGACGATTTGAAGGATGTCTGAACGCGAGAGAGAAGAGAGGGTTTGGGGTTTAGGTCGTAGTTTTCTGGATAACAAAAAAGGAATGAACCGGGACCCTTTAATACGACCCAAGATACCAGATGGGTCATCCGGATTCCCATCCAACCCGGATAGGGATCCGCTCCAGAAACCTATCCGAAAAGATAGAGTTTCCGGATGACTTTCCGGACACTATGGTATTTCAAAAAAAAATTTGTCCTGTTTAAGTAGAATTTTGCAAGCATAGGACTGATTTTGAGTTAAACAGAACCTTCTCTCGTTCCTCTTCAATCTGGGCATGGGGAGGACTTTGCTCCCCCTCGAGTTGTGCAATGGAGAGTCCGACACACATAAAAACTTTTAGGTATTTGAAAGAAAAACATTGTGTCGCTCCCCCTCAAATGATGACAAGGACATGAAATACACACAGGAGTGTCCACACACACAAAACTTTTTGAAATTTGTAAACAAACTTGTGTGTGACGCTCCCCCTCAACAGATGAGAAAACTTACCTAATACTGGTTCATGCTCCCCCTGAACACATGAACACTCTCCGCCAAATAGATCCAGGTAGTTTAAAAGTTGCTCCCTCCTTCCGGTCATGTGCTTGGAGCATTCAGTGTCTAAGTACCACACATGACCGTCCTGCAAAACAAGATTAGCGGACCTTTGGTACCCAGTTTTCCTGGGTCCAGGAGGGTTAGATTTGGCACCTCTCGGAGGAACTTGCTTGGAAGCAGATTTCCCCTTGGGTGTTGGTTGTACACCGTTTGAGAGAACTGGTTTTGACGCCGGTTGCTTCTTAGGTACTGGTTTAACCTCAGTAGGAGAAGCCCGTTTTGGAATGGGTTTGGTCTCCCGTTGTGGTTTAACCTCAGATTGGAAGCCCCGTTGTTTATTGTATTTCCTTTTGTTATTACGGGGTTTGCATTTGGGTGTCGAGTTATACATGTGATATGACCCAAACCAATCATTATTATTGATATCATCAAAGTCATTCCAACTACAACTAGAACAACATAGACAATCATGCGATAATTGAATCAATTGCTGAATGGAATAAAGTTTGATTGGAAAATTAACATCTCTTTTAACAAAATCATGCCTTTGATTCCATGCGCAATCATGCTTATTCATCCTAGGATAGAAAGCAGTGTTAAATGACTTCGATGCCTCTTTCTTAGTAGATTCCTTAGCCGGCCTCTTTGGTTTGTCTTGTTTAGGCCGGCCGGTTTTATCTGAACCCACATTGACAGCATGGTTAGTGGCTTTTGAAGAAACAAGATTTTTGACAGGTAATCACTCGGTCTTTTGCCTCAGTTGTGATTGGTTTTGAGAAACAGGTTTAGATTTGGAAATCTTAATCACAGCTGGGGTCTTTGTTTCAGAACTTTCACCCTTTAGAAAATTGACCGGGCGGTTGACTATTGGAGACAAAAAATCAGTGTGACTCGGGAGAGGTTTGTCGAAGGGGAACGACTCAAACTCTACATCAGAATTTCTTCCAGAGTTCATATATTCTGAAAAATCGACTTCCGAAATTACTGGACTTTGATCAGGTGAGGAAGGCGAGGAACACTTGGTGTTTGTGTGTTTTGGGGAACTTGGTGCGGAAGCTAAGATAAAATCAGAGTTAAAGTTCCTTACAACACTCTTGTCTTGAGAATCTTTACTGTCTTGTGTTGAAGATGTTTTGCTAATAAAATATTTACATGAAGACGTGTCCGGTGAACTTTAGGAAAGTTCGGGTGAAATCTGCTTTTCAGATTTGAGATGGTCAATCTCCTCTTGGAGTTGACCATTTTTCGTATGCTCCTTCATCGCATTTGTTGCCAAGGTAGCCAGTTTTGATGTGAGCTTAGTGATTTCAGCCCGAAGGATTTCATGTCCTTCATCAGACACAGATTCGGTTTTGACTGGTTGTGGATTCTCAAGTTTTGCAATTAACGCTTGTTTTTCCATTTGAAAAACTGACCTTTCTTTCTCGAGTGACTCTTCCAACTCGACTATCTTTGCTTCCAAGATGAGAGGGGGAATATAGAGTTTAAACTCGTTCGTCTCAGTCTTGGTTGCGGTTGCTTGGACCTCATCCTTTTTGGAGGAATCCTTGGGTGTCGCAACCTTGTAGCCGTCGAAGTAGTCATTCGAGAGATACTTTTTGTTCTTTTGATAAGAATAATTTAAAGGTTCATAGCAAAACGGAAGTTGCATATGTGATGTGTGTGCGCCTTTGTATTCCTCAGTTTCCTCTTCTTTTTCAGGTTCAAGAGGACCAGTCCATTGAATTGCGTATTCCGGATACTTTTTATCTAAACCATAACATGCAAAGTCATACAGTGTAGGTACATGGTATCTACCCTTTTTTAAATAATGTGGGTTATCGTATCCGATTCCCCATTCTTTATTAAAATAGGTGAACTCCTTTGGTTTATTCAGAAAAATGGTTTGATCAGTTTGACCTATTTTATGGAGTTTGGTTTCAAGATCAAGTATTTTTGCAACAAACTCCTTGTGTTGAATTTGAAGAGAAGAACATTGATAAACAATTTCTTCTTTCTCGTTCAAACACTGTGCAAACTGACGCTGAAGATCAGATAATGTGGCCCTTAAGTCTTTGGGTGCTATTGAAAGATTTTTGCATTTCTCCTTTAACATAGCATTTTCAGACTTATATTTTTCTGTTATTTTCTGTTGGACATCTAGTTGTTCGGTTAGTTAACTAATCTCAAGCTTTTGTTCTTTAGTAGTGGCCTTAAAGGAATCTGCGTGTTCGATAAGTGATTGCATTTTATTCATGAAGTCTAGTTCAGCAGAATTACATACCTGACTTATCGGGTCTTCACTAGCTGGAGAGTGATATCCCATGAAAGCATTTGCAACATTAGAGTCGCTTTCATCATCCGAATGACCTAGCCAATAGTCGTCTTCCACGAACAGTGCTTCTCCAGCTTCCTTCTGCTTTGTCAGGGCGAGCTTAGGCTCGTAGTAATGAGAGTTCTTCACTACAGGCCTCTTACAATCCTTAGTGAAGTGACCCTGCTTTCTACAGTTGTAACAGGTCACTGGTTCATCTCTCTACTTACTTTCACCTTTCTCCGACTTGTCCTTCTCATCAACTTTCTTCTTTCCCTCGTACTTGTCTTGATAATCATGGCGCTTATTGGAGAAGGTTGAGTAGCGCTGATTATTAGACGATGTCTTCTTGTAGAATCGCTATTGGTGGAAAGATTTGGTGAGAAGAGCTACTGCTTTCTTAAAATTAGATACTTCACCATCGAAATCACTGTCTTGTTTCTCTTACGGTTCTGACTCAGAAGAGGTTTGCTTTTGATTACGTCTGGAGTGATGGTCCGATGATTTCCCTTGCTTGGAGGAGATGAGTGCAATAGGATCAGAAGCTTGCTTGGTTGCATCTTTCTTCTCGCTCAGAAGTTCATTCACTTCATCTTCGTCTTGAAGAAGCGTCTCATAAAGTTCATTGATGCCAATATTCTCTATCAAGTTGTTGTGCTTGACATGAGAAGCAAACACCTTCCATTCTGGCAGCAGATTATTGAGAAACTTGAGCTCGTTTTCTGTGTTAGAGCGAATGATCTTATTCTTGTTCAGTTCATTAAGAAGTAAGCAGAAACGTTCATAGGCCTGGGTGAGAGACTCGCCGGTGCGCTGCTTGAAACCATCGAACTTGGTGATTGCGCTGTTTATCTTCAGTTGATTTCCGACTTCGCTCCCACGCATCATTCTGGCCACTTGATCCCACATACCTTTGGCCGTATCTTTATAGCTGTCGATAGCTGTATAGATAGTATTGGGTAGGGCTTGGACAAGGTATCTCTTTGCATGCTTTTCACCTTCAATCATGCCTCTTTCATCGTCGGTCATGTCGGCGAGAGTCTTGTCCTCAGTACGAGCCTCAGTATTTGCAGTTGCTGCTATGGTCTTCATAGGCCAAGTGATTGGACCATTTTCAAGAGCTCTATTGATATACACGTAGTTGTCCTTGGACTCTATGAAGATCATGAATCTGTCTCGCCACTGGCTATACTCACCTTGATAGAGACAAGGTGGTTTGGAATCGGTACCGATCGCGAGAGCATCACGTGTAGTCATCTTTGGTTGCAACGGAGTGATCGTCAAACGAGTAGCTTGATTTAGAGTGTAAACCTAACGCAAGGCACTATGAGTGGGATCCTAACGCAGGTTCTACGACTGATATGAGCTAAGAATGAGCTTACTGGATAGGAATCCAAATAAGAGTCTGATCTGGAAGTATCCAGATCAGATTAGTTGAGAACAGTTCAAAATTCACCAAAGAGTCCGGATAAGTAAGAGGTTACCGGATAGACTTAACTTTCCGGATAACAGAGGTTACCGGAAAGTTAATGTGTCCGAATGAAACAAAAATAAGACAAAAAACTTACCGGATGAGATACTTACCGGGTGATGCACTTTCCGAATGAAATGGTGTCCGGGAAGAATGACTGGAAACTACGAGTTGTCCGGGTAAAAATCTTTACCGGAAACTTTGGGTTTCTGGAATGAAATACCCGGAAAGAATAGGAAAATGTGACTTACCCGGAATGTTGGACTTACCCGGAAAGAATAACACAATCTTCCGGAAAGTGTTGACACCATCCGGAAAGTGCTGATGTGTATCCGAGAAGTACGGCTGACTTTCTCAATTCGATTGAAACTCGATTAGGGTTGCTCAAAAATGTTCCTGAAAGATTAAAAACACTACCAAACACAAAAATAACACCAACCCAATCGATTTTGAAGCAAAAACAATAAGTTTTTATGGTAAAAATTTGTTTTTTAGTGAAGAACACACTCAAACTTTTGACTTTTAATTTGCTTCAAAAAACACTCAAATGGTCGAATTAGGATGTGAAAGTTTGCAGAATGAACAATAATAATGATACTAACACAACCCAATAAACCAAATCGAACAATTTTACCAGAATCAAGATTTTGAATTCTCAAGAAGAATACAAACGTGAAAAGTCAAAAACTTACCAGAAATCAATAGAAAGGCTTTGAATCAATTATGTCCGTCTGCTCTGATACCAATTGTGAGTCTTAGATCCGTGCAACGTATATGAAGAAATCGATATATATGACAATGTATTTGTTATTTCAACTGGTCATCCACTTTATTGCTTTCAGAGAGAAATTTACAATACGGAAAGAAAGCAAATGAGACAACTAGCCTATTTTCTAAGGCTAATGAACTTTATATACTCTGGGCCCGTGGAAACAAGCCCACAGCCCGTTCACTAACTAGGCTCAGTTTAAACTATTACACTTAGACCCTTGAACTTTAAATCAACATAAACTGACCCTAACAATCCCAAGCTCCGGATCTTCAACAACAACATGTAGAGGTATTCTCATCAAACCTCTTAAATCTTGATTCAGACGAGTGAGATTTACCATCGGCTGATTACTCTCCAATGCCATTTGAAAATCATTAAATTGAGTGTATAAAACATGTCTCCGCAAAAACCTTTTGATGGCGTTCAAAGATATAAGAACATTCTCTCTTATGACTTGTAAACTTCGGAAAAAGTTATACATGAACTCGAAGTCGTCCATTGTAAGATGACAAAAATCTGCCTCGCTGAAGGTATAATCTTTACAATCCTGTCTTTGAATAACGAAGTAAGGAAAGAACAACTTGTAAAATCTCTTCACCTATACTTCCTTTACTTGCACAATCAACTTATTACTCTTCACATACCTTTCCTTTTGACAGTTTCCTCTTAAGAAGTAGACGTATTCAAACTTGAATTCTTTAGACTGATCATCGACCCTCAAAACTGCATACGGATTTAGTCTTCTTATTCTGTGCACAAATAATCTTCTTTCAGTTTCCTCCATGAAAGGTGTTCTTAACCTTGACAATCCCAATCTTTCTTCAGCCTCTTGATTCGTACTAGAAGGACTGGTTAGAAGTGGAAGGGTTTGAGGGACCAGCTTGATCAGCTGAAGGGATAGAAGTTGATATCACAGGAGGTTCAGGTATTTTGGGTTTGTCTTCTTCAAGGAAAGGATCATGTAATGTGGGTGAATCAGGTCTTGGGTGAATTGGTTCAGAAGAAGGTATATTTGTTTGATCAGGGTTTGGTTGGTTAAGGTTGATATTAAGGTTTGTGGTTTCAGGCTGGATTGGGAATAATGTGGAAGATATAGGTTTAGGTGACTGAATGGGGCTAACAGATATGTCTTCCGGTGTTTTTGGACCAAAGATTTCAGTAAGAAAATCAACCTCATCATCATCAAAGTCGACCTCAATATTCGCCATGCCTTCATCAACCATCAAACTGATTTCTTCTTCTTCTTCTTCTTCTTCTTCTTCCTTAACTTTCCAAAAGTCATCATACTTTTTCCCTCTTTCATCATCTTCTTCATCCGAACTTACATCAATAATATCCAAGAAAACTTCACTTTCATTTTTGCTTTCCTTATCTCCTCCTCATCTACCTCCGTCTTTTCAACCATTGGTTCCACATTCGGATCAACGTATAGCACAATCTGTTTTCCACTTGCCTCTCCCATTGCTCCGGATTCAAACATTTGAGAAATTTTAGAAACAGTTGGGATTTTTTTTTCGCCTTTTGAACTTTTAGACTCAACTCTCCCCTTTTTACTCATCTCCCCCTCATGATCATGATCATCGGGATCCTGATAATGTTGTCTTTTAGCACCATGAGCTTGAGTCTTACATGTTGGAGGATTCATCATTGCCTTCATTTATTCCATCATATTTCTCATGTCACTAAGGCTTTGCATGACCTTAGTTTTGAATGCTTGAAACTCAGTGGAAGTAACATGTGGTGCGGGAGTAGGTGGAGGTGGTTGTGGATTGGATTGGAAATTCTCGAGCAACGACAAAAGAGTTTTACTTTGCTGATCTTCAGAGCTTATTGACATCAGTTTAGCATAGAACACATCTCTTAACTCATCAACGGTTTGATCAATCGGATTTCGTTGAACAGAAGGAGACGGAGTTACACGACTTTGCGGAGGCGGAGGCAAAAATATTTCCGGACGTGGACGTACAGCGGGCTCATCAATTACCGGCCCTTTGCCTTTCAATAAAGCTTTTACCCCTTGTAACTCCTGAATAAATGTTTCCTCAACAGCCTTTAGGGCACCATTGAGATCTTCCCTTGTCACAAAGACGGGTAATCTAACACCGGTACCACTTAGGTGTTCCGTTACCACAGCAGTTGAACCAACTGTGTGACCTACGCTCAGTGTTGGCATAGTGTTAGCAATTGTAGGATTTCCACTCTGTCCTCGTAGTCCTATAATAGGATCTACTCCGAGTGTTCCGGATGGGTCACAAAGACTCGCATCAGATGATCCCGTAAGTGTCCTATTCAAAGAAGAAAAAGTATTAGCAAGTGGTACTAGACGCTCAACTTGTGCAGGAATGAAGGTCGTGGACCGGGAAGGGAGTCCCTCTGTTTCAATACCCGCAATCTCCAAGTGAGACCTAGATAGATCATGTGCTAAATCCCCATGAGAAAATGAGACGACTTCTTGTTGAGAAGAAGCCGAATGGCTGGCTGAGGTGTGCAATTGCGTTAGTGGGCGACTAACGTCTTTTTCAACACCTGATCCCAACACGTGAGATTTGGTGGTGGATGTGGCTGCCCTTCTGGTATAGAAAGTTTGGGTAGCTCTCACACTCTCCATATTTTTTTCTTCAATTTCTCTCGCAGACTCACTTATATTTTCGATTATATCTCCCTCGGTTCTCCTTGTACCTCCCATTTCCTCAACATTTAGAGGAGTCATTGCAAATGTGTCATCAAGATTAAGCTCTTCCACATTAATGTTAGCTGACATATGCATTTGTGGAAACTCAAGAATATCAGCAACATTTCTAAACATATTAGCCGCATCAGCACCATCATTTCCATCATTACCATCAGAATCATCATCATGTTGTTCCTCTGCGGGATCAGACGCATTGTCAGACTCTGTACTATCATTAGAAAACTCAACCGGAAGAGAGCTTCCAATATGTTCGAGAATACGCCCTTCGATGTCTTGTATTACACGATCATCTAGATGTGTGTCCTTAGACGATTGATGTGTATCTTCAAGTACAGATGACTGACCCCCACCGGTTCCCCTCTCGGTATTTTCCCTCGACTCTCCCCGTTCAGTAGCCCGTGCATCCTGAACCCTCACCGACTCCTCTCGCCTAGGGTTTGAGTCTTGGGTAGGTCCCTCCGGTTCTGGCCGGACCATAGACTCTCTATAATCTAATATACACTCGGCGTCCTGATCCGCGTATGAAAGAAAACCTTCTGGTAAGCATTTCAAAATCATAGTTTCTCTTTGGCATTTTCAGATACTGCCTAGGCTTCTCGGGCACAGATGGATAGTTTACTCTTCGTGGGATTTCTCTGTTTGACCGAAGCATACTTTGAATAATAAACTGAAGAAACTTCGGAAAAAGTTATACATGAACTCGAAGTCGTCCATTGTAAGATGACAAAAATCTGCCTCGCTGAAGGTATAATCTTTACAATCCTGTCTTTGAATAACGAAGTAAGGAAAGAACAACTTGTAAAATCTCTTCACCTATACTTCCTTTACTTGCACAATCAACTTATTACTCTTCACATACCTTTCCTTTTGACAGTTTCCTCTTAAGAAGTAGACGTATTCAAACTTGAATTCTTTAGACTGATCATCGACCCTCAAAACTGCATACGGATTTAGTCTTCTTATTCTGTGCACAAATAATCTTCTTTCAGTTTCCTCCATGAAAGGTGTTCTTAACCTTGACAATCCCAATCTTTCTTCAGCCTCTTGATTCGTACTAGAAGGACTGGTTAGAAGTGGAAGGGTTTGAGGGACCAGCTTGATCAGCTGAAGGGATAGAAGTTGATATCACAGGAGGTTCAGGTATTTTGGGTTTGTCTTCTTCAAGGAAAGGATCATGTAATGTGGGTGAATCAGGTCTTGGGTGAATTGGTTCAGAAGAAGGTATATTTGTTTGATCAGGGTTTGGTTGGTTAAGGTTGATATTAAGGTTTGTGGTTTCAGGCTGGATTGGGAATAATGTGGAAGATATAGGTTTAGGTGACTGAATGGGGCTAACATATATGTCTTCCGGTGTTTTTGGACCAAAGATTTCAGTAAGAAAATCAACCTCATCATCATCAAAGTCGACCTCAATATTCGCCATGCCTTCATCAACCATCAAACTGATTTCTTCTTCTTCTTCTTCTTCTTCTTCTTCCTTAACTTTCCAAAAGTCATCATACTTTTTCCCTCTTTCATCATCTTCTTCATCCGAACTTACATCAATAATATCCAAGAAAACTTCACTTTCATTTTTGCTTTCCTTATCTCCTCCTCATCTACCTCCGTCTTTTCAACCATTGGTTCCACATTCGGATCAACGTATAGCACAATCTGTTTTCCACTTGCCTCTCCCATTGCTCCGGATTCAAACATTTGAGAAATTTTAGAAACAGTTGGGATTTTTTTTTCGCCTTTTGAACTTTTAGACTCAACTCTCCCCTTTTTACTCATCTCCCCCTCATGATCATGATCATCGGGATCCTGATAATGTTGTCTTTTAGCACCATGAGCTTGAGTCTTACATGTTGGAGGATTCATCATTGCCTTCATTTATTCCATCATATTTCTCATGTCACTAAGGCTTTGCATGACCTTAGTTTTGAATGCTTGAAACTCAGTGGAAGTAACATGTGGTGCGGGAGTAGGTGGAGGTGGTTGTGGATTGGATTGGAAATTCTCGAGCAACGACAAAAGAGTTTTACTTTGCTGATCTTCAGAGCTTATTGACATCAGTTTAGCATAGAACACATCTCTTAACTCATCAACGGTTTGATCAATCGGATTTCGTTGAACAGAAGGAGACGGAGTTACACGACTTTGCGGAGGCGGAGGCAAAAATATTTCCGGACGTGGACGTACAGCGGGCTCATCAATTACCGGCCCTTTGCCTTTCAATAAAGCTTTTACCCCTTGTAACTCCTGAATAAATGTTTCCTCAACAGCCTTTAGGGCACCATTGAGATCTTCCCTTGTCACAAAGACGGGTAATCTAACACCGGTACCACTTAGGTGTTCCGTTACCACAGCAGTTGAACCAACTGTGTGACCTACGCTCAGTGTTGGCATAGTGTTAGCAATTGTAGGATTTCCACTCTGTCCTCGTAGTCCTATAATAGGATCTACTCCGAGTGTTCCGGATGGGTCACAAAGACTCGCATCAGATGATCCCGTAAGTGTCCTATTCAAAGAAGAAAAAGTATTAGCAAGTGGTACTAGACGCTCAACTTGTGCAGGAATGAAGGTCGTGGACCGGGAAGGGAGTCCCTCTGTTTCAATACCCGCAATCTCCAAGTGAGACCTAGATAGATCATGTGCTAAATCCCCATGAGAAAATGAGACGACTTCTTGTTGAGAAGAAGCCGAATGGCTGGCTGAGGTGTGCAATTGCGTTAGTGGGCGACTAACGTCTTTTTCAACACCTGATCCCAACACGTGAGATTTGGTGGTGGATGTGGCTGCCCTTCTGGTATAGAAAGTTTGGGTAGCTCTCACACTCTCCATATTTTTTTCTTCAATTTCTCTCGCAGACTCACTTATATTTTCGATTATATCTCCCTCGGTTCTCCTTGTACCTCCCATTTCCTCAACATTTAGAGGAGTCATTGCAAATGTGTCATCAAGATTAAGCTCTTCCACATTAATGTTAGCTGACATATGCATTTGTGGAAACTCAAGAATATCAGCAACATTTCTAAACATATTAGCCGCATCAGCACCATCATTTCCATCATTACCATCAGAATCATCATCATGTTGTTCCTCTGCGGGATCAGACGCATTGTCAGACTCTGTACTATCATTAGAAAACTCAACCGGAAGAGAGCTTCCAATATGTTCGAGAATACGCCCTTCGATGTCTTGTATTACACGATCATCTAGATGTGTGTCCTTAGACGATTGATGTGTATCTTCAAGTACAGATGACTGACCCCCACCGGTTCCCCTCTCGGTATTTTCCCTCGACTCTCCCCGTTCAGTAGCCCGTGCATCCTGAACCCTCACCGACTCCTCTCGCCTAGGGTTTGAGTCTTGGGTAGGTCCCTCCGGTTCTGGCCGGACCATAGACTCTCTATAATCTAATATACACTCGGCGTCCTGATCCGCGTATGAAAGAAAACCTTCTGGTAAGCATTTCAAAATCATAGTTTCTCTTTGGCATTTTCAGATACTGCCTAGGCTTCTCGGGCACAGATGGATAGTTTACTCTTCGTGGGATTTCTCTGTTTGACCGAAGCATACTTTGAATAATAATCTGAAGAAACCGCATGTACGGAATGTACGGCTTTCCCTTGTTTTGTCGTCGAAGCTCTATCTTTTCGCTCAGCTCATGCCAGAAGATGGCTGCATAATCTACGTGAAGATCATACACCACCGCATGAATTAGTTTCAGAAATCGGATACTTGCACTGTCAGTTCTCGAATGTTTGGCAGTTAAGCACCGGTTGATGATGGAAAAGATCGCGTAATACAAGGGTGGTAGGTTTGCTTTATGAAAATCTTTCACTTGTGTCAATTCCCCGGAATATCCCATTGCCCTTATGCCTTGAAACACTTCTTCCTCAGACGGATATGGATCGAATTCTGTCTCTCCTTCCTGTGAATTAGGCTCAGGTAGCCTCAATACAAGTCTCAGTCTGTGAAAGTTAAGTTTTGTGACGTACTCATCAATCTGGAAGATGAAGATTGGTCTTCTGTTCTCCATGGATGTAGTGATTGTCTTCCATGCTTGTTGTAGATATAACATAGGCACATTGATTGTGTGAGTCAATGTGTATGCTAACGGATGATTTCGAAGCACTTCCTTTACCACCGGATGAATGTTAATTTTATCAAAATCAACATGGTGATTGTTGAAAATGATCTCGACGTAGTTTACCGGATGAACAATGGCATAATCGGGATGTCCTCCGGATTGAGATTGATGCACAAAACGTGCTGATGGTAAAGGAACGTCGGGTGTTGGATCGGGAACGATTGGAACATGATCATCAAAGCCCTGAACATGGCTTTGTTCTTCTTGACTGGCGATCTGAATTGTTGTTTTGGAGCAAAACAGTTCTGAAAAGTTAACAGTTTTCAAAAAAAAATTGAAAAAATTTGAAAATATCTAAGTGTAGAATTCGGATCGTGCATACTGACACTAGAACTCGAATACAATAGGATCCGAATTCATGACAAATCGGATCAAGAAGATACGACATCTTCACATCTCGGATCAAGAAGGATCCAAATCCACAATATCTCGAATTGAGAAGAGTCCGAAACCATGACTTCGCGAACAAAAAGGATGCGAAATCATGACAATTTGGATAAAAAATTATCCGAATTCATGACTTAGAAATATTCAAAAGTTTTACAAAAGGATTTGGCATTATGAAGCAACCATGAATTCGTATCCAAAGGGATCCGAATCCAAAGAATTCGTATCCAATAGGATTCGAAACCAATGAATTCGCATCCAATGGGATCCGAAATCATATCACAACACACACAAAATATCTCAGAATGCAAATCAATGATTTCGTATCAACAAGGATCCAAAATCATGACTTGAAAATAATTTTTTTTGACATCAAGAAATATTTCGGATGAAACAATATCCGAAATCCAAAGATCTAACACATGACTATTCATACACGAAAAACATACATACATATAAACCTATGAAAAACATGAAGAACACGAAGAACACATAAACCCAGATTCAAAAAAAAATCATATTGATAAGATCAAAAATGAAATTCCTAACTCAAATAGGTTCAACAGACTGAAATCTGAGCACAAGAATATTAATGGTGATGATGAATCAGAAACTGAACTCATCGATGATAATGAAGAACATGAACAGTAACTGAATCGATTTTAAACAAATAGACATAGCAAATGAACATAATCGATGAAATAATTTGGATAGAAAGTTTCAGATCATGAAATCGAATCCAAAGAGACTGAAATTAACAGAAATGGTTACCTGATGAAGAAGATATGAATAGTTGAAGAAGATGAAGTGAAGAAGATGATGAACAGTGCTTCAGAGAGAATCCAAAAAGTTTGCAAGTTTTTAAAATAAGTGGGAAATAAGGATTTGAATTCTATTTATACTCAAAAAAAATTTGGACACTTGGCACGATTTTAGAGTACCCCACTTGTGCAAACTGTAGAAAAGGCATGTCTGAAAAATAGACATGACACTGTTTATCTAAACATTTCGCATGAACAAAGATGCAAAAAGTTCCAAATGAATTCGAATCAAGTTAAGTTGTTTGAAAAATCATTTCGTACCCTTTTAGACCCGAAACCATTGGTTTCGCATCCTTAAGGATTCGAAACTAATGATTTCGCATTCTTAAGGATCCGAAACGAATAATTTCGCATCCTTAAGGATCCGAAACCATTGGATTCGTATCCTTAAGGGTCCGAAACCATTGGATTGGTATCCTTAAGGGTCCGAAACCATTGGATTCGTATCCTTAAGGGTCTGAAACCATTGGTTTCGTATCCTTAAGGGTCCGAAACCAATGATTTCGTATCCTTAAGGATCCAAAATGAATTGGTTTCTTATCCTAAGGATCCGAAATCTCAGAGAATTTCAAAAAAAATACAAGTTTTTCAGAAGAAAAAATAATTTCAAACTGTTCAAAAAATCTCACATCAGATAAGAGCTTTGTAATTTCTTACTTGAAACCTCCTTTTTTTAATGAAAATATTTGAAAGTAAAAACTATATACTATAATACCGTACTTACAGACTTATGCCAATCTGCTCCCCCTAAACAGATGCATATTCAGTTGTCTCGACCTTAGACAAAATTTGCAAAACAGATGAAAAACTTGGTACTCATAGAACATGAGTCCAGATCAGTTAAATGTATCACTTGATGAAAAATCCTAACTCCCCCTCAAAAGTTGAATATAATTAAATAAACAAGCACACATACTCCCCCTTAATGTTTTAAAAAAAACTAAGAAATGCCTAAGTGTTCAACATTCCTAGTTTGCTGATTAAAAAATTGAACCTTTTTTCATCTAAAGGTTTTGTAAATATATCAGCAAGCTCTAGTTCTGTCGGTACGAAATGCATTTTTATAGTTCCCTTCTCAACATGATCTTTAATAAAATGGTACCTGACATCGATGTGCTTCGTTTTGGAGTGCTGAACAGGATTTTCAGTTATTGCAATTGCGTTTTTAGAATCACAGCAAATTGGGATCTTGTTGAAGATATATCCATAATCCTTTAGCTGTGTCTTCATCCAAAGTACTTGTGAACAACAGCTAGCCGCATCCACGTACTCCGCTTCCGCTGTAGATGTTGAGACACAATTTTGTTTCTTTGACGACCAGCTTACAAGTTTATCTCCTAGAAACTGACAAGCACCAGATGTGCTTTTCCTGTCCATTCGATTACCTGCATGATCTGCATCTATGAATGCAATTAGCTCGAACCCCGAATCCTTAGGATACTAAAGAACCAAATTTCTTGTGCCTTTAAGATATCTAAGGATTCACTTAACAGCAGCAAGGTGAGATTCCTTCGGATTAGCTTGAAAACGAGCACAAAAAGATGTTGCAAACATGATATCCGGTCTACTCGTCGTAAGATACAGTAAGGATCCAATTATGCTACGGTATAACTTTTGATCGACTGATTTACCGGATAAATCAGCGTCCAAAAGGCTGCCGGTAGCCATTGGTGTTTTCATGATGGAAGATGAATTTAAATCAAATTTCTTAAGCATATCATCTATATATTTTGATTAATTAATGAAAATGCCTTCATTTGATTGTTTCACTTGATATCCAAGGAAAAACTTTAACTCTCCCATCATACTCATTTGAAAACGGTTTTTCATCACCTCTTCAAAATCTTTACACATATCAGGATTAGTAGAGCCAAATATGATGTCATCAACATATATTTGAACAAGTAATAAATACTCACCTTCCTTTTTGAGAAAAAGAGTGTTATCTGTAGGTTCCCAGATTCATGTTGCATCACATTAATGGTAATAAATAGATAGCGCAAGCATAATAAATAAAGCCATTAAACTGTGAGTGATTGTGTAATGATAATGTAACTGTGAGTATCAAATATAGAACATTAATAATGATAACATGGCCAAAATATAAAAAGCTGCTCGTATATTGATAATGAATAACACCAAGAACACGTTCAAGTGTGTATTCTGAAATCTCACAGGGGACAATATCGTACGGAGGTAGTGCTATGGAATACTGCAGTGTGTGCTCTAACAATTGTGGAAAAATATTCTTCCAAAAGCTTACAATCGTTTGTTCTACTACCTCTCTATTTATAACCTAATAAAGTGACAAACAGTGTACTATCAAACCCTGGAATGACACGTGTAAAGTGTGTCTCCTTCCTTTAGGGCATACGTGGAAAGTATGGACACGTGTCTGACACTTGGAGATTTCTACGAGACTTAGGCTTCACAGAGGTCTTTGGTTCACCAGAGCTCTTGCGCCAGAGCTATGTTGATCTTCTATTATGAACAGTTCTTCTGGTGGACTGAAGAGATCTTCTGCCAGAGCTCTGTTGAGCTCTATTGGTTCACCAGAGCTCTGTTGAGCTCTGATGGTCTTCTTGTTGATCTTCTTCTGAGTCTTCTGTTGCTCCTCTGATGGTCTTCAGACTTGATAATATTTTCAATACTTTTACATGATAGATACTTGGGGCTAACAATCTCCTCCTAAGTATTGAAAATAAAAATTTGAGATTTTACAGAGGTATGAACAAAAAACAGAGAACATTTTTCTCTGTGAAACTTTGTACTTGATGTTTTAAAGATATTACAATACAATGTAAAGAAGAGTACATTTAGGAATAGTGATCTCCCCTTAGATATCTGTCAAACTTTTTGATCAGCTCCCGGAAGTCCAGCAATAGACCGATCTGGTTGACGAAGAGTCTGAGCTGTTCTTCCGGACACTTATCTCTAGGAAGATTCTGGATCACGGTTTTGAGATACTTAAGGGACTCATTCGAGTACTTGTGGGATTCAGCAGCTCTGATGGTTTTCTTTGTGCCCTTCTATCGGCAGATGAAGACTGGAGGATTTCCAATCACAGTTCCAGTTCTGAAATAGCTGTAACCCTCAAGACTCTCGTTTGGTGGTCCAATTGCCAGTTTCTCCACTTCGAACTATATGCCTAGCTGAAAGTCCAACTGAATTCTGAGGTTTATATGCTCTTGCATAGCGAAGCGAATTTCTGGTAGAGCAGTTCTTGCCTCTTTGTATCGTTCAGTGAAGTTCAGGCAGTAGTTGTGAAGAGTAATCAGGTCATAAGGATTAAGAAGCACGAGATCGTTATCATTGAAATTTCAGTCTTGCCCTCTGTAGATTCAACCGTGTACTCGTGGTAAAGAACTCTGTTGTATTGAAACGTTCTGTGCTTGATTTCCAGAATTCTGCGAACTCCGAAGTTGGTGTTAATGGCTCTGTTCAGATTTGACATGGTTTCTATGAACTTACGCCTAGCTTCAGAGATGGATCCAATTCTTTGTGGGTTGAGGTATGGGTTTATGGGTTTGGCCTAAATAGGAATGATATCTCTGTCAGAATAGAGATATCTAAAGATTTCTTCTAATGAAGGGTTATCGGTATGTCGGGTGGATGGTTCTGGTGGGTTTGGGTCTTCGTGGGTTTCTGCCATAAGTACTGTTGATCCAAACCCTCAGTGATTTGATAATGAACCTCTCTTATATACTTAGTGAAAATTGTAAGTAAACAATATGTATCAGAGTTTCACTATCGCTGATAAGTACTAAGATCTTACAGTACCGCTGATAGGAACTCTCGCTCTTTTAAATTAAACATTCAGCGAACACTGTTCATCATTAATGCTCTGAGTCTGTTCAGTCATTATGATGATCGCTGATAAGTTAGTTGTTTACTTATGATCCCTGGAGACAAGTTTCACGTCAACAAAGGTTCTACGCTGAAGTCGAAGATCAAGCTCAAAAACCAGCGACAAGTCTCCTAATGAACTGATGCGGATCAGCGAAGACTCAGATTTGTCCACTCAACGTGAAGTATCAAGTACAAGACTTCATCTATCGCTGAACTTTATCATCTGCTGAATAGTAAATGATAATCGCTGAATCAACGAAAGCTGATCGTGAAGTCCTCCGTACAAAGTACTTTTGTCTTAACCACCCTTGCACGCCTCCGTAAGAAATGTCAGAAAAGAAACTCCGAATATCTGAAATCGTACAACCACTCTGATACTACACTGTTCATCCTTACGGCTACTAAGGTTGTCAACCAAGGTCAATGACATGCAACCAACCAGCTGATGACACGTGTAAAGTATATACTGACTTGCATTAAATGCATGCAGTATATAAAGAGATGAACTCACTTCATTTGAAGTAACTTGCTAACTCTGGACAAGTTCAAATCTCTTATCTCAAGATAGGTTATTATTAGTAATTTCCTTATCTTTCTTAGTGCAAGAAACCTTAGTGTTCCAACTTGTTTAGATTTAGGTTTATCCTTAATCTTGTCTCCGCAACAAGCTGTAAATTGTTAATGATTTATCAATAAACAATTTAGAAAAGTAAAATCTGTGTGTTTGTATTCAACCCCCCCCCCCCCCCCTCTACAAACTTGTATAGGCCTTCGGGACCAACAAGTGGTATCAGAGCGGATTTGTTTAATCTCATAAAAAAGATCTAATCTAAGATACTTCTCTTCCTTGCTATTATCTGAAAATGGCCTCCAACAAAAACACACATTATATAGACAATGGTTCTTTTGCAAAACCCCCTAGATTTTCCAGAGATAACTTCAACTTATGGAAAAATAGGATGATGCTCTTCTTAGAAGGTGTAGACCCTACTATGACCTACTATCTTGAAAACGGCCCACACATCCCTGTAACAATTGATCCTTTAGTTCCAGCCACTACAACTAGAGCTGCTATTCCAGAAAGGCTGATTCCAAAGGAAATACACATATGGACCGATGAAGATAAGAAGAAAGTGGCTATAGATACAAAAGCCAGATCCATACTATCCATGGCCCTTCCTGACGAAGTCTACCATTCCGTCATGAACCTGAAGTCATCAAAAGCCATGTGGGACACAATATGTGTTCAGTATGAAGGAACGTCTGAATTCCAGGACTCAAGAAAGATCAACCTGGTAAGACAATACGAAAGCTTCATTTCTGGTAAGAATGAAACTCTCTCTG
Source organism: Saussurea involucrata (assembly GCA_033807775.1). Lineage (NCBI taxonomy): Eukaryota > Viridiplantae > Streptophyta > Magnoliopsida > Asterales > Asteraceae > Saussurea > Saussurea involucrata. Next base: position 125,237,137 of record CM066324.1, on the reverse strand, counting down.
AAGTTCACCAACGTTTTAATTGCTTAATTATAGATCTAAAAACTGTTGGTAAGGAATATTCTAACTTTGAAGTGCTGACAAAGTTTCAAGAATGTTTACCTGAAAGCTGGGACAATTATTCCATGTGTCTCAAGCTGTCAAAGGATCTTAAATCAATGACCCTTTCAACCTTATATGGTACATTGCTGAATCATGAGCAATCTAGCCATCTTAAGAAGAATCTTGTAAAAGATTCCAAAAGCACTCTTGTTGCTTTAATCTCAGAAGAACCTTCTACTCAGCGACCCTCGGTCACTATCACTGAGTTAGGAAGTAACTCTGAAAGGTCATCAGACTCTGATTCTTCAGATGATGATGAATCCTTGGCTCTCCTAACTAAAAAGTTCAGGAGATTCGCCAAGAAGAAAATGTTTAGAAAGAACAAACCTCTTTCCATAACTGACAAGCCTAAATCATCAACTTTTGTTGATAAGGCTACTGCTACTTGTTTCAACTGCGAAAAGACAGGTCATTTCGCTAATGAGTGCAGGTCAAAGAAAGTCATGAGACCTTCAGCTTTCTCAAAGAAAAACTTTGTTCCAAGGAATAAAAATGACAAATACTCAAAGCTGAAGGAGAAGTATGCAAAGCTAAAAAGTTTTAAGAAGAAAGGAAAAGGCCTGATGGCTGACTATGATTGGGATGCTTCTGATGAAGAAACATCATCATCTGACTCTGAAGATGATGAAGCAAATCAATGTCTCATGGCCAAGATTGAAGAAGAGGAAGAAAGTTCAGACATTCCCTCCACTTCAACATCTGCCATTCAGGTATCACCTTCTTTCTTTACCAATATTGCAAATATTGATGAAGCTGATAGTCTCCGTAAAATCGATCTATTGACTAGAAGTTTATACGAAGCCATGAACGGCAAAGCTGTGGTTGAAAACCAAAATCTTGATCTCACTGAAAAGCTTAAAAACTGCTACCTTCAAATAGAAAAGCTTTCTAAAATTGAAGATGATTTTAAAGATCAAGTCTATTTAAATCAGCTAGTCAAAATCGAACGAGCAGAAGCTATCGCTGCATTAAAAGCTGAACAAGCTACTGTTGAAGGATGGTGTAATTCCTCAACAAAGATCACTGAGATAATTAAGGCTCAGATTCCTCTGAGTGATAAACGTGGTCTGGGTTATAAATATGATACTCCAAAACCAACCACTGAACATTCAATGCTTAAATTTGGAACGTTCGTATCCTCAGTCGCTGACACTTCATCATCTCAGTGCTCCTCGTCCATTACACCAATCCCTGAGGAAACTCCTACCTCCTCAAAAGGTAAAGAGAAAATGGTTTATTCAAAACCTACCTCTGTCTCTAAAGACAAAGGTAAAGGAATTTTTATTTATCAAAATCCTCAGAAGGGTACCTTAGTACCAAAGCTGAATGCTTCTAAAGCCTCAGTGACCAACCCCTCTGGATCTAGAAAGCTGATCTCTGGATCTATTCAGCGATCTACTCCTAGACTCAGAGTGGATGTCCTTGGTAAGAAATCTGAAGAACTGAATGTTCGTCCCATTTCTAAAGCCAATAGCTTACTTGGTGCTGGTACTTCTAATTCTAAATTAAAAGCTCAGCATACAAGTGGTCCTAGAACTATTTTTAGTTATAGGAAATGTTATCATTGTGGACTTACCGATCATATTGCTAGTAAGTGCCCCACAGCCACCAAAGCTGAAAAAATAGCTAAGGTGAAGATTGCCCCCAAGGCAAAGAAGACCAACCCCGATGCAAATCAGGTCAAGGTGACTCCTACCACTGAAGTTAAGAAATTAACCAAAGTGAAGAAAGACAAAGCTGAATCTTCAAATGCTGCGAAGACCGCTGAACCTTCTATTCCAACTAGCTCCACTGACAAACGTGTATACATGGTTAAATGGGTACCCAAGCAAAACTAATCTTCCTTTGTGAATGCAGGTTAAGAAGGGTATCTGGTATCTCGATAGCGGATGCTCTAGACACATGACTGGAAAGAAAAACCTGCTCGCTGAATACAAGGAAGAGAAGGGTCCCTCTGTGACTTTCGGTGGGAATGGAAAAGGACACACCCGAGGGTATGGTGTACTTTCAAATGGTACAACCTCCTTCAGAAGAGTCGCATATGTTGAAGGGTTGAAGCATAATCTTCTAAGCATCAGTCAGCTTTGCGACATGGATAACAAAGTGATTTTCACTAAGGAATCCTGCTTTGTCTCTGACAAAAAGGAGAAGATAGCTCTCAGCGGTTATCGTTTGGAAAATGTTTATGTAATAAACATGGACTCAACAACCACTGAGAACTCCTGTTTCTTCTCAAAGGCATCTTCTGATGTTAACTGGCTATGGCACAAAAGGCTCTCGCATCTAAATTTCAAGACACTGAATACTCTTTCCTCCAAAGAGTTAGTCACTGGTCTACCTCAGCATTCATAAGCCAAAGAGTCTTTATGTTCAGTATGTGAAAAAGGGAAGCAGACCAAGGCAAGCTTCAAGTCAAAGCAAGTCTCTTCAGTGTCATCTCCTCTACAACTACTCCATATGGATTTGTTTGGCCCTGTTAACAAACAATCCATCGCTGGAAAGAAATATACGCTGGTCATAGTTGATGAATTCTCTCGTTACACATGGGTAATGTTTCTCCGTTCTAAGAGTGACACCCCTGAAGAACTCATCACCTTTGTTCGGAAGATGGAAACTCTGAACAATATGGCTGTTCGCTCAATAAGGAGTGATCATGGAACTGAATTCAAAAACAGTTCTCTTGATTCCTTCCTTGAGAGTAAGGGTATTTCTCACAACTTTTCGTCAGTGAGAACACCACAACAAAATGGAGTCGCTGAAAGAAGAAATAGAACAATTATTGAAGCTGCACGTTCAATGCTCAGCGATTCTCACCTGCCTACTCAGTTTTGGGCAGAAGCTGTCAACACTGCTTGCTTTATGCAAAACAGGTCGCTGATAGTTAAAAGATTCAAAAAGACAGCCTATGAACTCTTTCATGGGAGAAAGCCTTCAATCAGCTTTCTTCACATCTTTGGATGTCAGTGTTTCATACTGAACAACAGAGATGCCCTTGGAAAGTTTGATCCTAAGGCTGATGATGGAATCTTTCTTGGATACTCCTCAGTCTCCAAAGCCTTCAGAGTCTTCAACCGTAGAAGACAAACTGTAGAAGAAACTATTCACGTCACGTTTGACGAATCCCGTTCAGCGAACTCTAAACCGTCCGCTGATACTGAAGAACTGAATCAATGGATGTTTTCTCATCTTGGTGATTCAGAAGAAGTTCCCACTCCTCATGCTCATACCGTAGAAAATGATGGTCCTACTATCATTCCAGATATGCAGAATAGTGAAGCTGAAACATCTTGGGTCTCAGCTGTGCCTATAAACACTATACCTGCAGTTGATCCAAATGTCTCAGAAATTCCATCTATTTCTCAGCTATCAGTGAATGAAGTGACAAATGCAAACATTCCTCTCTTAGCTGATAATCCAGAAGTAGCTGAAGCCTCATCTTCAGTTTCTCTAGTTCAGACTGAATCAGCGACGTATGCTCCAGCTCAACGATGGACTGTAAATCACCCAATCGATCAAATTCTTGGTGATCCCAACGCTGGTATTCAGACTCGTAGAAGTGCAGGTAATATTTGTTTATTTGTTAACTTTATTTCTCTAACTGAACCAAAGAAAATAGATGATGCCCTCAGAGATCTAAACTGGGTCAGCGCTATGCAAGAAGAGCTGACTGAATTCGAAAGAAACAAAATTTGGAAACTCGTTCGTAGACCAACTGACAAAACGGTGATAGGCACTAAATGGGTCTATCGAAACAAGTTGGACGAACATGGTACTGTAACTCGCAACAAAGCTCGTCTTGTTTCTCAGGGATACAGACAAGAGGAAGGCATAGATTATGACGAAACTTTGGCTCCAGTAGCAAGACTCGAATCTATTCGTCTTTTCTTAGCATATGCTGTACACAAAAACTTCACTGTACATCAGATGGATGTTAAGTCAGAGTTTCTAAATGGAAAGCTGAATGAAGAAGTGTATGTGGAACAACCTCCAGGATTCTCAGATCCTAAGCGTCCAGGTTATGTTTATAAACTGGACAAGGCACTTTATGGCTTAAAGCAAGCTCCTCGTGCATGGTATGATACTCTCTCTACTTATCTCCATATTGAACATTTTGAGAGAGGTAAGATTGACAAAACTCTATTTTTTAGAAAAGTGAAAGGTCATATCATTTTAGTTCAAATATATGTTGATGACATTATATTTGGTTCTACTAACCCTGAGCTTTGTACTCGTTTTGCTGATAGAATGAAAGATGAGTATAAAATGAGCATGATGGGTGAACTAACATATTTCCTTGGTCTTCAGATTAAGCAAACTGAAAAAGGAACTTTCATTAATCAAGGAAAATATGTTAAAGATATGCTGAAGAAATTCGACTTAACTGAAAGTTCAGCTATGAAAACCCCTATGGCACCACCGCTGACACTTGATAAGGACACAAAGGGTGTTCCTGTCAATGTCACGCTGTACCATGGGATGATCGGCTCACTATTGTATCTTACAGCTAGCCGACCCGATATTATGTTTGCAACATGCTTGTGTGCACGATATCAAGCTGAACCTAAGATATCTCATATGAAAGCTGTAAAGCGAATCTTTCGATATCTTAAGGGTACAGCGAATCTAGGTCTTTGGTATCCCAAAGACTCAGGATTCGATCTAACCGCCTATTCAGACAGTGATTTTGCAGGTTGCAAAATGGATAGGAAAAGCACCACAGGAGGATGTCAGCTCCTGGGTGGAAAGCTGGTAAGTTGGACAAGTAAGAAGCAAAACTCAGTGTCCACTTCCACAGCTGAAGCTGAATATGTAGCCGCTGGAAGCTGTTGTTCTCAGGTCTTGTGGATGAGAAATCAGCTACTAGACTATGATCTTCAGCTCTCCAAAATTCCAATCTATTGCGACAGCACTAGTGCCATCGCTATAGCAAACAATCCAGTGCTACACTCAAAGACAAAACACATAGAAATCAGATATCATTTTATCAGAGATCATGTGATGAATGGTGATATAGAACTTCATTTTATCCCAACTGATTATCAGTTAGCTGATTTATTTACCAAACCTCTTGATGAGACAAGATTCAACTTTCTCATCAGCGAGCTTGGAATGCTGAACTTTGAAGGGTAAAATATTCAACGGTTCACATAAATCAGCGATAGGATAAAATCAACTCGTATAACCTATTCAATCATCTTCTCTCTGAATAAACTTGGTTAAACTGATATCCAGGTATGTTTTCTGTCTCTGACAAACGCATGAAAAGGCAAGATTTCAAAAACAAATGCATCGCTGAATATCTCTTCCTTAACAGCGATATTTTGAAAATTCTTAAAACCTTCACTAATATCTTCTATTCAGTGCTTCATGTTTTTCAAAAGAGTCCCTGAGCTTTCAAAACCTCAGAGACATCCTAAAAGAATGTGAAAGGACAGTTGTGACGTCATTGCAACGGATAACACTAGGCTCGATTTCTTTCTGACACACGTTTGCACGTTTCGTTCAAACTTCCAATCAAATGCAAACACGTGTCCGTGTCATGATGAAAACCTTTTCCCGCTCAAGGTTTTCTCTCTCTAAAACTCCCTATATAAACAACTCTTGGTTTATATTTGTCTTTTACGCGATCAAATCTTCCTCCGCAAGAAAGAATTACTGCTGCATTTGTGCTCTCAAATCTTCAAAGAACTGTTCATCATCTTCTTCATCAAAACATCAAGGTTAATATGTTCTTATTTTTTTTCAAATGCAGATAACTTGTTTCTGATCTTATCATTGTTTTAAACAAGATCAAACAAAAGAACTCAAAAATAAAATCATTTCTTTCATGGTTTTATGAACACAACCATTTCATGGTTGTTCTTCAAGTTTTAAATCTAAATCTTAAACTTGTTCTTCATTCGTATCCAGTTTTTTTCTTGAAACTGGAATACAAGAATTTATGGGTTTTACATTTCGTTTCAAAATCATGAAAAACCCTAATCTTCATTAAGACATTTATGTCTGAATGAAATGGACAAAATTCGAACCATCTTAATGGAAATTCTTTCCATACTAAGACAATTCTTATTTGTTAACATCTTTGGTTGAACTGCTAATACAGAGAAATGGCATGTTCAAAGATAAATGTTACCGCTGAGAACATCTCCGCTGACTCTGAGGAGGTGGATATCTTCAAAGCCCCCCAGGTTAAGTTCAAGCTGGATCAACTAGATTGGACTAAAGTGAATAACCTCTCTGCGCTTCTCGAGTTTCCTCCTCGAAAGCAAGTCACACATCTGGATGATGCTGTGAATTTCCTGAAGAATAGCTGCATTTCAACAGCCCTGACCATAACACCTCCTGCTAGTCAGCTATTACTATCCCAGTTCTGGTACTCTGCCAGACACACTCAGCTACCCTCCGCCAAAGATCCCTCCAAAACCATCAATTGCATACTCAGCGATACTGAGTATGGCACAATTAAGATAACCCCCGCTATCATACGAAAAGCCCTGAACTTCCCCAATGCTACCAAAGAAAAACCCTTTATTCCATTCCCTGACCATAAGAAGCATGCTGACAGAGAAGCAATCATTGCTTTCCTCGACGCAATGGGTTACATCTGGGAAACTGGAAGGGACAAGAAGCCCGAGAAGAAGCTGACGCTGATAAAGAAGTCCAAAATGCCCAGCGAGATGAATTTCATCTTCGCACACCTGATCAGCTGCATGACAGCGAAGACCGGCTCCTCTGATCAAGCTGCTCAACCTCAGCAGGCTATGGGATACGCACTGCTGAAAGGTCTACATATTGACTGGGCATCTATCATTTATGATGACCTAGTGCAAAGAGTAGATTCTGCTGCTGACAGACCTGCATGGGTTCCCTACCCCCGTTTCATCAGCGCCATCTTCCAATATGGCCTGAAGGACAGCTATCCTCAAGAGGGTGACCTGAAACTTTCTCAGGTTGGCCCTAAGGTGCTCGATTTCAAACCTGTCGACAATGAGGTACGTCTCTCTACCCTTCTCTCTCTTCTTAACCCCAATTTTTCGACTTCTGTGGCTCCTTCAGCGACAATACCCATCGCTGATACCCCGGCCACACAATCCTCTCCTTCTAAGAAAAGGAAACCCTCTCACACCCAACTTGATTCCAAAAGGATCAAGAAACCAAGGAGCAACCCCAGCAATCCCATGCTGAAGACTCCTCAGCTCATTCTGAAGAGCTGAAGGAAAGTTCCGTGGTACGCTCTGCCACACCCGTGCAAGCCATCCCTCCAATCCAGACTTCAGCGTCTCCAAACGCTGAGGTTAGAAACTTGGAAACTACCCAACCTCCCTCAGTCTCTCAAAAGACTGATGAAGTGATTGTCACCGATTCCAACGCTGAACTCAGAACCCGAACCCAATTCTTATCCTTCGCTTCTCCCTCCACTCCCTTGGACACTCCTCCAAAGAACACTGGAGATGCCATCATTCCAGAAGCCACCGCTGACGCTTCTCAACGAATGATGAAGACAGGACCTGCAGAGATCACCATACCTCACCGTACTTTCGAAGAGGATATGGAACATTATTCAGGAACTTGCAACTTTGACGAGTTCATCAATCCTCCCGCAGGTACAAATCAACCCATATACATTGTAACTAAACCTGAAACTTCTGAGCTTTCCTTTGTTCACAAGTACTTATGTGTTACAGGTCCTAATTTGGGAGACATCAACGCTTCTCTGAAGTCCGTGGAAACAAAGCTGACCGGTCTCACCACCACACTCTCCAACAACTCTACAGCTGTAACAAACGTTGGAGAGAATTTGACAAAGCTGACAACGGTGGTGGAGAAGAAAGCCTCCGCAGATGACTTGAAGTAGGTTGATAAGACTCTCAGCGACTTTGCTAAGGTGCTCGCTGATATCTACACAGACTACACCTCACTCAAACAATCAGTTTCCTCCATGTCCGGCGAGGTAACAACGCTGAAGACATCGGTTGGAGCACTAGAGGGTGATATGTCTGCTATGAAGACAAATGTTTAAACTCTGACGACTGACTTAGGCTCTGTAAAGACCGACGTTGGTTCGATGAAAACAATGATTGAAGAGCTGCTCAACAAGGCAAGAACTCCTGCTCCTGAACCTGCCCCTGCCCCTGCTTTGGAAACTTTCACAGCGGCGGATCGCAAAGAGCTAGAAAAGATCAATCCTGCTATATCTGGCCTTGAAGACAGATTAGCAGCGATTGAAAGTTGTATTAAAATCTCTGGCCAAGAAGACAGAGAAAATACAAATGCTGAGTCTACCCATTCCTCCCCCAGTCATCATGAAAAAGAGGGGGAGAAGAGCGCTGAACATACCGGTTAGAAGAGCGCTGAAAATCTTGAAAAGAGCGCTGAAGACCTTTCCCATGATGAATCTATCAGGGGAGAGAAGAATGAAGATCTTATCGCTGGACCTCAGGGAGATGAAAACCCTGAGGGAACCGAGAAGCTCGCCTCTGTATCTGAGGGGGAGCAACTCGAAGAAGACGCTGAAGAATCCGAAGCAGAAGATGATGAAGCCATCGACATCCCTGATAATGAACCATCTTCTTCTCCAAAGAAGAATGATGATGATGATGACGAAGATGACGATGATTTCTTTATCGTCAAACCTGCCCCAAGGATCAAAGCTCTTAAGGAAATTTCAATAATTGAACCAACAGGGGAGCGGACAAAGACAAAGCCCTCAGCCTCTGGCGCTGAGAAAGGCAAAAACGTCGCTGAAGATGACAATATGATGATCTTGCTTGAAAAGCCGGTTTTTCAGGTACACTAAACATCTCTTACTCCATCCCTCCTCCACACTAAGTTCTACTTCCCTAGCCTACACCTGAACATATTTATCTTTCTCTTTCTACCCAAGTTCTTCTACCCATGTTCTTATTTGTAAGATCGCTGTGTTTCAGCTAGTCCTCTCCCCTGTTTGAGGATGTCGCTGAAGGTTCTACTATTGCGACTTCACAAATAAAGCCAGCTGCTGCTGAAGACATAATCCAGTCTTGGATTTGATCTCTGAGACTGATGAACCAGAAGAACAACCTCTCTCGCACAGAAACAGACCTTCCTCAGCTCCTCAAAAGCTGAGTGAAGAGGATCAAAAGAGAAGAGAAGAAATAATAAAATGATTCGAGGATCAGCGAATCATTCTAAGGCGTGATCAACTGCCTTCAGTTCCTCCTAAGTTCAGAATTTCAAAAGCTGAATACAAGGAACACCTCAGAGTTGAACGCCTCATCGCTGAAAGAAAGGAAGCTGAAGAGAAAGACAGAGAATACGCCATCAAGCTTACTCAAGAATCTGTCAAAGACCCCAAGCTGAAACGTGTTCCCATTCAAATCCAACGAAAGCTTTGGGAAGAAGCCCAGAAGATCGTGGAAAAGAAAACTGAAGTTTCTCAGACCACCCTGATCTGGTGTAAAGAGAAAATTCACTTCAGATATCGTCCAGCGAAGATCAACAAGGTATTCATCTCTGGAAGAACCTCTATCGGAGTACCTATTGTTGACATCAAACTGTTCAGAGAAGATGGCAAATCTGAAACCTTTCGCGCTGACACTGTAAAAAGGTATGGTCTCTCTGAATGGCTGGAGATGAGGTTAGCTGTCCAATCGTCACAATCTAAGTACAAGGATCATTTCGAAAAGCTGATAAACAAACAGATCGACTTGATATCTTCTTGTGTGGACATTCCTCCTCTTCCTGATCTTAAGCTGAAAAGAAAAAGGGCCTCTCCAAAGAAGAAACGTCAAGATTCAAACTCAGGTCCTGTCATACGAAATGAAACTGGAATTGATTTCTCTCGCGCTGAAGTGCTTGGTCCTGACCCTGATCTATCTGCCCTTGACATTTCTTTGCCACCATGTGAACTTTTCGTCCCTGGTAAAGTCATCAGTAATCCTTATGGAATATTCTTTCTCGACTACGACGGACGTAAATGTTTTCAACGGATCGCTGAGCTTCCAATCACTCCAATCGAACAGCTCAAAGATCTCATCTATTGGTGCGACTTCAGAAAAGACATTCAGGCACGACACCTAAAACCCTTGATTTTTGAAGAAGCGCTGAACAAAAGAAAACGAGGTGTAACGGTTCCTGACTGGATGATCCCCACTGAAAAGACCCTTGATGAACTTCTCATTAAGAAAGAACCCTTTGAAAGCTGATATAATCTCCTTTTTCTCTATTGTATCAGTTATCCTTCTGTACATGTAAATTATTTCGCTTGTACTTGTAATATTTCTGTTCTTCATTGTAACCTGATTCAATATTTTAAAGAAAGATTTCAGCGAACGTACTTTACTCCATCAGTACAGAAAAGATCCCAGAAAACAGTAAAAGGGACAAATATTTTATGATTTCTTTTTATCCTTATGTTTTCATTAAATAGCAATTTTCTTTATTGCTATGTCATAATCAAATAGGGGGAGATTGTTGATCCAAACCCTCAGTGATTTGATAATGACCCTCTCTTATATACTTAGTGAAAATTGTAAGTAAACAATATGTATCAGAGTTTCACTATCGCTGATAAGTACTAAGATCTTACAGTACCGCTGATAGGAACTCTCGCTCTTTTAAATTAAACATTCAGCGAACACTGTTCATCATTAATGCTCTGAGTCTGTTCAGTCATTATGATGATCGCTGATAAGTTAGTTGTTTACTTATGATCCCTGAAGACAAGTTTCACGTCAACAAAGGTTCTACGCTGAAGTCGAAGATCAAGCTCAAAAACCAGCGACAAGTCTCCTAATGAACTGATGCGGATCAGCGAAGACTCAGATTTGTCCACTCAACGTGAAGTATCAAGTACAAGACTTCAGCTATCGCTGAACTTTATCATCTGCTGAATAGTAAATGATAATCGCTGAATCAACGAAAGCTGATCATGAAGTCCTCCATACAAAGTACTTTTGTCTTAACCACCCTTGCACGCCTCCGTACGAAATGTCAGAAAAGAACCTCCGAATATCTGAAATCGTACAACCACTCTGATACTACACTGTTCATCCTTACGGCTACTAAGGTTGTCAACCAAGGTCAATGACATGCAACCAACCAGCTGATGACACGTGTAAAGTATATACTGACTTGCATTAGATGCATGCAGTATATAAAGAGATGAACTCACTTCATTTGAAGTAACTTGCTAACTCTGGACAAGTTCAAATCTCTTATCTCAAGATAGGTTATTATTAGTAATTTCCTTATCTTTCTTAGTGCAAGAAACCTTAGTGTTCCAACTTGTTTAGATTTAGGTTTATCCTTAATCTTTTCTCCGCAACAAGCTGTAAATTGTTAATGATTTATCAATAAACAATTTAGAAAAGTAAAATCTGTGTGTTTGTATTCAACCCCCCCCCCCCCTTCTACAAACTTGTATAGGCCTTCGGGACCAACAAGTACATCAATGTGTGCTGGTTCTGGCACAGGAGCAGCTTCTGTTGGGATTTGAGGTTAGGCTTGGCTTAGATGTTCATCAACAGAGATTTGGTTTTGTCTCTCTGGTTCAGTCCTTGGAGATGTAGGAGGGGTGTCAAGGCATATGATCTCTGGTGGTTGACAGACAGAAGTTTCTGGTGACTTGATGGTTCGATCTTTGAACATGTAATCGAATACCACCATAGTCATTTCTGGTTGGATTTCTTCTTCTGTTACCCTCTGTTTTGTTACCCTATGCTCTGTCTCTGCCTCAGCTTCTATTACTATCTCTTTCCCTTTGTCCAATGCTGGCTCTGTTATCTCTGGCTCGATCTCTTTCTCTTTCTCAATCTCTTGAACCTCTTTTTCTTTTTCCTTTTTTGTGTCCTTCTCTTTCTCAGCCTTCTCTTGCTCCTTCTCCCCCTTTTGTTGTTCAGATGGCTCACCCGGCTGACTATCTGATTGACCTTCTTGTGCATCGTGGAAGTCATAATTATCATCATCATCAGAGTCTTCAACTCTGGCCTTGGGTGAGGCAGGAACAACAAACTTGGTACGTTTGCTCGAAGGTTCTCCTTCTGGGGGTCCTTCAGCTGATCGTTTAAGTGAAGCAATCTGTAGAATGCTATCTGTGAAAACGGTTACCGCCTTTTTCAAAGTTTCCTCGACCTCTGTTGCAGCAGCTCTTATCTCATCCACTTGACTTTCAAAATTGAATTTGTGAGAGTTAAGAGATGATTGGACGTGTGGTTCTGTCGCCTGGGCTTTTGTAACAAATTTGGAGGATACGGTCATCATTCTGCTTAGGATAGATTTGTTGTAGGTTCTGAGTTGGGATCCAGAGACAGGTAGATCTTCTGGTTGAGGACCGAAGGCGTTGAGTGGAGTGGCAGATGAAGTTGTAGTTTCTCTAATGGCATCCTTAACAGAGTTGTTTATTAACTCTGTCAAGGTTCTGACGTTGGAATCTGAGCGCTATGGTTCTCTGCCATGATCCTTTTAAGTTCTGCAAGCTCTGTAGTCAGTTTTTGTATCTCTTCTGCTCTGACTCTTTCTGTATCTGCAAATTTCTGAGCATTCTCTGCAGTCTTTTCTTTTAGCACTGCAAGCTCGGATGTAAGTGTCTTTATCTCATCTGCTCTTGCGTTCTCAGCTTCCACAAACGTCTGAGAGACCTCTGCATATTTGTTCTGAATCTGTTGCAGTTCTTATTTGAGAGAAGCATTCTCCTTGCGGATCAGCTCCTCTTTGTTCTCATTGATAAGTTTATACTCATTCAAGGAGTTGCTTATCTTATCACAAAAACTTGTGAGCTCTGTTCCTGTGATATTTTCAGCGGTGGTAACCTTGGTTCCAACAAATGGATCCAATTCAACCTCGAGCTCATAGGTGCCTTCTATACGAGTTGTTTTGATGTTGGCACGTGAAGGACTTCCACCCGATCCTTGATGCTCCTTTTGAGGGGAAACATCTACAGGTGTTCTGACCAGAGTTTCCTATTCCAACTCAGGTTCTGGAGAAGGAAATATGATGTGCTGAGAAGAGCTTGGATCAAGTAAGGTCTTCCCTGTTGCTACTAGGTCATTCCATACCCCCTGAGTAGGGCAGAGCCTACGTGAGATCCGAAAGATCTCTGGTCTATTTTCTGTTGAGTCTAAATGAGCCACAGAGGCTTCATTTTGTGGAGGTGACCTATTGATGTTCTGGGGTGAATGATCATCACTACCAAAAATAGATTCCCCATGTAAGTGCATACCAGAGGCATGAAGAGTCGCCTCTGGCGGTTCTGTCTGGTTCGGGTTCGAGGTGTGCACCTCTGTTTCAATATTCCAGTGGGCTTGATCACAAGGAATAGATTGGATGGTTACACTGGGAGTTGGGCTACAAAATCGCATATTTGTGTTCAGATTTTAAACTTCTTCTACTAATCTCTCTGTTCCCTCGGCTTCTAAGTGTAAAGAACTCTCGGTGGTGCTCTCAATCTCATGTACCTCATGTTCATCAGAAGAGGGCGAACTCTATGCCTCCTCTTCTGTGACTTCCCTTTCTCCCTCATGAACAGCCTCCAGAGGGGATGCTCTGTTCTCTACTTCCTCCTCCATCACTCTAGAGGAAGACCTCACTTCGGGTGCTCTTACCTCTGGTCTGTTCAATTCTGCTTCTGCTCTTTCCTCACTCATACTTTCCAAACTAGGCTCAGGACCTAAGTATGCTGGGGATCTCACCTCAGGTTCTTGAGGTCGAGCAGCTGGTCTATAATTCTGGATAGAGATATGATTTGGATCGATTAAATTTAGCATTGTTTGAGGGATTCTTCTGATAAATGCATATTCTCCTGAAGTCGTGGGTTGGAATCTGCTCATAACCCAAACAGGTGTGGGATTTCCCTGTTGAGTTAAGTTGAGAACTGGGAAGGCTCTTCTGATCACCAAACTGATGAATCGTGGAAACTTGATCGTCTTCAAAAACTTGTGAACTCCTGCAACTCCTCCTCTCGCGATTGTTGTGGTCTTCGTGTTAACAGCATTGAGAAGGTCTTTGTAAAGGATTCCAGCATAGTCAATGTTTCTGTTGAAGAATAGTCCATACATGATTTGCAGAATTTCCATACTTGTCTGGTCTTGGCTACCAGATTTGCATGCGAGGGTCCTGTTGAGGGTTGAGAATATAAAGTTCCAAATGGTTGGTAGATGGTTTCGCCTGAAATCACCTATCTTGTTGAGTGTAGCGTTGTAACCTAGAAACTTTACAAATTCCAGTAGAACTGCGGCTTTTGGGGGGTTTTCATAAGCCTCAATCCCAAGTTGTCTCTTCGTCCGCATTCTAAACATTCTTCTGAAGGTTTGGGATCTAATGCGCACTGAACATGCGCCTCCTTCTCGACCAGAATCAACATTGCCAACTATTCCATTTTGTTCTGGAATATATTGACATGTTGTCCACCATTGTTGGACGTAGATACCAGGAAGGTTATCATCAAAATCGGTTAGGGCTCGAAATATTTCTGAGTTTGTGAAGAACACAACAAATATGTGATATGTGGGTAGATAGAGAGCTGGGTTTGCGTCAAAACGGTAGTTGTTATCGGTGAACTCATATGGGAGGATAAGTATTTGATCGACAGGGCCTATTCTACTTGATTCAGCAGAATGTTCAGGGTTTTGGCGGTCCGCCATTGTTGCAGGTTAGGGATTTCTTTAAGAACTTAGGGTTTTTGGGAAAGGAGGGAAAAGATGGAGTTTTGAATGAACTTAGGAAATGAAATGGATATTGGGTATTGGTATTTATACGGAAAATATCTTGGAGGATAACCATCATAGGTATTGTAGGCACTTGAGTGTCAGGGTGGTGGAGTGGCCTCAACAGTAGATCATGGGAACAGCTAATGGTTTGTCATTCAATCAGAGAGTGCCACGTGGATTTTGTTCTGACAAGGTTGGACTAGAAAACTGTCACGGTTAGAGATGTGTGGGTTACGCTTAAAGAATGACCCGCATCTCTGATGACAGTATCTCTGATGACGTGGCAGAAAACAGACAGAGCTCTGGTGGAGCTAAGTGCAGTTTTGTCTCTGTTGAGTGACCTCTTCTGTTCTTTCCGAATTTCCCATAGTGTTTCACCTTTTCCCAAAATCATTTAAAAATCCTGAATATGATGTGAGAAATAGTCAGAGCTAAAACAGAACTAACTCAGAAATTTCACAGAGTTCTGGTGAAAAATCATCAGAGTCTCTGGTGAAGTATCAGAGTTCTGGTAAGTGCTTTGACATTTTCAAAAGATTTTCAACAGATCAGGTTTTCCCATCCTTAAAAAGATTTCCTTTGAAGTTCAAAGAGCAAAGTCATTTTGATTTGGAATTTGAATTGACTTGCCCCCCCTAAAACCATGCTTATTGTCCTTTTAAGCTCCCCCTTAAATAGTGAGCTTAATTGAAAGATTTTTCTTTTCAGCCCTTTTGAAACAAAAGAAACATATGTACAAAGAAAAATAAAAAATATATACAAATATGAACACAGAAGAAACATATTGAAAAAGTATGCAGACAGAGCTCTGGTGAGAACATCAAAGGCTCTGGTGAACTATCCTACGGAACTATTTTGACAGAGATCTGGTAAGATCATCAGAGGCTCTGTTGAATTTTAAACAGGGTTAGGAGGACATGTTCAGCATACCCATCTTGCTGATTAAGAAATTGAATCTCATTTCATCAAGGGCTTTTGTGAATAAATCAGCAAGTTGGAAATCGGTTGAAACAAAATACATTTCAATCGTTCCTTTTTCAACATGATCTTTTATAAAGTGGTACCTTATGTCGATGTGCTTTGTCTTAGAGTGCTGAACTAGATTTGCTGTGATTGCAATTGCACTTTTGGAGTCACAAAGAATTGGGACTTTGGAAAACTTAAAGCCAAGTCCTTGAGCTGTGTTTTCATCCAGATCACTTGATAACAACAACTAGCAGCAACAACGTATTCTGCTTCTGCTGTAGAAGTTGACACACAGTTTTGCTTCTTGGATGTCCAGCTGACTAGCTTATCTCCCAGCAATTGACAGCTTCCAGAAGTACTCTTTATGTCATTTCTGCATCCTCCATAGTCTGAATCTGTATATGCAATCAGCTCGAAACCAGAGTTAAGAGGATACCAGAGACCCAAGAATTGAGTACCTTTAAGATATTTAAATATGCGCTTGACAGCAGACAAATGCGATTCTTTAGGATTCTATTGAAATCTAGCACAAAGACATGTTGCAAACATTATGTCAGGTCTGCTTGTAGTAAGATACAGAAGTGACCCTATCATGCCTCTGTAGTTCTTGACATCCACAGATTGACCATGAGGATCAGAGTCAAGTTTCACTCCAGTGGCAATAGGAGTTTTCATTGGATTTGAATTGTTGAGCTTATATTTTTTCAAAATATCAGAGATGTATTTAGATTGACTAATGAAAGTCCATCTGATAGATTGTTTAACTTGTAAACAAAGGAAGAATGAAAGTTCTCCCATCATGCTCATTTTAAATTCGCTTTTCATCAAATCCTCAAACCTGTCACAGTACTCCTGCCTTGTAGACCCAAAAATAATGTCATCAACATATATTTGGACCAGAAGTATATCATTTTTGTACCTCTTAATGAAAAGAGTTGTATCGACAATACCTTTTTCGAAGTGATTGATCAACAGAAAAGTGGATAGAGTATCATACCAGGCTCTGGGGGCTTGTTTCAGGCCGTACAAAGCTTTATCTAGCTTGTAAACATGGTCTGGAAACTTTGAACTTTCAAAACCTGGTGGTTGCTGGACATAGACCTCTTCCTGGAGTTTGCCATTCAGAAAGGCCGATTTTATATCCATCTAGTAGACCTTGAAACCTTTGTGGGCAGCGTAGGCTAAGAAGATTCTGATGGCTTCTAGCCTAGCCACAGGTGCAAAGGTCTCGTCATAATCGATACCTTCTTCTTGACAATATCCCTTACCAACCAACCGAGCCTTGTTTCTGATGATAATCCCATCTTCATCCTTCTTATTTCTAAATACCCACTTGGTTCCAACGACAGTTTTGTCATTAGGGAGTGGAACCAAGGACCAAACTTTGTTTCTTTCAAATTCCAGAAGCTCCTCTTGCATGGCTTCTATCCAGTTTGGGTCCTCAAGGGCTTCAGAAATCTTCTTCGGCTCAATCATGCTTAGAAAATTTACAAAGAAAGCTTCATTGATTGTGGCCGATCTTGTCTTAACGCCATCTTCAGCAACACCAATAATTTGATGATGGGGGTGATCCTTTGTCCATCTTGTCATGGGAGCATGGACAACAGGAAGGGTCTGTGCTTTTGAAGGGAAAAGTTGAATTTCTGCATCACCAGAGCTCTGTGGATTTGGACCAAGGCTCTGTGGCACACTACTCTGGAGAGTGGCCCCATTGCTCTGCGATGTCCCAGCAGGGCTCTGTGATGGTGGGCTTTCAAAAAGGGAATTTCTTCCAACATGAGTTAACAGGGGTGATGATGGCTCTTGCTCAGGCTCTCTTACATTTGGTTCCTCATTTCTCTGAATTGCACCTGTAGACAGAGAAGTAGATGGTGAAGAATTGGAGGGACCAGTAAGAGACATACCTGTCAGATTCTGTTCAGTTGAATTCTGAGCCAGATTGCCTCTGGTGGTGTCGACAGAGGAATCACCATCATCGAAGAAATCATTGAATAACAAGTTGATATCTTCTTCCCTTGTCTTCGAAGAACTTGACTTTTCATTCTTCTGTGTCCCCTCTGGTGATTTGCAATCAGAGGATCTTGATATATTTTCATCAAAGGACACGTTTATGCTTTCTAGAATGACTCTAGTTCTTGTGTTGTAGACTCTGTAGGCTTTAGAGGTTAAAGAATAACCGATAAAGATTCCTTCGTCTGCTTTCTTGTCGAATTTGCCCAGATTTTCTGTCATTCAGGATGTAGCATTTGCAGCAAAAAACATGAAAATATTTCACGTTTGGCCTTCGGTTATTTATGAGCTCATGAGGAGTCTTTTTAAATCTTTTCACTATTACAACTCTGTTTTGGGTGAAACAGGCTGTTGAGACTGTCTCGGCCCAGAAGTTTATCGGAAGGACAGAACCAGCCAACATAGTTCTGGCTATTTCTACCAGAGTTCTGTTCTTTCTTTCCACTACACCATTCTGTTGTGGAGTTCTGGCAGTTGAGAAGTTCTGGGAGATTCCTTCCTCTGTTAGGTAGGCATCAATTTTGGCATTCTTGAATTCTGTCCCATTATCTCTTCTCAACTTTTGAACTTTGAGGCCTAACAGAACCTGTATCCTTTTCAACAAACTTATCAAAATCTCTGGGACATCAGATTTTACTCTGATGAACTCAATCCAAGTATATCTAGAATATTCATCAATTAGCACAAGAATATACTTCTTACCCGACAGACTTTGCACATAGATTGGACCACAAAGATCCACATGAAGCATATGCAAAGGTCTTGGGCAATTGCGATCACTCATAGTTATGTGTTAAGATCTTTTCATCTTACCCAACTCACAAGCAGAACAGAGATGGTCTTTGTCAAATTTAAGATTAGGCAGACCTTTTACTAAGTTCAACTTTACGAGTTTGTCAAGATTTTGAATATTCAAATGGGCAAATCTTTTATGCCAGAGCCAGGCATCTTCCTTTTTCAAAGACACTAAACAGAGTTTTTCTGTTGTAGATTTTTGGTTTGGATTAAAATTCATTTTGTACAGATTGCCTTTTCTGTCGTCTCTTAAAAGTTTATGACCAGACTCGGAAAGCAACAAAGAACAGTACTTTTTCCTAAAATTGACATCGAACCCATGATCACAAAGTTGACTTATACTGAGAAGATTATGATTTAATCCTTCAACATAAGCAACCTTTGAAACTGAAACACCACCGTTAATTAAAGTACCATAACCTTTAATCTGTCCACCATTATCTCCTCCAAAAGTTACTGCACTTCCCATCTTGTTCTTGAATGAAGTCAGCAGCTCCTTATTGCCTGTCATGTGCCTGGAACATCCTGAATCTAGGTACCAGATCTTCACATGAGGCTTCTGCAAGACAGATTAGTTTTTTTTAGGTACCCATTGCATAATGGGTCCTTTCTTGTTAGGCTTGGGGGTGTTAACAGACTTTCCTGCTGGCTTTCCATCCTGTGATGGTGTGCCAGAGGTTCTTCTCTGTGAATTCTGGACAGTCTTAGGATTTTTCCTTTGTGATGACTGATTCAGAACACAGTGAGGACCGTTCAAATGATTTTGAAGTTTTAACAGAAGTTGAATACAATTGCATTTGATAGAACATGGAGATTGATGCAAATTGTTTTTAATCAAAAACTG
This sequence comes from Saussurea involucrata, assembly GCA_033807775.1. Classification (NCBI taxonomy): domain Eukaryota; kingdom Viridiplantae; phylum Streptophyta; class Magnoliopsida; order Asterales; family Asteraceae; genus Saussurea; species Saussurea involucrata. Next base: position 125,217,739 of record CM066324.1, on the reverse strand, counting down.
TTGGTTTGATGGAGCTTGGTTTTGAAAAACTCTTGGACCAGATGTTTTGACATACATTCTGTCCTGATTTGGCCATTTAAAAATATTGTTCTTTGGAGCAAATTCTTTTGGCAAAAAGTTGTTTCTCTTTTGATTTACAACAGGTGCAGAAATGGGTTGATCAATGACTTTCCATTTACCCTTCTGCTCTGGTGTAAATTTTACTTGATCATAAGCAAAAGGAACTGAGGTGTAGTTTTCATGAAGAATTTTAGCTTTCTCTTTCTTCTACTCTTCTATCTCTTTAGAAGAAAGAAATTTGATACCCTTGTTTTTAAAATCAGGCAGAGGTATAAATCTGGCTTGTTTCTTAAAGAATGAGGCATTTTCAAAAGTTCCAGATTTAACCAATGCTTTCTTTGGTTTGTGCAAACTGGTCTTGGGAGCACAGAAGATTTGCTCATCTACCTCAGAGTCAGAGTCACTGTCAGAGCACAAAAAGTCTCTGGTGGCTCTGATGGAGGTGTTAGACTTTTCAGGTATCTCAGAGATATCAGCTCTGTTAGATTTGAACTTTCGTATCTTTGGTTTTAAAGCATCAGAAGCAGTATTTTATGCAATAACTCTCATCAGATCCTCTTCAAAAGTTGTTCTAACTGTTTCAGAATTAGGAGAGAAGACTGGTGCTTCAGAGTTGAGTTTGCTCTGTGTTTTGGCACAAGAGGATTCTGCAATAGAAGCAACAGACTTCTGTTCCTTGAAAGAGTTGAAGTTGAAGATTTCTTTAGGATCCAGACTCTTAACAGAATCAGGAAATTTTGTCTCATCTCTTCCTTGATCAAGAATGAACTTTTCAGATGGTTTTATAACCTTTTCTTGATCCGCGGAGTCATAGTTGACATTCCTGAAGCTGAGTCTTTTTGCTTTTGAAAAATCTGAGATTTTGGCTCTTTTGAAAACTGAAGTACCAGAGATCACATCTTCCTGCATTTTTCCAAAACAGAAGGCAAAAGGAAAAGATGGCTTTATCCTTCTTTTGTATGGAGCAAGGTCATCAAAACCTAGACCTTGTCTATACTCTTGAGAGTTTATTTTTGTATAGACATTCTGTGTATCCTGGTACTTTTTGATTAAAATCTCCTTTTTCTGTAGGGATTGATGCAAAACCTCCCTTTCTCTCTGAAAATAATCTTTTAAAGCAACAGAGTTTAATCTCTCATTTTCAGATTTAACTACCTCTTCAGCTTTTTGCTTCAACTTATCTTCAAATTCCTTGACCTTTTTCAGAAAAAGAGTTTTCTTTCTGTTTTTGTAAGAACTCTAGCTCAGACTTTTCTTTAAGGATTTCTTCCTTTTCCTGTTCCAAGAGAGTTTTCTCTCTCTTGTAAAAGGATAGATCCTTCTGAGCTAGCTTTCTTAGTTCTTTCTCCTCAGAGAGTTTTTGCTTTAAGAGTTGAAGCTCCTCTGTTAATAAGGACACATGCATTTCTAACTCAGAGTCAGACTTGGATTCAGAAGTGGAACATACCTTGACACTGGGTTTGGTGGTCTCCAACGTTCTGTCAGTTGGCTCTGTTACGGTAAGAGCGTATGCATTCTCTGGTGCATCTACTTCTGTCGTCTTCTCTGGTAACTCTCCGGTCATCCAATCAGTTACAACTTCCACACTTGTATCATCAACAGCAACTCCACAGAAATTGGCTTGCTCTGGTTCATCATTAGAGGACGAGTCAGAGATCCAATTCTCCATCTCAGCAACGTAGCTTCTTTCTCTGTAATTGTATTTATACTTGTTTTTGTAGTAATCTTGGTCTTTTACCAATTTACCTCTACAATTAGCAGAGAAATGGCCTGGTTTGCCACATCTAAAGCAACGTCCATCATTCTGGTTGACGGGTTGGGCAGCATCAGTTTTCTGTGGAACTGGTGGATTGTACTTCTGTTGTGGTCTATTCTCTGGTGTAGCTCTGTTCTGTTGATGAGGTGCAGCATAACTTATTTTCTCGTCTTTCTCTTCTCTCTCGTACCTTCCTCTTCTGTCAAATACTTTGTTACCAAATATCTTGTTAAATTTTTGAGTTATTAACGCAAGAGATTTAGCAAAAGCATTAATGTCATCATCTTCATTAGATGAACTTTCTTCTTCATTATCACTTTCAGCAACTAGACTCTTCTTCCCCTTTTTCTTCACAAATTTCTCTTTCTTTTTCTCTCTGCTACAACTCTCTCTGTTGGATTTTCCCTCGGTGGCATTCTTTGAATCATATATCAAAGCTATTGGACCTGCAATGGTGGATTTGCCTTTTTGTTTGACAACATCCTTCTCTTGTGCAGCAAGAGTGCCATACACATCAGTAAGAGACCATGCATCCAAATCTTGGTTGGCTTGTAAGGACATGGACAGATTTAACCATTCATCATTTAAACTTTTCAGGAACAGAACATTGTTATCTTCCTTCGACCTAACAACCCCACATTTTTTACATTTGTTTATCAACACATTAAATCTGTTGTAGGTTTGTTGTAGGGTTTCCTCAGGAAGTGCCTTGAAATCATTGTATTCATTAATACATTGGGTCCTTCTGTTCTTTTGGGTTTTGATGCCACCCTCAAGTTGATTAAGAAGTTGATCCCATATTTCTTTAGCAGTAACACATGAATATAGTTCTTGAAATATATCGTTCGGAATGGCCATAATCAGAAGCCCAACTGCTTTAAGGTCATTTTCCATTTTCAGAGTCTCTTCTTCGGTAAACCCGGTGGTTTTAACTTTGAGCGAGCAGGAATCTCAGCAGTTGTTTGTGTTGCAGGTACACGAGGGATCAAAACCATAGGTTGGAATGGTCCACTTGTGACAGATCACATTAAATCTTTGTCTATTCCATCGAGAAAGTTAAGCATCCTAATCTTCCATTGAGGATATTCATCTCTCAGAAGAGTAGGAGGTTTGGTCAGAGACCCAGCAGTGTAAATGGCATTGATGTTGTTATTAGCCATTTTGCAGAAAACATAGTATAACGGTTTCAAAAGACTTTGAAAGAGTTTTAAACTTAAAGTAAGTGAATAGTAACCAATTGAACAGTAACTTGAGTTGAGAAGATGTTTAAACAAACTAGAAAACTTTAAATAGTAATAACTGAACTCTGAAAACTTGTTTTGAACAATAATCAGTAAAAAACAGAGTATGTTTTGAAGCTTTTGACACACAGACACAATCAACAACTATGAATCAACCTTGGTAGATTGGATCGTTTGATTTAAGCAAATCAAAGGAGCTCTGATACCAACTGTAGGTTCCCAGATTCACGTTGCATCACATTAATGGTAAGAAATAGACAGCGGAAGCATAATAAATAAAGCCATTAAACTGTCAGTGATTGTGTAATTATAATGTAACTGTGAGTATCAAATATAGAACAGTAATAATGATAACAAGATCAAAATATAAAAAGTTGCTCGTATATTGATAATGAATAACACCAAGAACACGTTTAAGTGTGTATTCTGAAATCTCACAGGGGACAATATCGTACGGAGGTAGTGCTATGGAATACTGCAGTGTGTGCTCTAACAATTGTGGAAAACTATTCTTCCAAAAGCTTACAATCGTTTGTTCCACTACCTCTCTATTTATAGCATAATAAAGTGACAAACAGTGTACTATCAAACCCTGGAATGACACGTGTAAAGTGTGTCTCCTTCCATTAGGGCATACGTGGAAAGTATGGAAACATGTCTGACACTTGGAGATTTCTACGAGACTTAGGCTTCATAGTGGTCTTTGGTTCACCAGAGCTCTTGCGCAAGAGCTCTGTTGATCTTCTGTTATGAACAGTTCTTCTGGTCGACTGAAGAGATCTTCTGCCAGAGCTCTGTTGAGCTCTGTTGGTTCACCAGAGCTCTGTTGTGCTCTGATGGTCTTCTTGTTGATCTTCTTCTGAGTCTTTTGTTGCTCCTCTGAAGACCAATGGTCTTCAGACTTGATAATATTTTCAATACTTTTACATGACAGATACTTGGGGCTAACATTATCTATTGTACCTTTGGTGTATCCAGAATTAAGCAGATGAATAGTTAGAGTCTCATACCATGCCCTTGGAGCTTGTTTCAGACCGTATAGTGCTTTGTCCAAAACGTAGACATGGTTTAGATATTTTGGATCTACAAAACCTTCAGGTTGACTTACATATACCTCTTCATGAAGTATTCCGTTTAGAAAAGCAGACTTGACGTCCATTTGAAATACCTTCATGCTTTTATGTGCGGCGTATGCAAGAAAAATTCTGATGGCTTCAATCCTTGCTACTGGTGTGTAGGTTTCATCATAATCTATTCCTTCTTGTTGATTATAACCTTTTGCAACCAGTCTTGCTTTGTTTCTAACTATAATTCCTGCTTCATCTTTCTTGTTCCTAAAGACCCATTTAGTTCCAACAATGGTCTTGTCTTTAGGACGCTTCACCAAATGCCAAACCTCGTTGCGCTTAAACTCATTTAACTCCTCTTGCATAGCATTTATCTAATCTGGATCTTGGAGTGCTTCACATGCTTTCTTGGGTTCTAACGAGCTTAGAAAGTTGACATACAAACATTCATTTGTAGTCGCAAATCGTGTCTTCACACCATCCTTGATGTCACCAATAATATCTGCAGGAGGATGTGCTCTTGTCCATTTGTGTGTACTAGGGAGTGTTGGAATTTCTGCACGAGTGTTGGTTGAGTCATTTTCATCCAAGACTGCAATAATTTCGTTGGTTGATTCAGCTGAAGGTACATGAGTCGGTTCAGGTATTTGAACTTCTTGTATTTGTATATCATGTGTAGAAACCTCCGATGGTGTATTTTCTGAAACCGGAACTTCAGGTTGAATTTCAGGTTCAGAAACTGGAACAGTTGTGGGTTCACTCGGAGTTTCGTTAGTTGCACCAGAAGTACTTGCACCGACATCTTCAGATGGACCGGAGAAATTGACACTCGTTTGTTGTGAAGTTGCATTTACGGATATGATAGGTGGTTCCATATCTGCACAATAATCCATAAACGCATCATGAAACAACAAATCTAACTCTTTAGTATTATTATTATTTAATACCGAATTAGAAAACTGTTTTGGCACAGGTTCTACTCCTTTTTTAGTAGAAGCTTCAGGTTGTTGTCCGAGTCCTGAACCGTTTTGTCCAGAAGTCAAAGTCACATTCTCGTCAAACGTTACATTGATGCTTTCGATGACTGACTTTGTGCGATAGTTGTAGATTCGGTATGCTTTGGAATTCAAGGAATAACCAATGAAAATTCCCTCATCATCTTTGACTTGGAATTTTCTAAGGTGTTCACGATATTTTAGCACAAAACATCTGCATCCAAAAACACGCAAAAATTTGATGTTAGGTTTGCGATTATTAATTATTTCATATGCAGTTTTATGAAGACGTTTATTAATAATTGTCCTGTTTTGAGTAAAGCATGTTGTGGAAACTGCTTCAGCCCACAAACTTGGTGGAAGACCCGAAAAACAAGCATTGTTCGAGCTGCTTCTACAAGAGTCCGATTCTTTCTTTCAACCACTCCATTTTGTTGTGGAGTAATTGGTGCAGAAAAGTTGTAAGAAATGCCAACAGATTCAAGAAAAGATTGTAGCGTTGCATTCTTGAATTCAGTTCCGTTGTCACTCCTTATCTTTTGAATTGGACGTTGTAGAAGAATCTAAATCTTTTTGATGAATTTGATGATCAACTCAAGTGCTTCAGATTTGAGTCGTAGAAAATCCAACCAAGTGTAGTGCGAGTACTCATCAATCATAACTAATATGTACTTCTTTCCTCCCATTGATTGAGTCCTCATCGGGCCACAAAGATCAATGTGAATTAGTTCCAGAGGGTTGTTACCGTTGGACTAAGTTTTGGACTTGTGAGAGACGTGTTTCATCTTTCCCATTTCACAAGTCGGACAAATAGAAACTTTGTCAATCTTCAATTTAGGGAGTCTTGAAACTAATCCATCAATTCTGAGCTTGTTGATGCTTCGAAAGTTTTGGTGAGACAGTCTTCTATGCCACAACCAACATTCATCTTGAGAAGCTTTCGACACAAGACATACTTGATTTGAAGCAATAAGACTTGCAAAATCAGTGATATATAGATCTCCGCATCGTTTTGCTCTGAAAATTTCTGACCATTTCTCATCCACAACATAGCAGAACTTCTTATCAAATATAACCTTACAGTCCTTGTCGTAAAACTGACTTATGCTGAAAGATTATGCCCTAAATCTTCTACATACAGAATCTTCTAAATTGACATTGAATCATTCTTCAATGTTCCATAACCTCGAACGTAACCCTTTGAGTTGTTGCCAAAACCCACCGATTCGCCAGGATGTACAGTAAAATCATGCAATAAGTGCTTGTACCCAGTCATGTGTCTTGAAGCTCCCGAATCAATGACCCACACATGACGGTCTTGTAAAAGAAAATTACCTCATCTTAGGTACCCATATCAGTATGGGTCCTTTGTTGTTAGTACGCACCAGTTTGTTTATCTCAGTTGATGAACCTTGAATTTTACCTTTAAAAGTAAGTTCATTTTGTGAATTTGGTTTGTTTACTTGATCTTTGGAAATCCATTTCCAAACCATATTCACCTCAACTGAAACCGAACATTCTTGCAAATTTATTAGCTGAAGATTTTAAAGAAGAAGGTGAAGTATTAGACTTTTTGTTTTTAGGAACACTATTATTTATCTTGAAATAGTTGTCCCAACATTGAGCACAATGTATTCTTCTTTTAGCTTGTGTCAACAATTTAGAATCTAAAATTGCGGAATTTTTATTGCCACAAGCATTGTAAACATTACGTGAATGTATACAACTTTTATTCAAAGAAAAACATTTCTCAGCATCGGTACTCCTATTCTTGCTTTTTGCAACACGCTCCTTCAAATCCACGCACTTTTCTTCATCCATTTCAGAAGAAGAAGAAGACGAACTGTTAGAACCCTTAGAGTTAGAAGAATCATTCGAACAAGAATTAGATTTGGTTCCGGATGATTCTCCTTTCTCATAAGTACTGTGTTCCTTCTCATTTGAATCTGAATTAGACTCAAACAAAGAATTATTAAAGCATACAAATGATGATTCTTTTGTCTTAAGATTCATTCCTTTGAAATAACATTTTTCTTTTGCTTTGGCCGAACTTGATGTTTTAGACTGATCTGTTGATTCACATTGATTTGAACATTTTTTACAAGTATTTGAATCTTTAGACTTTGATACTTCAAATAATTGGGATTCAAGATTTCGAATATCAGTCCAAAGTTTAGAATTAACTTTTAGACTTTGATCTAAATCCATTCCAATATGTTCATTATCATCTTCTAATTTTTCAACTTGTAATTTTAACTCATAAATTTGATTTTCTAAGTCAACAATCTTTATCAATGCGGAATCTAGATCAACAAATTCAGAAACGGTTTCTTGAACAAACTCATTTTTGTTATAATCTGATTTAATATTTGACTCCTTTTCTTTACAAGGTTCAGACTTAACAAATTCAGGTTCATTGATTTCGGAATCGGTACATTTATCCACATATTCATTTGAAAATAGTAAATTAAATTCAGTTGATTCAACCTTTTTGGTTTTCTAACTGAAATTTGTTGTATTGAATCTAGGTTTTTCATCCGAACCTTTATCCGTCTTATCTTTATCTTTATTAGAAACCGGAGTTGAAGTATTAGATTTAACAAAAGTTCTTGATATTGGAGGTATTTCTTTTTTAATAGTTTCCTTCAAACCTTCACCCAATTTTTCAATTGTGTAAAGATTTTCAGGTGCTTTCTTTAGAACCTCAACATCCGATAATCCTAGTCCCATTTTTAGATTAAAAAATCAAGTATCTTTTGGGTTACTAGTTATTAATTTTAGAGTTTGCTCACTCTGACCTCTTTTATAATTCAACTCTTCAAGTTCTTTAATCTTTGCAAAAGCTTCTATTCTTTCTTCAGAGAGAATCTTAATTTTAAATTGACAATCTATATTTTCATCACTTATATCTCTCATTTTCTTCTTCAATTCAGAAATTTCAGATTCAACCTTTTTAACTTTTGTTCTAATAACCTCTTTTTCTTTTTGTCTATCTTCGGCTAAGCATTTATAAAGAAGTGCCTCATCGTGATATTTCAACATTGAACTTTTTTCAGTTTCAAGTTTCTTTTGAACTTTTTCAAAATTCTTTTCAAGTTCAGATATCACGAGTCGCATTTCTTCATATTTAGAGTCTTCAGTTTCAGAATCATTATCAGAATTATCAGAATTATCAGAATTATTAGAAGAATAAAGAGATGATACCTCGGATTCCTTGTCATCTTCATCCATTTTTGCCATTAAGCTGTACTTTACTTCGGTAAAGTGAGCTTCTTCATCATCAGAGGAATCAATCACCCAGATTTCTTCTTCGGCGTTAATTGTCTTTCCATTTTCTTTCGCCTTTTCCAAGTGTGCTTTCCTCTGATAATATTCAGAATCCTTTACTTTCCTTTGCTTACAATCTCTAGCAAAGTGACCGGGCTTTCCGCAGTTAAAACAGTTTCTATCATCTTTATCCTTTTTTTCCTTCTTTTCCCTTTTCTATTTTTTCTCCTCTTTCTCCTCTTTCTCTTCCTCTTTGTTCTCATACTTCTTCTCAAATCTCTTGTATTTGTTAGCTTTGTTATATTCAGGTTTAGTCTTTGAATAGAATTTCTTCCTACCAAACCTATTTTGAAATCTATTGGTTAACAACGCTAACTTTTCACCAATATCAGTCATATCGTCTCCAAAACTGTCACTTCCATCATCATCAGAACATTTCTTTTTCTTGCTGAAATCAGACATCAAAGCTTTTGTCTTCAAAACTCCACTTTTCTTCTGTTCACTTAGAAGAGCTAAAGATTCTTCCACCTTTTTGTTCTTTTCCTTTACCTCTGTCACCTTGTCTTCGTGTTGACCAAGGATGCTGAAAATGTCGGTCAACTTTTCATCGTCCATGTCCCTTGACATTTGAAGCTGATTAGAGTAAGAATCCCACTCAGGTAGAAGATTCTTCACAAACTTGTAATTGATTTCCGATTCTGATTTGTCAACTCCATTCCTTCGTAGATCATTGAGAATAATGGTGTATCGGTTGTAAGTATCCTTTAACGATTCACCATCTTTTGCTTTGAAGCCTCCATAAGCATTGATACTTTGATTTCTTTTAGTCTTTAGAGATTTTGATGAACCTTCAAACTGCCTTTCAAGCTCATCCCATATTTCCTTTGCCGAATCATGACTATCTACACGATTGTAGATATCGTTAGGGATAGCCATGGTCAAATAGGTCAATGCTAATTCATCAATTGCTATCTTTTCTTTATCAGTTTCATTGTAAAACATGTACTCCTTTTCAATTCTCCTTGGAGCAACGTATTGACTTGTAGCAGTTTCAGCTTGACCACTAACTTCCATATATGGTTTGTGTGGACCATTTTTGATTGAGGTCATTAAATTTCTATTCTGATGATTTAAGAACTGAACCATTCTTTGCTTCCGTTGGAAATATTCTTCCACTAGTAGAACTGGAGGTTTAGACTTAGATCCCATATTTAGCAACTCTCTCGACATCTTTAATATTTCTAGAAATTGATCTTCCAGAAAATCAAGCAGAAAGTGTAAAAAAACATTTACACTTAGAATTAACTGTTCAAAAATTCAACATTGTAGTCACAATTCGGATGCAACTAACACACACCAACTCGGATGAACAAGGATCCGAAACCAGCAGATCTCGGACTGAACTGATCTTGATCCGAATTCTTAACAATTCGGATTGTCCTTAATGCGAAATGATCACAACTCGGATGGAGTTTCATCCGTAACGAACACAATTCGGATGATATTTGATCCGAAATCACTACAACTCGGACTTAACAAGATACTAAATCAATTTGGACTTAGTTGAATGCGAGATCGCCACAAATCGCATTAATGCTGATCCGAAATCAACACAATTCTGATGAATCTGATGCGAATTCAACTCAATTCGGATTGACCTGATCCGAATCCAACACTTGAATGATCCGAAATCACTTTGAATGATCCGAAATGAGGATGAAAGATCCGAAATGAGGATGAATGATCTGAGTTCTCCACTTAAAACCCAAAAATACTAAATATGCCATAACATTTTCAATTCTTGATCAATTGAAATGAAATTTGCACAAACTTGTTCGAAATCAGATTCCACACATTTTCTTAGTTGATCACAAATCCTAATTCGATCAATTTAATCGAATTAAGATGGAAGACAGCAAAGATTTGTTTTTTGAACAAACAGGTACAAATTCGTCAAAAAGATGATTTATGTGCTGTATTTTGCAAAGATCCTTGAATTAAGAATGATCAGGGACGAAAACAATGGTGTCAAGAATCAATCCAAAAGATCAAAAAAATGGTAGAAATGCTGAATTCAGATGAACAGTAGTCGATGAACAGTATCAGATGGATGATCCGAGTTCTTCATGAATCTTCATGAACAGTGTAAAACTTTTCTGATTTGGTTCTGAATCTGCTTGAATCTTCTGTTTGTGCTCTGATACCAAATGATAAGTCCCAAATCTAGCAATCAAACACAATCAGATCTAGAGAGAGAGAAAGTCATTCATCTATTAATCTTGAAAGTACAAATGACATCAAAAGTTGTGATTTACAAAGAAAGACTTTCCTTATATAGTAGAGTATGACATGCCCATACCTCATACTGGAAAGTATAAACAGTACAAAGGATTATCTGCCTGATAACTACAATATTGCTCTAACACGGACAACGGGACGGAGTTCAAGAACCAGACCGTGAACGAATACCTGACATCCGTCGGTATTTCGCAGAACTTTTCCGCCGCACGGACTCCTCAGCAAAACAGAGTGGTAGAACGGAGGAACCGTACCCTAGTCGAGGTTGCTCGCACCATGCTGTCACAATCAAAGCTTTCATTATTTCTCTGGGTTGAAGCGGTTGCAACTGCCTGCTATACGCAAAGCCGCTCCATCATCAACAAGCGGTTCAACAAGTTGCCGAACGAGATCAACAACAACAGCATCCCGAACATCAAGTACTTCCATGCGTTCGGGTGCATATGCTACGTCTTAAACGACAAAGATGATCTCAGGAAATTCAGCCCGAAGGCAGACGAGGAGTATTCATCGGATACTCGATGCAGGCTAAGGCTTATCGCGTTAACAACAAACGGACAAAATTCGTCATCGAAAGCGTAAACGTGACCTTTAACGAAGCTGCATATTTGGTTTCTGAACAAATCAGCTCAGAACCCGCTTTAACTGGTGTGTTAGCTTCCAAACAACATAGTTCGGGATCTAACCTAGTAAATCCAAATAATGCATCTACGTCAAACTCACATCTTTCTGATTTATATTTACTGTTTCAACACTTTCACGATGAATTTTTTAATTTACCTAACCCTCTCACTATTGTGCAACCTAGGAATGAAGTCGCTCAAATCGACAACTCGATGAACCTTTCTGGTCTGCCGCCATCATCGAGCAATCAAGTCACTTCCCTGGAATCTCCCCAGACCTCAACGGACACTACAACGGAAACTACAACGGAAACGGAAACTCCATCAGAGGAAACCTGCACCAATTCCGGAGATCACTCCTGAAGATTCGTCCTCCACTACTCGCAATGATCTACTCCCGACTTCTTCGGAACCGGTCGTAGATCAACCATCGACGAATCCCATTCCAACTCCTTCGAGAAACCGCCCGTCATCACTTATAGCAGTACAAGACCTTCCATCCGGTGAGTACGTGGATCCGGACACATCTTATGCCACTCAACAACCGCTTCCACATACCACCAAGTGGACTTGAGCACACCCTCTCCATCAGATCATCGGTGATCCTTCCACCCGGTTCAAACACGAGGTGCATCGGCCAACTTTTGCCTGTACTCTGGCTTTCTGAGCAAGATCGAGCCAACGACCATCTCTGAAGTCCTTTCGGACCCTGACTGTGCAAGAAGAGCTCAACCAATTTGAAGCTCTGAAGGTATTGTGTCTCGTCACACGTCCTGCACACAAGACGATCATCAGAACTAAATGGGTGTTCAAGAACAAGAAGGACAAAGACGGCATCGTTGTTCGCAACAAGGCACGTTTCATGGCCAAAGGATACCGCCAGCAAGAGGGGATCGATTATGATGAGTCATACGCTCCGGTAGTGAGAATCGAGGCAATTCGGATGTTTCTTGCATACGCCGCACACAAGAACTTCACGGTCTTCCAGATGGATGTGAAGACCGCATTTCTAAACGGTGTCATCAAGGAAGAGGTATATGTATCGCAACCGGATGGGTTCGTGAACGACAAGAAGCCTAATCATGTCTACATCCTAGACAAGGCACTATACGGACTGAAGCAAGCTCCACGCGCCTGGTATGACGCTCTAAGTTTTTAATAAAATCATGTTTTTTAGAAGGTAAAATTGATACAACCCTGTTTATTAAAAATGAAGAAGGTCACATCATTTTAGTTCAAGTATATGTCGATGACATAATTTTCGGTTCCACAAACCCACGGTACTGTAAGAACTTTGCCAAACTAATGGGACAATATTTTTAAATGAGTATGTTGTGTGAGTTAAAAAATTTCCTCGGTCTTCAAGTTAAACAACTGTCGACCGAGATCTTCATAAATCAGGCTAAGTACATCCAGGACATTCTTCAGAAATACCAGATGGAACAGTCCTCACCAATGAAAACTCCCATGGCACCCAGTACGAAGTTACACGCTGATCTTAACGGAAAGGATGTGGACACCAGAACGTATCGATGAATGATAGGTTATTTGATGTACTTAATGGCAAGTAGTCCAGATATTATGTTTGCAACATTTTTATGTGCCCGTTTTCAGTCAAAACCCAAAGAGTCTCACTTAATTGCTGTAAAACGAATTTTTCGTTATTTAAAAGGTACTACTGATCTTGGCTTGTGGTATCCAAAAGACACAGGTTTTGAGCTTTCAGCATATTCAGACGCGGACCACGTGGGCAGCATGCTAGATCGGAAGAGCATATCGGGACACGTGCAATTCTTGGGCGACAGTTTGGTGAGTTGGGCATCCAAGAAGCAGCAGTGCGTCTCTACATCGACTGCTGAGGCGGAATGCGTCGCCATCGCGAGCTGCTACTCGCAAGTCATCTGGATAAGAACCCAACTCAAGGACTACAGCTTCACATACACCAAAGTGCCCATCTACCGTGACTCAAAGAGCGCCATTGCAATATCGAGCAATCCGGTCCAACATACAAAGACGAAGCACATAGACGTTCGGTACCATTTTATCAAGGATCGCGTTGAATGAGGTACAGTTGAACTCTATTTTGTTAATACAGAACATCAGTTAGCAGACCTATTTACAAAACCCTTGGACGAAAAACGCTTTAATTACCTTGTGTCCATGCTTGGTATGCTAAACCTGAAGATTTGACCGCCTCGTGCACCCGATACAAGTTCCATACACCTACGAGGAACTGTGTTAGTGTTCAAATTCTATGTTGTATTCAAGTTGAGGGACTCATTTTGTAACTTTTCAATCTAAGTATAAATAGCTTAGATATGCTTACATATTAAGTACAACACTTACAATTCAAATATCATTCCACTGTAAACTCTCTCTACTTTGTAACTCATTCTTTTGAAGATCAATGAGAGATGGATTTTGTGCATTCTAGTTTATGATCATATTACTTGTATCTGGGATCACAAGTGGTATCAGAGCAAGCAGATTCAGCGATTTGTGAAGAAAATCTTGAAGAAATTTAGGTATTTTTGGAAATTTTCAGACTTCACATCATTCTGTGAATTTGGATGTGTTTTGGCTGAAGAATTCATCTCAGATTTGTTCGAATTAGTGTTCTGAATCAATTCATGCAAAGAAACAGAATCAGATTACGAATTTTGAAGGATTTCGGTGGATTTTTGAAGGTTTTTTGAAGTTTATTGTGTCAGATCGAAAATGATGCTTCTGATGTTTTCTTGGTGGTTCTTCCTGAACAAAAGGTGTTCAGATTGAGTGTGCAAACCTACTTACGAAGTTTCAAGTCATTCGGATTTGATTTGAGTGAGTTAGGGTACTTAGAAGATTTTGGATATTCGACATTCATAACTGTCGTACGAAGTTGTGTTCTTGTGTTCATAACTTTCGTACAAAACTAGCACTCATAACTGTCGCATAATTTTTGAACGACTTCACATTTTTGTTGGATAAGAAGCGACCGACAGTTACTGTTCATAAGCTCAAGTCGTACAAGTCTCATACGACAGTTGGTCAAAGTCGTACACCGTATTGTCAGACAGTTACTATACATATTTCTTGTCATACATAGTTTGTCCGACTACTACTGTTCACACTGCTAGTGGTACACTACACATCCGACAATTGTCCGATTACACTTTGCCTGACAATTGACAGTCTTCACATTTTTCTTATCTGTTTAAAGATCAAACAAGTAATTTTTCAAGATGATGAGAAATGATATTATGAACTCTTAGGGAACGGATTCTAGACCTCCAATTTTAATTCAAAGAGAATATGAGCAGTGGAAGGAAAGATTTGAGGATTTTATAGAGCGACAACAAAATGGGTTAAACTTGTTAGATTCGCTAAGAAAGGGTCCGATGAAACCTGTGTATGCAATTGTTCAAGCTCCGAATACACAAAACACATCTCCTAAATTGATTCCTATATCTGAGTATACCATTGACCAGAAGGCTAGATATGATGCAGATAAAAAGGCTAGATCTTATCTAATCATGGGGACACCGAATGAAGTTTTCAACAAGATCGACAACTTTAAAGATAATGCTAAAAGCATATGGGATCAGTTTGAGAAAATGTTGCAAGGGTCTGAGATCGACAATCAAATGAAAACCACTTTGTGCATAAACAGATATGAAGAGTTTATAGCTAAGGAGGATGAGACACTTTATCAGACTTATGACAGATTCATAATTTTACTCAATGATCTTAGCAAGAACAAGATCTACAAGGATTTGATAGAGATAAATGTCAAGTTTTTTAGCATCTTACAACTAGAGTGGAAGAGTGTCTCTAGAAAAATGAAACAAAATCCTAGACTTTCTACCATGCCATTACACGAACTATATGAGACCATGCAACAAGATGAAGAGGAGATAGAAGAGAAGAAAGAGAAAAATAGTAAGAAAAAGAAGAAAGAAATCTCTTCAGAACCAATTGCACTTCAAGCTGAGATGCAAAAAAGCAGTTTTATGTCTGATGATTTGGGGATATTTGACACGGGTTACCAGGGTAATGTTTCTGATGATGGTGCCGAATTAGAGCAAGCGATGATATTAAACACTAGGCATTTTCAGAAAAGGTTCTACAAAAATCCTTCTTCAAACAACCTAAGATACACTTCTGGTTCAAGAAGGATTGAGAATAACAGTTATGAGAGGAAACCTTTTGGAGAACAAAGGTTTGAGAATGTGGATAAGAGATCAGAGAAAGCTGAGGGAAAGAAGGTGTTTGAGAATGCGGAGAAAAGGTTTGAAGAAAAGAAGTTGGTTGAGGCTCAAAAGTGTTATAACTGTGGAACTCCCGGTCACCATGCTAAGGATTGCCGGAAGAAAGTTGTTAAGCATTCTGATTACTACAAGCAAAAGTTGTTGTTGGCCAAACAGAAGGAAGATGGAATAGCACTCCTGGTTGAAGAAGAATATTGGCATAACCAATCAGATGATGAGGCAGAAAAGGAAGAACATGCCAACATGTGTCAAGCAGAATTTAATTCTGATAATGAGGATAATTCTGACACTACAACACACGTAAATTCTTTTCCCTTACCTGAACTGGTAGATCATGAAGTAACTACTTTGCGTAATGAATTATCTGATACACAAAATAAATGAGCTTTTTCAGAAAATGAAAATGCTAGTTTATTACGTGAAATCGAGAACATGGTACCAAGTGTTCTAGCATTAAGAGAAAATCTAGAAAATGAAAGGAAGAAAAATAATGACTTAAAACAAAAGATTGATGATGTTGAACTTGAGAAAGAAGAAAAATGTTCAGAAATTAAAACTCTCATGGTTCAACATAATCAATTTGAAACAGAAAAGACAATCATTGATTCTCAATTATCTGAATTGAACAAACAAGTCCAAGAGTTAGAAGCAAGGAATAATGAAAGTGAATTCTCTTTGACAAATCTTTCAAATCAAAATACAGAGTTTTGAACAAAATTGAAGATTTGGAAAAGAAGTTGTATTTGAGAGGCCAAACAGACCAAACAATTCATTTGAACAAGCCAAGACTTGTAAGTTCTGTCAATAAGTACTGGGGACTTGGTTACGAAAACCCCAAACATTTGGCCAAAGAAATCTTTACATTACCAACATTGTATGATTTTAAATGTCTAAGATATGCAAGATATTGGCCCGAGTTTGAAATTCCTTGGACAAGTGAAAAGGAAACTTTAGAAGAGGAATCGATAAAAAAGGTCATCAACAAAACATATACAACTTCCATTTTGTTATACTCGAGAGACTGAGAAAACTCTAAATAATCCAAAGGGAACACTTTCAAACAATTATTTTGATATCTATGCTACAAATCCAAACACCGAACAAGTTTTTGAAGCTAAAAGATATGTTCCAACGTTGGTTCTAGAAGGGATAATTTGTGAACTTGAAATTTCCATTCTAGAACAAAGAATCAAATTTGAATTTGAAAAGGACCTCCTTTCAGCTGTTTATTCAAATAGCTTTAAGGAACTTTCTTCTAGTTTCAAAGATGAGGTGGAAAAGGAGACTGTTATTATTGAAAAATCTTTGATTAAAAAGTTTTCTGTTTCATCAAAAGCCACTTTTGATGCTAAACAGAAAGTTGATCAAAAATGTCTCCAACTTTCTAAGAAAGTGATGGATCTTGAGAATATTCTACTCTCTGAGCATACACAATTTGAAAGTGAAAAGGTCAATTTCATAAATGAAACAAATTGTTTCGAGAAAAAGATTTATGAACTCTCTCAAAATATCATGATATTAGAAACTGAATTAGAAAAGGAAAGAAATTCTTTCAATGATAAAAGAAAAATATCTGATAATGTGAATGTTTTAAATCTTGAACGCGAACAATTTGAAAATGAAAAGTTGCATTTGAAATTGAAAGACAGTCATTTGAAGAGAAAATAATTGAGCTTTCTCAAGAAGTGACTGAATTAGAAAAAGAATTGGCAAAAGAACGAAGAGAATATGCTTTTAAAACATGGTCTAAATCTGCTTCTAAATTGAATTTTGAAGTTCACAATGTCGATTCTGATTCTGATTGTGATTTTGTGCCTAATAATAATGTTTTCCAAACCAAGTCAAAGCCAAAGGAAACTGACAAAGGAAAAGATTGTTCATTTGATTTCACAAAGAAGCTTCCGGACCATACAGATTTTATTGTTACAGATGAAAAACCTTCAAGTATTTTTTGTAAAGGTGAGTGTTCGAACACTAAGAAACACCTTTAGAGAAAAGAAAGAAGGGTAAAAAGTCAAAGTTAACTCAAGTTCAATGTTCTAAAGGTTCTAATTCTAAATCTTCTGTTGTTTCAGATAATCTTGTGAATGGAAAGGCGAAAGTGCAAGAATGGCGGGTAAAGCAAACAAAGTCCGAATCAACCAAACAGAATGTTAACACAGTAGTTTTACAAAGAATAAACAATTTGGTGCGAGTAACATTCTTTTGTAAAATCTTACAAGAGTTACTCTAAAGACCAGTTGTTGAGTTTTAAAAATGGTGAATGTTTTTGTTATGTTTGTGGTTGTGACAGTGTGTTTGCTATGCCTGGCTCTTGTTGTTGGGACAATTCTTATTTTGTTCCAAACATTCCTAGAAAGTCAAATTTGCGGAAAAAGAAGAAGTCGCCAAATTCTAAAACAGTGACTTCGCAAACTAACCAAAAAGGACCCAATTTTAAGTGGGTACCTAAAAATGTTTAAATCTGGTTGATGCAGAAAAATAAGTTATGGTACTTAGATTCGGGATATTCGAAGCATATGACAGGGAAAAGACACATGTTATCTAATTTTGTTGAAAAAGATCTTGGTCGGGTGAGATTTGGAAATAATCAAGTTGCTCCAATTAAGGGTTTTGGAGACATCGTTCAAGATAATCTCGCAATAAAGAAAGTCAACTACGTTGAAAGACTGGAACACAACTTATTCAGTATAGGACAGTTTTGTGATAAAGATTTGGAGGTGAATTTTAAAAAGAAAAGATGTTGTGTCAAGACTGAGGAGGGAACAAACTTCTTGTTGGCACTCGAAAGTCGAATCTTTACGCAATCAACTTGTCTATTGTTCAGCCGAATAGTGAAGTGTGTCTCCTATCGAAATCTTTGGATCAACAAAGTTGGTTATGGCACCGACGATTATCGCATCTGAATTTCCGATATATTCAGAAGCTGGTTTTAGGGGAATTAGTTCGGGGGCTTCCAACTTTGAAATTTAATGCTAAAAATTTATGTGATGCGTGTGAGAAAGGGAAGATGAAGAGGGTTCCTCATAAGCCTAAACATGAACCTACAACAAAGAACATACTTGAACTTTTACATGTGAATTTGTGCGGTCCAATGAAAACCGAAAGCATAAGTGGGAGGAAGTATGTCTTCGTAGTAGTTGATGATTTTTCAAGATACACATGGGTTAAGTTTCTTCGTTCGGAAGATGAAACTTCAGAACTTCTGATTAGTGTTATCAAGTCAGCTCAAAACAATATGAAGATATCAGTTAAAATCGTCCGTTCGGATAATGGTACAGAATTCAAGAATAGAGTCCTAGGTGACTTCTATGAGTCAAATAGGATTATTCAACAATTTTCTGCTGCCAGAACTCCCGAACAAAACGGTGTTGTAGAACGACGCAACAGAACGTTAGTCGAATCTGCGAGAACTATGTTGGCTTATTCAAGTCTACCTCTCTTCTTATGGGCCGAGGCCGTGGCAACCGCATGTTATACTCAAAACCGTTCAGTCATACACCTCCGGTTTGGTAAAACCCCATATGAAATTATGAACAACCAGAAGTCTAGTATAAAACATTTTCGTGTTTTTAGATGTAGATGTTATGTCTTGAACGATAAAGATCAATGGAAAAAGTTCGGTCCAAAGGCGATTGATGGTATCTTCGTTGGATATTCTTTCTCAGCGGATTCATACCGGATATACCTGAAGCAATCCAGATCAATCATTGAAAGTGTTAATGTCAAATTCGATGAACATCACGAATTGGTTTCTGTTCAAAACAGTTCAGAACCCGTCATAACCAGAATTTTAGCTTCTGGACATCTTAGTTCAGAACCTGTTCCAACATCTAATCAGGATCAACATTCAACCTCTAAATCTCATTTAACTGATCTTGATTTATTATTTGACGAATTATTTGACGAATGTTATTATGAATTTTATGGTACTTACAATAAATCTACTGATTTTAACAGGATGGAACAAGCACCTACAACAATTTCTGCTGCGACAAATACTCAAGATGGTGCTTCTAATTCAGCACCGATTGATGTTTCCATTCTTGTTCAAGATATCTCAGTACCAGAAGTTGTTCATACACAACAAGAGACTACAATTAATGTGGAAGGATCAGCACATCATGCTAGTTCTTCAGTTAATGAACCAAACATTCCTCAGCAACAACCAGAATCCTCTGATATTCCTTCAAAAATTCCAAGTGCTGAACCAGATGTCCCTCTAACTGAAGAAGGCACAAATGCTATTCTTGATAATGTTCAAGAATCCTATGCTCCTCACCCACATACAACAAAGTGGACGAAGGCTCATCCTATTCATCAAATAATAGGTGATCCAAGTTTTCTAGTTCAAACTCGCTCGTCATCTTTGATTGCTACAGTAAATGAGTGTTTGTTTTCAATGTTTTTAAGCAGTATTGAACCACTCACTATCAAGGAAGCGTTAAATGATCTGGATTGGATTATAGCTATGCAAGAGGAGCTAAATCAATTCGAAGCGTTGAAAGTCTGGAGGCTTGTTCCATGTCTTACTGATAAGAGTATCATAGCACAAAGTGGGTGTTCAAAAACAAGAAAGATGAAGATGGCATCATAGTTCGTAACAAGGCGAGACTTGTAGCAAAAGGTTATTTCTGGCGTACGCGGCTTACAAGAGCTTCACGGTCTATCAAATGGATGTGAAGACAACATTTCTAAATGGTATTCTCAAAGAGGAGGTATACGTCTCTCAACCCGAAGGTTTTGTCGACAAGGAACATCCAAACCACGTTTATATCTTGGATAAAGCCTTGTATGGATTGAAACAAGCCCCTCGAGCATGGTATGACATTCTGTCACAATTTCTACTCGTCTCTGGCTTTGAAAAAGGTAAAATCGATACGACTTTGTTTGTCAAGCGCGAAGATGGTGAGATTATTCTTGTACAAATTTATGTAGATGATATTATCTTCGATGCGTCTAACCTTGGTTTATGTTAAATGGTTTTCTGATCTGATGATTGCCAGATTTCAGATGAGCATGATAGGAGAGATTAACTTCTTTCTTGGATTGCAAGTGAAGCAGTTTTCCACGGGAATCTTCATCGATCAGTCAAAGTATATATTTGACATTTTGAAAATATTCAAAATGGAGAATTGTACTTCAATCGGAACGCCTATGGCATCAGGTTCGAAAATCGGTCCGGATCCCGATGGTAAGCCAATAGATATACAAAACTATCGAGGTATGATCGAATCTTTAATGTACTTAACTTCTAGTCGCCCGGATATCATGTTTGCTACATGTCTTTGTGAGAGATTTCAGGAGAATCCTAAGAAATCTCATCTCGGAGCTGTCAAGCGTATCTTTTGTTATCTCAAAGGAACCACCTACCTTGATCTATGGTATCGAAAGGCATGGGATACGAGCTAACGGCTTACTCTGACGCGGATCATGGTGGAAGCTTATTGGATCGGAAGAGCACAACCGGACACATATAATTTTTGGGAGATAAATTGGTGAGTTGGGCGTCCAAGAAACAAAATTGTGTCTCAACTTCTACGGCAGAGGCAGAATACGTCGCTGCTGCGAGTTGTTGCGCACAGGTCATTTGGATGAAAACTCAACTGATGGACTTCGGATGTCAGTATGAAAAGATCCCAATATATTGTGATAGTAAGTCCGCAATCGCTATATCTGTCAATCCGGTTCAACACACAAAAACAAAGCACGTCGACATACGGTATCACTTTATTAAAGATCACGTCGAAAAAGGTACAATTGAACTTTATTTTGTATCTACTGAATTTCAACTTGCCGACTTGTTTACCAAGGCTTTGGATGAGAAACGATTCACATTTCTGGTTTCAAAGCTAGGCATGTTGAACTTGAAAGTTTGATTAATCATAATTTTCATTCAATATTTTGAAAATAGTTATTAGTCATTCAAATTTTATAAATTTGAGTGAAGAATACTTATTTTCATATTATTGAATATTCATTATGATTTGTTCAAATTTTAAATATCTTTCAGTATTTTACAAAGTTTATTTCAATTTTATTCTTTTTACCGTATGTACTTCAATTTTATCAGTTTATATTCTTGGTGCAATTTGATGTGTGTGCTCATGTGTTTAGGGGGAGCAATAAAGTAATTTGAGCATTCATTAAGGGGAGCATAAACACAATGTTAATGTGTTTGATCAACAAGTCTATAGTTCTTGAAGAAGAGGTAAGTGTTCTACCTCAAATGATTTGTGCAAACCCTACATGATGGAAAAATACTTTGTCAAAACTTATGCATCTTTGTAGGGGGAGCAAAATGATTTTAAAATAACACTGTGAAAATTCGAGTTAAAAGCTGCACATCTTTTCATTTGAAAAGTTCAATTTTTGAAAATATTCAACTCCTGGATGTTGTCGTACAAGTTATGTCCGACTACATAGTTTAGTCGCACATGCTTTGACCGACAACTTATCTAAGTCGTATAAGCTATGTCCGACTACAATGTTAGTCATACAAGCTTCATCCGACAGTTACTGTGCATAATGCCAAGTCGTACAATTCTTGTCCGACTTCTTTGAATCCTTTGTCGTACACTTCTTCGTCCGACTAAGATGAACTACTCGTACATTCTTTTGTATGACCAGTTGATTCATGGCCGGTCAACCATTTGGGCCAGTCATTGCATGCCACATGTCACTCTAACCTAAGATGTATATATAGAGCGGTTTTTCAAACATTTTCATTTTTCTGACTTTTGCAAAACCCATATTATCTCAAGTGTAAAATCGAGTGTGTGAATCATTTGTTGAAGTACTCATTTTTGTGGATTCGAACTTGATTCAAGTTGGTTATTATACATTCCTTATTGATTTTCATCAATTACATTATCAGTCTTGTTGATTTTCAGTTTGTTCAGAAAAAGGGTTTTTCGAAAACCTTTGGTATTCTGGTCGTAAATCATTCTTTATGTTAGTTTGTGTGTAAAAGATGGTAGGATAAGACTTCTGATAGAAAATCGCACATCGGGTATTTGTTTTACATGCCTTATTTTTGAAAATCTTATATCTGGGTTTGAAACTTCAAGTTAGTTTGAAATTTCAAGTTAGTTTGAAGTCCTCATAACTGTCGTACAACATTTGTTCTTCAAAATATCATAACTGTCGTATAAAACAGAAACTCATAATTGTCGTACAAAGCTTTGTCCGACAACTTTTGGTCGTACAATCCTTATCCGACAATTTGTGTCATACGACTTGATGTGTTGTCCGACAGTAACCCACACTTAGGATTTTGTTTTTGGAAACTCTTGGTGATTTGCAACTCATGTCCAAATGCTCAATATCTTTCAAACATAGATCATGGCACACATTCAAGAGCATGGTGATGGAAATTCTTTTGATGAGAATATTGTGATTTCATCACATCGCTCATCGTATCCTTCAGTGAACGCGTGGAATCTAGATGATGAACTAATTCTTCCATGAGATAAATTGGATCTAAAGCCAAACAACTACACTTTTGATTCAAATGTTCGGATGGATTATCATCTGATTGTGGAAATACTTAAAGGTCATCCGCTTCAAACTGCTCTTGAAAAGACACAACAAGTACCGGAGATCTACTTGCAACAAGCGTGGCATACCATTCAGTTTGTACCAAGATCAGAGACTAACAACTTCTTTACTCTGAAAGTTGATCACTTTGATGCCAAAGTTACTTTGAAAAGGTTACATACTGTTCTAGATCTTCCGTATTCTGCTAATTTTGAAGATATGCTATATGAAGAGGATGTGTGCTAGGATATTATGCTCATGGGGTATAATGATACAATTCTTAGAGTTCTAACACGTGCATCGAAATTCAAGAGGAACTATCTACCGCCAATCTATTACACTCTTTTCAGTGTTGTTAATAGATGCATGACTTCTAAACACACGGGTGTTGACACTGCCAGTATCTCAGTTCTACGAATGTTCCATGCAATTGTATTCGATCGCAAGATTGATTTTGCTGTGCTTGTATGGAATGATCTGATAGAGGTTGTCTCCGACAAGTCAAAGCCATCAAAAGCCAGATCATTTGTCCTATTTCAGAGATATCTTCAGATCATTATTACTTACATTATGGAGGCCAACCAAGAGATAACGAGACGTGATGGAGCTATCCTTGGTCCAACCAATTATATAAAGTATCTCCGAATTCCTAAAGGTCTACATTTTCCCACTATAATGATTTTACCAGAAGCACTTCTCGCATACATTCACCAAGAGTCACCATTCTTAAGTGAGTATAGAAAAGAGAATGCACTTCTGGCCCGACCAGAGCCGGTAGGGCCTACCCAAAGTGCCAACCAACTAGGTGAGAGTGGTAAAGGTCCAGTAGTTAGTACGAGAGTTCAGGATACTGGGGTACTTGTTGAGCGGTAAAAATGATGAAAGAGGAAAAGGAGATGGGGTGCTCTTGGTTAGGCGTCCCAGATTTTTGATGACGATGAAGAGATTCTTGGTTCAGATGACACTGAGGAAGACACAAATGATATTAATGCTGACATTGATGATCCAACAAATCTTGTTTATACTGCAAGTTCAAGTTCAGATAATGATAATGCTGATGATGAACGAGAGGATGACAGTTCAGACGATGATGATAACAATGATGATCAAAATATGGATAATCTTGACTTTGTGGTTGAAAATGTTGTTACTAATTCTGGTGCTCGAGGAGATATAAGGGGAAATGAGGGAGCATTAGTTGAAACAGAAAATTATGTGAGGATGTGTGAAATGGAAAGAAAAAAAATGGTGAGAGTGTGAAAGAATCTGAAAAAGTTTTAACTATAGATTCCCCCCACACCGTGTCTAGTCGGGTAGCCACATCTACTGTCAGTGTGCGTTCGTCGCCACTTGACATTGAAGAAGCCGTAGTGGACCCAGCTACGCAATGCACAACCTCCTTAAGCCACTCATCAATTTCTCAACAAGTTGATGTTTCATTTTCACACAGGGGATTAGCACATACACTATCGGCAACACAATCGGTGTTCACTGGTATTGAAACAGATAGGCAACTGCCCCAACCATCGACTTCGCTTGTATGCACATCGAGTCTAGAATGTTTTGGATATACTTCATTTCCTAGGACACTAGGCCGCTTGTCACCTCATCAATGGTGACACAAAGCATTGGAGTTCTTCGTGATCCAACCGGAACGCCCCTAGTGCAGCCGCCATTCGTTGGTACTGTGCGAGGATCGGGCGGAAGTCCTGTTAATGTTAACACTATGCCAGCATTGAACACATGCCATTCAGTCTCTATGGCTGCAATGTCAACCAGTAACCTAAGTGGTCTGGGTGTTAGTTCCCGTGCTCCGGATTTACGTGCTCTGATGGGTCCTCCTCCCCATAACTGTGTATCTGTGAGACTGCTCGAAGTAACCATTCGGTATCTCAACAACAGTCATAAAGCTCAAATAGCAAAATTAAAGGATGTTATTGTGAAATTGTCTGCCGATGTTCATAAAGTGATCAAAGGGTGTTAGATCTTAAGTTTTGTCAAAATACAAGTGTTGATATATGGGCAGAAGACTCGGAGTTCTGAGTAAGAAGAATCAGAAGTTCTGGATTGAGATTACTGAAAAGATTACTAAGTGTGGAAGTCTGATTACTAAATTGGAATCTCATTTGCTTGTTGTTAAAAGGATCTTAAGATATCTCAAAGGTTCACCTGATTTGGGCCTTTAGTATCCAAAAGAGACTGATTTTAAATTAACTGCTTTTACTGATGCTGACCATGCAGGAAGCAGGTTAGACAGGAAAAGTACTTCTGGTGCTTGTCACTTTCTGGGAGATAAGATTGTGAGTTGGGCTTCAAAGACGCAAAATTGTGTTTCCACATCAACTGCTGAGGCAGAGTATGTGGCTGCTGCAGCTTGCTGTTCTCAAACGTTGTGGATGAGAACACAACTCATGGATTATGGATATCAACTCAACAAAATTCCCATATACTATGATTCAGAAAGTGCCATTGCCATTACTCAGAATCCTGTTCAGCACTCAAGGACCAAACATATTGATGTAAGGTATCATTTCATTAAGGACTATGTGGAAAAGGGAACAATAGAAATGCATTTTGTGCATACAAAGTATCAATTGGCTGACTTGTTCACGAAACCTCTTGATCACAAAAGGTTTAATTTTCTCATATGTAAAATAGGAATGCTTAATCTGACTAATTGAGTATATTTGTTATTTTTCAGAAAAGAATATTTTTCCAAGTAAGACTTTCTGAGTAGTGTACTCAGATATCTGACTCTATTACTCAGAACTTCTGAGTCTTCAGTTCAGAGCTTCTGAGTCAATGCTTCAGAAATCTGACTTCAAAAAATTTCTTCTGAATAGGTTAATCAGAACTTCTGACTACCTTTCAGAACTCTTTTCTGAGAAATACAAGTGTTTCAATTTTGTTGATTTTATGTTTTCTATGATATATTTTTACATACTTTTATGTCTAATATGTGTTTGAGTATATGCTAAAGTCAAGGGGGAGCATTGATGTCTTTCAAAAATCATTCTAAAGTATCTACAAGGTTTGTATTCTTTCTTACCACTAATCATTCTAAAGGGAACAAGCTTTCAATGATAAAAAATTTTCACTTGTTCAAATTACTTCTGAATCCTTCAAAAGGTTTTCCAGGTCAAATGTTAGATTTTAAATGATTTCCAGAAATTTCAAATCATCAAAAGGAGGACGGAATTTTGATGATAAAATTATCTTCTATCTGTTCAAACTACTTCTGGATGATTAAATGACTTACATTATCAGAAGTTGATTTTAAATGAATTTTGGTTCCAAGGAAATTTCTTCTGAACTGTGTACTCAGAACTTCTGAGTATGCATTCTCAGACTTCTGAGCGTGTTATTCAGAACCTTTAACTTGTGTTAATTTCTATCAAATAACACATGTCAGCTTCTTATTCTTTGA
Organism: Saussurea involucrata; assembly: GCA_033807775.1. NCBI lineage: Eukaryota > Viridiplantae > Streptophyta > Magnoliopsida > Asterales > Asteraceae > Saussurea > Saussurea involucrata. The sequence continues at coordinate 125,191,216 of CM066324.1, read as the reverse complement.
CTATGCCACGTTTCATTTAAATATCTTTTGTGGTATTTCACAATGTTAGAAACCGTTATAACTCTGACAAAAAGCTACCTTTCACCGTTAAATCCTTTCAGCTTTGCGGATTTTAAATAGTTCTTAAAATCCCTCTTTCAAATTTATTTGAATTCCAAGAGCGAAAAGTGAGATACGCATAAATCCAGAGTTCATCGATTCTGTTTTCTTTCACAATTCCATATTACAATCATGTCTGGTTCGAGAAAAAGTAGAGCAATATCATTACACTCTTCGAAAACACTGATGGAATCTTCTTCTGATTCTGACAACGATGAAGTACGGATGCCTGAAAACAGAGCTGTAGAAGAAGAGGCAATAGGAGAGAATGTTGTGGGAGCTGTAGAAGAAGGAGGTGCAGGGGATGAACATATTGTGACAACCGTCAAATTTTTGTTTCAGGTTAGAACTACACTGAGCATTTCAGTTACTCATGTTATAGGTGACACAGTCGATTTTAGCAGTAAAAACGGTATTGTTAGGAAAATTTGAAAATTTGGCCTAGCTTTTGCCTAAATAGGAGAATTATCCATGAATCTCATAAAATGTCAATCTAAACACCCTATATATATATATATATATATATATATATATATATATATATATATATATATATATATATATATATATGTGTGTGTGTGTGTGTGTGTGTGTGTGTGTGTGTGTGTGTGTGTGTGTGTGTGTGTGTGTGTGTGTGTGTGTGTGTACTTTGCAAAATCATATTTGTAAAATAAAACTAGTGTTATTAATAATAACACAACCAAATTAAATACTTATCAATTTCAAATTATAAATAAATAAATAAATAAAATACATCATTGGGAGGTCCAATAATTTTACACCTAATGTTACACTCCATCTCTCTCTTCTCTCCCTCCCAAAACCGTCCACCATCACCCCCCATATCCCCCTCTCTCTCATTTTATCCCAACACAAATCATTTCTTCATCTCATATTTCTCTCTAACTTTTCTCTCTAAATTCTCTCTACGCTCTCTTCCAAATATCATACATACTCCAGCCCCTAAACCTCAAGAAAACTTCAAGAACTCAAGAATCTTAAGGTAAACTCATATGTAGAGCAAAGCCTACACATCTCCTTGTTATTGTTTCTTTCTTTCCTTCTAAGTTTTCTTCTACTTCTACACTAGTTTTACATGTTGTTTTTGCTAAACATATCTTTGAATCTTAATGTTTGTAGATTCATCGCCATAACACTTTGCATGTTATTAAAAAGGTGATGAATCCATGATCAAACCAAAGTTAATGACCAAAGAAAGAACTTTTGAAGGTTCGAGTATATTTGCATGTTTTATACAAACATTTTCTTACATAGATTCTTCAAAGGATGCATGAAACCATTTTATATATCAAAGTACCTACCTTAAACTTCATGCATGTGGGTTAAACATTTCATTTAGGTAGCAAAAATCAAGCTAAAAGCTGGAATTTAAATAAAATTTCACAAAAAGTGCAAAAGGATCAATTTTTGAAATATTTTGGCAAGATAACTTGTCTAGCTAGCATGCATGTAACTTGTGTAAGTTAAAAGAAAGTTTTTCATCTGAAAATGTGGGATTTGATGTGACAAAAACGTGGCCAAGCAAAAAGAATAAAATCCCATGAAGAACCAATGGATATGATGCATTTATTTAAAAATGATTTTCAACAGTAATCTGTCAGAATTTTCCACTGACTTTGCAAGGCAATATCTCACTCAAAAATTATTCAAATAAGATGAAATTTTTCTGGAATTAAATTTTATGTGTTAGGATTCAAACCCAACTGGAATCAATGAAAAATATTAAGATTTAGACCCCCAAACAGTGGTTACAAAACAAGTGCGCAAACAGCCAAACTTTCTGTTATACACCTGATTATGGACTGTTTTGATGGACTTATATACATCCAAAAATTATGATTTTTATGCCAAAGGTTTTCTAACTCAATGTATTAAATTGAGTAATAATTTCATGACTAAAGGAACATTGGAGGACATCGGAATTTGGACAGAAAATGACAACAAATTCTGGACAGCAAATGATAATTTTCTTACTATAGTTAAAAACTAACACTTAGACCCTTTTCATCACTTCTTGTGATGAAATTGCGGTGATACTAACATATTTAAGTTAATATAACCTACATACTATATGTATATGCATTTTGTATATTTTAACTTTGCATTTTGAACCCTTTTCATCATTTCTTGTGATGAAATTGCGGTATATATATATATATATACTATATATAACTTTTAATTTTAGACCCTTTTCGTCACTTATTATGGCGAAATTGCGGTAACTTCAGTTTAACATGTATAATGTATTTATGTACTGATTACTAACTTCAGTTAATTCTTTATAACTTATAATTTTTAATCACAACAAAGGCATTTTATGATGATTTGGATAACTAAGCGTTATCAAGGCCTAAGGTTTAAGCATAGAATCTTACTAGTGTCCTTATGTTCGTAGGATCAAAGTAGGATCGTTTTACGGGTTGCATTGTGAACCTCTTGGAAACATCTTCGTTTATCATTGTGAGTTTTCACAGCCCCTTTTTCCTATTTTATACATTTTGGGGTGAAAAGCATGTTACGATTTCATTACGCATCGGTTGTACTGTTTACTCAAAATGCTTCATATTGCTATGAAATGTTGAACCTTAAATTTAATTGTTTGTGCACTTAGGTATGTATACTTTCTGATGTGCGTGAGTTTTAAATGAAAAAGTCCCCACTAGTTAGACACTACCTATTAACTCATAACAAGCCGATGGTATTTGTGGTTAGCGCTATTTGGATTGACAACCCCACTTTTAGCTGATGAGCTAGAAGTGCACTTTACCAGTAACAACAATGGTCTTACACATGTGGAATTATCTCACCGCTGAGGTAGGACGTGAAAAATAAGGGGCGTTGGTCTGTCGGAAGGTTTGGTAGTGGCTCAATGTTATGGCATCATAGTATACTTTAAACCTCGTACAAATACTTGAACAACCGGTTACTTAAACTTCGAGTGAACAAACGTTTCACAATAGTGATTTTGCATACAATATTATACATTGCGCATGTTGACAACCGAATCCTTTATCCACTGTGCGGATTTACAAAGATACATTAAAACTGTTATGCATACCGAAAACCTGTGAACTCACCAACTATTCAATTGTTGACCCTCTCATTTACATGCTTTTCAGGAAATAACAAGTAAGGTTGGAACTTTAGAAGGCACCACAAGTAGCGGCATCCAACACTATTTTCCTTATCATGTCAATTTATGTTTTTGGACAATTTGTATTTTGGAACAAGATGTATTTTTGTGAACTTTTTAGATATGATGATTGTGTGTTGTCTTCTACCTTACGCAATGAAACCTTGAGCTGTGACATCCCGTACTTCCGCTTTAGCGGGGTGTGACACATATGGCCGAATCTGAGGGAAATGCGGATGGGGGAAACGAGAATATACAGCATGAACAGAGTGCGGTTAGGTCAGTTATGTCTGGGAGATCTCATTCTTTGGAGACGATTGTTCCTGAAAATGAGTATTTTGATTTACTTGAGAACACTTGTGTGTTAGTGCTTGATCCATCTAAGTTCAAAGAAGAGCATAGGATAATCGTAGAATTATTGAAACATCATCCATTCAAGAAGTGGTTTTTAATGAAGAAAATAGTGCCAATCCAGTACATACAACAATGGTGGAAGCATTTGGAGTTGCAAGGAAATAATTTTGTAACTGAAATAGGGGGAGTCACTGTAACTGTAAATGTTCAATTCATAAGAACCATGTTAAGGTTACCAGAGAAAACTGATTTAGAGGGAAGGTTAGACTTTGAAGATTCACCATTGACAGAAGAATTATTGGCTGAATTTAGAAGGATAGGTTACAATGAAGAGTTGAGAAACTTGAGTGCATTCAGAAGAAATAAGTTACCACCAATTTGGGCATGCTTCTTTACCATCATTAACAAGTGTTTGGCTGGAAAACACAGTTCTGTCGATCAAGCTTCAAGGCAAATTTTACAAATATTTCATGGGTTGATTAAGAATAGACATTATGATTATGCATCTATCGTATGGGAAGATATGGAGAATACATTTGAGAGGAATCAAAAGGCATTCGAAGGAAGAACAAGGGATCATCCACTTACATATATACCTTATCAGAGGTACTGGCATTTGGTGATTTGGTATGCTATGGATCAAGACAGAAACATTCCAAGAAGAGCAAATGAGGAGCATGGGCCAATCTTCTATATGGGTAAAATGATTTCATCTCTTAAACTTGAAAATTTTCCCAATCATAGACCACTCCCAAGGTTACTTAGGGAATATATTCCAAGGGAGAGTGAGATATTAAAAGCATATTGCACCTCTATGGGACTTGATCAACCTCAAGCCCCTACCCATGAGGACAACCCTGAGAGGAGAGTTGAGGGGTCTAGTGCAGTTAAAGAGGGGGAGAATGTCCAGGAGGGAGAACATTCTGAGAGAATTGAGAGGGAAAATTCAGAGAGATTGGTTAGTATGGAAAGTCAAAAACAGAAAGAGATAATTCTGATCTAGCCAAATTAATCCTGGCAACCACATCTACTGTTGGTTTACAACCCTTGGTGACCAACATTGAAGGAAACACCATGGAGCCCGTGGTGGAACTTGAACAAGCCATCCCTAGCCACTCAGAAGATTTCAAATAGGCTACTGTTTCATTTCATGCAGGGGAACCATCCCACACTCATTTGGAGGGTGGTGATCAATCCCAAAATGTTTTTCAACACTTTGAGTCTGGATTACACAGTGATATCCATATTGAGCCTGAAATTCCTTTGAACACTTGCACATCACAAGAATTCTGTATTCCTGTATCAACATCCATTGACATTCCTATTATTGGTTGTCAAGGATTGGATGGAAGTCCTGGGGAGGTGAACATCATAAAAGCCTCCTTACACATTGCATCTGTTGTACATGGTACCTTTGTCGCACCTACAGGCCATGTGTTCTCTGAACACATGAAAACTGGTTCATCTGTTGTTCTAGGTTCACAGTTAGAAAATTCTGAATTTGAAAAGATTCAGAAACAAAATCAAAATCTGGAAGAAAAAGTTGTTAAACTGGAGAGTACTGTTGCTACCTTGAATGATGAGGTAAAATCACTCAGAATAATGCTGGAAGGGAAAGCAAAGTCAGTTGAATCAAAGTTGGATACAGTGAAAGAATCCTTGGAATCTCATAAAAAGGAGATCAAGGATGATTTGTCAGAATTTCAAAAGGAACTTATGAAAAGTATGGAGGATATGAAGACTTCTTTGATCAAAGAATTCAGTTCCAACCTTGCCAGTGTTTCAAAGCCACTAGCCATCATGCCTTTGTCTGTTGCAGAACCTGAATCAGAATCTACTCAGTCTTTGAAAAGGAAATTTGATGATAATGATCCTCATGATCATCAAAAGGGGGAGAAAAGGCAAAAGCAAAGCACTGATGAGTTAGCAGAGGGTCAGAACTTAAAAATGTTCAGAATTCAGCAGATGTTGAAAAGTTGGCTGTTGTTGAAGAATCAGCAGATGTTGAGAAGTTAGTGGAGGTTCAGAGTTCAGATACTGAGAATGAAATGGAAACTGAGAAAGAAGTGATGTTCTGATAAGGAGGATGCATAGTGAGTTGGTGAGAGTTCTTAATACTCATAATGTTCAAAGATGTATCAGAACAGTGAGGCCGATCGATTTTTTGGGAAAAGAGGATCATTCAGTTGATTATTCACAGAAGTTTCAAGATGAGTTTCAGTTACATTTTGTGGATGAATTGGGAGCTAATGAAAAGGAATATGACAGAGTTGAGAACTACTTCATGTCTTCAGAATATGTGTTCATAAAGCCTATTATGATTTCAAGACTTGAGTTACCAGTTCTGGAAGAACCTTTATGTGACTTTATCATTGAAATGAGTGATACACCACTTACCAAGCATTTCTTCAGAGATGTTTTTCCAGAAGAAACATATGAGCATCTTTACTGCACAGAAGAAGAATTTGTGGTGATTGAAAACCTTATTGATGGATTCATGGATGAAAGAGTTCAGATGACTTATGTGGAAGCTTCTAACAGAATGAGAAAACCTGATGATAGGTTACATATCCAGAAAAGAATTGTGAAAGTTTTGGAGTTTCAAACAGAAGAATTTAATGGGCTGAAATATGTAAGTATGATAGTTCCGAAGGAAGGAAATCTGAAAGTGAATATGACAAGTTTTGACTTTCACAGACTATTTCTTGATGATCAAGTGTTTCTGGTAAAGTTCTTCTCAAGTACAGAGGAAACATGGATGGAATTTGAGTGCAGAACAATTTTGGGGATATATGTTAGAAACATGAACTTCTATGATTTTCAGTTAGCAATTGAAGCAAGAAAAGACAAGTGTAACTTGAGTTGTCCAATCAGAAAGCCTATCCATGAAATTAGAGGACGTGGATTTATGGTTGAAGGAGTTGAAAATGAAGGTTTTCTATATATAGTTTCTGGGTTACCAAAGTTCTTTAGATTGAATGATTTCGTTAAGTATAGTGATGCTACTCTGCAATGGTTATTGGTGGAAATGAAAGTAAGTGTTGAAGGTGAAAAAGCAATCCTGAAGGAGAAATGTATAACATATATCAAAGAAAGGTTGGATCTCAGAACCAGAGTTAAGGAATGCAGTGAATGGATATTTTCAGAAGAAAACCCAAAGAAACTGTTGCATATAGACTTTGTATTTTCTGTTGAGTATGAAGTAAATAAGGTTTACAGTGCTGAGGTTGAAGAAGTTATTCCAGATGTGTTATCTCCACAGGATGTTCAGATGCAAGATGCAGGTCAACCAGAAAAATCTAAGGCTAATGAAGAAGAATTGCCTGTTGATCTTAATGGTTTATTTCTGGAGTATGATTTACCTAACTTCTTTCAGCCTAGAGAAGTCAACTTTCTGAGTGTGTATCATGACAAGTCAGAATTCTCCAAATGGTATAGTGGTGAATTGACAAGATGTATTGGAAAGAAGAAGCAATCTGTTTACTCTGACTTCATGATTACAGGAATCAGAGAGATTGTTGTCAAGAAGTTCAAAAAGAATGAGTATTATGGATTTGAAGTTCTCAGAGAAGATGGGAAAGTCTACTATTTCACTGAAGCAGAATTTGACAAGATATTAGTTGTGGATTTCTACAGATTGTATTGCTTGTTGGAAAATAAAGACTGCAGTAAGTACAAGAAAGAAAGATGTGCATTGGTTGTAGTGAGAGATGCTATGTTTTACGTGCTTAGATGGTATGCATATACAGATTTTCAAGTGGCTCTATATGTTCATAGACCATGTGTCTTCTTATCAAATCCAGATAATGATCATATGCAACTTGATGTTCTGAAGACTGGATTTATTACTGAATGGCCAGAACTGGGTGTGATAATGAAAAACAATCAGAAACAAAAGATCTTCTTTAGAGCTAGTGAAGCTGCAAAATATTGCTCTGGAACTCTCAGATTTATCAAGAACAATTTAAGTAAGAAGGTGCAAAGAGGAGCTCAAGTGAAAATGACAGAAGATCTTATTGAACTTATTGATAGAAGACTTGCTTTGAGGAATGTGCTTCTTTTAAAGATTGTTCCTGCTCTTTTAGAATTCAGTAATGAAAAATACAAGAGTATTTGACAAAAACGGGGAGATTGTTAGATCTGAAGTTTTGTCAAAATACAAGTGTTGATATCTGGGCAGAAGACTCAGAGTTCTGAGTAAGAAGACTCAGAAGTTCTGGATTGAGAATACCGAAAAGATTACGAAGTGTGGAAGTCTGATTAGAAGAGTCAGAGTTCTGAGTAGGAGACTTAGAACTTCTGAAGAAGAAAGATGAAAATGTACAAGTGCTTGAAGGAAGTTCTGAAGTACTTAATCAGAAGAATGTTCAGAAGTTCTGAACATGTATCTTAGGACTTTAAGTTATATTCTGTTACTAATTAGGACATGTGTAATTGTTCTATTAGTCTTTGATGTATATGTACTATAGCTTTAGCATTTCTATTCAGTATATATATAGAAGTTAGCACCTGTAAGCTAACTAACTTTGCGCATAACTTTCTGTATATCTTTGTACTCACTTTGTAATCTTTGAGAGATTCTCTCTCTAGATTTGTAATCTGTTCTCAATCGAATGCAAAGCTTTTGGATCTAATTCTCTATCATTTACAGTTTAATTGTGCTTGATTGATATTAATTGATTGTAAGATTGAATCCTGGTTTCTACAAAGGGAAATCTGTAGCCGAATCTTCGTCTACACCATCTGAAACTCAACCAGAATCTCAACCAAACCCAAAGGTATATCCAACTTTACCTTTACATGAACTCAAATCTCAAATGTTTACCAGGTTACTAGAACAAGGAGATATCAACACACAAGAGGAAGTGGATCTAATTGGTCTACTTAGAAGGCAAACCGAACAACAATCTTCCTTACCATCCCAAGCCGATTTTCAGACTCTACAAAGGTCAATGACAGATTTGACAGGTGCTATTTCTTTTGGTTTCAAAGCTTTTTCTGATAGAATCAAGGCGTTGAAGGATACTTGTAAAGGTCAGGCCAACTCAGATAAACGAAAGCATGATGATCAAGATCCCGATCATGATCACTATGAGGGGGAGATGAGTACGAGACAACGAGTTGGTGAAGCTAGTGGTTCGGGTAATCAATTGCCTGAAAATGTGGAATTAAATGTTGAAAATGGTACTAGTAACGTTGGTGGTACTCAAGTGAATGAGAGTGAGGATTTGTGATTCCTGGTTGATGTCAGTCCTACGGTTGAAAAGCCTGATGGATGTGACAACAAAACGTTTGAGGAAAGAATGGCAGATGATTTTATTCAAGATGTTGTATATGTAGATTCTGAAGATGACCTGGAGGTGTTGTAAAGATCAAAGAAGAATTGGATGATGTGTTTGATGGGGTAAATGTGCAACCGGGTTCAGATTCATAAAAATGAAAATGAGAATGCTGCTCAAGTGCCTGATCCAGTAATTGACGTACCTGTGATTCCTGATTCGCCTGAAGGAAAAATAAAAGATCCAGTGTCTGAGGCTGAATTGAGAAATCTTCAAATGTTGATTGATAGTGTTGGTCCCGAAGGCCTATACAAGTTTGTAGAAGGGGGGGTGAATACAAACACACAAATTTTACTTTTCTAAATTGTTTATTGATAAATCATTAACAATTTACAGCTTGTTGCGGAGACAAGATTAAGGATAAACCTAAATCTAAACAAGTTGGAACACTAAGGTTTCTTGCACTAAGAGAGATAAGGAAATTACTAATAATAACCTATCTTGAGATAAGAGATTTGAACTTGTCCAGAGTTAGCAAGTTACTTCAAATGAAGTGAGTTCATCTCTTTATATACTGCATGCATTTAATGCAAGTCAGTATATACTTTACACGTGTCATCAGCTGGTTGGTTGCATGTCATTGACTATTGATGACAACCTTAGTAGCCGTATGGATGAATAGTGTAGTATCAGAGTGGTTGTGCGATTTCAGATTTTCGGAGGTTCTTTTCTGACATTTCGTACGGAGGCGTGCAAGGGTGGTTAAGACAAAAGTACTTTGTACGGAGGACTTCATGATCATCTTTCGTTGATTCAGCGATTATCATTTACTATTCAGCAGATGATAAAGTTCAGCGATAACTGAAGTCTTGTACTTGATACTTCACGTTGAGTGGACAAATCTGAGTCTTCGCTGATCCGCATCAGTTCATTAGGAGACTTGTCGCTGGTTCTTGAACTTGATCTTCGACTTCAGCGTAGAACCTTTGTTGACGTGAAACTTGTCTTCAGGGATCATAAGTAAACAACTAACTTATCAGCGATCACCATAATGACTGAACAGACTCAGAGCATTAATGGTGAACAGTGTTCGCTGAATGTTTAATTCAAAAGAGCGAGAGTTCCTATCAGCGGTACTGTAAGATCTTAGTACTTATCAGCGATAGTGAAACTCTGATACATATTGTTTACTTACAATTTTCACTAAGTATATAAGAGAGGGTCATTATCAAATCACTGAGGGTTTTGATCAACAATCTCCCCCTATTTGATTATGACATAACAACAAAGAGAATTGCTATTTAATGAAAACATAAGGATAAAAAGAACTCATAAAATATTTGTCCCTTTTACTGTTTTCTAGGATCTTTCAGTACTGATGGAGTAAAGTACGTTCGCTGAAATCTTTCTTTAAAATATTGAATTAGGTTACAATGAAGAACAGAAAGATTACAAGTACAAGCGAAATAATTTACAAGTACAGAAGGATAACTGATACAATAGAGAAAAAGGAGATTATATCAGTTTTCAATGGGTTCTTCCTTAATGAGAAGTTCATCAAGGGTCTTTTCAGTGGGGATCATCCAGTCAGGAACCGTTACACCTCGTTTTCTTTTGTTCAGCGCTTCTTCGAAAATCAAGGGTTTTAGGTGTCGTGCCTGAATGTCTTTTCTGAAGTCACACCAGTAGATAAGATCTCTAAGCTGTTCGATTGGAGTGATTGGAAGCTCAACGATCCGTTGAAGGCATTTACGTCCGTCGTAGTCGAGAAAGAATATTCCATAAGGATTACTGATGACTTTACCAGGGACGAAAAGTTCACATGGTGGCAAAGAAATGTCAAGGGCAGATAGATCAGGGTCAGGACCAAGCACTTCAGCGCGAGAGAAACCAATTCCAGTTTCATTTCGTATGACATGACCTGAGTTTGAATCTTGACGTTTCTTCTTTGGAGAGGCCCTTTTTCTTTTCAGCTTAAGATCAGGAAGAGGAGGAATGTCCACACAAGAAGATATCAAGTCGATCTGTCTGTTTATCAGTTTTTCGAAATGATCCTTGTACTTAGATTGTGACGATTGGATAGCTAACCTCATCTCCAGGCATTCAGAGAGACCATACCTTTTTACAGTGTCAGCGCGAAAGGTTTCAGTTTGGCCATCTTCTCTGAAAAGTTTGATGTCAACAATAGGTACTCCGATAGAGGTTCTTCCAGAGATAAATACCTTGTTGATCTTCGTTGGACGATATCTGAAGTGTATTTTCTCTTTACACCAGATCAGGGTGGTCTGAGAAACTTCAGTTTTCTTTTCCACGATCTTCTGGGCTTCTTCCCAAAGCTTTTGTTGGACTTGAATGGGAACACGTTTCAGCTTGGGGTCTTTGACAGATTCTTGAGTAAGCTTGATGGCGTATTCTCTGTCTTTTTCTTCAGCTTCCTTTCTTTCAGCGATGAGGCGTTCAGCTCTGAGGTGTTCCTTGTATTCAGCTTTAGAGATTCTGAACTTTGGAGGAACTGAAGGCAGTTGATCACGCCTTAGAGTGATTCGCTGATCCTCGAATCGCTTTATTATCTCCTCTCTTTTCTTCTGTTCTTCTTCCCTTAGCTTTTGAGGAGCTAAGGAAGGTCTGCGTTTGTGTGAGAGAGTTTGTTCTTCAGGTTCATCAGTCTCAGAGATCAAATCCAAGACTGGGATTATTTCTTCAGCGGCAGCTGGAATTATTGGTGAAGTCGCAGTTGTGGAGCCTTCAGCGATATCCTCAAACAGGGGAGAGGACTAGCTGAAACACAGCGATCTTACAAGTAAGAACTTGGGTAGAAACAGATAGAGAGAATTGGTTTAAGTGTATAGGCTTGGGTAGAGGAACTGATAGTGTATGATAGAGGAGGGATGGAGTAAGAGATGTTTAGTGTACCTGACAAATCGGCTTTTCAAGCAAGATCGTCAGATTGTCATCTTCAGCGACGCTTTTGCCTTTGCCTTTCTCAGCTCCAGAGGCTGAGGGGTTTGTCTTTGTCCGCTCCCCTGAAGGTTCATTTATCGAGATTCCCTTAAGAGCTTTGATCCTTGGGGCAGGTTTGACGATAAAGAAATCATCGTCATCTTCATCATCATCATCATCATCATTCTTTGGAGAAGAAGATGGTTCATTATCAGGGATGTCGACGGCTTCATCATCTTCTGCTTTGGATTCTTCAGCGTCTTCTTCGAGTTGCTCCCCCTCAGATACAGAGGCGAGCTTCTCGGTTCCCTCAGGGTTTTCATCTCCCTGAGGTCCAGCGGCTGCTTCCGCTTCAATAGTCTTCTCACCCTCTTCAGCAAAGGTGAGGTCTTCGTTCTTCTCTCCCCTGATAGATTCATCATGGGAAAGGTTTTCAGCGCTCTTCTCCCCGGGATGTTCAGCGCTCTTCTCCCCCTCTTTTTCATGATGACTGGGGGAGGAATGGGCAGACTCTTCAGCTGTGGGAGGCTCTCTGTCTTCTTGGCCAGAGATACCCACACAGCTTTCAATCTTTGCTAATCTGACTTCTAGGCCAGTTATAGCAGGATTGATCTTTTCCATCTCTGTGCGATCCGCCGCTGTGAAAGTTTCCAATGCAGAGGCAGGGGCACGTTCAGGAGCAGGAGTTCTCGCCTTGTTGAGCAGCTCTTCAATCATTGTTTTCATCGAACCAACGTCGGTCTTTACAGAGCCTAAGTCAGTCGTCAGAGTTTGAACATTTGTCTTCACAGCAGACATATCACCCTCTAGTGCTCCAACCGATGTCTTCAGCGTTGTTACTTCGCCGGACATGGAGGAAACTGATTGTTTGAGTGAGGTGTAGTCTGTGTAGATATCAGCGAGCACCTTAGCGAAATCGCTGAGAGTCTTATCAACTTGCATCAAGTCATCTGCGGAAGCCTTCTTCTCCACCACCGTTGTCAGCTTTATCAAATCTTCTCCAGCGGTGGTTACAGCTGTAGAGTTGTTGGAGAGTGTGGTGGTGAGATCTGTCAGCTTTGTTTCCACGGACTTCAGAGAAGCGTTGATGTCTCCCAAATTAGGACCTGTAACACATAAGTACTTGTGAACAAAAGAAAGCTCAGAAGTTTCAGGTTTAGTTACAGTGTATATGGGTTGATTTGTACTTGCAGGAGGATTGACGAACTCGTCAAAGTTGCGGATTCCTGAAAAATGTTCCATATCTTCCTCAAAAGTTCGGTGAGGAATGGTGATCTCTGCAGGTCCTGTCTTCATCATTCTTTGAGAAGCGTCAGCGGAGGCTTCTGGAATGATGGCATCTCCAGTGTTCTTTGGAGGAGAGTCCAAGTGAGTAGAGGGAGAAGCGAAGGATAAGAATGGGGTTCGGGTACTGAGTTCAGCGTTGGAATCGCTGATAATCACTTCATCAGTCTTTTGAGAGACTGAGGGAGGTTGGGTAGGTTCCAAGTTTCTAACCTCAGCGTTTGGAGATGCTGAAGTCTGGATTGAAGGGATGGCTTGAATGGGTGTGGCAGAGCGTACCACGGAACTTTCCTTCAGCTCTTCAGAATGAGCTGAGAAGTCTTCAGCATGAGATTGCTGGGGTTGCTCCTTGGTTTTCTTGATCCTTTTGGAATCAAGTGGGGTGTGAGAGTGTTTCCTTTTCTTAGAAGGAGAGGATTGTGTGGCCGGGGTATCAGCGATGGGTATAGTCGCTGAAGGAGCCACAGAAGACGAAGAATTAGGGTTAAGAAGAGAGAGAAGGGTAGAGAGACGTACCTCATTGTCGACAGGTTTGAAATCGAGCACCTTAGGGCCAACATGAGAAAGTTTCAGGTCACCCTCTTGAGGATAGCTGTCCTTCAGGCCATATTGAAAGATGGCGCTGATGAAATGGGGGTAGGGAACCCATGCAGGTCTGTCAGCAGCAGAATCTACTCTTTGTACTAGGTCATCATAAATGATAGATGCCCAGTCAATATGTAGACCTTTCAGCAGTGCGTATCCCATAGCCTGCTGAGGTTGAGCGGCTTGATCAGAGGAGCCGGTCTTCGCTGTCATGCAGCTGATCAGGTGTGCGAAGATGAAATTCATCTCGCTGGGCATTTTGGACTTCTTTATCAGCGTCAATTTCTTCTCGGGCTTCTTGTCCCTTCCAGTTTCCCAGATGTAACCCATTGCGTCGAGGAAAGCAATGATTTCTTCTCTGTCAGCATGCTTCTTATGGTCAGGGAATGGAACAAACGGTTTTTCTTTGGTAGCATTGGGAGAGTTCAGGGCTTTTCGAATGATTGCGGGGGTTATCTTAATTGTGCCATACTCAGTATCGCTGAGTATGCAATCGATGGTTTTGGATGCATCTTTGGCGGAGGGTAGCTGAGTGTGTCTGGCAGAGTACCAGAACTGGGATAATAGTAGCTGACTTGCAGGAGGTGTGATGGTCAGGGCTGTTGAAATGCAGCAGTTTTTCAGGAAATTCACAGCATCATCCAGATGTGTGACTTGCTTTCGAGGAGGAAACTCGAGAAGCGCAAAGAGGTTGTTGACCTTTGTCCAATCTAGTTGATCCAGGTTGAACTTAACCTGAGGGGCTTTGATGATGTCCACTTCCTTAGAGTCAGCGGAGATGTTCTCAGCGGTTACATTGATCTTTGAAGTTGCCATTTCTCTGTATTATCAGTTCAACAGTAGATGTTAACAAATAAGAACTGTCTTGATATGGAAAGAATTTCCATTAAGATGGTTCGAATTTTGTCCATTTCATTCAGACATAAATGTCTTAATGAAGATTAGGGTTTTTCATGATTTTTGAAACGAAATGTAAAACCCATAAAGTCTTGTATTCCAGTTTCTAAAAGAAATCTGGATACGAATGAAGAACAAGTTTAAGATTTTTGCATTTAAACTTGAAGAACAACCATGAAATGGTTGTGTTCATAAAACCATGAAATAAATGATTTCATTTTACAAAGTTCTTTTGTTTGATCTTGTTAAAACAAAGAGAAGATCGGAAACAAGTTATACGCATTTGGTAATAAATAAGAACATATTAACCTTGATGTTTGATGAAGAAGATGATGAACAGTTCTTGAAGTTTTTTAGAGCACAAATGCAACAGAGGATTCTTTCTTGCGGAGGAAGATTTGATCGCGTAAAAAACAAATATAAACCAAGAGATTGTTTATATAGAGATTTTAGAAAGAGAAAATCTTTGAGCGGGAAAAGATTTTCATCATGACACGGACACTTGTTTGCATTTGATTGGAAGTTTGAATGAAACGTGCAAACGTGTGTCAGAAAGAAATCGTGTCTGGTGTTATCCGTTGCAATGACGTCACAACTGTCCTTTCACATTCTTTTAGGATGTCTCTGAGGTTTTGAAAGCTCAGGGAGTCTTTTGAAAAACATGAAGCACTGAATAGAAAATATCAGTGAAGGTTTTAAGAACTTTCAAAATATCGCTGTTAAGGAAGAGATATTCAGCGATGCATTTGTTTTGAAATCTTGCATTTTCATGCGTTTGTCAGAGAGAGAAAACATACCTGGATATCAGTTTAACCAAGTTTATTTAGAGAGAAGATGATTGAATAGGTTGTACGAGTTGATTTTATCCTATCGCTGATTAATGTGAACCGCTGAAGATTTTACCCTTCAAAGTTCAGCATTCCAAGCTCGCTGATGAGAAAGTTGAATCTTGTCTCATCAAGAGGTTTGGTAAATAAATCAGCTAACTGATAATCAGTTGGGATAAAATGAAGTTCTATATCACCATTCATCACATGATCTCTGATAAAATGATATCTGATTTCTATGTGTTTTGTCTTTGAGTGTAGCACTGGATTGTTTGCTATAGCGATGGCACTAGTGATGTCGCAATAGATTGGAATTTTGGAGAGCTGAAGATCATAGTCTAGTAGCTGATTTCTCATCCACAAGACTTGAGAACAACAGCTTCCAGTGGCTACATATTCAGCTTCAGCTGTGGAAGTGGACACTGAGTTTTGCTTCTAACTTGTCCAACTTACCAGCTTTCCACCCAGGAGCTGACATCCTCCTGTGGTGCTTTTCCTATCCATTTTGCAACTTGCAAAATCACTGTCTGAATAGGCGGTTAGATCGAATCCTGAGTCTTTGGGATACCAAAGGCCTAGATTCGCTGTACCCTTAAGATATCGAAAGATTCGCTTTACAGCCTTCATATGAGATATCATAGGTTCAGCTTGATATCGTGCACACAGACATGTTGCAAACATAATATCGGGTCAGCTAGCTGTAAGATACAATAGTGAGCCGATCATCCCACGGTACAGCGTGACATTGACAGGAACACCCTTTGCGTCCTTATCAAGTGTCAGCGGTGGTGCCATAGGGGTTTTCATAGCTGAACTTTCAGTTAAGTCGAATTTCTTCAGCATATCTTTAACATATTTTCCCTGATTAATGAAAGTTCCTTTTTCAGTTTGCTTAATTTGAAGACCAAGGAAATATGTTAGTTCACCCATCATGCTCATTTTATACTCATCTTTCATTCTATCAGCGAAACGAGTACAAAGCTCAGGGTTAGTAGAACCAAATATAATGTCATCAACATATATTTGAACTAAAATGATATGACCTTTCACTTTTCTAAAAAATAGAGTTTTGTCAATCTTACCTCTCTCAAATTGTTCAATATGGAGATAAGTAGAGAGAGTATCATACCATGCACGAGGAGCTTGCTTTAAGCCATAAAGTGCCTTGTCCAGTTTATAAACATAACCTGGACGCTTAGGATCTGAGAATCCTGGAGGTTGTTCCACATAAACTTCTTCATTCAGCTTTCCATTCAGAAACGCTGACTTAACATCCATCTGATGTATAGTGAAGTTTTTGTGTACATCATATGCTAAGAAAAGACGAATAGATTCAAGTCTTGCTACTGGAGCAAATGTTTTGTCATAATATATGCCTTCCTCTTGTCTGTATCCCTGAGCAACAAGACGAGCTTTGTTGCGAGTTACAGTACCATGTTCGTCCAACTTGTTTCGATAGACCCATTTAGTGCCTATCACCGTTTTGTCAGTTGGTCTACGAACGAGTTTCCAAACTTTGTTTCTTTCGAATTCAGTCAGCTCTTCTTGCATAGCGCTGACCCAGTTTGGATCTCTGAGGGCATCATCTATTTTCTTTGGTTCAGTTAGAGAAATAAAGTTAACAAATAAACAAATATTATCTGCACTTCTACGAGTCTGAATACCAGCGTTTGGATCACCAAGAATTTGATCGATTGGGTGATTTACAGTCCATCGCTGAGCCGGAGCATACGTCGCTGACTCAGTCTGAACTGGAGAAACTGAAGATGAGGCTTCAGCTACTTCTGGATTATCAGCTAAGAGAGGAATGTTTGCATTTGTCACTTCATTCACTGATTGCTGAGAAATAGATGGAATTCCTGAGACATTTGGATCAACTGCAGGTATAGTGTTTATAGGAACAACTGAGACCCAAGATGTTTCAGCTTCACTATTCTGCATATCTGGAATGATAGTAGGACCATCATTTTCTACGGTGTGAGCATGAGGAGTGGGAACTTCTTCTGAATCACCAAGATGAGAAAACATCCATTGATTCAGTTCTTCAGTATCAGCGGACGGTTTAGAGTTCGCTGAACGGGATTCGTCAAACGTGACGTGAATTGTTTCTTCTACAGTTTGTCTTCTACGGTTGAAGACTCTGAAGGCTTTGGAGACTGAGGAGTATCCAAGAAAGATTCCATCATTAGCCTTAGGATCAAACTTTCCAAGGGCATCTCTGTTGTTCAGTATGAAACACTGACATCCAAAGATGTGAAGAAAGCTGATTGAAGGCTTTCTCCCATGAAAGAGTTCATAGGCTGTCTTTTTGAATCTTTTAACTATCAGCGACCTGTTTTGCGTAAAACAAGCAGTGTTGACAGCTTCTGCCCAAAACTGAGTAGGCAGGTGAGAATCGTTGAGCATTGAACGTGCAGCTTCAATAATTGTTCTATTTCTTCTTTCAGCGACTCCATTTTGTTGCGGTGTTCTCACTGACGAAAAGTTGTGAGAAATACCCTTACTCTCAAGGAAGAAATCAAGAGAACTGTTTTTGAATTCAGTTCCATGATCACTCCTTATTGAGCGAACTGTCATATTGTTCAGAGTTTCCATCTTCCGAACAAAGGTGATGAGTTCTTCAGAGGTGTCACTCTTAGAACGGAGAAACATTACCCATGTGTAACGAGAGAATTCATCAACTATGACCAGCATATATTTCTTTCCATCGATGGATTGTTTGTTAACAGGGCCAAACAAATCCATATGAAGTAGTTGTAGAGGAGATGACACTGAGGAGACTTGCTTTGACTTGAAGCTTGCCTTGGTCTGCTTCCCTTTTTCACACGCTGAACATAAAGACTTTTTGGCGTATGAATGCTGAGGTAGACCAGTGACTAACTCTTTGGAGGAAAGAGTATTCAGGGTCTTGAAATTTATATGCGAGAGCCTCTTGTGCCATAGCCAGTTAACATCAGAAGATGCCTTTGAGAAGAAACATGAGTTCTCAGTGGTTGTTGAGTCCATGTTTATTACATAAACATTTTCCAAACGATAACCGCTGAGAGCTATCTTCTCCTTTTTGTCAGTGACAAAGCAGGATTCCTTAGTGAAAATCACTTTGTTATCCATGTCGCAGAGCTGGCTGATGCTTAGAAGATTATGCTTCAGCCCTTCAACATATGCGACTCTTCTGAAGGAGGTTGTACCATTTGAAAGTACACCATACCCTCGGGTATGTCATTTTCCATTTCCACCGAAAGTCACAGAGGGACCCTTCTCTTCCTTGTATTCAGCGAGCAGGTTTTTCTTTCCAGTCATGTGTCTAGAGCATCCGCTATCGAGATACCAGATACCCTTCTTAACATGTATTTACAAAGGAAGATTAGTTTTGCTTGGGTACCCACTTAACCATGTATACACGTTTGTCAGTGGAAGTAGTTGGAATGGAAGGTTCAGCAGTCTTCGCAGCATTTGAAGATTCAGCTTTGTCTTTCTTCACTTTGGTTAATTTCTTAACCTCAGTGGTAGAATTCACCTTGACCTGATTTGCACCAGGGTTGGTCTTCTTTGCCTTGGGGGCAATCTTCACCTTAGCTATCTTTTCAGCTTTGGTGGCTGTGGGGCACTTACTAGCAATATGATCAGTGAGTCCACAGTGATAACATTTCCTATAACTAAAAGTAGTTCTAGGACCACTTGTATGCTGAGATTTTAATTTCGAATTAGAAGTGCCAGCACCAAGTAAACTATTGGCTTTAGAAATGGGACGAACATTCAGTTCTTCAGATTTCTTACCAAGGACATCCACTCTGAGTCTAGGAGTAGATCGCTGAATAGATCCAGAGATCAGCTTTCTAGATCCAGAGGGGTAGGTCACTGAGGCTTTAGAAGCATTCAGCTTTGGTACTAAGGTACTCTTCTGAGGATTTTGATAAATAACAATTCCTTTACCTTTGTCTTTAGAGACAGAGGTAGGTTTTGAATAAACCATTTTCTCCTTACCTTTTGAGGAGGTAGGAGTTTCCTCAGGGATTGGTGTAATGGACGAGGAGCACTGAGATGATGAAGTGTCAGCGACTGAGGATACGAACGTTCCAAATTTAAGCATTGAACGTTCAGTGGTTGGTTTTGGAGTATCATATTTATAACCCAGACCACGTTTATCACTCAGAGGAATCTGAGCCTTAATTATCTCAGTGATCTTTGTTGAAGAATTACACCATCCTTCAATAGTAGCTTGTTCAGCTTTTAATGCAGCGAGAGCTTCTGCTCGTTCGATCTTGACTAGCTGATTTAAATAGACTTTATCTTTAAAATCGTCTTCAATTTTAGAAAGCTTTTCTATTTGAAGGTGGCAGTTTTTAAGCTTTTCAGCGAGATCAAGATTTTGGTTTTCAACCACAGTTTTGCCGTTCATGGCTTCGTATAAACTTCTAGTCAAGAGATCGATCTTACAGAGACTATCAGCTTCATCAATATTTGCAATATTGGTAAAGAAAGAAGGTGATACCTGAATGGCAGATGTTGAAGTGGAGGGAATGTCTAAGCTTTCTTCCTCTTCTTCAATCTTGGCCATGAGACATTGATTTGCTTCATCATCTTCAGAGTCAGATGATGATGCTTCTTCATCAGAAGCAGCCCAATCATAGTCAGCCATCAGGCCTTTTCCTTACTTCTTAAAGCTTTTCAGCTTTGCATACTTCTCCTTCAGCTTTGAGTATTTGTCATCTTTATTCCTTGGAATAAAGTTTTTCTTTGAGAAAGCTGAAGGTCTCATGACTTTCTTTGACCTGCACTCATTAGCGAAATGACCTGTCTTTTCGCAGTTGAAACAAGTAGCAGTAGCCTTATCAACAAAAGCTGATGATTTAGGCTTGTCAGTTATGGAAAGAGGTTTGTTCTTTCTAAACATTTTCTACTTGGCGAATCTCCTGAACTTTTTAGTTAGGAGAGCCAAGGATTCATCATCATCTGAAGAATCAGAGTCTGATGACCTTTCAGAGTTACTTTCTAACTCAGTGATAGTGACCGAGGGTCGCTGAGTAGAAGGTTCCTCTGAGATTAAAGCAACAGGGGTGCTTTTGGAATCTTTTACAAGATTCTTCTTAAGATGGCTAGATTGCTCATGATTCAGCAATGTACCATATAAGGTAGCAAGGGTCATTGATTTTAGATCCTTTGACAGCTTGAGACACATAGAATAATTGTCCCAACTTTCAGGTAAACATTCTAGAAACTTTGTCAGCACTTCAAAGTTAGAATATTCCTTACCAACAGTTTTTAGATCTATAATTAAGCAATTAAAACGTTGGTGAACTTCAGAGAGAGTTTCATTCTTACCAGAAATGAAGCTTTCGTATTATCTTACCAGGTTGATCTTTCTTGAGTCCTGGACTTCAGACGTTCCTTCATACTGAACACATATTGTGTCCCACATGGCTTTTGATGATTTCAGGTTCATGACGGAATGGTAGACTTCGTCAGGAAGGGCCATGGATAGTATGGATCTGGCTTTTGTATCTATAGCCACTTTCTTCTTATCTTCGTCGGTCCACATGTGTATTTCCTTAGGAATCAGCCTTTCTGGAATAGCAGGTCTATTTGCAAGGGCTGGAACTAAAGGATCAATTGTTACAGGGATGTGTGGGCCGTTTTCAAGATAGTAAGTCATAGTAGGGTCTACACCTTCTAAGAAGAGTATCATCCTATTTTTCCATAAGTTGAAGTTATCTCTGGAAAATCTAGGGGGTTTTGCAAGAGAACCATTGTCTATATAATGTGTGTTTGTGTTGGTGGCCATTTTCAGATAATAGCAAGGAAGAGAAATATCTTAGATTAGATCTTGTTTATGAGTTTAAACAAACCTGGCTCTGATACCACTTGTTGGTCCCGAAGGCCTATACAAGTTTGTAGAAGGGGGGGGGGGGGTTGAATACAAACACACAAATTTTACTTTTCTAAATTGTTTATTGATAAATCATTAACAATTTACAGCTTGTTGCGGAGACAAGATTAAGGATAAACCTAAATCTAAACAAGTTGGAACACTAAGGTTTCTTGCACTAAGAGAGATAAGGAAATTACTAATAATAACCTATCTTGAGATAAGAGATTTGAACTTGTCCAGAGTTAGCAAGTTACTTCAAATGAAGTGAGTTCATCTCTTTATATACAGCATGCATTTAATGCAAGTCAGTATATACTTTACACGTGTCATCAGCTGGTTGGTTGCATGTCATTGACTATTGATGACAACCTTAGTAGCCGTATGGATGAATAGTGTAGTATCAGAGTGGTTGTACGATTTCAGATTTTCGGAGGTTCTTTTCTGACATTTCGTACGGAGGCGTGCAAGGGTGGTTAAGACAAAAGTACTTTGTACGAAGGACTTCATGATCAGCTTTCGTTGATTCAGCGATTATCATTTACTATTCAGCAGATGATAAAGTTCAGCGATAGCTGAAGTCTTGTACTTGATACTTCACGCTGAGTGGACAAATCTGGGTCTTCGCTGATCCGCATCAGTTCATTAGGAGACTTGTCGCTGGTTCTTGAGCTTGATCTTCGACTTCAGCGTAGAACCTTTGTTGACGTGAAACTTGTCTTCAGGGATCATAAGTAAACAACTAACTTATCAGCGATCACCATAATGACTGAACAGACTCAAAGCATTAATGGTGAACAGTGTTCGCTGAATGTTTAATTCAAAAGAGCGAGAGTTCCTATCAGCGGTACTGTAAGATCTTAGTACTTATCAGCGATAGTGAAACTCTGATACATATTGTTTACTTACAATTTTCACTAAGTATATAAGAGAGGGCCATTATCAAATCACTGAGGGTTTGGATCAACAGATAGAGAGGCCTTGAATGAAAGAAGAGGACACCGAATTGGTATCATTACTCCATTTCAAGAAGATATTCGGAGTGATCTATTGATAAGGTAAAACTGTATTCCATTGATAAGCTTTTTAGATTCCACCAGATTGAATATCTACACATGATGGGCAACAAAGACCGGGAACTTGAATCTGTGAGAACAAATAAAGAAATAGTGAAGATCAACAAGATAGAATCTGAGAAGATTCTAAATGTCTTCTATCCGAGATTCTATGTTTTCAGAACTGATGGAAAGGAATGGAACTTCAGTGAAGCCGACTTCAAATCATTAACATGTGAAGATTTATTCCGGTTATATGATATTCTTGCACGGATGCCAAACAAGAATATTACATATTCTGAAGCTTATCAAGCAGTCAAAAGATTTATGAAAAACTTGGTCAAACTGGCATATCTAACAGATTTTCAAATGGTGTTGGAAGGAAATCAGATAAGAGTGAATACTAGAAGACCAAACAGAAACTTGCCAGGTATACAAGGTATTCCTCTCTATACTGTGTCGAAAAAGCCAGAATTTGGTGTTGTCTATCACAATGGTCAAAAGAAAAATAAGTTCCTCAGATTCATTGAAGTGAACAAGTATTGTGATGGTACACTCAAAATGATCAAGATAAGGTTGGATGAAAGAATCAGACTGGATGAACAGAAGTTGGTAATTTTGAAAGAAAAAAAGAAAGTAATGATCAACAAGGCACTGGAAGCACTTGAAGATAGATTGGAATACAAGCATGCACTCAGAAGATTTGAGATCATATTTGGAATCAGAAAAAGGTACATTCCACCGGAGCAGCTCAGAAGATGAAGTTTATTTGGCTCACTTGAATACAAAGGGGGAGAATGTTAGTGTTCAATTTCTATGTTGTATTCAAGTTGAGGGACTCATTTTGTAACTTTTCAATCTAAGTATAAATAGCGTAGATATGCTTACATTTCAAGTACAACACTTACAATTCAAATATCATTCCACTGTAAACTCTCTCTACTTTGTAACTCATTCTTTTGAAGATCAATGAGAGATGGATTAATTGCATTCTAGTTCTTGATCATATTACTTGTATCTGGGATCACAAACTGCATGCTCATCATCCGTTGTCTACACTCCGGATGATCAAGTACACACTTCCTTGCATTTGTATTCTACTTGTATCGGACAAACTTCAGTTAAATCTCTGTATTAATTAGATAGGTTTCATTTGTTTGCTTTCGTTTAGCGTGTGTTTTATTTTTTTTGTTCCTTTACCGTCGTCTGTCTTTTTCTTGGATATATATGTGCTTTCACAAGTTGTTCATGTGTTCAGGGGAAGCACATAAGTGTATCAGGTATGTATTCTACTTTTGAGGGGGAGCGACACAATTTTTTTCTCTTCAAATGCAAAGTTTTTTCTGTGTACGCAAAATCGTTTTCGATATCTCATCTTAAACGGCAACATCCACGGGGGAGACGTATTTTTCAAAGATTGAGGGGGAGCGACACAGATGTTCTTTCAAAATTGTCATTTCTTTAAATTGTGTGTGTGTGATCGTCTCTAAATTTCAATTCATGCACGATCCGAGGGGGGGAGGAAAGAGGTCTTCTCAATTTTCGTTCGAGGGGGAGCGCGAAATTTAACTTTCCAAACAAGAATTGAATTGATTTTTTCTTAAGCTTGGAAAGTTCAGGGGCAATTTTTGCCAAATTAACAAAGTGTCTGGACCGGATAGGTATCCGGGTAACCCATCCAGTAAGTGCTCCTATAAAAAGCATCAGGACTCATTTGCACTCATTTTTACCGCAAACTCTCAAAAACCGCCCTAAAACCAATCGCATTCTCTCTCGCTCGGACACTCTTCAATCCCACAATTTTCGATCGTTTTTGTCTCCCAAATCACAGGTATGTGTGACTTATTCGATCTCTATTGTTTTCCGCACACGAAATCGTGGTTTTCACCACCTATTCACTCGATTTGGAGACCGAAAGGGGTTTTCAAACCCCGGCTTCGGGTCGATTCGTATTCGGCCACTTAGACATGTTTTTCGGCCGATTATTCGTTGTTTCTCTGCTTACCCATCGATTAGAACTCATTCCAATGATTAGATCTAGATTGTGCGGTCTATTGTGGCCAATTTTGACCGAATGTGACTCGATGGGTATCGTCCGGATAGTTATGAACTATCCGGACACCACCAAGGTACCACGTAACATTCAACTTACCCGGTAACTCTCATCTTCCCGGTAACATCGATCACCGGTAACATTCAACTTACCCGGTAACTCTCATCTTCCTGGTAACATCGATCACCCGGTAACCCTCATTTATCCGGTAACCATGAGTTGTCTGATAACCCTGATTTATCCGGTAACCATAAGTTGTCCGGTAACCCTGATTTATCCGGATACCCAACTTTGTCCGGTTACCCGAATTTATCCGGATACATCCTTTTGTCCGGTAACTTCTTTGTCCAATTACCAATTTTATCCGGTAACCTCACCCATCCGGACACATGTATCCGGTAACCTAGACAGTTTCTTTCCTAGTACAGTCTTGGCATTTTCAGTACTCTGCTCTCACTGCCAGTCCTCAATCCACTCCCGATTGAGCCATCCTATGCAAAGGTACGCAACGATTTTTGTTTGATCCCGCACGATCTCTAACATTGTGTTTATCAGGTATTCCAATGGCGGATCAACAACAACCTTAGCAAAACAACCCTCCTCAAGAGGAGTTCATTAACGAACAAGCCGACAACGCCTTGGTTCCCGCGGACCATGGCATCGAAATCGCAGCCAACAACCACCACTTGGACGCCGCCGAGTTCCGACCACAACATCGAGTGGTCGTGGATATCATGCTCGGCCACCCACTTCGCCAAGCACTCACCGCTACAACCAACGTGCCAGTCCTTTACGTTTACCAGGTTTGGCGTACGACTCGAGTCGTCACTACGCTAAATTCTCAGACTATTACGGTAAGGATTGATTAACAGCCGTTCACACTAATATCGCTCTTTTCGACGCCTCCTGTCCCTACCCGAAGCCAATGCTGGTGGAAATGACGCCTATGCCCCTGCTGTTGATGATGCTACTATCTGCGCCCAAATCCGAGCTCTCGGCTACAATCATGACCTCACCCGCCCATCCGGATTCAACCAAAAGTACCTTGCGCCCATCTGGTACACCCTGTTCACAATTCTGAACACGTGTCTGTCTTCCAGGTGGAAAGGGATCGACCAGTGCACCGCCGACCTTCTGCGCCTATTTCACGCCGTGTGCTACAACCGCCAGATAGACTTCGCAGCGATCATCTGGCGCGAACTAGTTCAAGCCATACGTCAGATCGGCGGAACGAAGGAAAAGAAGTTCCTTCCTTACCCACGATTCCTCTCACCGGCCATCTGCGAGCATATGGATGCGAACCAGAACATACCGCGCCGCATGAACCACCCGGTATGTCCTCCGTTTAATTTACACTATCTCGTGATTCGAAACCCGTCAATTGCCCAAACCATGCCTTTACCTGAAAACCTACTGGCACATGTGGACCCCAATGCACCGAGTGTGTTAGAATATAGGCGAGTGCTAGGAGCTCCCATGGTCCAGCCAGAGCCAGAGGGACCTCCCCAGGGACATAGACCCAAGCGACGTGAGGGTCCGAGGACAAGAGAAGGTTGAGTCCGGGTAGCTGGGGCTCCCGGACGGGGTGTGTTGAGAGTCAATCAAGGGAGGGAAACAGACGCGAGCGGTGCATTAGATATGTGTGCCAGTAATACCCAACGCCAAAACACCGATCTACCCCCTACCCCTCCACACAGATCATCTGATGCCGGACCGTCGACTATCCTACACGAGGTCTTGGTCGTCAATGCTCCATTATTGAACCAAGATCCCAGCACCGACATCACTGAACCGTTATCACCATCCACCCATGCCGAGAACCTTGACGATGACACCACCGACACTGGTACGAATGAAACCATCCGCAATTCACTTATTCCACGCTGTATCGGTCGTCGCCCACCTGTGACCGCTGAAATTCCAACATCCTCTACCACACCTTCCGAAACCCCAAACCCCGAGCCTAATATGGGAGACATAAGGAGAGTAGAGGGAGAATTAGTTGAAAATCAAGAACCGGTGAGGACGAGTGAATGGAGGTCAAAACTGAATCATGAGAGAGAAAACCTAAAAAATAAAGAGGCGAATGAGAGAATCTGAGCCCGTGTCACCTAGGTAGCCACATCTGCTACTTCGTCTCATTTGTTGGGACGAGGTATTGAAGAAGCTGTCGTGGACCTAGTGGCGCAATCGCAAACCCTCGAAATCCACTCACCCATCTCTCAACTGATGGGTGTTTCATTTTTGCACGGGGACTTAACACACAATCTACCATTCTCTCACTCTGACAGTCTCGGTATTGAAAATAGAGAGACGCTGCCCCAACTCTCAACTTTATTCGGTGCACATTCGAGTCTAGAGCCAATTGATAGTGTTTTACAATACTTTTCTAGGACACAGGACGTGACTCATAACATCGGTGAATCAAGTGAACCGATCGAAACATCTGTAGTATGTTCGCCATTGAGCGGAATACGTGGATCGGATGGAAATCCTACCCCGGCCACCTCATTGCCAACCGTGAACGTAGGTGGTACTACCTCTACGGTAGTTACCCCAACGGGTGTTCTAAGTGATCCCGGTGTTAGCTTACCCGACATTGTGTCAAGGGAATACTTGGACGGCGCCCTAAAGGCTGTCCGAGAAGAACTGACAGAGGAGTTCCGGAAAGAGCTCGATAAGGTAAAGAGCTTACTTAAAGAGAAAGAGAAGGTTGTCAAACCCGAAACTGCTCCAACACCTCCACCGACACCCGCTCCACCATCCTTCTCGGTGGATACACTAAAGACAATGCTTCTAGCTCAACTGCTCCAGAACACCAACACCGACTCATGTGCCAAAGCCGACTTAATCTCCGTGCTCCGATCTCAAGAAACGACTTCCACCTCCGCAGTCACCATCAGATTGGATTCGCTTGACGCAACCCTGAAGGACGTTCATCATGCCATTACTACTTTGTCCAACATGGTTGCCATTCTCGAAGAAACCTGCAACACTCAAGCCAGCGGACTCAAGCGTCGACACGATGACCAGGATGATCCTGATCACCGTGAGGGGGAGAATAAGAGACAGAGATTAGCCGAGTCCGCCATGATCGTCACTGAATCAAACCCAACGGTTCAACCGGAACCGTCAGCTGTGGCATAAACTGAAGATCAACCTGAAGCCAAGCTGAGTTTAGCTGAGATGGTGATAGACATGGACATCTCAGATGATGAAGACCCAACGGGTGAAAAGCTCGAGGGTGAATCACAGGCACTGATACAGCACCAGAATGGGAAGCGCTCGACCTGATTGATCCAGACTCGGATATCGATCCAGAAACGGAAAACGCATGGTATCAAAAGGCCGCCAGTGCGATGAACTTCGAGGTCAACCTAGTCTTTCCCACCGACGCCGACGACGACATAGACTACGATCAGTTCCTCTTGGAAAACCTTTAGAGTACCCTTATCTACGCGAACCAGATTCCTGAAACTTCTACACCGACTCCTCAACAACAAGAAGCTTCTGATCAGCCACCACAACAGTAACAACCAATCCGATGGGAGAAAATCATCATCCTCATTCCCTATCTCGAGGACTCCCTGAAGAAACTATTTATGCACAGACTACGCCCCATCGAGTCGACCTTCTGTCTGGGAATCTCCAAGTTTGACAAAGCCTACCAGAGCCAATACCTAAAGGTGACGAAGAGGTGCCTTCCAATAAGCCATGTTCGAACAAAGCATAAGATCACCGAAGTGGTAAATATTTAGACTGGCCGAATTCTTAGAGTCCTGTTTCCTGTATTCACCGTCAGACGTGAAGACGGAAATGAGTGGAGATTTTCAGAAGCAGACTTCAAGAATCTCAGACTGGATGACTTTCACGTTATTCTAAAGGACCTCCGAACCCGAACCATCCGACCGCTCCACGTCACTAAAGAGCTCGAGTCCGTTAGACGATTCCTACTCCACAAGGTACTAATCTCGTATCTCACAGATTTTCAGATGGGAGTCGAGCACCGATCGAAGAAGATCAATCCGCTAAATCCGAATCAGAAAGCACCTGAGCTGAAGATATATCCCAAAAACACCCTTCTCCTTGAACCATAATTTGGAATGGTTTATCTCAATGAGTTGAAAGAAAAGAAGTTTCTCCGCTTCAGTCAACTTGAAAGATTTTCTGATGGTACACTTCTGAAAGTCAGAGATGAACTTCGAAACATCATCGTCAAAGAAAAGGAACATCGAAAGTCGTTTGTTATCAGCTTCAAGGAGACAAACGCCCGAGAAGCCTTAGAACTGGTTGAAGACCGCATCGACTACCGCAAAGCCATCTAAAGCTTCGAGATCCACTTCGCACTACGAAAGAGATATGTTCCAAACTGGCGCGACATCGAACTTCAATTCAAAGGGGGGGGGGATTGTTGGGGTTAATTTCATGTTGAATAGAAGTTCAGGGGTTACTTTGTAATTAATCAGTTTTGTGCTTAAATGTGTAATGGGCCATGGGCTTGCTTGTATTGGGCCCTTGGTATAAATACTTTATTTTGTTTAGAAAATAGGGTAATCGTTATTAGTCGTTCATAACAATCCTGTAAACACTCTGAAAGGTTTTAATGCAATATATGGATGACTGTTGGAAATCATACTGATTGATTCTATTTTATTGATTTCTATTGTGTATGCACTAAACTGGAACTCACAAACAGTTTAGCTTGAACAAATATGAATAGCGGCATTTGATTAACACTGCCATCAGAACGTATGCTCCTCAATAATAATATATTTGAGCATTTGAACTTTGAAGATTTCTCAAAACAAGGATAAAGAATGAATAAAATGAATTCGAAGGACTTATTTGAGAATCTGATAATGTATCAATCAGATCAAATATGAAATATAATCATGAAGGATAATCATGTAAGGAATAGGGTATCAAAGAATTAAATTTGTTTATATTAACAAATATAAACAATCTTTGAATGAAACGCTAAAGTTCTCACGCGCGAAATGAATATGATGCTAAACAAAATTTAAAATACAAATAGGAGAATTACCATCGAAAAAATTGTTTCGTTTGGAGACATGGTAATAACAAATTCAATATGAAGCTGTACCGGTGTGTATGAATACTTGAAAGTATAGAAAAGATAATACACAAGTATTAATCTTTAGAAACACACGGTCAGAAATGATGTTCTAGTACAATAATCCAAGATCTCCATGAAAAACATTTAAAATCACACTTTTAAATCCATAAAATCTGTTTGAGAATAGAGAAGTGGTTTGAACATTTAAGGAAAAAACGTTTTTCATGCTTGAAAGTCATTCTTCTTTCAAACAATCGGAGATTAAGATTAGAAGATACTTATATTCAGAAATGTTTGAGATCCCCCTCAAATCATGATACAGTGATTTAAAATATTATAAGCTCCCCCTTAACATTTGCAAAAGATCTTTTATCTCGACAAAACCTGCACAAGTAACAAGACTTGGATCAAAATATCCTTAATCATTAAAATGAGTTCTGAATTACCAGGATTGAAGTACATTCAGAAGTCAT
Source organism: Saussurea involucrata (assembly GCA_033807775.1). Lineage (NCBI taxonomy): Eukaryota > Viridiplantae > Streptophyta > Magnoliopsida > Asterales > Asteraceae > Saussurea > Saussurea involucrata. Next base: position 125,161,273 of record CM066324.1, on the reverse strand, counting down.
AGTCGTTGAAGAACGAGTCCTGGTCTGATATGATCAGAGGTCAAAATCATTGAAGTACGAGTTCTGAACTGAATTATTCAGAAACCATATCTCTTTGAAGTACGGGTCCTAAACTGATATGTTTAGAAGCCATTTCGCTTTGAAGTACGAGTCCTGAGCTGATTTACTCAGAAGTCTAAATTATCATAGGAAAAAGAGTTCTAAACTGTTGTATTCCGAAGTCAAATCTCTTGTGCTCCCCCTTGATAGCACATATATTGTTCTTTAAAATTCTGCACAATTTCTGTTCTGTTTTCTAGTTATGTATGTGGTATACATCTCACAATAAACACTACACATGATGAACCTGCAAAACAGATTAAGTAGATTTTGGTACCCAACGGAACTTGGGTCCTGGTTTGTTAGGTGCAGTTCTATTTGTAGAAACCCTATAAGTACCGTACCAATATGGAGTAAAATCTTTGTGAACAAAATCATTAGTTCCACAGTAAGAACAACAAATTTTCTTTTGAGCTAACCTGATTAATTGATTTACAGAGTAAACTAAATCAGGTTTGACAAAAGATTTACCTTGAAATGTATGGTTCTTCTTGGCATTTGATATCGATCGATTCTTTTCTGCATGCTCGGAATTTTTGTTTGGAAAACCTTACTTGACGACTAAAAATCATAAAGGAATCAAAAGCTAATCAATTTTGACGTGAAATCTCGAGGAAAATTGAAGTGAAAACGATCAGACCGTCGTTTGGTGATGACGGTCAACAACACTTAACGGAACTTCGTTAAGTAGCCGTTAAGTCTATTACAGTTTTAGTCATTTTCCGTTAGTATCGTTAGTTTGTTCCGTTAGTATCGCTAAATTTATAACATTTTAAGTCCTTTTATGTTAAGTCTTTGATAGATTCGTTAATGTCATTTTACTAATTGTTAGTATTTTCTGTTAAACTCTTAACATTTTTAGTCCTTCGTTAGTGTTTTATGTTAAGTCTGTTAAATAGTTTTAAATTTTAACAGTTTTCGTCTCTGGAGTTTATAGTTTTGTATTTTTACAGTTTCAGTCTCATAAGTTTAGAGTTTGTGTTTGTGTCATTTCTAGTCCCTAGAGTTTTTAACTTTCTATGTTTTGTCATTTTCAGTCCTTTTAGTGTTAGTTTTCAGTTTTTGTCATTTTTAGTCCTTGTTTTTGTAGTCTTAGTATTTTTCACTTTTAGTCCTCATTTTTCGTGTTAGTTTTATTTTTGTCAGTTTTAGTCCCTATATTTTGTATTTTTTTCATTTCTCGTCATTTTTGTTCAATTTTAGTTCGTATATTTTTTTAACTTTCATTTGTGACATTTTTAGTACTTGTTATTCTTATATTTTTTAGTTTTATATTTTTTAGTTTTATATTTTTTAGTTTTCATTTTACATATTCTTGTCATTTTATATCCGACTGACATGGCGTGAGTAGACAACTAGTAATACATAATAAATATACTATTAAAATGTTAGCACGATCCATATTTAAGTGATAATTAATGTAGTTAATAAAATGGTAATGGGAAAAAAATATTCACTTGAGTTTTTGATCCACATCAATAATTACCATTGAATTTTGAAGATACTATATGTTAGGATTCCTATATAAATAGAGTGTGGTATTGTCTTAAAGTATTTATTTACGTACTTTCGAGGAAATGTCTACACAGGCGGTAGTCAAAAAGCTCACACATAGCGACTTATCCCACCATGGAAGGATTAGATTGCCGAAGGGACCTGTTGAGGAGCATTTTATTTCGCAGATGGATCGACCTCTAAAAGAAAAAGTTATGAGGGGAGAGGCTTTGGAAGTTGTTATGGTTGACGAGGATAAAGATGAAACAAAAAATATTCTGTTTGTACTTGAGGACGGCGTGTCATATCAATTCAGACTATTCCGTGATTTTGTCAGGTCTGCTATGTTGAGGGAAGGGGACACATTGAACTTCTATCTCAAGTATATTGTCGGTGAATCATTGCATGTTGGATTCCGAACGACACGTAATTTTATGAATCGCTAGTAAGTATATATAGACTAGTAATGTACCCGTTGCAATGCAGTGGGATGGAAATTTTCAATAATCGAATAATAGAAAGTTAAGGCTGTTGGTGCAAGTGTGCCACATCTCTATATATTTTATATATTTATTTTGATGATTCCAAACACACCGTATTATTGTTTCTCTAACAATTTATCCAAGTGTACAGTTCTTGAAGAACAACGAAGAATTTATCTGAAGAGTTCAAGTCTGAAGATTTGCGTCACATTATTTATATATCATAATGGTGATAACACTATAAAGAATATACCACTTGGATATTTCAAAAACCAATCCCAATACTGTTTTTGAATTAATTAATCTTTTAATATTAAAATCAAAAGTTTTTTAATATATATATATATATATATATAAACGTTTTTTTATATATAATATATATAGTTGTCTTTTTGATAATGGAACACAATCATTCTCCATATTTTATATTATACATATATCTTCTACAAATCGTTTCTCATATATATACATATATATTTCCATGGCAACTGGGTTCTTCAATATGGAAAAGAGAAGAAAATTTCTGCTACTAGTTTTGTTTCTCAAATGCTATGGATGGTAGTGTGAATGGAGAAAGGATTTGTGTGCTGCTGAATCTGGTTATCTATCCTCTCTACATGAGGGAGTTATGCTTTGTTTGACGTTTGAAGATGAAGAAGATGTAGCTAGCCTGTGGGTTGTGACCTTTTGAGTTGGCAACAAAGTCTTCAAGATGCTACTGTTTTATGTTGACAATGCATGTGAAAGGAACACAAAAAGCTGCAACTAAGAATTTTATTGGATGGCAAGGAAGTCCTTCACGCATGCAAGAAGAAGCTGCAGTGAACAGTGTTTCTCAATTTTCCTCCATTTCACATGCAACGGATCTATCTTTGTTTGGCTATATAATGAGTTGTCTGTAGAAGAGGAAAGTGACGAAAAGAACCCAACATATCAGAAAGCTCTACATCAAGTTCTCAGCTCCATATGATCACTCCATAACCCAACTCTTTTAAGATATATTTTCGGGTTAATACCAACTCTCAAAAACATCCAAGTGATAATTTATTTTTACAGTGTTATTCCCATTGTGAGATATACAACATTGTAAGTATTTCAATTGAGAGTGAGTGATCCATTCAAGTCTCTTTGCGGAAGCAAGAGATATTCACATCATTGTATCAAGGTTTGTGTTCTACCATAAAGAACACTTATAGTGGATCGTGTAGAGAAGTATCTCGAAAAGTGGATTAGCCAATACGTTGGTGAACCACTTCCCAAATATCGGTGTCGGTATCAATTTTTCTCTACCCTTATCTCTTTATATTTCCGCTGTGCATTTATATTGTTGTTATAATTTATAAAAGAAGTTTTTGAAAGTAAAAAGATCATAATACAACCTTTACCCCCCCCCCCCCTAAGGTTGTCTAACAGTTGGTATCAGAGCGGGGCTTTCAAAAATTGTCTGTTTAACAAAATTCTTTTAAAGTTATTTTATTAAAATGGCTCAACAACAACAAAATATTTTGCTTTCTAAACCACCTCTTATTGATACTGAAAAGTTTGGTATTTGGGCCAAATTATTTGAATGCCATGTTCGTGGCAAAAATAGAAAAATGTGGGAAATTATTGAAAAAGGAAATTTTATTCCAACCAAAATTGTAAATGATCTTATCGTTGAAAAAGATTCTAAAGATTGGACTCCTACTGATGAAGCTTCATACTGTTTAAATTTTGAAGCTAAAAACATGTTATATGCTGCTTTAAATTCTGATGAAATTGAAAGAGTGTTTACTTATGAAACTGCTAATGAAATATGACAAAGTTTAAATGACACTCATCGTGGAAACACGCAAGTCAAAAGTTCTAAAATAAATATTTTAGTTCATGATTATGAATTATTTGAAATGTCAAAAGATGAGTCAATCGACTCAATGTTTAAACGGTTTAACCTCATCATGACTACATTGAAAGGACTAGGTCGTACTTATCCTAATGAAGATTATGTAAGAAAGATTCTTCGAGCACTTCCGCCGGAGTGGATGCCGAAAATCACGTCTTTGGAAGATTCCCGAGACCTCTCAACCATGAAGCTCGATGATCTCGTTGGCAATCTTAAAGTGCATGAAATTGCACTAAAAAGAAATCACGTTCGGGAGCAAGTCGCAAAGAAATCCATAGCTCTAAAAGCCTCTGTCTCAAAAGATGAGAAAGAGAAGGAAAAGGAGGAAGAAACAAGTTCCTCGGATGACGAAATCGAAAATCCTGATGTCATAGCCAAGTTGGTAAGAAAGTTTTCTTTGTTTTTATCTAACAATAAATTTGCCAAGAATGATAGGTTTCAAAGAAATGGAGACTACCGTCGTGGTGGTAAAAACCGAAGTCGCAACTTCCATAAAAGGGAGGACAAAAATGACGAATCAAGTGACGATGAAAAAGCCAAGAAAAAGAAAGGTGTTTGCTACGTTTGCGGAGACAAGAATCATTATGCAAATGAGTGTCCAAAATGTGCAAAGCAAATCGACGCTCAAAAAACTTTCGTTGTTGGCGCATGGAGCGCAAGCGAAGATGAGGACGAAGGTATTTGTCTCATGGCCGATCGTGAGGTATCAACTTCGTATTTTAATAATTATGATAGTGATTATAGTGATAATTATTATAATGATGATATGCATGACGATGAAAATCTTGATGAGCTTGAAGAATCATTTAATAAAATGGTCGCGCTTGCAAATCGTTTTAAAGATGAAAATGCAAAATTAAATGAATCCTTGTTGTTATGCAAAAATGAAATACATGATTGTAAACAAATAATTACATGTGATTTTAAAGCCAAAGAGGAGTTAAATGATAAAATCACCAATTTAGAAAAGAAGGTATGTGAAAAGGATGTATGTAAATCTTGTATTATTCTAAATGAAAAAATTGCATGTTTAGAGAAAAGAACATGTGAAAATATTTTATGTACAAAATGCGATATCCTTGAAAATGAAATTGCATGTTTAAAAGCAAAATGCGAATCGCATGAAAAAAGATAATTTATTAGCAAATGCTTTTCAAAATAGTAATGAGAAAGTGTTAAAAATGCTAAATATGTCAAATCGCATTAATTGTAGAAAAGGCATCGGTTCTGATACATGTATCGATACGTGCTCTTGTGTGCAAATTAAAAGGTGTTTTGAACCACCTAAAGTTGAAACGAGAAAACCTTATGTGCAAAAACCTCCGTATGTGTCCAAAATGAATAATGTGAATTATATGCCGAGGAAACCGTATGCTTGCATGTATAATAGCAAATTTTCTAGACCAAAGAATAATGTAAATTTGCATGCTCCATTTTACGTCTTTGATAAATATGATCGTAAAATTAAAATGGTTAGAAAATGGATTCCGAAAGGAATGTTTAATATTGACAATCCCGGTGGGATGCGCTTGTGGTTTTAAATCATTTATATGTTGTCGTGTTTGTTTCTTGTCGGCAACATGTTCCTTATTTGTTTTTGCAGTTTTATATATATTATACTAACAGTCAAAAGGACCCGTAAGAAAAGGGGACCACAAAAATATTCTTTGCCTTTTGTAGGTAAATCCTTGACGTGGATTGGATACGTGACAGAGTTTGCTCACATAAAATGACCGAAAATCGAAACCTTAAAATCCGTTTTGGTGCAAGTGTTTCTTATTGGTCTTTGTTATTTCATGTCTATTATATGCTTATTTTTATGCATATTTATTATCCCTCAAATTTAAATCGCTATTAATTTGAAGGGGAGCTTTTTATTTTTAATTACCCATGAGATTATGCTCTCTCAAATATATGCATATTTTGAGGGGGAGCATCTCTCGAAGGGGAGCATAACGTCTTTCATGACCCTTTTTGTTTCGACAAACGGGGGAGAGAAACCGCATATGCTCATGCTCAGCGGTTGTGTTTGTCATCATCAAAAAGGGGGAGATTGTTGGTGCAAGTGTGTCACATCTCTATATATTTTATATATTTATTTTGATGATTCCAAACACACCGTATTATTGTTTCTCTAACAATTTATCCAAGTGTACAGTTCTTGAAGAACAACGAAGAATTTATCTGAAGAGTTCAAGTCTGAAGATTTGCGTCACATTATATATATATCATAATGGTGATAACACTATAAAGAATATACCACTTGGATATTTCAAAAACCAATCCCAATACTGTTTTTGAATTAATTAATCTTTTAATATTAAAATCAAAAGTTTTTTAATATATATATATATATATAAACGTTTTTTTTATATATAATATATATAGTTGTCTTTTTGATAAGGGAACACAATCATTCTCCATATTTTATATTATATATATATATATATCTTCTACAAATCGTTTCTCATATATATACATATATATTTCCATGGCAACTGGGTTCTTCAATATGGAAAAGAGAAGAAAATTCCTGCTACTAGTTTTGTTTCTCAAATGCTATGGATGGTAGTGTGAATGGAGAAAGGATTTGTGTGCTGCTAAATCTGGTTATCTATCCTCTCTGCATGAAACTCTGATACATATTGTTTACTTACAATTTTCACTAAGTATTTAAGAGAGGGTCATTATCAAATCACTGAGGGTTTGGATCAACAATCTCCTCCTATTTGATTATGACATAGCAATAAAGAAAATTGCTATTTAATAAAAACATAAGGATAAAAAGAACTCATAAAATATTTGTCCCTTTTACTGTTTTCTGGGATCTTTTCAGTACTGATGGAGTAAAGTACGTTCGCTGAAATCTTTCTTTAAAATATTGAATCAGGTTACAATGAAGAACAGAAAGATTACAAGTACAAGCGAAATAATTTACAAGTACAGAAGGATAACTGATACAATAGAGAAAAAGAAGATTATATCAGTTTTCAAAGGGTTCTTCCTTAATGAGAAGTTCATCAAGGGTCTTTTCAGTGGGGATCATCCAGTCAGGAACCGTTACACCTCGTTTTCTTTTGTTCAGCGCTTCTTCAAAGATCAAGGGTTTTAGGTGTCGTGCCTGAATGTCTTTTCTGAAGTCGCACCAGTAGATGAGATCTCTGAGCTGTTCGATTGGAGTGATTGGAAGCTCAGCGATCCGTTGAAAACATTTACGTCCGTCGTAGTCGAGAAAGAATATTCCATAAGGATTACTGATGACTTTACCAGGGACGAAAAGTTCACATGGTGGCAAAGAAATGTCAAGGGCAGATAGATCAGGGTCAGGACCAAGCACTTCTGCGCGAGAGAAACCAATTCCAGTTTCATTTCGTATGACAGGACCTGAGTTTGAATCTTGACGTTTCTTCTTTGGAGAGGCCCTTTTTCTTTTCAGCTTAAGATCAGGAAGAGGAGGAATGTCCACACAAGAAGATATCAAGTCGATCTGTCTGTTTATCAGCTTTTCGAAATGATCCTTGTACTTAGATTGTGACGATTGGATAGCTAACCTCATCTCCAGCCATTCAGAGAGACCATACCTTTTTACAGTGTCAGCGCGAAAGGTTTCAGATTTGCCATCTTCTCTGAACAGTTTGATGTCAACAATAGGTACTCCGATAGAGGTTCTTCCAGAGATGAATACCTTGTTGATCTTCGCTGGACGATATCTGAAGTGAATTTTCTCTTTACACCAGATCAGGGTGGTCTGAGAAACTTCAGTTTTCTTTTCCACGATCTTCTGGGCTTCTTCCCAAAGAATTGGGTATTGTCGCTGAAGGAGCCACAGAAGTCAAAGAATTGGGGTTAAGAAGAGAGAGAAGGGTAGAGAGACGTACCTCATTGTCGACAGGTTTGAAATCGAGCACCTTAGGGCCAACCTGAGAAAGTTTCAGGTCACCCTCTTGAGGATAGCTGTCCTTCAGGCCATATTGGAAGATGGCGCTGATGAAACGGGGGTAGGGAACCCATGCAGGTCTGTCAGCAGCAGAATCTACTCTTTGCACTAGGTCATCATAAATGATAGATTCCCAGTCAATATGTAGACCTTTCAGCAGTGCGTATCCCATAGCCTGCTGAGGTTGAGCAGCTTGATCAGAGGAGCTGGTCTTCGCTGTCATGCAGCTGATCAGGTGTGCGAAGATGAAATTCATCTCGCTAGGCATTTTGGACTTCTTTATCAGCGTCAGATTCTTCTCGGGCTTCTTGTCCCTTCCAGTTTCCCAGATGTAACCCATTGCGTCGAGGAAAGCAATGATTGCTTCTCTATCAACATGCTTCTTATGGTCAGGGAATGGAACAAATGGTTTTTCTTTGGTAGCATTGGGGAAGTTCAGGGCTTTTCGAATGATTGCATGGGTTATCTTAATTGTACCATACTCAGTATCGCTGAGTATGCAATCGATGGTTTTGGATGCATCTTTGGCGGAGGGTAGCTGAGTGTGTCTGGCAGAGTACCAGAACTGGGATAGTAATAGCTGACTTGCGGGAGGTGTGATGGTCAGGGTTGTTGAAATGCAGCAGTTTTTCAGGAAATTCACAGCATCATCCAGATGTGTGACTTGCTTTCGAGGAGGAAACTCGAGAAGCGCAGAGAGGTTGTTGACCTTAGTCCAATCTAGTTGATCCAGCTTGAACTTAAACTGAGGGGCTTTGATGATGTCCACTTCCTCAGAGTCAGCGGAGATGGACTCAGCGGTAAAAGGTTTTCATATAAACCAAGAGTTGTTTATATAGGGTTTGATGAGAGCACAAATGCAGCAGTTTTTCTTTTCTTGCGGAGAAAGATTGTTCGCGTAAAAGACAAATATAAACCAAGAGTTGTTTATATAGGGAGTTTTAGAGAGAGAAAACCTTGAGCGGGAAAAGGTTTTCATCATGACACGGACACGTGTTTGCATTTGATTGGAAGTTTGAACGAAACGTGCAAACGTGTGTCAGAAAGAAGTCGTGCCTGGTGTTATCCGTTGCAATGACGTCACAACTATCCTTTCACATTCTTTTAGGATGTCTCTGAGGTTTTGAAAGCTCAGGGACTCTTTTGAAAAACATGAAGCACTGAATAGAAGATATCAGTGAAGGTTTTAAGAATTTTCAAAATATCGTTGTTAAGGAAGATATATTCAGCGATGTATTTGTTTTTGAAATCTTGCATTTTCATGCGTTTGTCAGAGAGAGAAAACATACCTGGATATCAGTTTAACCAAGTTTATTCAGAGAGAAGATGATTGAATAGGTTATACGAGTTGATTTTATCCTATCGCTGATTAATGTGAACCGCTGAAGATTTTACCCTTCAAAGTTCAGCATTCCAAGCTCGCTGATGAGAAAGTTGAATCTTGTCTCATCAAGAGGTTTGGTAAATAAATCAGCTAACTGATAATCAGTTGGGATAAAATGAAGTTCTATATCACCATTCATCACATGATCTCTGATAAAATGATATCTGATTTCTATGTGTTTTGTCTTTGAGTGTAGCACTGGATAGTTTGCTATAGCGATGGCACTAGTGCTGTCGCAATAGATTGGAATTTTGGAGAGCTGAAGATCATAGTCTAGTAGCTGATTTCTCATCCACAAGACCTGAGAACAACAGCTTCCAGTGGCTACATATTCAGCTTCAGCTGTGGAAGTGGACACTGAGTTTTGCTTCTTACTTGTCCAACTTACCAGCTTTCCACCCAGGAGCTGACATCCTCCTGTGGTGCTTTTCCTATCCATTTTGCAACCTGCAAAATCACTGTCTGAATAGGCGGTTAGATCGAATCTTGAGTCTTTGGGATACCAAAGACCTAGATTCACTGTACCCTTAAGATATCGAAAGATTCGCTTTACAGCTTTCATATGAGATATCTTAGGTTCAGCTTGATATCGTGCACACAAGCATGTTGCAAACATAATATCGGGTCGGCTAGCTGTAAGATACAATAGAGAGCCGATCATCCCACGGTACAGCGTGACATTGACAGGAACACCCTTTGTGTCCTTATCAAGTGTCAGCGGTGGTGCCATAGGGGTTTTCATAGCTGAACTTTCAGTTAAGTCGAATTTCTTCAGCATATCTTTAACATATTTTCCCTGATTAATGAAAGTTCCTTTTTCAGTTTGCTTAATCTGAAGACCAAGTAAATATGTTAGTTCACCCATCATGCTCATTTTATACTCATCTTTCATTCTATCAGCGAAACGAGTACAAAGCTCAGGGTTAGTAGAGCCAAATATAATGTCATCAACATATATTTGAACTAAAATGATATGACCTTTAACTTTTCTAAAAAATAGAGTTTTGTCAATCTTACCTCTCTCAAATTGTTCAATATGGAGATAAGTAGAGAGAGTATCATACCATGCACGAGGAGCTTGCTTTAAGCCATAAAGTGCCTTGTCCAGTTTATAAACATAACCTGGACGCTTAGGATCTGAGAATCCTGGAGGTTATTCCACATACACTTCTTCATTCAGCTTTCCATTTAGAAACGCTGACTTAACATCCATCTGATGTACAGTGAAGTTTTTGTGTACAGCATATGTTAAGAAAAGACGAATAGATTCGAGTCTTGCTACTGGAGCAAAAGTTTCGTCATAATCTATGCCTTCCTCTTGTCTGTATCCCTGAGCAACAAGACGAGCTTTGTTGCGAGTTACAGTACCATGTTCGTCCAACTTGTTTCGATAGACCCATTTAGTGCCTATCACCGTTTTGTCAGTTGGTCTACGAACGAGTTTCCAAACTTTGTTTCTTTCGAATTCAGTCAGCTCTTCTTGCATAGCGCTGACCCAGTTTGGATCTCTGAGGGCATCATCTATTTTCTTTGGTTCGGTTAGAGAAATAAAGTTAACAAATAAACAAATATTACCTGCACTTCTACGAGTCTGAATACCAGCGTTGGGATCACCAAGAATTTGATCGATTGGGTGATTTACAGTCCATCGCTGAGCCGGAGCATACGTCGCTGATTCAGTCTGAACTGGAGAAACTGAAGATGAGGCTTCAGCTACTTCTGGATTATCAGCTAAGAGAGGAATGTTTGCATTTGTCACTTCATTCACTGATTGCTGAGAAATAGATGGAATTTCTGAGACATTTGGATCAACTGCAGGTATAGTGTTTATAGGCACAGCTGAGACCCAAGATGTTTCAGCTTCACTATTCTGCATATATGGAATGATAGTAGGACCATCATTTTCTACGGTGTGAGCATGAGGAGTGGGAACTTCTTCTGAATCACCAAGATGAGAAAACATCCATTGATTCAGTTCTTCAGTATCAGCGGACGGTTTAGAGTTCGCTGAACGGGATTCGTCAAACGTGACGTGAATAGTTTCTTCTACAGTTTGTCTTCTACGGTTGAAGACTCTGAAGGCTTTGGAGACTGAGGAGTATCCAAGAAAGATTCCATCATCAGCCTTAGGATCAAACTTTCCAAGGGCATCTCTGTTGTTCAGTATGAAACACTGACATCCACAGATGTGAAGAAAGCTGATTGAAGGCTTTCTCCCATGAAAGAGTTCATAGGCTGTCTTTTTGAATCTTTTAACTATCAGCGACCTGTTTTGCGTAAAGCAAGCAGTGTTGACAGGTTCTGCCCAAAACTGAGTAGGCAGGTGAGAATCGCTGAGCATTGAACGTGCAGCTTCAATAATTGTTCTATTTCTTCTTTCAGCGACTCCATTTTGTTGCGGTGTTCTCACTGACAAAAAGTTGTGAGAAATACCCTTACTCTCAAGGAAGGAATCAAGAGAACTGTTTTTGAATTCAGTTCCATGATCACTCCTTATTGAGCGAACAGTCATATTGTTCAGAGTTTCCATCTTCCGAACAAAGGTGATGAGTTCTTCAGGGGTGTCACTCTTAGAACGGAGAAACATTACCCATGTGTAACGAGAGAATTCATCAACTATGACCAGCGTATATTTCTTTCCACCGATGGATTGTTTGTTAACAGGGCCAAACAAATCCATATGGAGTAGTTGTAGAGGAGATGACACTGAAGAGACTTGCTTTGACTTGAAGCTTGCCTTGGTCTGCTTCCCTTTTTCACACGCTGAACATAAAGACTCTTTGGCGTATGAATGCTGAGGTAGACCAGTGACTAACTCTTTGGAGGAAAGAGTATTCAGTGTCTTGAAATTTAGATGCGAGAGCCTCTTGTGCCATAGCCAGTTAACATCAGAAGATGCCTTTGAGAAGAAACAGGAGTTCTCAGTGGTTGTTGAGTCCATGTTTATTACATAAACATTTTCCAAACGATAACCGCTGAGAGCTATCTTCTCCTTTTTGTCAGAGACAAAGCAGGATTCCTTAGTGAAAATCACTTTGTTATCCATGTCGCAAAGATGACTGATGCTCAGAAGATTATGCTTCAGCCCTTCAACATATGCGACTCTTCTGAAGGAGGTTGTACCATTTGAAAGTACACCATACCCTCGGGTGTGTCCTTTTCCATTTCCACCGAAAGTCACAGAGGGACCCTTCTCTTCCTTGTATTCAGCGAGTAGGTTTTTCTTTCCAGTCATGTGTCTAGAGCATCCGCTATCGAGATACCAGATGCCCTTCTTAACCTGCATTCACAAAGGAAGATTAGTTTTGCTTGGGTACCCACTTAACCATGTATACACGTTTGTCAGTGGAGCTAGTTGGAATAGAAGGTTCAGCGGTCTTCGCAGCATTTGAAGATTCAGCTTTGTCTTTCTTCACTTTGGTTAATTTCTTAACTTCAGTGGTAGGAGTCACCTTGACCTGATTTGCATCGGGGTTGGTCTTCTTTGCCTTGGGGCAATCTTCACCTTAGCTATTTTTTCAGCTTTGGTGGCTGTGGGGCACTTACTAGCAATATGATCGGTAAGTCCACAGTGATAACATTTCCTATAACTAAAAATAGTTCTAGGACCACTTGTATGCTGAGCTTTTAATTTAGAATTAGAAGTACCAGCACCAAGTAAGCTATTGGCTTTAGAAATGGGACGAACATTCAGTTCTTCAGATTTCTTACCAAGGACATCCACTCTGAGTCTAGGAGTAGATCGCTGAATAGATCCAGAGATCAGCTTTCTAGATCCAGAGGGGTTGGTCACTGAGGCTTTAGAAGCATTCAGCTTTGGTACTAAGGTACCCTTCTGAGGATTTTGATAAATAACAATTCCTTTACCTTTGTCTTTAGAGACAGAGGTAGGTTTTGAATAAACCATTTTCTCCTTACCTTTTGAGGAGGTAGGAGTTTCCTCAGGGATTTGTGTAATGGACGAGGAGCACTGAGATGATGAAGTGTCAGCGACTGAGGATACGAACGTTCCAAATTTAAGCATTGAACGTTCAATGGTTGGTTTTGGAGTATCATATTTATAACCCAGACCACGTTTATCACTCAGAGGAATCTGAGCCTTAATTATCTCAGTGATCTTTGTTGAGGAATTACACCATCCTTCAACAGTAGCTTGTTCAGCTTTTAATGCAGCGATAGCTTCTCCTCGTTCGATTTTGACTAGCTGATTTAAATAGACTTGATCTTTAAAATCATCTTCAATTTTAGAAAGCTTTTCTATTTGAAGGTGGCAGTTTTTAAGCTTTTCAGCGAGATCAAGATTTTGGTTTTCAACCACAGCTTTGCCGTTCATGGCTTCGTATAAACTTCTAGTCAATAGATCGATTTTACGGAGACTATCAGCTTCATCAATATTTGCAATATTGGTAAAGAAAGAAGGTGATACCTGAATGGCAGATGTTGAAGTGGAGGGAATGTCTGAACTTTCTTCCTCTTCTTCAATCTTGGCCATGAGACATTGATTTGCTTCATCATCTTCAGAGTCAGATGATGATGTTTCTTCATCAGAAGCAGCCCAATCATAGTCAGCCATCAGGCCTTTTCCTTTCTTCTTAAAACTTTTCAGCTTTGCATACTTCTCCTTCAGCTTTGAGTATTTGTCATCTTTATTCCTTGGAACAAAGTTTTTCTTTGAGAAAGCTGAAGGTCTCATGACTTTCTTTGACCTACACTCATTAGCGAAATGACCTGTCTTTTCGCAGTTGAAACAAGTAGCAGTAGCCTTATCAACAAAAGCTGATGATTTAGGCTTGTCAGTTATGGAAAGAGGTTTGTTCTTTCTAAACATTTTCTTCTTGGCGAATCTCCTGAACTTTTTAGTTAGGAGAGCCAAGGATTCATCATCATCTGAAGAATCAGAGTATGATGACCTTTCAGAGTTACTTCCTAACTCAGTGATAGTGACCGAGGGTCGCTGAGTAGAAGGTTCTTCTGAGATTAAAGCAACATGAGTGCTTTTGGAATCTTTTACAAGATTCTTCTTAAGATGGCTAGATTGCTCATGATTCAGCAATGTACCATATAAGGTTGAAAGGGTCATTGATTTAAGATCCTTTGACAGCTTGAGACACATGGAATAATTGTCCCAGCTTTCAGGTAAACATTCTAGAAACTTTGTCAGCACTTCAAAGTTAGAATATTCCTTACCAACAGTTTTTAGATCTATAATTAAGCAATTAAAACGTTGGTGAACTTCAGAGAGAGTTTCATTCTTACCAGAAATGAAGCTTTCGTATTGTCTTACCAGGTTGATCTTTCTTGAGTCCTGGACTTCAGACGTTCCTTCATACTGAACACATATTGTGTCCCACATGGCTTTTGATGACTTCAGGTTCATGACGGAATGGTAGACTTCGTCAGGAAGGGCCATGGATAGTATGGATCTGGCTTTTGTATCTATAGCCACTTTCTTCTTATCTTCATCGGTCCACATGTGTATTTCCTTTGGAATCAGCCTTTCTAGAATAGCAGCTCTAGTTGCAGTGGCTGGAACTAAAGGATCAATTGTTACAGGGATGTGTGGGCCGTTTTCAAGATAGTAGGTCATAGTAGGGTCTACACCTTCTAAGAAGAGCATCATCCTATTTTTCCATAAGTTGAAGTTATCTCTGGAAAATCTAGGGGGTTTTGCAAGAGAACCATTGTCTATATAATGTGTGTTTGTGTTGGAGGCCATTTTCAGATAATAGCAAGGAAGAGAAATATCTTAGATTAGATCTTGTTTATGAGATTAAACAAATCTGCTCTGATACGACTTGTTGGTCCCGAAGGCCTATACAAGTTTGTAGAAGGGGGGGTTGAATACAAACACACAGATTTTACTTTTCTAAATTGTTTATTGATAAATCATTAACAATTTACAGCTTGTTGCGGAGACAAGATTAAGGATAAACCTAAATCTAAACAAGTTGGAACACTAAGGTTTCTTGCACTAAGAAAGATAAGGAAATTACTAATAATAACCTATCTTGAGATAAGAGATTTGAACTTGTCCAGAGTTAGCAAATTACTTCAAAAGAAGTGAGTTCATCTCTTTATATACTGCATGCATTTAATGCAAGTCAGTATATACTTTACACGTGTCATCAGCTGGTTGGTTGCATGTCATTGACCTTGGTTGACAACCTTAGTAGCCGTATGGATGAATAGTGTAGTATCAGAGTGGTTGTACGATTTCAGATATTCGGAGGTTCTTTTCTGACAATTCGTACGGAGTCGTGCAAGGGTGGTTGAGACAAAAGTACTTTGTACGGAGGACTTCATGATCAGCTTTCGTTGATTCAGCGATTATCATTTACTATTCAGCAGATGATAAAGTTCAGCGATAGCTGAAGTCTTGTACTTGATACTTCACGTTGAGTGGACAAATCTGAGTCTTCGCTGATCCGCATCAGTTCATTAGGAGACTTGTCGCTGGTTCTTGAGCTTGATCTTCGACTTCAGCGTAGAACCTTTGTTGACGTAAAACTTGTCTTCAGGGATCATAAGTAAACAACTAACTTATCAGCGATCATCATAATGACTGAACAGACTCAGAGCATTAATGATGAACAGTGTTCGCTGAATGTTTAATTTAAAAGAGCGAGAGTTCCTATCAGCGGTACTGTAAGATCTTAGTACTTATCAGCGATAGTGAAACTCTGATACATATTGTTTACTTACAATTTTCACTAAGTATTTAAGAGAGGGTCATTATCAAATCACTGAGGGTTTGGATCAACAAAATATATATAGCGAGAGAGGGACAAAAATATATATTGCTAGATAAGGAGCCAGATAGCAAAAGAGAGAGAGAGAGAGAGAGAAAGAAATAGAGAGAGAGGGAGAGATAGAAATATGGTGACAGATAGAAAAAGAGAGGGAGAGAGTTAGAGAGAGAAATATATATGGTAAGAGAGAGTTAGAGAGAGAAGGAGAATGAGAGAGAGAGAGAGAGAGAAAGAGAAAGTGGAGATAGATACTGAGGGAGAGAGTCAGAGAGAGAGAAATATACATGGCAAGAGAGGGAGAGAGAGAAATATATATGGCGAGAAAGAGAGCGAGAGCGTAAGAGAGAGAGAGAGAGAGAGAGAGAGAAATATATATATATATATATATATATATGGTGAGAGTGAATGTAAGAGAAAGAGTGTGTGAATGAGAGAGAGAGAGAGAGTGTGTGTGTGTGTGTGTGTGTGTGTGTGTGTGTGTGAGAGAGAGAGAGAGAGAGAGAGAGAGAGAGAGAGAGAGAGAGAGAGAGAGAGAGAGAGAGAGAGAGTCTGAGAAAAGGAAATAGAGATACAGAGAGGGTGTGTGTGTGTGAGAGAGAAGAGAGATAATATATGGTAAGAGAGATTATGAGAGAGAGTGTGTGAGAGAGAGAGTATGTGTTAGAGAGAGTGAGAGAAAGAGATAGAGAGAAAGAGATAGAGAGAGAGTAAGTGAGTGAGTGAGAGAGAGGGAGAGAGAGAGAGAGAGAGAGAGTCAAAGAGAGAGTATGTGAGAGAGAAAGAGGGAGAGCGAGATAGAGAAGAGAGAGAGTCAGAAAGAGAGAGAGTGAGAGAGAGGGAGAGAGGCAGAGAAATATATATGGCGAGAAAGAGAACGAGGGCGAGAGGGAGAGAGAGAGAGAGTGAGTGAGAGAGTGTGCGTATGTGTGTGAGAGAGGGAGAGAAAGAGAGAGAGGGTGTGATAGAACCAGATCTATTAGGTAAACATCATGTCATCTTATTAATCTTGAAAGAATCTTGATTACATAAGATTGGAGCTTTCTCTCCCTAGATTCTCTCTCTAAACTCTATCTAGATATTACAATATGAGCTCTCTTGTTACAACTCGTTTACAAACAAAGATTTACCAAACCTATTTATACCTACAAGATTACAAGGCTTTAAACACAATTACATTGACTTTCTACTTAAGGTACTTTGACTTTGACTAACTTTGACATTAGAATACATTGATTTTTACATAACTCTTGAATACAATATAAAGTCCTAACATTCTCCC
This sequence comes from Saussurea involucrata, assembly GCA_033807775.1. Taxonomy (NCBI): domain Eukaryota; kingdom Viridiplantae; phylum Streptophyta; class Magnoliopsida; order Asterales; family Asteraceae; genus Saussurea; species Saussurea involucrata. Next base: position 125,143,967 of record CM066324.1, on the reverse strand, counting down.
CCTTTGGATCCAAGATTTTAAAAAAAATATAGCAGCAGTCTTCAACACTTGATCTTCATATGTTTATAACATGCATAAAGTTGACATCTTTATATGTTTAAACGAAGCACTGATCACATTTTCTTGTTTTTTACCACGTTACGCGAGAACCGTGTAAAAATAACAAGTTTTTACACCATGTTCAAAACAACTGTGGAAAATATCATATTTTTACATTGTTATATGTAACAACAATGCATAAAGATGAAATCTTTAAACGTTTCAACGAAACAATTATCACTTTTTTCTACCACGTTACGCGAGAACCGTGTAAAAAGTACAAGTGTTTACACCATGTTTCCAAACAACTGTGGAAAAGTTCACATATTTACATTGTTATAGGTAACACTGATGCATAAAGGTGAAATCTTAAACGTTTCTACGAAACAATGATCACACTTTTCTTGTTTTTCTACCATGTTACGTGAGAACCGTGTAAAGAGTACTAGTTCTTACCCCATGTTTCAAAACAATTGTTGAAAAGATCACATTTTTACATTGTTATACGTAACAGCGATGCATAAAGTTGACATCCTTATATGTTTCAACGAAACACTGATCACATTTTTCTTGTTTTCTACCATGTTATGCGAGAACCGTGTAAAAATAACAAGTTTTTACACCATGTTCAAAACAACTGTGGAAAGTCCGAGAGCGAGAGAGAGAGAGAGATATGGCAAGAGAGGGAGAGAGGCACAGAAATATATATGGCGAGAAAGAGAGCGAGGGCGAGAGGGAGAGAGAGAGGGAGAGAGAGAGAGAGAGAGAGAGAGAGAGAGAGAGAGAGAGAGAGTGAGAGAGAAAGAGATAAAGGGAGAGAGTGAGAAAGAGAGAGAAATATATATGGTGATAGAGGGAGAGAAATATATATGATAAGAAAGAGAGCGAGAGAGAGAGGGAGATAGTTAGAGAGAGAGGGACAAAAATATATATTGCTAGATAAGGAGCCAGATAGCAAAAGAGAGAGAGAGAGAGAAAGAAATAGAGAGAGAGATAGAAATATGGTGACAGATAGAAAAAGAGAAGGAGAGAGTTAGAGAGAGAAATATAAATGGCAAGAGAGAGAGTTAGAGAGAGAGAATGAGAATGAGAGAGAGAGAGAAAGAGAAAGTGGAGATAGATACTGAGGGAGAGAGTTAGAGAGAGAGAAATATACATGGCAAGAGAGGGAGAGAGAGAAATATATATGGCGAGAAAGAGAGCGAGAGCGTGAGAGAGAGAGAGAAATAAATAGAGAGTGTGTGTGGGAAGGAGAGAGAGAGAGAGAGAGAGAGAAATATATATATGGTGAGAGTCAATGTAAGAGAAAGAGTGTGTGAATGAGAGAGAGTGTGTGTGTGAGAGAGAGTGTGTGTCTGAGAGAGGGAGATAGAGATACAGAGAGGGTGTGTGTGTGTGAGAGAGAGAGAGAGAGAATATATGGTAAGAAAGATTGTGAGAGAGAGTATGTGTAAGAGAGAGTGAGAGAAAGAGAGAGAGAGTAAGTGAGTGAGAGAGAGGGAGAGAGAGAGAGTCAAATAGAGAGTATGTGAGAGAGAAAGAGGGAGAGCGAGATAGAAAAGGGAGAGAGTCAGAAAGAGAGAGAGGGAGAGAGGCCGAGAAATATATAGGGTGAGAAAGAGAATGAGGGCGAGAGGGAGAGAGAGAGAGAGAGAGTGAGTGAGAGAGTCTGCGTATGTGTGTGAGAGAGGGAGAGAAAGAGAGAGAGGGTGTGATAGAACCAGATCTATTAGGTAAACATCATGTCATCTTATTGATCTTGAAAGAATCTTGATTACATAAGATTGGAGCTTTCTCTTCCTAGATTCTCTCTCTAAACTCTATCTAGATATTACAATATGAGCTCTCTTGTTACAACTGGTTTACAAACAAAGATTTACCAAACCTGTTTATACTAACAAGATTACAAGGCTTTAAACACAATTACATTGACTTTCTACTTAAGGTACTTTGACTTTGACTAACTTTGACATTAGAATACATTGATTTTTACATAACTCTTGAATACAATATAATGTCCTAACATTCTCCCCCTTTGGATCCAAGATTTTAAAAAAAAAATATAGGAGTAGTCTTCAATACTTGATCTTCAAAACCTTCAGCTTTGATAATCTTCAAACTATCAACTCTGACAATATTCAAATAGTTGTGTCTTCACAGGTTCACGTTGAACTAGATGCTTTGATAATCTTCAAACTTTCAGCTTTGAAGTATCTTCCATCAAACTTAAAAAGCCTTCGTCTTTCTCTTTGTAAAGTCAATCTTCTTAAATATAATCTTCAACAAATTTTCATCAGGTCTTGAACACGAATTTCAGATCTTTGTAGCTTTGAACTTTGAAGCTTTGAACACAAACTCTTTAAACGATTTCTTGAACTTTGTATCTTCATTTCTTGAAAAAACGTTGAACATTAATCTTTCTCGAATAATTTCATAACATCTTCTTGACTTTGAAAAATCTTTATGATACTTCTCCCCCTTTATCTTTCATTGGCATATCTCCCCCTTTTTCAGTTTGTTATTTCTCCCCCTTTTTTATGATTGTGAGCATCATGATCATCAAAACTCTTTTCAATTTCACCATCGTCGTTGTTCACCACTAACATTCTTATCCTTTTGATATGATATAACCGTCAATTCCAAAAAATATATTTATCCGAATCTTTTCAAATTCAGATAGAATGAATGTGGTAACCCTGAAACAACCAATGAATCAGTTAAAATGCTTATAAGTAGCACGGATCCACTTAGTACAACGGATGTACTTTGGAAATGAGTTTTTTGATGTTCCCTCCCCTGGGGTTTCCATTCAATCATCGAAAAATACTAACGAATTTCTATGAATGTTATGACAAGAAAACATACTCCTTTTCTGTACGTGCACGTGTAAGAAAAAGAAGTTCCTCATATTCATTGAAGTGAACAAGTATTGTGATGGTACACTCAAAATGATCAAGATAAGGTTGGATGAAAGAATCAGACTGGATGAACATAAGTTGGTAATTTTGAAAGAAAAAGAGAAAGTAATGATCAACAAGGCACTGAAAGCAATTGAAGATAGACTGGAATACAAGCATGCACTCAGAAGATTTAAGATCATATTTGGAATCAGAAAAAGGTACATTCCACCGGAGCAACTCAGAAGATGAAGTTTATTTGTGAGTCGAGCACCGATCGAAGAAGATCAATCCGCTAAAGCCGAATCAGAAAGCACTTGAGCTGAAGATGTATCCCGAAAACACCCTTCTCCTTGAACCATAATTTGGAATGGTTTATCTCAATGAGCTGAAAGAAAAGAAGTTTCTCCGCTTCAGTCAACTTGAAAGATTTTCTGATGGTACACTTCTGAAAGTCAGAGATGAACTTCGAAACATCATCGTCAAAGAAAAGGAACATCGGAAGTGGTTTGTTATCATCTTCAATGAGACAAACGCCCGAGAAGCCTTAGAACTGGTTGAAGTCCGCATCGACTACCGCAAAGCCATCCGAAGCTTCGAGATCCACTTCGCACTCCAAAAGAGATACGTTCCAAATTGGCGCGACATTGAACTTCAATTCAAAGGGGGAGATTGTTGGGATTAATTTCATGTTAAATAGAAGTTCAGGGGTTACATTGTAATTAATCTGTTTTGGGCTTAAATGTGTAATGGGCCATGGGCTTGCTTGTATTGGGCCATTGGTATAAATACTTTATTTTGTTTAGAAAATAGGGTAATCGTTATTAGTCGTTCATAACAATCCTGTAAACACTCTGAAAGGTTTTAATGCAATATATGGATGACTGTTGGAAATCATACTGATTGATTCTATTCTATTGATTTCTATTGTGTATGCACTAATCAGGAACTCACAAATAGTTTAAATTGAACAAATATGAATAGCGGCATTTGATTAACACTGCCATCAGAACGTATGCTCCTCAATAATAATATATTTGAGCATTTGAACTTTGAAGATTTCTCAGAACAAGGATAAAGAATGAATAAAATGAATTCGAAGGACTTGTTTGAGAATCTGATAATGTATCAATCAGATCAAATATGAAATATAATCATGAAGGATAATCATGTAAGGAATGGGGTATCAAAGAATTGAAATTTGTTTATATGAACATGTTAGAGCATTACTGTATTCAAGATTTATTGTAAAGTCTTGTAATGGTCAAACATTGTAAAGTCAAAGTAAAAGTCAAAGATGTCAAGGTTATGTAAAGTCAAACTAGCTTTAGTGTTTAAAGCCTTGTAATTAGGAGATATAAATAGGTTTTGTAAATCTTAGTTTGTAAGAAATCTTAAACAAGTCATTAAAGAGAGTTCATAATTGTATTATCTAGAGAGAGATTCTAGAGAGAGAATCTAGAGAGAGAAAGTGCTTAATTCTTATGTAATATCTAGATTCTTGAAGATCAATGAAAGAATTCATGATTACCTAATAGATCTGGTGTTTACAATTGGTATCAAAGCTTTGTGAGATCGAATCGTGTGCACAAATTCGTCCAAATTCAAGAAGATTTGAAGATTTTTTGAAGATTTTTGAAGAAAATCTCCATTTTTGAAGATTTCAAGAACACAAATGGGTTATGCATTTCTTGTTTGTTTTTTGTTTTGATTTTGATTGTAAAGTGTATCTCCATGGATATAAATCAGTTTTGCATCAAAAGATTTACAGAAACACCACAAGATTTGAAGAATTTGATGATTTTGAAAATTTTGGTGTTCTTGAGAAAAAGTGTTCCCTGAAAATTTTTGGTTTTTAATTTTGAAAATTTGTGTTGTTTTGATCCATTTCAGTGCAAAATCGTTTCCAAAAACATGTTTTAGACATGATTTAATCAAAGATTTCAAGTTTTATTGAATAAATTTGATTCTTGGAATTTTTGTGTTCATCATGTTTTTGAATGTGTTCTTGGTGTTATTGATCAAATCATTGCAAATCTGAAATTTTTGATCCAAAATTGTTTGTTGATTCTTAAAAAAGGTTGTTTGTGAGTGTCTTTAATCCATAATTCAAGACTTAACCATTTGTTTGTAAGTTTTTTTTATTTTGACAGGTTGAAAGCGTGAAGCAAAAGTGAAAGAAAAGGTCAACGAAATAAAAGGAAAATAAAAGTCAAACTTGAATCATACTTTTCGCAAGCTACAGTAATCATATTTTTCGCATCACACTACATACATGAACTATTCTCGTCCTACATTAAAACAATTCGCATCCTTCTAACTGAAGAAATTCGCATGCTACTGTGTTTGAATGTGAGCTGTATGTGTGAAGTGTGTGTGTGTGTTTGAGGCGTGTGTGTTTGTGTTTACGTAATTAAGTGTGTGTTGTGTGTGTGCATGAAGGGTGTGTGTGTGTGTGTGCGTGTGTTTAATGTGTGATTACGTGATGAATATGTGAGATGTGTGTGTATGTATCACTTGTGTGTATGTGTGTTTAAATTGTAAGAACTGTGTCAGGGGTGTGCATTCGGTCGGGTCGGGCGGGTCGGGGCCCAAAACCCACCACCCGATCGGGTTTCGGGGAGGTATGGCCAATGCCGAACCCGTCCATTTACAGTTCGGATGTTTGGGTTTCGGGGGGGGGGTCGGGTTTCGGGGGGGTCGGGTCGGTTTAGTCGGGTTTTCGGGTTGGGCTTGCAGCTTGACCCAAATTTCCTGTTCCAACTTCCAAGGGGTTTAGTTTAGTCCAATTTACTGTTACATATGACAATATCTGTATCCCATTTTCAACGACTACAAAGTAACAACATCTACAGTAACTACATAATTCTGTTTGAAAAAAAGAAGAAATGGAGTTCTGGAACATCAAACCTTATGTAACACTAAGGGGCTGTTTACTCGTGGCTTAATGAGCTTAATGGTTTACTTGGCTTATTCGCACAACCCCTTTTGGTTGTTTAATTGTGACTTATTCGTACAGCAAGTGACTTAATCGCTCAGATGGTTTTGTAGTGTTGTCCCCATTCAGCTAAAAAAAAGACATCCCTACCCCTTTATTACAAAACACGCATCTCCTTCCTTACAGAGTTCCAGATTCAAAACCCTTAAACCCACTTCACCCTCATGCCTCTTCCTTCCTTCCAGAGCTTCAGATTCAAAACCCACTTCACCCTTCCTTCTTTCTAGATTCAAAATCGTGAATCCTTCCTCCTTCTCATATTGTTGCTATCTCCGGCAACTCTCCGTCATCTCCGGCGACCTAGATCGAGTTCTCATGTTACCTGTCGTGTTGGTTTCTTCTCCGGTAACCCAGATCGATTTCTCCTGTTAACGGCTTCACCTTCGGCGACCCAGATCTCCATTTCTCCTGTTGGTTTCATATCCTTCCTTCCCTCCTTTCTTCTCCTTTTCTTTCTTTTTTATACATCAAATGAGATTTCTTCTGTTGATTTCCTATTGAAATACAAACACAGAAATCGACCCAGTGTTAGATATAGATTTTTGTTAGGACATTTTCTGTCGATTTCGTGTTGGATATTGATTTTTATGTTGTATATCGACCTTTGTTTGTGTTTGGATGTCTAGGTTTTGCTTCTATGTTTTGATGTTCAAAGTGATTTGATGAATGGTAGCTATTTGGTTTGATGAAGAATATTTTTGAGTTTGATTTTGATTGAACAGGTCTAAAGAAAAATTGGCTCAAACATGTTAAAAAAATGTAAACAACATATTTTTGTTTGAGGGGTATATCGATCATTTACACCATTCAGATCGTTGATTCAGGAAAAAATGTAAACAACAACATATTTTTATCCATAAAGACAAATTTATCCAAACAGACAAATTTATCCATACAAGATTTAATAGAAAATTTGGTAAACAGCCCCTAACTAAGTACACACTAACATCAAACCTTAAATGGTTACTGGAATCTGGAACATTTATGTAACAACAAACTAACAATGTAACAAATAGGAATTAGAATCGATTAGGTTTAGAAATAGGAATTAGAATAATTAGAAATTTAGATATATATTATTAATATTTTAAATTTATAAAATACTTTTTTTATAAATCGGATATTCGGGTCGGGTCGGGTCGGGCCGGGTTATTCGGATCGGTCGGGTTTTGCTCACCCTTAACTGTCTGTGTGTGTGTGTGTATCCTACATAGAACTCGCATCCCACATAAATAGAATTCGCATTCCACTTTCTCACAGAACTCGCATCCCATATCAAAAGAACTCGCATCCCAAATCAATAGAATTCGCATTCCACTTTCTCACAGAACTCGCACCCCACATCAATAGAACTCGCAATCTACCATTTTCAGTTACTTCTCGCATCCTCAATAACCATCAACAATTCGCATCCTATTTTCTACAAGAACTCGCAACACAAGTCCACAAGAACTAGCAACCTGCTTTCATAAAACTCACCGGAGTTTTCGCCAGGAAAAACAAGTGGGTCTTCGAAAATCGTTGCATGATCGACATTTTTTTATTGCATCTGATTGGTATTCGATTAACGATCTCAACGCAACAAAAATCAGCGATTTTCGTCGAGAAACGAAGGAGATATCATCATTTAAAGTTTTCGTTCGGTTTTTATCGAAAATATTCGGTTGCTTCGCTTGGGAGTTTGAAAGCTTGTTTCGACTTCTAATCAGTTAAGGGAGCTTAAGGGATCATAAACGAAGAGTTTCGGTCGAAAAGTATGGTCCCATAACGATTTTTGCGGATTGGATTGTGAGGTAGAAGATGATGAATAGTACTTAACGGAACTCCGTTAGTTTCGTTAGTTTTCTAACATTTTTAGTCCTTATTTTCGTATTAGTTTTATTTCTGTCGGTTTTAGTTCTATATTTTGTATTTTTAACATTTTTAGTCATTTTAGTGTCGATTTTTTGTTATTTTACCTGCTTTTGTTCATAACTGACATATCTTTTATTGTATTTTGCAGGTTTGCCTATTAAAGTCCAATATTTCCACGCAAACTTTTCAGAATTAATTTTTGAAAGACAAATTTATAATTTGTTTTTCAAATTTTATTTTTGAAAATTTTTGTGACTTTAATTGTGTTTTTCTGATTTTTACGAGTGTGTACATAATTTTAACTTCTAAGCGGAGTTTCTTTTGACGATCACTCTATTAGGTATATTTTTGTTAGTATTATTTTTGTTTGTCTTTCATTATTCAGGTTCATATCAAAATGCGGACAACATATGAAAATGGGGTAACACGTTACTCAAGCAGAGAAATGAGACTAGGATTATCTGATGTTGAGGTTCTAAAGAAAGCACCTGAAAATCTTTACACAATTGAAAAATTGGGTGATGGTTTGAAGCAAACTCTTAAAACAGAATACCTCAAATATCACAAATTTCTGTTAAATCTAATAGTGAAGGTTTGAAGCAAACTCTTAAAACAGAAATACCTCCATTATCACAAATTTCTGTTAAATCTAATAATGAAAGTTTGAAGCAAACTCTTAAAACAGAAATATCTCTAATAGCACAAACTTTTGTTAAATCTAATACTTCAAATCCTTCAGCTTCTGTTTCAAATAAAACGAAGAAGCTTCAAGACAATACAAAAGCCCTACAATGTGAGAACATTAAGTTGATGGAAAAGGTTTTTGGTCTTGAAGCTGAAATACAAGAATTGAAAGGCAAGATTGTAGTTCTTGAAGCTACACAAGAGAAGAATAAGACACTTGAAATCTCAACTCATCAAGATGACATGAAGGAGCTTCAAGGGAGTATAAAAGCATTGGAGGAAGAAAATGCTGATCTGAAGAGACAGATTTTAGACATTTCTTCTTCAAATGAAAAATCTATTTTAAAAGAACAAAATGCTAAACTTACTAAAAGAATTACTGATCTTGAAGTTTATATTGCAGGTCTTGAAACAAAGAAAGACAACTCAAGTCTGCATGATCAAATCGAGAAACTTCAAGAGAAAGTAACAACTCTTCAAAGACAAAATGCTGATATAAAGAGTAGGGAAAACAAGAGTGAGACGGGGAACTCATATCTACGAGATCAAATAAAAAGAGTTCAAGAGAAAAGAACAACGTTGGAAGGTGAAAACGTTGAATTGAAGAAAAAGCTTTCTGAATGTGAAAGAGAGTCACCTTCTTCAAAGAAAGTTCTTACAGAAAAGGAAGAAATTGAACTGAAATACATAAAACTTTCTCAAAATCTCCGATTTTGAGAAAGTTTTATTTTTAGAAAAATAAAAGCTCGAAAAAGAAAGAGCTAATTTTGACACTGAACGAAAATCATTTGAAATCAAAAGTAATGAACTTTCCGTGAAAATCTCTGAATTAGAAAATGTTTTGGAAAAGGAAAGAAAAGATTTCGCGGAAAAGAAAATTTTCTTTGAAAAGGAAAATAAAATCCTTAAAAAGAAAAAATATGGAAACTTTCAAAGAGATTACTGATAAAAGAAAGTTTTTAGAAAAGATTTTGAATCGGAACTCAAATATTTTGAAGATGCGATTCTTAATCTTACCAAAAGATTATCTGGTTTATCAACAGACATTATGAATAATCAATTGATCAAATTTGATCTCCAAAAGAAATTTAATCTAATTTTTAAAGAGAAAAATGTTTTGATAAACAAAGTCAAAGAACTTGAAGACATCATTTTTAAATGTGATGTCTCAAAGCAGGCCAGTCATGATACTATCTTTCAGACTCCATTTGTTGATTCAAATAATTCTGAATGCTCTTATAAAACGGCTTCAAGTTCAAGTTTTAAAAACATTCCTTCTAAACAATTTAATAGATCAACTGATTTCTCAAAAGATCAGATTCGTTCAACAAATCTCTTCTATAATTCTTTGTTTGATAAATCAGATAATAAACCAACAGTGCCTAAAGTTAATACTTCCAAACCTGAAGAAGTTCCAGTCTTCAAGAAGGTGAAGATAGAATGGAGAGTCAAAGGCACAACAATTCCAAAGAAATATGTGCCAAAATCATCTGCCTCCACATCAAATGCTAAAAAGAACAATGCGCCAAAAGGTAAATCTTCTGCTAAACCTAATCCTATTCATTCCGCAAATCATCTGATTAGGTTGGCACATAAGAAAATATGTTGTTCTTACTGTGGATCAAATGGTTTTGTGCATAAATATTATATTTCTTATTGGTACGGTACTTACAGTATTTCTTCTAAGAAATCTACACCTAACACACTAGGACCCAAGTGTCGTTGGGTACCAAAATCTGATTAATCTGTTTTGTAGGTTCATCATGTGTAGTGCTGATTTGGAAACATGTAATCCCAGATCTAAACAAGTAACAATGATGTAAACACTTTGATCTTCATAGAATTAGAGAAGGAATACAAAGATTAGAATGAGATCCCCTTTCTCTCTCTAAACTCTCTCTCTAGGAAGTCATCCCTCTCAATACACACTTCCTATTTCTCTCTCACATATGAATTGCTAGTATGAGACTCCTTCATGACTTCCTCTTTACAAATCCTATTTATACACTTTGACTATCACCTTTAGTTACTTTGACTTTGACCTTTAAAGCCCTTACTTTGACTTTTACCAAGATATTTGACTCTTTACAATGTTTTGACCATTTACAAATAAACACTAAATCTTGAATACATTTTATGCACTAACAATCTCCCCCTATGGATTCAAGATTTAAAAAATTGATGACGATAGTCTTCAGCTCTTTGTGATCTTCAGATCCTCAACACTTTAGCTCTTTGAACAATCTCCCTCTTCGCTTTGAAGGAAAATCAATCTTCGAAAAATAACTCTGAAGAATCTTCAAGAAGGCATTGTCCTCAGAAATCCAATCTGACTGCTTTAGTCTTCAACTGGATCTTCAAAATCAAATAGTCATCAGAGTCTTGAAGCACAAACTTCAAATCTTTGTGGTGTTGGTCAAAGTCTTCAAACAGAATCTTCATCTTTTTGAATCTTCGTATCACTGGTCTTTGAATCATTGTAGCACGGATCTTTGCATCTTTGAGATTTGAAATATATCTTCGGTCTTTGAACATGAAATGGCTTTTGAGCTTTAACGGGGTTTTGAGCTTTTCGAATATCTTGAACTGCGTATCTTCATCTCTTGAACAATGAACAATCTTTGAACTTTGAATCTTTGTCGAATCATCTCGAAGTATCTTGAAACCATCTTGACACTTTATCTCGAGCATCTTGACTTTAACAAAAATTATCTTTATCTTGAAATTGAAACTTTCATAGTTTCTCCCCCTTTTTGATGATTGTGAGCGTCATGATCATCAAAATCCTTTTCAATTTCAGCAGTCTTTGAATATATCAATAACAATCTCCTCCTTCTGATCTGAATAACCGTCAATTCCAAAAATATTTATCCGAATCTTTTCAAATTCAGACAATAGTAACGTGGTAACCCTGAAACAACGAATGAATCAGTTATAATGCCTGTAAGTTGCACGGAGCCACTTAGTACAACGAATGCACTTTGGAAAAGGAGCTTTTTGATGTTCACTCCTCCAGGGCTTCCATTCAATTATCGAAAAACCACAAAGGAATTTCTATGAACGTTATGACAAGAAAACATATTCCTTGTGTGTACGTGCAAGTGTAGAAAGAATGAAGCAACATATGCTTGAAAATTATAGGCTCAAATTGTGTAAATTGTTGAGACAGCAACAAGTTTTCCACAGACTCAATGTGCATGAATGAAGAGAGAGGGTGGGGCAAACTTCCTTATTTTTCAATATCTAGACCTTCCGAGTGAAGATCAGATAGATTATATGTTGCGTCCCCAAGAAAAATGAAACATTCCTTTGTTAAGAAAGAAATGAGTAGCTGGTGGGGTTAATGCAAGAGTTGGCATGGGCTAGTTGCCTGTTTCAATGATGGTCACCAAAGAATGTGAACCAATCAGTAATGTGGCTGCCCGGCTCAGAAAATGGATAGTGCAGAGTTCTCTTATTCTTTTAACTCTGTTCTCATACCCTCTTTCTGTTTTTAATCCGCTCACTTCTAACCAAACTCTCATTTTCATTTTACCTCAGCACAATGAGATACTCAACCGTATGAGTAATCTCCCCCACTCTTTGATTTCGACCCCTCACCCCTCAATCACTCAAGGATAACTTCTTGGGTAGGAAACACTGGTTAACGTGGATCCATAGAAGTTTTGTAAATCCTCACACTGATTCCCATGAAATTTTGTCCTAAAATGTTGAGTTGTTCAACAATTTATATTAAACGATTAAGAGTATCGGCATTTGATAACATTGCCATCAGAATGTATGCTCCTCAATAATATCATGAAGATTTGAGCATTTTGATATGTGAAGAATTCTCACAACAAGAATATTGAAAGAATAAAATGAATTCAAAAGTGAATGAATGAAATGAAATCGAAATTCTTGTTTGAGAATCTGACAATGTATCAATCAGATCAAATAACATGAATGATAATCATGTAAGGTTAGGGTATCAAAGAATTGGATATTTTGTTTATATGACCAATTATAAACAACCTTTGAATGAAACGTTTAAGTTCGAACGCTGAAATGAATATGATGCTCAATCAAAATAGGAATACAAACGGGAGTATTACCATCGAAAATGTTTCGTTTTGAGACATGGTAATAACAAAGTCAATATGAAGCTGAACCGGTGTGTAAGAATACTTGAAAGTATAGAAAATATACTACGCAAGTAATAATCTTTAGAAACACACGGTCAGAAATGATGTAACGAGAATCCGAGATATATATATATATATATATATATATATATATATATATATATATATATATATATATATATATATGTATGTATATATGAAAAACATTTAAAATCGCACTTCTAAAATTCATAAAATCTGTTTGAGAATCGAGAAGTGGTTTGAACATTTAACAAAATATTTTTCATGCTTGAAAGTCGTTCTTCTTTCAAACAATCTCAGATTAAGTTCAGAAAATACTTACAATAAGATGTTTAAGCTCCCCCTCAAATCATGATAGAATGATTGAAAATCAGATAAGCTCCCCCTCAAAATCTGCAAAAGATCTTAATAAAACAAAGTTAGTATATGAAGCAGTCAAAGTATAAAACAATGAAATACGAGTTCTAAACTGATGTGTTTAGAAGTCAAACTCGTTGAAGTACGGGTCCTAAAATGATATGTTTAGAAGCCATTGTTTCTTTGAAGTACGGGTTCTAAACTGAAGTGTTTAGAAACCATTATCTCTTTACGCTCGGGTTCTAAACTGATGTGTTTAGAAACCATTGTTTTTGCTCCCCCTTAATGGTATATATACTCTTCAAAAAATTTGCACCGCTTCTCTTCTGTTTTCATTCATGTGTGTGAGATATATATGTAACATTCAGCACAACACATGATGAACCTGCAAAATAGATTAAGCTGATTTTGGTACCCAATGGGACTTGGGTCCTAGTGTGTTAGGTGTAGATCTCTTTGAAGGAATACTATAAGTACCGTACCAATAAGAAGTATAATCTTTATGCACAAAATCATTTAATCCACAGTAAGAACAACAAATTTTCTTTTGTGCCAACCTAATCAGATGATTTGCAGAATGAATAGGATTAGGTTTAGTAGAAGAAAATTTACCTTTCGGAGTGTTCTTCTTCTTGGCGTTTGATGTAGAAGCAAATTATTTTGGTACATCATTCTTTGGAACTGTTGTGCCTTTAACTCTCCATTCCATCTTCACCTTCTTGAAGACTGGAACTTCTTTAAGATTGGAAGTATTAACTTTAGGCACTTTTGGTTTATTATCTAATTTATCAAGCAGAGGATTATAGAAGAGATTTGTAGAATGAATCTGACCTTTAAAGAAATCATTTGATCTATTACATTGTTTAGAAGAAATGTTTTTAAAACTCGAACTTGAAGCAGTTTTAAAAGAGCATTCAGAATTATTTAAATCAACAAATGGAGTCTGAATGATAGTTTCAGGACTGACCTGCTTTGAAACATCAATTTTAAAAATGATGTCTTCAAGTTCTTTAACTTTGTTTATTAAAACATTTTTCTCTTTAGAAAATAGATCAGATTTCTTTTGGAGATCCGATTTGATCATTTGATCCTTCATAATGTCAGCTGATAAACCAGATAATCTTTTGGTAAGATTAAGAATCGCATCTTCAAAATATTTGCGTTCTGATTCAAAATCTTTTTCCAAGTCAGATATTTTCTTTGAAAGCTCGGCATTGTTTGATTCAAAAGCTTTTCTTTCTATATCAAAATCTACTCTTTCCTTCTCAAGCTTTTCTTTTTCAAGAAATAAAACTTTCTCAAAATCATAGATTTGTTTTGAAAGTTTTATGCATTTAAGTTCAAGAACTTTCTTTTCGTTATCCAAAACAATTATCTTTTCATCAATCAAAGCATTATAGTTAGTAAGCTTCTTTGAGACATCAAATTCACAAGATGTTCCTTTGTCACAAACTCCAGGCTTTGAATTCTCTTTACAAACAGGGGTAGGTTGAACTTTGAAATCCTTTTCAAAAGAAGAGCATTCAAGATTAAACCATTTTCTCAGAGTAAATTCTTTTCTTTCATTTTCCAAAACAATCTCTAAATCAATTACTTTCTTTGAAAGTTCACTGATCTTCTCTTCAAAAGATTGTCTTTCATTTTCAAAGTCAACTTTCTTGTTTTCAAATTGTTCGCGTTCAAGATTTAAAACTTTCTCAATATCAGATATTTTTCTTTCTTCATTGGAAGAATTTCTTTCATTTTCCAATTCAGATTCTAATATTATGATCTTTTGAAAGAGTTCACGAATCTTTTCTTCGAAATAATTTGTTTCATTCATGAAGTTGACCTTTTCATTCTCAAATTGCGTATGCTCGGAGAGAAGAATATTCTCAAGATCTACCACTTTCTTTGATAGTTTGAGACATTTTTGATCAACCTTTTGTTTTCCATCAAATATGTTCTTGGTAGATTCAGAAAACTTTTTGATCAAAGAATGTTCAATTCTACCGGTTTCCTTTTTCACTTCGTCATTGTAACAAGAAGATATTTCCTTAAAAGTAGTTGAGAAAATAGTTGAAAGGAGATCATTTTCATAATCATATTTGATCCTTTGTTCAGCAAGAGAGATCTCAAGTTCAACAATTTTCCCTTCTAGAACCAATGTAGGAACATATTTCTTAGTTACAACAACTTGATTGTTAGTAACTGGCTTTGTAGCATTTATGTCAAAATAGTTATCTGGAAGGGGTTTATATAGATTGTTGAGAATCTTCTCCGTCTCACGAGTATAGCAAAATGGAAGTTGAATATGAGTTGTTAAGAATCTTTTTCTGTTTTCCTCTTCTTGTGTTTCCTTTTCACCTGTCCAAGGAATTTCAAATTCGGGCCAATATCGTGCATATCTTAAACATTCAAAGTTATATAATGTTGGCAATGCACAGCTAGCTTTGGCTAAATGTTTTGGATTTTCGTAACCAAGTCCCCAATACTTGTTAACAGCATTCACTAACCTTGGCTTGTTCATGTGAATTGTTTGTTCTGTTTGATCTCTCAAATAAAGCTTCTTTTCCAAATCTTTGATTTTGTCCAAAAATTTTGTGTTTTGAGAGGTTATATTTTTCAAATAAAGTTCGCTCTCACTATTCTTTTTCTTTAGATTACTGATTTCAGCATCCTTGCTTTTGAGATCTTGAACAATCGTTGAGTTCTCCAACACACTCACTCTTTTGTTCAAATTCTCAATTGTTGTTCTATAATTGACTTCTTTTTGTTTAAGATCTTGGATCTGTATTCTATTTTCTCAGTCCTTAATTGACTCATTCCAACCATAATATTCATCATCATCCATTGTTACCTGAAAAGATTGAAAACGATCGTTATCAGATACTTCGTGAGAAGTAGAATTTCCTTTGTGGTTTTTCGTTGATTGAATGGAAGCCCTGGAGGAGTGAACATCAAAAAGCTCCTTTCCAAAGTGCATTCGTTGTACTAAGTGGCTCTGTGCAACTTACAGGCATTTTAACTGATTCATTAGTTGTTTCAGGGTTACCACTTTATTTTGTCTGAATTTGAAAAGATTCGGATAAATATTTTTGGAATTGACGGATATTCAGATCAGAAGGATGAGATTGTTATTGGTATTCAAGGATTGCTGAAATTGAAAAGAGAATTTTGATGATCATGATGCTCACAATCATCAAAAAGGGGGAGAAGATTTGAGAGTTTCAATTTCATGATAAAGAGAAGTCAAGAAGCTTGAGATAAAAGGTACATGATGTTTCAAGATGTTTTCAAGATGTTTCGAGATGATTCGACAAAGATTCAAAGTTCAAAGTTGTTCATTGTTCAAGAGTTGAAGATACGCAGTTCAAGATATTCGAAAAGCTCAAAAACCCCGTTAAAGCTCAAAAGCCATTTCATGTTCAAAGACCGAAGATATATTTCAAATCTCAAAGATGCAAAGATCCGTGCTACAATGATTCAAAGACCATTGATACGAAGATTCAAGAGATGAAGATTCTGTTTGAAGACTTTGACCAATACCGCAAAGATTTGAAGATTGTGTTTCAAGACTTTGATGACTATTTGATTTTGAAGATCCAGTTAAAGACTAAAGCAGTCAAATTGGATTTCTGAAGACAACGCCTACTTGAAGATTCTTCAGAGTTATTTTTTCGAAGATTGATCTTCCTTCAAAGCAAAGAGGGAGATTGTTCAAAGTGCTTAAAGTGTTGAAGATCTGAAGATCACAAAGAGCTGAAGACTATCGTCATCAATTTTTTAAATCTTGAATCCATAGGGGGAGATTGTTAGTGCATAAAATGTATTCAAGATTTAGTGTTTATTTGTAAATGGTCAAAACATTGTAAAGAGTCAAATATCTTGGTAAAAGTCAAAGTAAGGGCTTTAAAGGTCAAAGTCAAAGTAACTAAAGGTGATAGTCAAAGTGTATAAATAGGATTTGTAAAGAGGAAGTCATGAAGGAGTCTCATACTAGCAATTCATACGTGAGAGAGAAATAGGAAGTGTGTATTGAGAGGGATGACTTCCTAGAGAGAGAGTTTAGAGAGAGAAAGGGGATCTCATTCTAATCTTTGTATTCCTTCTCTAATTCTATGAAGATCAAAGTGTTTACATCATTGTTACTTGTTTAGATCTGGGATTACAAGTGGTATCAGAGCAGAATTGAAGACATTTCTTCGATACGATCATCGAATCTCGACAATTCAAGTGAAAAAGTGCTGAAATTTGTAGAATTTTTGAAGATTTCGTGAACAATTGGTGATTTTGAACGATTTTGAAGTTTTTCGGTGTGTTCTTCGTGAAAATCTTAAGATCCGGAAGATTTCTTTGTGCATGAACAGATTCTAGTGTTACAGATCTGTTAGATTTTGAATTTCGAGCATTCTACATCTTTCAGAATCGAAATTCATCAAGATTTGAGTGAGTTGTGATTTTCTGATATGAACAGTGCCAACCTCGAAGAAATTCAAAACTGTCGCACGATGATACTCATAACTGTCGGACAACAAAGGTCTTCAAATATTCATAACTGTCGTACGCTGAAGTGTTCATCATATTCATAACTGTCGTATGACACTAAAACTCATAACTGTCGTACATAGCTAAAACTCATAACTGTCGTACAACATTGGACCGACTTCAAATTTTAGTCGCACAAGACACATACGACAGTTACTGTTCATGCACGACTCTTATACGACAGTTACTGTTCATTGGGTCTAGTCGTATAAGAAGCATACGACTTCTACTGTTCATGTGCGCTAGTCGTACAAGTGGCATACGACTACGACTGTTCTTTCGTGCTAGTCGTACAAGAGGCATACGACTACGACTGTTCATCAACGCTAGTCGTACAAGACCCATGCGATAGTTACTGTTCACCCGAGTTAGTCGTACAAGACTCCTACGACAGTTACTGTTCATTGATCAAAGTCGTACAAGAAGCTTCCTCCTTCGAGCGAATCCGAACGATAAGTCTCGGGAGGGGGACATTTTTCTTGGAATTGTGTATAAAGTGTGGGTGCTACATGAAGCTTCCTCCTTCGAGCGAATCCGAACCAAGCTTTTAAGCCGAATTCCTACTCAACCCGCGGTTCATTGACGGATTATTGGTTATACACTGTGATTGCACTCGGTTTGTCACTCAAAACTCGCTCGTTATCTTTCTTGTGAGCTTATCAGAACGAGCTTGAGTTTCTACTTTTTGAAGATGTGCTCATGCATCCAGTCGAGGTTATGGCGTACATCGAATCCGGGTTTTCATGGTTGAAAATTAGAAGGGTAAGAGCCTCTTTCAAGGGGGAGCCTAGACTTTATTCGAAGAAAAAGCATCGCTAAAGTTTTTCCAAGAAAATCAAGGGGGAGAGGAGCTAAAGCTTTTTAAGATTGATATGATTTTGCTTTACAAAACTTTAGGGGGAGAATGTTAGTACCAAAAATGTACTAATTATATGAAAGTTTTGTAAAGCTTATAGAAAGATTGTTATACCTTGTAATGACTTGTGTCCCTATAAATAGAGGTAGCAAGGTCATTTTGTAAAGAGAGGCACAATGTAGGGAGCCTAATTGTGAGAGAGTGAGAGAGTTATCCTTTGTACTTACATGATCAAAATCTAATATGAGGATGACTTCCGCATCTCGATCTATCTCTAAATCTTGAATTGTTGATGATATTCTGGGATTACAAAACATATATCACATACATGACTGAAAAGCAAAAGAGAAGCGATGCAATTTTTTGAAGTACATGTGCCATTAAGGGGGAGCAAAGAGATTATTGTTTCTAAACATCTCAGTTTAGAACACCGTTCTACAATGATGTTGGCTTCTAAACACTTCAGTTTAGGACCCGTACTTCAAAGCGGTTATGACTTCTGATCATATCAGATCAGGACTCGTTCTTCAACGACTATGACTTCTGAATTTACTTCAATCCTGGTAATTCAGAACTTGTTTTCATGATTAAGGATATTTTAATCCAAGTCTTGTTCTTTGTGCAGATTTTGTACACATAAAGATCTTTTGCACAAGTTAAGGGGAGCTTAACTGTTTTTAAAATCATTATATCATGATTTGAGGGGGAGCTCAAATATTCTGACTGTACGTATCTTCTGACCTTAATCTCTGATTGTTTGAAAGAAGAACGACTTTCAAGCATGAAAAACATTTTTCCTTAAATGTTTAAACCACTTCTATAATTCAAACATATTTTATAATTTTAGAAGTGTGATTTTAATTGTTTTTCATATATATATATACATAAATATATATATCTCGGATTATCGTCACATCATTTCTGACCATGTGTTTCTAAAGATTAATACTTGTGTATTATCTTTTCTATACTTTCAAGTATTCATACACACCGGTTCAGCTTCATATTGACTTTGTTATTACCATGTCTCAAAACGAAACAATTTTTCGATGGTAATACTCCCGTTTGCATTTCAAATTTGTTGAGCATCATATTCATTTCAGCGTGAAAACTTAAACGTTTCATTCAAAGATTGTTTATATTTGTTCATATAAACAAATTTCAATTCTTTGATACCCTAAAACCTTACATGATTATCATTCTTATTTGATCTGATTGATACATTGTCAGATTCTCAAACAAGTCTTTCGATTTCATTTCATTCTTTCAATATTCTTGTTTTAAGAATTCTTCATCGTTCAAATGCTAAAATATTATTGATATTTTTAAGGAGTATACCTTCTGATGGCAATGTTAATCAAATGTTGAAGTTCATATTTGTTCAAGCTAAACTGTTGAACAACACAAATCATTTTAGGACAATTTCATGGGATCAGTGTGTGAGCATACAGAACTTCTATAGATCCACGTTAACCAGTGTTTCCTACTGTTTAACCCATTTTAGACAAACAATAGAAGAAATCCATAGAGAAAGTAGAGATAAGATAGAAATTAAGAACAATACTCATAGAAATCATATCTCATATTCATTAATTGATAATATGGAGAGGAAAATGGAAGAACACCACACTAAACATGTAAACGACTCTCATGGGAATTTCACCTAGTCTGTGTGTGTTTTTTGTGTTGTATCCAAAATGACCTAATGTAAAATAAGCCAATGGACACCTTTATATAGG
Organism: Saussurea involucrata; assembly: GCA_033807775.1. Lineage (NCBI taxonomy): Eukaryota > Viridiplantae > Streptophyta > Magnoliopsida > Asterales > Asteraceae > Saussurea > Saussurea involucrata. Next base: position 125,123,871 of record CM066324.1, on the reverse strand, counting down.
GCCCATTTACACAAAAGGCTTAAGCCCATAAGGCTAATTACAAAGATAACGTAAATCTAACTATAAAGCCCATACAATAATTTCTTTATAAAGCATTTAATTAAATTAGGGGCTAATTTAATCTAACAATCTCCCCCTAATGTTTTATAAAGAAAGCATCATCTTCTAGTCTCCCCCTTGCTTTCTTTAGAAACTTTGGCGTTTCGTTCTTCAAGTCTTCGAAGCATCACGACCTCCCCCTCAAATGTAGGCTCGTCTTCTTAAAAGACCGAGACAAATAACCCCATTTTGTCCAGCTTTCATGACTCAACTTCACTGCTGTTTTGAACCATCAAGGAGCCTTTTTGAGGGAAACCATAAAACATGCACATTGAACTTCATCCTCTTACCTCTCCAACGAGCTATAATTCATCCATTTTGGATGAAAAACGAGTCAGTTGTGCAAGTTTTCCATCGGCTGCGCAGAACGGTCGTCAAAACAGAAAATTTGACGCTTAAGATCCCGTTGAGTAAACATTTAGCACCGAGACTTAAACATGAATAACCGATGAGTGAATTACAATCAATATGTCACAATAGAAGCATGAAACCGTGAAGAACCGTTGAGAGAACATCGTTCTTGAAAGCGGAAAAAGAACGAGTGAAATGCGATGCTTTCGATCCAACAAATATCCACTGACTTAGACACAGATTCTGACCAATAAGCACACTGATTCAGACCAAGCTCAGAACATGAAAAATGTACCTCTGTGTCTTAGGGATTTAATGCAACTGGATTCGTTTCATTTGGAGCACCGAGTAAAACGTTGTGTGCGTGTTTCTGAAACAGCGCAAAGCTGTCAAGAAAACCAAAAATTTCGGGCTCTGGGCTTTGGATTTATCATGACCTCTGGACCATCAGCTTCTGAAAATCATGCTCTGAAATACCTCTGGTCCCTTTGGTCGTTGCTCAAAAAAATAAATTTTTTTTCTACAGAGGATCTGTTGCATACCTTCTGATGAACTCCTCTGATGAACCTCTGTCGCAACCTCTGTGGTGCAGCATTATCGACAGAACAGCTCTGTCGTAACCTCTACGATCAACAACTTTATAGAAGCTCTGTGATTGCAAATGAATATCCTCTGTGATGCACTTAAACTTCTGCCAAAGAGCTTCTGAATAACCTTCTGGATAGCTTTGTGATTAAGCACTTTTCATGGATCTCTGGATAAGTTCTGCTTAATCTGCTGCAACAGCTCCTTAAATGCATCTTTTATGCTCTGGAATATTGAATCCAAAGTTGATTTCATCAACAACTCTTGTAAAGAAGTAATTTGCTTATGGACAGATGCTTCTGAAACCTTCTTTCTGCGACCATGACATGAAACTCCCAAGTAGGCATAAATAACCTGTTCCACGATAAACCCAAATTTGGATAGCCCTCAGAGTGTGTACAGAGGCTCTGTGCGACTCCATAGAGGCTCTGTGATATCAGCTATGTGGTGTAACCTCTGTGATCTGCAGACCAATATGCACAAGTCACGATATGCTTCTGCGCTTAAAGAGCCTCTTCTGAACGAACCTCTGCTAGAAAACACTTATGATCGAACATCTTTTGGATAGCCTACAGAGGCTCTGTGCTCATTCACAGAAGCTCTGTGTAAGATCTGAAATTCGATAAATGACAACAGCATTATACGCACCAACAATTAAATTTTCTGCTCAAATTAGAAGGTAGCAACTTCTGTACACCCACAGAGGCACTCTGTATCAACATCTGTGCATACGTTCAAACAGCAGCAAGGAACAACGAAGAAACAACAAGTCAGAGCTCTTGTACAACCACATAAGCTCTGTGTATCATATTCTGTGTTCTGCTCATTTTTTCTACGTTCAACTTTTCGTTGAGGACCAACTCTAGGGTAGCAATTTGAGCTGCAATGTACGTCTTATGGGCACTTAAGATGTAGCCATGATGTTTGAATCTGCAGAGATAGCAATCTGAACAACCAAAGAGGCATTGTGCCTCAGCCACATAAATTCTGCACAACAGCGACAACAGCAACATCATAACAGCAGATGACAACTTGCTTTATTCAACCCTGCATAGTTTACGGATCAGCTGCTCTAAACACAACAACTTCTGGTTTAGAATTCAGCTGCATTTTTTGTAATCTGCGCCAACTTTCTGCTGCAAATATGGTGATTCTGGACAGCAACTCTATACAACAACTTTATTCTTCTGAAAACGAACAGCAAGAGTTTTCTGCTGCACTTTAATAGCAGCAATTTTCTGTTTGGCACAACATGGACAACTTTCACATCCTCAATGCAGGTTTTACATGTTTTAACAGCAACAAGACAACAGCAAAAACTGCTTAACAGCAATTAATTTGACAGCAACTTTGACAGCAACTCAAGAAGTTATCCTTGAGTGATTGAGTGATTGAGGGGTGAGGGGTCTTACATGTAATTTTACTTTCATATGTGAAAAGAGAGAGCTTCAATTGTGAGAGAGTGTTCTTAATTCCTATATTGTAAACTCTTCTCAAATCATTCAATACAATTGTTTGTTTCTATATTGTTACTTGGATTTGGGATCCAACAATTGGTATCAGAGCTGGATTGAAGAAACTCTTCTTCAATCGGTCATCTATAGCAACAATAGAAGATTAGATGATTTATTTGTTGTTTTGGTGCATAGATTGATTCAATCACATGAGCCTAAACACAAATATCATTCTAATAGTTTATTTTCTATTTTTATGCTTATAGGAAATCCAATCTTTGATTTAAATAAGATTTGGATAAGTTTTGACAGAAAATTAGTGTTTCTCTCCACAAAATCTGATTCTGCACACCACATGTTTGATAAAATGCCTAAGTGAAAATTTGGTTCTGTTTGGATCAAATCTGATCAGATTTATTACATGTGTGTGTTTTGATTCTTTCTCATTCGTTGGTCTAATATTTGATAGCACTAAGTAGATGGTTGATCTATGATCTCATCCTTGTGTGTGCTTGAGTCCATAGCATTTTTTTGGCATCTTGGTAGTAAGGTTGTTGATCTTTGATCTGACCATTATTTAAATCCAAGATTGGACTCTCTTTTACTCATATTTTGTTTGTTTTCCGATGCTCATAATCATTTAAATGAAAAACAAAATCATTTGGGTCTTGGAAATTGTTGATTGAGAAAGATTTGATGCTGAGTTACATGTTCAAAGTCGGATCTGAAACGAGTTTTGGATCTTTGATTTCTTAAACTTAACTTTCTGAAGTGATCAATCAGAAATTTAATTTTCTGCAATCTTTGTTCTAAGAAAAGTTATGAAGATCGTCTTATTTTCCACACCAAAGATTTTGTGAAACTTGGTAACCAACATCCATGTTCATAAATTTGATTTAGAAGTTGGTTATTGAAGTGATAAGGGGAATTTGTTATGGGAGTTATAAGGCTGCATATCAATTCTATTGATCATATGTCAAAGGATCTTTTGAGATGAAACACATAATCTCATGATACTCATTTTTGCTGCTGTCAAGATTTGAATCCTGAAAAGTGCAGCTGACTTTGTTATTGTTTGTTGTTAACCAAAAACAGAAAGTTGTTGATGTGTTCCAAAACAGAATTTTCTGCTGTTTGATGGGTTTAAAACAAAAAAAGGGGCAGCTGTTTGCTCAATATTTTTGCTGTCAAAATAGTTGTTGTCAAAGCTATTTTTGCTGTCAAAATAGTTGCTGTCAAAGCCATTTATGCTGTCAAAATAGTTGCTGTCAAAACAGAATTTATCATGTTGCTGTTTCGATCTTAGTGCTACCAAAACAGCAAGTTGTTGTCAAAAATGTTGTTGTCAATGCTGAAAAATGTGCTGTCAAAGCTGAAAACCGTGTTGTCCAAGATGAAAATCGTGCTGTCAAAGCTGACACGCTGTCAAAGCTGAAAATCGGGCTGTCAAAGCTGAAAATCGTGCTGTCAAAGATGAAAATTGTGCTGTCAAAGCTGAGAAATTATTGCAGTCCCGTTGATCCAGAACCTATTCAGAGCTGTTGTGTTTAATTGAAAACAGATTTAGCTGCTGATTGGGACCAAATTCGAGCAAAACAACAAGTTGTTTGTTGTTTCATGTTTTCGTGTTGCTGTCAAACAATGAAACAAAAATTATGTGATGTTGTGTTTGTTAAGATGTTGTCCAGACATGCAGATTTTGCTGTTGTCTTTTCAGAGCCCAAACCAAGGCTGTCCAGGATAATTCGTGTGCGCAGATGCAGTCCAGGCTACACAGAGCCTCTGTAAGGCTCTGTGGAGGGCTATCCAAGTTACATAAAGCTTATGTGAAGCCCTGCAGATCCAAACAGCCTCTGTCCATGTTGAAAAGTGCCTACAAAGTTGGTGATCAAGGATTTTAAATGCTATCTCATCGCTGTCAAAACAGAGTTTGTTGCTTTGTTCAAAATGGCTGTCCAGAAGGTTATTCAGAGCTGTCTACAGATGCTCACAAAGGATGTCTTGCTCAGAAGTGCAGAGTTAGTACAAAGCCTCTGTAAGGCTCTAAAGAGCAACCGTACACAAACTGATGTGCACAGAAGTTAACGATAGAGTGCGTAAAACTTGGTAGAATGCAATCGGGTCTGATCATCGACAGAGCTTAACAGAGCTCTGATCATCGACAGAGCATATCAGAGCCTCTGTGGAGTCTGTTCAAAGCTCCGATGCCTCTGATTATTGACAGAGCTCTGACGACTGACAATTTTGTTCACTGACCAGATTTAGAAGAACATCAAAATGGTTGTGTATCGAGATTGTGTAGAATTCAAAGTGCAAAAGAATTATGCTTTGCCGCTGCTGTGAAGCTCCTGCGGTAGTTACGCCGCTGATTAAGTTGCTGCAGCAGACCAGACATCGTTCACTGCTGTCCAAGGAGCTCTATGATTCCAGAAGAAGCTTGATCCAGATATGTGCAGAAGCTGATCACAGAAGCTGCTCCTGCACATTCAGACAGAAGTTGTCCAGATTGTGCTCATCCAGACCCGTCAAAAGATAAAAATGTGCAGCTGTCCACATGCTGAGCATAATCACAAATCATCGTTATTCAAACAGAAGTTGTTGTCCAGAAAGTTCAAGTGCAAAGAGGACTGATTGAGCCGATGACGTATGGAACAGAAGTGCAAAGAGGATGTTGGTCATACAAATTTTGAATATTCAGCTATTGTGAACTCTCAGAATTCAACCATGCCATCTGTCTCAAATTATATTCTGTATGTATTATTGATGATGACTGACTGAAGTATTCAGCTTTTTGATTGGAGATCCGTCCGCAAGCACCATGAGCATAAACAATTTGGCCGTATCTCAGAGCTTGCTGTTAGTATAGAGCTTAATCCAAAGAAGCTCTGTGGATATGCAGAGGCCATCCATACTCTACAGAAGCTGTGCAGAGTGGCAGATCAGAAGCCTCTGTGGCTATTTATGCTGATGCTGTTAGATTTGAAGTGCAGAACTGATCACAGAGCATCTGAGCTCATGCTCAGAGCCTCTGAGCTCTCACAGAAGCTGCTGCTGTCCAGACATCAGCATGTTTATCAAATAGTTGCAGACCAGAAGCTGTTTATGGAAAATGCACAGAGGCTATCCAGAAGATGTGCATCTACAAAGGATGCATATATGATGCATTTTGATGGTGTTCAAAGAGAATTATCAGGAAAATCACAGAGCCTCTGTGAGGCTGACCAGAGCCTCTGTACTGATGTGCAGAGCCTCTGTGAACAATACGCCAAAAGCCCGAAGACCGAAATTTTTAGATTTTTCTAACAGCTTTGCGCTATTTCAGAAACACATGCACAACGTTTTACTCGGTGGTCCGATTCGCATGATTCCAGTTGCGTTGAATTCCTAAGACAAAGATGAAACTTTTTCATGTTTTGAGTTTGGTCTGAATCAGTGTTCTTAATGGTCATAATCTGTGTCAAAGTCAATGGACTCTTGCTGGACCGAAAGCATTGCATTTCACTCGTGCTCTTTCCACTTTCAAGAACGGTGTTCTCTCGAAGGTTCTTCATGGTTTCATGATGCTATTGTGACATATTTATTGTCACTCACTCCTCTGTTATTCATGTTTAATGCTCAGTGATGAATGCTTACTCAACAGGATCTTAAGCGTCAAATTTTCTGTTTTGACGACCGTTATGCGCAGCTGAGGGAAAACTTGCATAACTCACTCGTTTTTCATCCAAAATGGATGAATTATAGTTCGTTGGAGAGCTAAGAGGCTGGAGTTCAATGTGCATGTTTTATGTTTTCTCTCAAAAAGGCTCTTTGATGGTTCAAAACAGCGGTGAAGTTGATACATGAAAGCTGGACAAAATGGGGTTAATTGTCTCGGTCTTTCAAGAATATGAGCCTACATTTGAGGGGGAGCTTGTGATGCTTTGAAGACTTGAAGAATGGCACACCAAAGGTTCTAAAGAAAGCAAGGGGGAGACCGGGACAAGCCTGATCAAATTGTTCTAAAATGAATATGAGATATGATTTCTATGAGTATTGTTCTTAATTTCTATCTTATCTCTACTTTCTCTATGGATTTCTTCTATTGTTTGTCTAAAATGGGATCAACAGACCAGGACAAGCCTGATCAAATTGTCTTTGTGGGGGCATCGTTAGATCCCATCATAAAGAGACAACTAATCTCTTTTTTGCAGGAACATGCCGATTTGTTTTGCTTGGACGCACGAAAACAAGGTCAGCATAGATCCCGGCGTCATCTCCCATAAGTTGAACGTCGACCCATCGTTCAAACCAATAAAGCAAAAATGTCATAACTTCGCCCCTGAACAGAACAAGGTGATCAATGATGAGGTCGATAACTTACTTAAGACTAGGAAGATGAGAGAAGTGAAATACCCCGACTGGTTAGCCAACGTCGTGGTCGTACAGAAGAAGAACGAGAAGTGGCGAGTGTATCGACTTCACAGACCTTAACAAGGCATGCCCTAAGGATCCATTTTCACTACCCCACATCGACGCTATGGTCAACACGACCGCAAGATATGAACTCTTAACGTTCATGGATGCTTATTCCGGATACAATCAGATACTGATGCACATCAAAGACCAAGAGAAGACTGATTTTATGACAAATAAAGGCATATACTGCTACAAAGTCATGCCTTTCGGCTTGAAAAATGCAGGGTCAACCTACCAGCGTTTGGTTAAAAAGATGTTCAAAGAGCACCTTGGGGACACCATGGAGGTGTACATAGACGACATGCTTGTCAAGTCTAAGCACACAACCGACCATGTCGATCATCTGGAGAAATCCTTCGACGTTCTTCGATAGTATCAGATGAAACTGAATCCTACGAAATGTTTCTTTGAAGTCAGCGCCGGGAAACTTCTAGGATACATGGTCCCGTCGAGGCATAGAAGCAAACCCTGGTCAAATCAAAGCCTTGATAAACATCAAGTCGCCTAGAAACTTCAAGGAGGTCCAACGACTCACAGGTCGAGTGCAGCGCTAAATCGCTTCATCTCACGATTGTCAGATAAATGTCATTTGTTCTATAACGTCTTGAAGAAGAACAAAGGTTTCGATTGGACGAATGATCACGAGCAGGCACTACAATAATTAAAGGAATACATGGTTGTTCCAGCCCTGCTCTCAAAACCAAAGGACCACGAGGTCCTGCAGCTATATCTCGCCGTAAGTCCTCACTTACTAAGTGTCGTCTTGACTAGAGAGGACGACAGGCAACAACTACCGATTTACTACATCAGTAAGTCTCTGCTAGACGTCGAAACACGATATACGTCTATGGAGAAGTTACCTTTATCGCTAGTTACAGCAGCAAAGAAGTTACGACACTACTTCGAGTCTTATCCTATTACCGTCGTAATAAATTTTCCTCTCAAGTCGGTCTTGAGAAAGCCCAAGCTAACAGGATGACTAGAGAAATGGAGTATCTACCTCAGTGGCTACGACATTGACTTTAAGCCTCGTACGGAAATTAAATCACAAGTCCTAGCTGACTTCGTCACCGATTTCAGTCCTGAGCTGGAAAAAGAAGCGCATAATGAAACCTATACTGTGACGACTACAAACGACACGACCTGGGTTCTCCATGTCGACGATTCTTCAAACGCCAGAGGAGCAGGTCTTGGTGTCATCTTAAAGTCCCCATAGGGAGGCAAGATGGTGTACTCCATACGATGCAGTTTCAAAGCTACCAACAACGAAGCAGAATACGAAGCTCTGATCGTGGGCATGAGTATGGCTCATGACTTGGGGGCAATCGGACTTCATGTTAGAAGCAATTCCCTATTGGTCGTAAACCAAATGAATGGGGAATTCGCAGCAAAAGATTCCAAGATGACGGCCTATCTCAGGATAGCCAAGGAGAAGTCAAAGTTGTTTGATCCGTTCTCAATCGAACAAATCCCCAGAGATCAAAACACTCAAGCCGACGTGCTAGCCAACCTTGGATCAGCACTCAATAAGCCGTCGTTCGACGCTATTCCAATGATCCACCTTATGACCTCGTCCATCGAAGACTCTGAAAGCATTTATGTTCTTAACGCAGAAAATGGTTGGTCGTGCGATATCAAGAATTATCGTATACACGATTAACTACCCGAAGACAATGGAATCTCGAAAGATTCGATTAAAAGCTTCAAAGTATCTCCTCATAGGCGACAGACTTTATCGACGATCATCGACATGCCTGAACCTAAGATGCAGTTATAATCCATAGCAGGTACAAAACATTCTGAAAGAAATGCACGATGGCGAAAGTAGCAACCATTCTGGTGGTCGTAGTCTTGCAAATCGTATATCACGACAAGGATACTATTGGCCGACATTAAGGCAAGATGCCACCAGGTACGTCCAAAGCTGTGACGCATGTCAACAACACTCAGGTATGATACACCAGCCTTCTGAACCTCTACATACATCTTTTGTCCCATGGCCCTTCATGAGGTGGGGAATGGACATCGTTGGTAAATTACCTCCTGCCTCAGGGCAGAAAGTCTTTTTGTTAGTCATTACAGATTATTTTTCTAAATGGATAGAAGCAGCTGCCAACTCCCAGATTCGGGACAAAGAGGTCATCTTTTTTATCCAGACTAACATTATATGTAGGTTCGGAATTCCTTCCGAAATCTTATGTGACAATGGGTCACAATTTATAAGTGATCGTACGCAACAGTTCTGTGAGGATCGTAACATCAAGCTTACGACCTCAACTCCACGCTATCCCTAGTCTAAAGATCTTGTAGAATAAAGCAATAAAGTCATTATCAATTAAATCAAGAAAAGACTCAAGGCCGAAAAAGGAAGATGGGTCGAAGAACTCCTATCGGTCCTGTGGGCAAATCGTACGACATCACGAACATCGATGGGACAGTAGCCATTTTCATTGGTTTACGGTTGTGAAGTCGTATTACCTATTGAGGTGCAACTCCCGACATCGAGACATACATCCGTCGATCATAACTTGGTGGACTTAAGCTACGACCTCAACGCTCTCGAAGAGCTAAGAGAGTCTGTTTTGGTCAAAATGGCATCTTAGTGACAGGTTGTTGAACGACATTACAACAAAAATGTTAAGACCAAGATCTTTCAGGAAGGTGCCTACATTTTACAACGAGTATTCCAAACACCAAGGAGCCAAATGCAGGTAAGTTATCCACTAAGTGGGAATGACCTTATCGAATATCCGTAGTCGTTGGGAAGGGTGCTTACAGGCTTCAAACTCTCGACGACCAAGACATCACACGTAGCTGGAATGCAGTACACTTAAAGAAATATTTCTTTTGAAATTATCCTTATGATTTACTTTTTCCAAACGATTACTGACTCAAGCATCGGAAGGTCGTTGGTCTTACCAACTACCACCCCTGAATCTTACATTGCAGGCTCGCAGGATCGCACGAACGCCAGTCTTATGATTTATATCGTGAGAAACAAAGTCTTTATGACCAAAACGTCATGACTGTTATGTCACGACCGTCAAATCACGACTCATACGTCATAAACAAAGTCTTTTGATTCATCTCATGGATCTTACGACTACAACAAGTGTTTTTTTCAGAGTCAAAGTCTTATGACTTAAATTCCATACTTAGAATATCTCTTCGGCCTTAGTCGCCCCATTTCCACCATTGTTGAAGATATGGAGGCTTGGAACTTTTGTAGGTGATTAGGAGCTTTTGTTTAGGAGATTCAAGTGATAAAGGTAATATTCCTCTACCCAAATGCTAGGTTATTTTTGTTTCACCTTTGTTCTATTTTGGGTTATGGTTGGATGATTTTGGTTGTGCTTGGTTGAGGTGATCTCCTCCTTCTTCATTTATGAAGATTAGGGTTTTGATGTAATTGGGGGTTTTGGACACTAAATAGGATGTTTGGAGGTTGCACCATTAGGCACTCTAAATAGGATGTTTGGAGGTTGCACCATTAGGGTTTTGATGTAATTGGAGGTTGCACCATTAGGCACTCTAAATAGAATGTTTGGAGGTTGCACCATTAGGCACTCATGTACGGTACATTCATAATTGCACCTGGCCAGTGTTATGGTGAACCTACCGGGCACATGAGAGTATTTGAACGACTCTAGCGTGATGGCCGTTGGGGTAGTGAAGGAGTTCTAAGTGAGTAGTCGTTAGAAGAGGTTGACAACTTTAGCATCCGCCATTTGGAGTGGTGGTAAGCATGATGATTGTATTAAGTGGACCGTTCTGGTTGAACTTGATGGCCGGATTGGAGCCGTAGGCTTATTGAATTGACTTGATTCGAGGAGAAATGTGGGGTTATTCGATGTGACTTTCCACTTTGCGTTAAGATGTGTGAGTATCCGGATGACAATAGTCTGATCGGAGTAATTGGAGAAATGTGACCTGGACGTTGAGTGCCGACAAAATGCATGCACAAAATTTATTTTGCTTTTAACATAAATTGCATCGATTATTTCTTGTGTTTCGAATCGTCGGATGGACGGTACTACTAAATCTTGGAAAACGTTTAACATACGCAAGATTTTAAACCATGATTTTGGAACATGCATGAAATTATTTTACGACAGGCGGTTGTGAACCTAGTCGGGATTTGTTTTATTCCTTGTAGTCGTCCACTACTACTTCTGGATATTGTGATATCATGGCTTTAATGTCGTTTATGGTTTTGAATAAGTAACTGCGACTTGCGACCTTAACCTTGGATCTCCTCCACATATGTTAAGGTTTAGACGGAAGTTACATTCCCTTGTTTCAGTGTGGGTCTTTAATGGAAATTTCGATTTTGCGAACCTTGACGAAAGGGTGTCGTTTTATTTTATGTTGCAACAAAAGGGAGGTCTTATGATTTGGATGGTTTGATCATAGCGGTGTTTTATGCGAGTTGTTTATTGAAAACTAAAACTTTGACACCATTTAATTGGTTGGATGTTGTTGACTTCCATCGATTTTGATGGAAGTTTTGTGGAGTACGATGGAGTTTCGTTTTACGACGCTTGGCGGTGCATGGGTGACACTTGTGCATACTTGAATGATTGAGTGCGTTAATATTTGGGTTGAGTGAGTATTGCGTCTCATGCGATTTTTGTTGAAAATGTGCTTCATGATGTTTTGCATCAAAAGAGTGATTTTGGTGTTTTGATGCCGCATGACTCCTCCTTGGAGGATTGTGGTAGCATATTTGTGCAACTTGCTAGGTGTGTAAATTGATTTATACGTGGCGTGAGTAATGCATATAAGAGCATCATGATAGTACATCTCTAATATTCTGTTTTATGCGCTCTCATTTGTTGACATTGTTGATATTCTTTCTCATGCATGCGCTGTATTAATTCATTGACATGAATAGTTTTGTAGCCACTATTTTTGGGCATTAGTGTGCACCGCTTGTGCGGCTTGAGGTTTGAAGATGACTTGAGTTGTGTTATGTGTTAATCAAATTATGTGCACGTAAAGTTTTCTGAGGTTTTAAGAAAAACACATTGAGGTGTGCGAGACTGGTCAAAAGATTTTATTTACTTGTCATTATACGATTGAATGAGAAGTTTTGAAATTTGAGTTGATGAATTTCTACTTTGAAAATTAGTAATGACTATCCGGTATGTGTTATACCATTTTAGAGTAACTACTAAGAAAGTGCTGCAGATTGACATGCAAAATTTTGATTGAGATTTCTTTTCGATGTTTAAACCGACATTTCCAAATGATGAAAATATCCTGTTACTCGATTTAAAAACTGGGGGATGGTCCAAACCATGTCGTGTTTTGACCAAAGTGTGTAGATGATTTGCTTCGTTTCTCTGTGAACGAACTGACACATGCAAAGTTGTTTATGAATTGCGGTTCATGTCGTTTTATGGTTAAAAGAGAATTTTGGAAATTGATGACGTGTAAATCCTCTTTTGAAATTCGTATAAACAGGCTGTTGGCCACTATTTTAGTGTCGGAGTTTACTTTGCGCATGTGGCATAAGTAAATCCGTGATGGGACCCTGGCGGTTCATTTTAAAAGTTGTCGAGTACGTTTTACGTTTCGGTAGTAGACTGATTTGTGATGAAAAGGTTTTCAAAAATGACTTTTCATATGTGGGATGAGTGTGTCCATGTTTGTGCATCCACTAGCTGAGTAGTGGTAAGTTTTTGTACGTAAGTGATGTTAGTATAAAAACTTTCATGTTGAAAAATCTAGTGAAAACTTTATTGGCATATTTATTGAGTCTGTCACTTGAAAACCTTGAACTCTTAGGCTTGGTGGAGTTGAGCGACCTCGGTTGGGTGTGAGGGCGTATAGAACCTTTCGATGAGAGATTGGGTTTCTAACGCGGGTGATGTCGTTTGCGGGGACGAATTATTTCTTGTGGACAACTAAAAGGTGGGACTTACGGTGGCCCTTGTTAGTGCTGAGGTAACCGTTCACTTTGGAAACCTTGTCTTGGGTTGTCGGTATTGCATGAAGGTCATGTAGGACCCTTTAGACCGTGGGATGATCATGGATTGGTGGGACGATTTGAGGAATGAAGCTCGTGTGTGGAGCTATGTGATGAGTCAAGTTTTGGGATGTGACTAAGTGTCGACTTTTAGAGTTCGAGGCCAAGGACCACTAGTGTGATTGGAGAGTGTAGTCCAATTTTAATAAATGGTGGTATCAGTTATGATGAACTTGTTAATGCCAAAAATCGCACCAAATGGACAACTTAAGGTCGATGTGGACTTAATCAACTAAAGAAAGAATCTTTCGACGAGACGTGCGACGAGGATAAAAATAAATGAGACAAGGGATTTGATGACGCAGGAAAAACCTCAAACGAGGAAAAAACCTGCGGACGACAAGGGGTGTCGTCGCTGCACTATGGTCGCCAATTAGGGGCGACGTCCTTGGTACTGGCGTCGGTCGTATGAGATTAATGAAGGAAATGCTTCGAAATGTAAAGTACAAGTGTTTGAATGTAAAAACAGTGTTTGTCGTGTGTGAATACAAAGTGTAAACTATTGGTCAAGAGCTGATGTCGTGCGTCGAGAACGATAACTTGGGCTGTTCTTCGAGTGTTCTTGATTGCACAATACGATTCTTGAGCTTGAGTGTTTGTTTCTCTGAGCTTAGGAGTATGTAGTAGATTGTTCTTCAGATGTCCCTGATGCCCGGCTGAACTTGATCTTTATAGCCTTCGGAAGTGTTAATTAGCTCTTTGATTGCTTCATTAATAGCTATAATGGTCGCAACGGTCTGTAACGGTTGCCGGAGTGAATATTCATAATGGCCCTCGTCCGTTACAGTTATCGGCGGTTAATGGCTTGCATCGGTTGTAGCCGTTGCTCCTTTAGTGACTTCGATTCCCGCATTAAACACTTAACAAACGTAACAGTCAAGGTTAACGTTAGCTTTAGTCGAAGGTGCAGTGATCTTACGCGATGGTCGTACGGGACGGGTGACGCTATGGTCGAGCGTCATGGGGGACGTACGATTTACCTTTTGCAAGAGACGACGGATGTTTTTCTGGTTTCTTGTCGAGACCTTATCTTAACACAAGATATCGCTCAGGACGTGCGTCTTACCTGTTCTGGTCGTGGTCGCACGACGTGATTTTTTACCCAAACAGTTTGCCCCCAAAATTTGAAAATTGAATGTCAAATTTAAGTTTTAAATTTTGCTTGTCAAATCCTTGTGACCTGGGTTGAGGGACTTACCTGGTTGTCGTGGGATTAGACCGGTTCGCCTTTAACTGAACGAGAAGTTGAAGAAGGAACGAGGTCGTGACGTCACGCTGATGTACGATGATGCTTACCAGCTGTCGAGGACAGGTGTCGAAGATCCGGATGGGCATGTGAAAGGACGAAGACGTGTGTTTGTCTATCAAGGGACTCGATCTGACTTGATCCGATGCATAAATAAGGGTTGCGACGAAACCTTTCTGTTCTTACACTGAGTTTATTTTGGAGAGAAATTCCGCTTTGCTTTTCTTGCCATTCTTCTTTCGAATCCCTTTGATTTAGCGGAGATTGATTAGGATTTAGGGCGTTTATATAACGCATTGCTTCTTCCTTTCAGTTTTCACTGCCTTCTTTCCCCTGGTACGAAATGTCGACTGGCCCAGAGAGTTCCATCGTTAGCCAGGAAGATTTAGACGATTTTAGGTGTCTAGCGAAGATTCCCGTAGAAGTAGAGCTAACAAGTCCGGGGACTGTTCGTCCTAAGGATTGCCCCGAGGGGTATTTCATGATATACGAATATCCTTTCAAGATTGGCTTCGAATGGCCATTTTCGACTTTGACTAAGAATTTGATGCGATGCTTTGGTTTGTCGTCGGGGCAGTTGATGCCTCAACTATGGCGGGTTCTTTTGGTTATTGAGCGTTTGTCTGCGGATTGGGACCCCCCTATGTCTTTGAATGATTTCTTGGCAGCGTACCAAGTTAAGGGAGATAAGCGTGGGCGTTATGGCCCGTATGCCAGATATAAAGGCTATCGTGCCTTAGTTTTGAATACTGGAGTGAACGATCGGGGGTGGGGGTCCAGGTATGTGTTCGTACGTGTTGATTCGCTGGACGCCGCCATCAAGTGGATCCGTCCCGACTGGAATATGGGAGGTATGCTCTTTTCCGATTTACATCATAGTATGGTTTTTCTAACCTTTTATTTACTCTTCTCCTTTTGTTGTCTTCAGAGATTCAGTTCGGCGTTCCGCACCCGAATGAAGGTTCTCGTGCCAAGATTGACAGATTCCTTAGTTACAGCGTCGAGGACCGATCTTTCGCCACGTGGCAACTGGCGACCGAGGACGAGGACGTGGTGGTGGACGCTGTGGAGGAGGAAGAAGGAGAAGGAGAAGAGGAAAGTGGACGACATGAGGCGACTGGTGGGTGTATTATGGTTTCCTGTCTTTTACCATTTATTTCTTATTCCTGACTGACGCTTCGCATTTTTCTTGGTCAGTACCAACTGCAAGGAAACCAGTTTCTATGTCGAGAGGGAAGCAAATCATGCGTGCCCTACGAGGAGGAGATGTCTCGACGGCTGGGTCGAGCCAGAAGAGAACCAGAAGTATGGTCCTGAGGGAACTATCGTCGAGGGTTGATGACTCATCGAGAGTCATCTTGCCTAAGAAGGCGAAGGCGTTATCTAGCCGTCCAGGCGTGATGGACACGACACCGGTAAGTTCGACGCCTCTGGCGACAACAAAGAGACCGGTGTTCAAAATGTCTGTCCCATCTTCTGCCGTCAAGGGCGAGGGGTCGTCGGCCGGAGTCACGACAGTTAATTTCTCATTGCCGTCGGACTTTATGGCGGACCGATGTTCCTTCTGCTGTCTAGAATTTTTCTTTCCTTGTTTGTTTTGCCATTCGACCCATCAAGGGTTGAGTGTGTATATTATGGTTTACTTAATGGATATATCTTTTGCTTATGCTTTATTCGAATCATTTTTGAACATATGAAATCATGCGACTGAGGCATTCATTGTAACGCAATAATTAGAGCGTAAAACATGCGATTAAAGCATCCAATCAGGGTATAAAAGCAAAGAAACTTAGATATAAGTTATTTAGGCTTTGCGATTGTACGAAGAGATCGTACGAAGAATTTGTGTCGTATGCCCCTGTGGAGGGAAGATCAGGGAATAAAATCCTGATTGTTTATGTCGTGCGATTCTGCGATAAAACGATGTCTGGGGTTGGTCGCTGGCTAGCCAACGACCCTCCGATGCTTAAGTCAGTAAACGTTTTATGAGAAAAAATCGTATGAAAAGGAGTTAGAGAACGTACCATTTCAGACTCTCTCTATTTGCCCCCTATCATTTATTACCTTATTCTTTTTGGGAGGAAAGGATAAGTTTCAAATGACAGAATGACACGGCGATCCTGTGAAGTATTGTCTTGCGTTTGACTATGTTGTCGTGCGACAAGGCACCATAGTAGATTTATCCCTGTGGAAAAGATATTAATTTAGGGATAGAAGAACGAACTTGTCGAGAGTTTGACCTTGTGACTTTGGTTTACTTTCGTGGCTTCAAGGTAGACTCGTAGAACTCACGAGCGACTTTTGGCTCACTCTTAATCTCTTGGATTCCCCATGGCGTAGGGAATTTCAACGTTTGGTGATACGTCGAGGGAACGGCTTTCATATCATGGATCCATGGTCGTCCTAAGATGATGTTAAAGGCCGACGCACAATCGATGACACTGAACTTGGTCTGTTTGTTGATTCCTCCGGCGTAGACGGGCAAGATTATTTCTCCGAAAGTGCTCGTCGCTTCACCATTGAAGCCGACCAAGGTTGTCGAACGTCGGATGATTTCCAAGCGATCGATTCCCATGGCTTTGATGGTGTTGAGAAAAAGGACATTTGCTGAGTTGCCCCCGTCGACCAAGACTCGACGAGTTAAACAATTACCGACCGTGAGCTGAATGATCAACCCGTCGTGATGTTTCTGATACGAGTTGCCAAGGTCGTCGTTGTCAAACACAACCTTCATGGATTCTAGCTCCAAATCTACTTTGGGTCTAAACGAACGAGGAATAGGCCGATCATCGGGCGCTTGGCTGGCATGACGCTTGGCCGCGGAATACGTCAGACCGCATACGTCTGAACCACCGGTGATGCAATTGACGACTTTCGCGTGTTCGGGGGTCGACGATCGATGATTATTAACTGGAATAGTGGCATCGTCGATGATATCTTTGAGATTCCCTTTCGGAAAATGATATGCTAGTTCCTTCTTTAATGCGATGCAGTCGTTTGTCGCATGAACATGATCGGCATGGAAGTCGCACCACTTTGATTTGTCCTTCTTAGCGTCGTCCAGGTCGGACTTCTTCGGCCATCGAATGGTAGCTTGAGTACCTTTCAGAGCCTCGACTAATTCCATAGCAGATCCTTTGAATCCGTAAGAGGATATCTTGGGGTATTGAGTGAACTTAGTCGCAGCCTTGGCCTCTGCTTTCGTCTTGAAACGAACATTTGAAATTTGGCGCGCTGGCTCTATTCTGGAAAAACCCTTTGTCTTGAACTCTGGCTTTCTGACGCCTAACGACTTCTTGTCGTGAGTGTGTTTGCGACGAAAGGCTGCATCGTCTTTGACTCTCATATATGCTAAGTGTAACAACCCGGATTCCATATATACAAATAACATACATTTTATATTATAAAATCATCAAAAGATACATCGTATTTCACATTCGGTCCCATAGTCTTGCAAAACATAATAAGTAAATCAGTACAAACTTTTTGCAAATTAAATTACATGTTGACTAACAACAAAGTCATAAGTACAAAATACATCCATAACTTCATAACCAACATCTTCACAAAAGCTATCCATCAAGAGTCCTATTTACTTGCTCTTACCCGATCCAGCACCTGGATTACATATTTTTAAAACAGAAATGAGGGTTAGACCTAATGGTCTAGTGAGGAAATCCCTGTCAGTTTAGTAAACCTTTGTATCAAAACCATTTATATAAAACTTTTCATATACATCCATATACTACACGTATATCAATACCATTCAAGACTCGTACATCTCATCCCACCTTATTCCTCCGCAATTGGCCATATTAATTGGTAGCAAGCCAATTAATAAATAATCAACGTTATCGGTCCGCACACCGGAACCTGGCTACTCACCGGTCCGCACACCGGAACCCGGCTACTCACCGATCCGCACACCGGAACCCGGCTACCCATCGATCCGCACAGCGAAACCCGACTAATGTGCACTTGTATAATGTAATGCACATAGGAATATAATATCTTACTATATTATAAACACATAATATTCACACCTTAATCATATATCCATTCTACACATATATGTATTCCAGTTAAAAATATTTTGAAGTAAAACTCACTTGTTCAGCTTATATCCAAAAATCTCCCCAAGCTATTATCAGTTACTTCAATCCTTCAGTTCTTAATTCACAGAAGCTGTAACAATTAAATACAAATATCTCATTTAACACTTAATATCTTAAAACCCACAACTCTCAGTCATTTATCGCAAACAACTAACACTATCGCAAACACTGAACAAAGTCGCAACCAACTACTGTGATCCCATCACTCTATCGCAACCAACTATTGCGATCCTATCACTCTATCGCAACCAACTGCTGCGATACACAAATCTATCGCAACCAACTGTTGCGATACACAACCCTATCGCAACCAACTGCTGCGATACTAAGGTCCTATCGCAACCAACTGTTTGCGATACTTATGAGCATCGCAACTCAAGGATGCGAGACTTATAAATATCGCAACCCATAGTTGCGATACTTATGAAGCTCATAATTGTCTCCGTTCATTAAGTTCGTCCTAAACCCAGATTTTTGCAGATTTACAACACGAAAGTTTCTGATATTTTGCAAATATGTTCAAGACCATAATCCACAACTATCCATAAACCCAAAATTCACATATCTTACTAAAATACCAAAACCCACTTAGAAAACTCATATAAAACCTACTACACATAAAAATAAAGATTAATACCTTGTTTTCTTGATGCAACTACTAAAACCCAGCTGAAATAATCCTTCTTCTTCTTCACTTTAAATCAAGAACTACTCCCAAATCCCTCTTCTCTCTTTTGGCCGTAAATAATAAACACACACACACACACTTAGACTTTTGCTAAATTTTTTAAAAAGAGGACACCTCCTCCACCTAAACAACATAAGGCGGTGGTGGAGGGGGATATTTCCCAAAATTTCCCAAAATACCAAACTAACCCTCAACTCTCATAAATTGGCAAGATTTACCCCTAAACTTCCAATTAAAAATTTAAACTTACCCTTTAACTTCTAACTCCTTAAATACTATAATAAAGACTTATAAAATTTTCAAATTTAAATTAGATAAAATACCTGGTTATTACAACATCCCCCCCTTAAAAGAATTATGCCCGGAATTCAGTCAAGGAGAACAGATGAGGGTATTTGGCTCTCATATCCGACTCCGATTCCCACGTAGCATCCTGACCTCGGTGATGTCTCCACTGTACTTTCACTTATCTAATCTCTTTACCACTCCGCAAGACTTTGACTTTACTGTCTAAAATGGCTTCTGGTTCCTCCACGTAATTCAGTTTCTCGTCAACTTGAATATCTGGAAGAGAGACGGCCTGATCTGGTGTAACCAAACACTTTCGAAGATTCTATACATGAAACGCGTTATGAATCCTGCTTAACTCTGATGGAAGATCTAACCTGTAAGCTACTTCACCAATTCTTTCCGTTATTGCAAACGACCCGATATACCTTGGACTAAGTTTACCTTGCTTCCCAAATCTAATGACTCTATTCCAAGGTGAGACTTTCAACATTACAAAATCTCCAACTTGGAACTCTGCGGTTAATTGAACTATATCTGGCCCCGCTAACTATTTCTCTCCCACTTCATTCCAACACAGAGGCCTTCAACATTTTCTACCATACAAAACTTCAAAAGGTGCCGCTTGAATGCTGGAATGATAGCTATTGTTGTAGGCAAATTCAATCAACGGTAAGTGTTTATCCCACGATCTTCCAAAGTCAAAAATGCAAGCCCGAAGCATATCTTCTAATGTCTGGATTGTTCTTTCACTCTGACAGTCAGTTTGAGGATTATATGTTGTGCTTAACTTTATCTGTGTTCCCATTTCTTTTTGAAAACTTCTCCAAAATCTGGAAGTAAAACGACTATCTCGATCAGAAATAATCGAGATTGGAACTCCATGTCGAGTTACTATTTCATTAATGTACAATTTAGCTAAGCGTTCCATTGAATCAGTTTCTTTTGTCGGCAAGAAATGAGCAGACTTCGTCAATCTATCAACAATCACCCAAATAGAATCGAATCCCTTCGGAGTCCTTGGTAGCTTCGTAATAAAATCAGTAGTAATCTGATCCCACTTCCACATTGGTATCTCCAGACGTTGTAACTGACCAAACGGCTTTTGATGTTCAATCTTAACCTTCTTGCAAGTAGTACAATCTTCCACAAGCTTAGCAATACTTCTTTTTATTCCCGGCCACCAATAGAATTGTTTTAAGTCTTTATACATCTTGTTCGTACCTGGGTGAATAGAGAAACGAGACTGATGAGCTTCTTGTAGCACCCGATCGCGTAGCCACCCAAACGAGGCACCCAAATTATGCTTCCCAAACATAATAACCCACGATCATCTTTTACTAGCGATGCTGATATCCCCACTAATCGTTCTGATTTCAAATGTTCTTCCTGATAGGCTTCTATTTGACACTTCAGCAATTCGTCAAAAATGTTCGGTAGCAGTTCAGCCCGTAGTGAAATATCTCTTATTGTTCCACTTCTTTCCTGACGACTCAGTGCATCTGCTACCACGTTCGCCTTTCCCGGATGATAAAGGATTTCACAGTCGTAGTCATTTACCAATTCCAGTCATCTTCTTTGCCTCATATTTAGTTCCTTCTAATCGAAAAGATGTTGGAGACTCTTATGATCGGTAAAAATTTGACATTTAGAACCATAAAGATAATGTCTCCAAATCTTCAACGCGAAGACAACAGCTGCAAGCTCCATATCTTGTGTAGGATACTGTCTTTCATGGTCCTTTAGTTGACGAGAAGCATAGGAAAACACCTTTCCACGTTGCATAAGTACACATCCTAATCCTAGTTTGGAAGCATCGCTGTAGACAACAAAATCATCAGAACCTTCTGGCAATGCTAATATTGGCGCGCTGCAGAGTTTCTCTTTCAATATTCTGAATGCTTCATCCTGTTCTGCTCTCCATTCAAACTTTAGATTCTTCCGAGTCAGCTTAGTCAAAGGCGTCTCGATACGAGAGAAGTCTTTTATAAATTTTCGGTAGTATCCAGCTAGACCCAGAAAACTACGTACTTCCGTTGGCGTCTTCAGTTGTTCCCATCTTTCAATTGCTTCTACTTTCGTTGGATCAACTTGTATACCTTTTTCGGAAACTACATGTCCCAGAAACTGAACTTCCCGTAACCAGAATTCACATTTAGAGAATTTAGCATACAACTTTTCTTTCCTCAGTAATTCCAAAATTAAACGAAGATGTCGTGTGTGATCCTCTTTGGATCGGGAATAAATAAGTATATCATCGATAAATACAATGACAAATTTATCGAGATAAGGCTTACATACCCGATTCATTAGATCCATAAAAGCGGCTGGAGCGTTCGTTAGTCCGAATGGCATCACCAAGAATTCGTAGTGACCGTACCTCGTACAAAAGGCAGTCTTCAGAACGTCTTCTTCCTTAACCTACAACTAATGATAGCCAGATCTGAGATCAATCTTAGAGAAATAACAAGCTCCAACTAATTGATCGAAGAGATCATCAATTCTTGGAAGCGGATACTTGTTCTTAATTGTGCGCTTGTTTAGCTCCCGGTAGTCAATACACATTCTCATTGAACCGTCCTTCTTTTTCACAAATAACACTGGGGCACCCCACGGTGAAGAGCTGGGTCTGATGAAGCCTTTATCGGACAGGTCTTGCAGTTGTTCCATCATCTCTTTCATCTCTGGAGGTGCTAGGCGGTATGGTGCATGAGCAATAGGCGTGGCTCCAAGGACTAAGTCGACACCAAATTCTACTTGTCTAACAGGAGGAAGACTATTCAAGTCTTCAGGAAAAACTTCTAGGTATTCACTAACAATAGGAATATCTTCCAGCTTAATCTTTTCAGGCCTACTATCTATCACATAGGCTAAGTAACTCGAGCAACCCTTGCTGACACATTTACGGGCTTTTATCATAGATATAAGACTGGACTGATGATTCTTACGATCACCATAAATCACTACTGACCTCTTATCAGGTAAAACGACATTGATTATTTTCTTATCGCAAACTATGTTAGCCCGATTCTCAGCTAACCAATCCATCCCTACTACCACATCAAACTCGATCAAAGCTATAGGAAATAGTTGTATCAGTACTCCACACCCCTCTATATTTATCATACAGCAATCAAAGACTTCTTTAACTGGCACTTGGTTATCATTTGCAGTGTCTACCAGTAAGGCATGTTCTAACGTTTTAGGCTCTAAATGCATATGAGCAGCAAATGAAGGAGACACAAAAGATCGGTTTTCACCGGAGTCAAACAACACTTTAGCACATGTAGAGTTTATGAAAAATGTACCTGTAACAACATCCGGAGTTTCCTCCGCCTCTTTAGCTGTCATTTGAAATGTACGACCCCTTGTTCTCGGAGGTTCTATTCTTGGAACTACTGGTCTAGCAATTGTTGGTTTCCCAGATGTGCCCCCTTGTTGTATTCTACCTCGCGGACAATCTGACTGAAGGTGATCCGGAGAATTACACAAGAAACAAAACCGCGTTAATTGACAATCTTTAATAACATGCCCGGTCTTCCCACACCTATAACAAACCCGCGGTTCAATCTGACAGTTTCCTTGATGGATACGGTGGCACTTCGGACAAGGTCTTTCCATTGGTCGAAAAGGTGGATGGTTATCGAATCTCTGAAATCTAGACTTCTTCGAATCATGTGGTGGCCCTTCCCATTTCCTTTTCCCCATACTCTTATCACCGGCATCCCTTCTGTTGTCTCGTTCTACAATTTCAGCAGCGTCCACTGCGGCTGTAAAGGTATCTGGCCTTGTTGCAGTCACTAATCTTCTGACTTCTGAATTTAACCCATAGATAAATCTCTCCATCTTCAGTTTCTCTATAGCAACGTAATATCCCGCAAAACGAGATTTTTCTAAGAAACGAGCAGTGTAGTCTCTAACTGACAAATTCCCTTGTTGTAGGTTCATAAATTCTTCCTCCAATTGTCTGACGGCTGCTTGTGGACAGAAGTGTTTTGTGAAAGCTAAAACAAAATCTTCCCAAGAAAAAGTAGAATATATGTCCGACCCTCCCGATTCAATATGAGCCTCCCACCAGTATAAAGCATCGCCCTTTAACATTGCAGTTCCATAAAGTACTCTATCCTCTGCAGCACATTTACACGTCTTGAAGATAGCTTCTATTTCTTTCAGCCATCTCATCGCTTTCACTGGATCCCGATCTCCTGAGTACGTAGGGGGCTTTCATTACCGGTAAGACAGTAGGGGTGATTGGCATTTCAACTTCAAGTTCCGGATCTGGTACATTAGCTTCATTATGACGACTTCGTTAGAACATGGCTTGTATGATAGCCTGTAATCTCCCCATTTCAGCAGTCAGGTCATCCCGTGTAACAAACTCTGTACCTTGTGGTTGTGTTCTACCCCCAGTTCGGCCCCCAATTCTACCTCCAGTTCTGCCTCCACCACGATCTCCTCCTCTTCCCCCTGTTCCTAATGGTGGGTTCTCTCCACTCGAATTCCTTCCTCCCCTTTGATTCTTTTGTCTAGTGCCACTTGCCATTCTGTAGATTCAAACAAGGTTAATATACACATAAGCACATACCCCATATAACAAGGTATTCCAGTTCAAACATGTACCTGTAAGATCATAATTACACTGGCCAGGTGTAATCTGAAATTACCTTACATAATGTTCCTTCTACCTTTTATACTTAGCATCCCAGGTTCTAAAATAATAGGGACATCCTACTTCACATGCAGTTTAAGTCTAGGTACAAGTACCAATACCTAAATCTCTTAAACTAGGGCTCTGATACCATCTGTAACAACCCGGATTCCATATACACAAATAACATACATTTTATATTATAAAATCATCAAAAGATACATCGTATTTCACATTCGGTCCCACAGTCTTGCAAAACATAATAAGTAAATCAGTACAAACTTTTTGCAAATTAAATTACATGTTGACTAATAACAAAGTCATAAGTACAAAATACATCCATAACTTCATAACCAACATCTTCACAAAAACTATCCATCAAGAGTCCTATTTACTTGCTCTTACCCGATCCAGCACATGGAATACATATTTTTAAAACAGAAATGAGGGTTAGACCTAATGGTCTAGTGAGGAAATCCCTGTCAGTTTAGTAAACCTTTGTATCAAAACCATTTATATAAAACTTTTCATATACATCCATATACTACACGTATATCAATACCATTCAAGACTCGTACATCTCATCCCACCTTATTCCTCCGCAACTGGCCATATTAATTGGTAGCAAGCCAATTAATAAATAATCAACGTTATCGGTCCGCACACCGGAACCCGGCTACTCACCGGTCCGCACACCGGAACCCGGCTACCCATCGGTCCGCACACCTGGACCCGACTAATGTGCACTTGTATAGTGTAATGCACATAGGAATATAATATCTTACTATATTATAAACACATAATATTCACACCTTAATCATATATCCATTCCACACATATATGTATTCCAGTTAAAAATATTTTGAAGTAAAACTCACCTGTTCAGCTTATATCCAAAAATCTCCCCAAGCTATTATCAGTTACTTCAATCCTTCAGTTCCAAATTCACAGAAGCTGTAACAATTAAATACAAATATCTCATTTAACACTTAATATCTTAAAACCCACAACTCTCAGTCATTTATCGCAAACAACTAACACTATCGCAAACACTGAACAAAGTCGCAACCAACTACTGCGATCCCATCACTCTATCGCAACCAACTATTGCGATCCTATCACTCTATCGCAACCAACTGCTGCGATACACAAATCTATCGCAACCAACTGTTGCGATACACAACCCTATCGCAACCAACTGTTGCGATACTAAGGTCCTATCGCAACCAACTGTTTGCGATACTTATGAGCATCGCAACTCAAGGCTGCGAGACTTATAAATATCGCAACCCATAGCTGCGATACTTATGAAGTTCATAATTGTCTCAGTTCATTAAGTTCGTCCTAAACCCAGATTTTTGCAGATTTACAGCACGAAAGTTTCTGATATTTTGCAGATTTGTTCAAGACCATAATCCACAACTATCCATAAACCCAAAATTCACATATCTTACTAAAATACCAAAACCCACTTAGAAAACTCATATAAAACCTACTACACATAAAAATAAAGATTAATACCTTGTTTTCTTGATGCAACTACTAAAACCCAGCTGAAATAATCCTTCTTCTTCTTCACTTTAAATCAAGAACTACTCCCAAATCCCTCTTCTCTCTTTTGGCCGTAAACAATAAACACACACACACACACACTTAGACTTTTGCTAAAAAAAATTAAAAAGAGGACACCTCCTCTACCTAAACAACATAAGGCGGTGGTGGAAAGGGATATTTCCCAAAATTTCCCAAAATACCAAATTAACCCTCAACTCTCATAAATTGGCAACATTTACCCCTAAACTTCCAATTAAAAATTTAAACTTACCCTTTAACTTCTAACTCCTTAAATACTATAATAAAGACTTATAAAATTTTCAAATTTAAATTAGATAAAATACCTGGTTATTACAACATCCCCCCCTTAAAAGAATTCCGTCCCGGAATCCAGTCAAGGAGAACAGATGAGGGTATTTGGCTCTCATATCCGACTCCGATTCCCACGTAGCATCCTGACCTCGGTGATGTCTCCACTGTACTTTCACTTATCTAATCTCTTTACCACTCCGCAAGACTTTGACTTTACTGTCTAAAATGGCTTCTGGTTCCTCCACGTAATTCAGTTTCTCGTCAACTTGAATATCTGGAAGAGAGACGGCCTGATCTGGTGTAACCAAACACTTTCGAAGATTCGATACATGAAACGCGTTATGAATCCTGCTTAATTTTGATGGAAGATCTAACCTGTAAGCTACTTCACCAATTCTTTCCGTTATTGCAAACGGCCCGATATACATCAGACTAAGTTTACCTTTCTTCCCAAATCTAATGAATCCTTTCCAAGGTGAGACTTTCAACATTACAAAATCCCCAACTTCGAACTCTAACGGTTTCCGGCGTCGGTCGGCGTAACTTTTCTGTCTGTCTTGAGCTACTTTTAATCTTTCCCGAATCTGAGTAACTTTATATGCGGTTAATTGAACTATATCTGGCCCCACTAACTGTTTCTCTCCCACTTCATTCCAACACAGAGGCGTTCGACATTTTCTACCATACAGAACTTCAAAAGGTGTCGCTTGAATGCTGGAATGATAGCTATTGTTGTAGGCAAATTCAATCAACGGTAAGTGTTTATCCCACGATCCTCCAAAGTCAACAATGCAAGCCCGAAGCATATCTTCTAATGTCTGGATTGTTCTTTCACTCTGACCGTCAGTTTGAGGATGATATGATGTGCTTAACTTTATCTGTGTTCCCATTTCTTTTTGAAAGCTTCTCCAAAATCTGGAAGTAAAACGACTATCTCGATCAGAAATAATCGAGATTGGAACTCCATGTCGAGTTACTATTTCATTAATGTACAATTTAGCTAAGCGTTCCATTGAATCAGTTTCTTTTATCGGCAAGAAATGAGCAGACTTCGTCAATCTATCAACAATCACCCCAAATAGAATCGAATCCCTTCGGAGTCCTTGGTAGCTTCGTAATAAAATCAGTAGTAATCTGATCCCACTTCCACATTGGTATCTCCAGACGTTGTAACTGACCAAATGGCTTTTGATATTCAATCTTAACCTTCTTGCAAGTAGTACAATCTTCCACAACCTTAGCAATACGTCTTTTTATTCCCGGCCACCAATAGAATTGTTTCAAGTCTTTATACATCATGTTCGTACCTGGGTGAATAGAGAAACGAGACTGATGAGCTTCTTGTAGCACCCGATCGCGTAGCCCACCCAAACGAGGCACCCAAATTCTGCTTCCCAAACATAATAACCCACGATCATCTTTTACTAGCGATGCTGATATCCCCACTAATCGTTCTGATTTCAAATGTTCTTCCTGATAGGCTTCTATTTGACACTTCAGCAATTCGTCAAAGATGTTCGGTAGCAGTTCAGCCCGTAGTGAAATAGCTCTTATTGTTCCACTTCTTTCCTGACGACTCAGTGCATCTGCTACCACGTTCGCCTTTCCCGGATGACAAAGGATTTCACAGTCGTAGTCATTTACCAATTCCAGCCATCTTCTTTGCCTCATATTTAGTTCCTTCTGATCGAAAAGATGTTGGAGACTCTTATGATCGGTAAAAATTTGACATTTAGAACCATAAAGATAATGTCTCCAAATCTTCAACGCGAAGACAACAGCTGCAAGCTCCATATCATGTGTAGGATACTATCTTTCATGGTCCTTTAGTTGACGAGAAGCATAGGAAATCACCTTTCCACGTTGCATAAGTACACATCCTAATCCTAGTTTAGAAGCATCGCTGTAGACAACAAAATCATCAGAACCTTCAGGCAATGCTAATATTGGCGCGCTGCAGAGTTTCTCTTTCAATATTCTGAATGCTTCATCCTGTTCTGCTCTCCATTCAAACTTTAGATTCTTCCGAGTCAGCTTAGTCAAAGGCGTCTCGATACGAGAGAAGTCTTTTATAAATTTCTGGTAGTATCCAGCTAGACCCAGAAAACTACGTACTTCCGTTGGCGTCTTCGGTTGTTCCCATCTTTCAATTGCTTCTACTTTCGTTGGATCAACTTGTATACCTTTTTCGGAAATTACATGCCCCAGAAACTGAACTTCCCGTAACCAGAATTCACATTTAGAGAATTTAGCATACAACTTTTCTTTCCTCAGTAATTCCAAAATTAAACGAATATGTCGTGTGTGATCCTCTTTGGATCGGGAATAAATAAGTATATCATCGATAAATACAATGACAAATTTATCGAGATGAGGCTTACATACCCGATTCATTAGATCCATAAAAGCGGCTGGAGCGTTCGTTAGTCCGAATGGCATCACCAAGAATTCGTAGTGACCGTACCTCGTACGAAAGGCAGTCTTCAGAACGTCTTCTTCCTTAACCTTCAACTGATGATAGCCAGATCTGAGGTCAATCTTAGAGAAATAACAAGCTCCAACTAATAGATCAAAGAGATCATCAATTCTTGGAAGCGGATACTTGTTCTTAATCGTGCGCTTGTTTAGCTCCCGGTAGTCAATACACATTCTCATTGAACCGTCCTTCTTTTTCCCAAATAACACTGGGCACCCCACGGTGAAGAGCTGGGTCTGATGAAGCCTTTATCGGACAAGTCTTGCAGTTGTGCCATCATCTCTTTCATCTCTGGAGGTGTTAGGCGGTATGGTGCACGAGCAATAGGCGTGGCTCCAGGGACTAAGTCGACACCAAATTCTACTTGTCTAACAGGAGGAAGACTATTCAAGTCTTCAGGAAAAACTTCTGGGTATTCACTAACAATAGGAATATCTTCCAGCTTAATCTTTTCAGGCCTACTATCTATCACATAGGCTAAGTAACTCGAGCAACCCTTGCTGACACATTTACGGGCTTTTATCATAGATATAAGACTGGACTGATGATTCTTACGATCACCATAAATCACTACTGACCTCTTATCAGGTAAAACGACATTGATTATTTTCTTATCGCAAACTATGTTAGCCCGATTCTCAGCTAACCAATCCATCCCTACTACCACATCAAACTCGATCAAAGCTATAGGAAATAGTTGTATCAGTACTCCACACCCCTCTATATTTATCATACAGCAATCAAAGACTTCTTTAACTGGCACTTGGTTATCATTTGCAGTGTCTACCAGTAAGGCATGTTCTAACATTTTAGGCTCTAAATGCATATGAGCAGCAAATGAAGGAGACACAAAAGATCGGTTTTCACCGGAGTCAAACAACACTTTAGCACGTGTAGAGTTTATGAAAAATGTACCTGTAACAACATCCGGAGTTTCCTCCGCCTCTTTAGCTGTCATTTGAAATGTACGACCCCTTGTTCTCGGCGGTTCTATTCTTGGAACTACTGGTCTAGCAATTGTTGGTTTCACAAGAAACAAAACCGCGTTAATTGACAATCTTTAATAACATGCCCGGTCTTCCCACACCTATAACAAACCCGCAGTTCAATCTGACAGTTTCCTTGATGGATACGGTGGCACTTCGGACAATGTCTTTCCATTGGTCGGAAAGGTGGACGGTTATCGAATCTCTGAAATCTATACTTCTTCGAATCATGTGGTGGCCCTTCCCATTTCCTTTTCCCCATACTCTTATCACCGGCATCCCTTCTGTTGTCTCGTTCTACATTTTCAGCAACGTCCACTGCGGCTGTAAAGGTATCTGGCCTTGTTGCAGTCACTAATCTTCTGACTTCTGAATTTAACCCATAGATAAATCTCTCCATCTTCAGTTTCTCTGTAGCAACGTAATATCCCGCAAAACGATATTTTTCTAAGAAACGAGCAGTGTAGTCTCTAACTGACAAATTCCCTTGTTGTAGGTTCATAAATTATTCCTCCAATTGTCTGACGGCTGCTTGTGGACAGAAGTGTTTTGTGAAAGCTAAAACAAAATCTTCCCAAGAAAAAGTAGAATATATGTCCGACCCTCCCGATTCAATATGAGCCTCCCACCAGTATAAAGCATCGCCCTTTAACATTGCAGTTCCATAAAGTACTCTATCCTCTGCAGCACATTTACACGTCTTGAAGATAGCTTCTATTTCTTTCAGCCATCTCATCGCTTTCACTGGATCCCGATCTCCTGAGTACGTAGGGGGCTTGCAACTAAGAAACATTTTATAATCACACTTTTTCATTACCGGTAAGACAGTAGGGGTGATTGGCATTTCAACTTCAAGTTCCGGATCTGGTACATTAGCTTCATTATGACGACTTCGTTAGAACATGGCTTGTATGCTAGCCTGTAATCTCCCCATTTCAGCAGTCAGGTCATCCCGTGTAACAAACTCTGTACCTTGTGGTTGTGTTCTACCCCCAGTTCGGCCCCCGATTCTACCTCCAGTTCTGCCTCCACCACGATCTCCTCCTCTTCCCCCTGTTCCTACTGGTGGGTTCTCTCCACTCGAATTCCTTCCTCCCCTTTGATTCTTTTGTCTAGTGCCACTTGCCATTCTGTAGATTCAAACAAGGTTAATATACACATAAGCACATACCCCATATAACAAGGTATTCCAGTTCAAACATGTACCTGTAAGATCATAATTACACTGGCCAGGTGTAATCTGAAATTACCTTACATAATGTTCCTTCTACCTTTTATACTTAGCATCCCAGGTTCTAAAATAATAGGGACATCCTACTTCACATGCAGTTTAAGTCTAGGTACAAGTACCAATACTTAAATCTCTTAAACTAGGGCTCTAATACCATCTGTAACAACCCGGATTCCATATACACAAATAACATACATTTGATATTATAAAATCATCAAAAGATACAGCGTATTTCACATTCGGTCCCATAGTCTTGCAAAACATAATAAGTAAATCAGTACAAACTTTTTGCAAATTAAATTACATGTTGACTAATAACAAAGTACAAAATACATCCATAACTTCATAACCAACATCTTCACAAAAGCTATCCATCAAGAGTCCTATTTACTTGCTCTTACCCGATCCAGCACCTGGAATACATATTTTTAAAACAGAAATGAGGGTTAGACCTAATGGTCTAGTGAGAAAATCCCTGTCAGTTTAGTAAACCTTTGTATCAAAACCATTTATATAAAACTTTTCATATACATCCATATACTACACGTATATCAATACCATTCAAGACTCGTACATCTCATCCCACCTTATTCCTCTGCAACTGGCCATATTAATTGGTAGCAAGCCAATTAATAAATAATCAACGTTACCGGTCCGCACACCAGAACCCGGCTACTCACCGGTCCGCACACCGAAACCCGGCTACCCATCGGTCCGCACACCGGGACCCGACTAATGTGCACTTGTATAGTGTAATGCACATAGGAATATAATATCTTACTATATTATAAACACATAATATTCACACCTTAATCATATATCCATTCCATACATATATGTATTCCAGTTAAAATTATTTTGAAGTAAAACTCACCTGTTCAGCTTATATCCAAAAATCTCCCCAAGCTATTATCAGTTACTTCAATCCTTCAGTTCCAAATTCACAGAAGCTGTAACAATTAAATACAAATATCTCATTTGTGGATCCCAGATTGATCAAGTAACAATGAATATGAAGCGATTAATCCTTTAGAGATTGAATGCAGAGAGTTACAAGATTAGAATGATGAACAAACTCTATCTCTAAACTCTGTTAAGCGCACGACTAATCTCACCACTACTAACCTAATTACCACTCTAATCAAACATTAAATACCAAGGGGCTTGACAGGCCCAAGCCCATTAGCCATAAAGCCCATTATCTTGAGAGGCTTTACAAACAAATAAATAACACTAATTATTTCTTTATATCACTTTCTATTTTATAGGACTTTTAGTCCTAACAATCTCCCCCTAAAGTTATATAAAGAAAAAATACGAACTTGAACTCTTCCGATCTTGATCTTCTCTTCATCTTGAACCTTTGAAGCACTTTAGTGTTGCTTGTCTTCATATCTTTCACGCTCCCCCTTGAAATATGCTCTTGGTCTTCTTAGTATCACGAGTTGAACCACGAGTTGAACCACGAGTTGAACCACGAGTTGAATTAGCTTTGAAAACTTCAGCACTTTGTTAAACGGATAGAAGAACCATGCACGTTGTAATATTTTCATCACAGGTTATAACAGTTACTCCCCCTCAACTTTTGCTTACTCCCCCTCAACTTGATAGTCTGGGTCTTTGAACTTTTATAACGTTTTCCCCCTCATGATGATGATCTTTGTCTTTGAATTTGTATCAGTTCTCCCCCTCACTGAAACACTACAGAACACAAATCAAAAAGAGATTGAATGCAGCCTCCCCCGGTCTCGCCTTCGTTGGATGCACAATTGAGTCTAGATCCCTTTGATTCTGACATTTCTTTGGCTAGGACACGGGTCATTGATTCTGCTAACGTCGAGAGTCTTCGTGCCTCGATCGGAACGCCCGGAGCGACTCTACCTTTTGGTAGTTCGCAAGGACAGGGCGGAAGTCCTACCACGGCTATCATCACGCCAACCGTGAATGTAGGCGGTACTGCGGTGCAATCCACTGTAGCTACTACAACGGAAGGGCTAAGTGCCGCCGGAGTTAGTCTCCAAGGAATATGTGGACGGTGCCTTAAAGGCTGTCCATTCGGATATTATGAAGCAGGTTTCCGAGGACTTGGCGTTCATTCGTCGATCTATCACTGGTAAAGCCACGGCATCTTCGGTTCCTCATCCGACTCCCCAACTCCACCTATCCCGACCGTCAACCGCTCCGGCTGTCCAGCACATGTCCGTTGATGATCTCAAAGCCGCCTTACTGGACAAGTTGTTGACCGACTCCAACATTTCCAACATTTCCGCCTCAGCTGATGCAGATTTAGTGAGCATTCTCCGCTCGCAAACCCAACCACCGCCCCCTATCGCACCGACCGACTCAATTACGGCCCAACTATCCGATGTCAGGCAGGCACTCGACAGGCTCACCGAGAGGGTCGCCAGCCTTGAAGACACCTGTAAGGGTCAGGTCCAGCGTACCAAACGAAGACATGATGATCCGGATGACCGTGATCAACATGAGGGGGAGAAAAGAATAAGACTGGCCGAGCTGTCATCCGTGGCGGCAGAAACTTCAACGGTAACTCCAACTGAACCACAGCAACAACAACCGTCAGAGTCCGAAATGGTTCAGGACATGGAGATTTCTTCACCGGTCATAGACAACTTAGAAGAGTCAGCAGACCCGACGGTTGAAAAGCCCGAAGGTCCATCGGAAGACACGTCAATGCCAACAGTTTCGGAGCGGCCCGTCCTAGAATTTATTGATGAGGACTCGGCCGGTGATCCGGAACTTGAAACCGATTGGAGGCAAAGAGCGATTGTTGCTATTCAGACAGAAACTGATGCCTTGTGGGAAATACAGGGCGATGACGAATTGATGACAGAGTTTGATTATGACCAACTTCTTCTTCTGGGTGAACAGGTATCTACCGCTTCGGCTGATCTTACTGATCCTGCAGGTTCATCTGAAATTATTGTGTCAATTCCAGAAGCGGTTCCACCCCAACATCCTCAACCAGCTCGTTGGGAAAGGTTTCGAATCTTAGTACCGTATCTGGAAGAATCTCAGAAGAAAATCTTCGCTCACTGGATAAGACCTCTTGACCCTGTACAATGTCATGGGGCCACGTTCCTTGATGAGCCGATCAGATCGCAGTATGTGGAAGTTATGAAAAGAGGCAGAATGAGACATCAGGTCTACTCCAAGCACAGGATCACCGAAATCGTGAGTATTGGATCTGACAGAATCGTTAAAGTTGTCTTTCCGACCTTCTCAGTAAAAAGGGATGACGGAAATATTTGGACCTTCTCAGAATCCGATTTCAAACATCTTTGCCTGAGAGATTTCCCAGTACTACTCAGATTTTTGAAGACTCTTACTATTCGGCCTCTACCCTACACCAAAGCCCTCGAAGCTATCAAAAGATTCATGAAGTGCACGATCACATTATCATACATCGAAGACTTTCAGTTGGGACTCGAAAGTAATCAGAAAAAGATCAACATCTTAAAGCCCAATCTAACCCTCCCTGAAGACGCACAGGTACACTCTTTACTTTCTAAACCAGAAACAAGGTTCGTGTATCTGAACGGAAAAGGGGAGAAACGGTTCATCAGAAAAAGTGAAGTGCATAAATTTAGCGAGGGAACATTGGTGAAAATCCAGTCTGATCTGAAGAAGATTTTAGAAGAAGAAGTCAAGAATGCTCCTCCAGAGCAGTATGTCAATCTTCGCGAGTTCCTTGCCAAAGATCTTCTCAAAGCCATTGAAGACCGACTTGAATTCAGAAGCAGCATCAGATATTTTGAAGTGCTCTTTGCCATCCGAAAGCGCTATGTTCCAGACTGGCGTGAACGCGAACTTCTATTCCAAGGGGGAGATTGTTAGGTCTTAATATGTGTGGAATTAGAAGTTCAGGGTCTTGTCTTGTCATTTCTTGTAAATACCCTTTGGGTATAAATAGCTTTTGTTTAACCTAGTTTAGGTTAATGATCATTATTATTGTTAGCAAAACCTTTGTACGGCTACACAGTCTGCCACTGAATCTTGTCCATTCAATTCATCAATACAAGTGAGATTTATGGCTGATTATTGCTGATTATGTTGATTGCTTATGTATCTGGGATCCACATATACATATACATATTACGCAGCTCCTACAATAATTATTTGTATTAACTATCGTCTACATATAATAATTCAGTTTTATTAAGCATGTAATGTAAAATAACCCCGTTTAAGTAACTTCAAATATAAGTGAAACTCTTATTAATTATCAGTGAATACAACAATTTTTTTTATTTTAAAAACATAATAAAAGTTGACCAATCAATCTAAAACTTAATTCTACAAAACAATACAAGATTATTACGTAAATTATGGTTGGGAGATACCTCAAAAGCGCGATCGAAATCTTGAACTTGAACCCGAACCCTAAACTCGATTTCTGAAATCTGGCTAGAATTTCTTCACGGTTTGCGAAAATAATCTCAATGCTTTGATCGACTATAATAACTTATATATACTTATAGATCAATCTTAGGATAACTATGAGACTTAAATCTAGTATTTGGATTAGACCCAAATTCCTCCCTCTAGACTCAAATTTCTCTTAAAGAGATTACTCTTGTTTATTTATTTATTATTTCTAAAATCCTAAACTTTAATTAATTATCTATAAAAAAATTAAGGATATTACAGCCACAGCCTTTACTTTTATTCCTGCGATGTGGTACTTTAGTCTAGTGATTCCCCCTCTACATATGAACCCACATAAATTGCACTTGACTGCATCTCTATTTGCAGGATCACACAAGGGACCATAATTCCATCCCGCATCACCCGAACTTCGTTTCAAAAGTGCCTCGGATGTGGTGCTTGTTTCGCTTTGTTTGGCCAAACCATCCAGATTACAAGCCCCACTACCACTACCAGTAGCCATTAGCCAAAGTATATGTTTGAATCAACTGGTACAAAACAGAATACAAAGAATTGATACAACATTTTATAAAACTAAAGAGATTGTCACATATTAACATAAAAAAATCAAATGAGAGGGAGTGAGAGAGAGGGAGCGAGGGCGAGGGAAAGCAAGCCGGTGAGAGGGAGAGATCCGGTGAGGCAGTGTGAGAGAGAGTGGGTGAGAGTAAGTGACAGGTCAGGTAAGGGGGCTAGGAAAAGAGAGAACGGTTACAGAGATTCAGGTGGTATCAGTCGCAACCAGCGTCATATGACTTCCTACTTGTTCCTAAACTTCCCGGAAGGGTGGGAAGTTGCTCATCTATGGTGAATGTTTAAGAGATTCGGTGACGTCGGGGATATCTATATGGCAAGGAAGAGAACACGTAAAGACAAGAAATTCGGTTTTGTAAGGTTTAGAAATGTGAGCAATATGGAAGAGCTGGAGAGGAGGCTAAATGGGATATGGATATGTACGTATAAATTACGCGCTTTCTTGGCTAAATCGGACGTTTACTGCGGACAAAAGAAAGAGCCTGAACAGAAGCAGGAACACAGGAAGGTATTTGTGGGCAACACAGGCGGTAGCAACAACCGAACTTACAGCGATGTGGTCAAAGGAAATCAAAAGATGTCAACTTCGATTTTGGGGGGAGGAACAGTGAAGGATGAGGTGATACTCCATTGGAATTCGGAAGAAGTGTCCAAAGCGGCATTGAGGAGAAGCTTAGTAGGACAGGTTTCAGCTCTCGAAAATGTCGAAGGGATCAAGGCAATATGTATGTCAGAGAAGATAGAAGATTGTTCAATCAAACTACTGGGAGGAAGGAATATCCTCTTGGCGTTCGAAAAGGAGGAGACTATGTTAAACGTGTTAGGCAACAAAGAACACGGACTACATCAATGGGTTAACGAGTTAAGAAGATGGTCGGAGGGATTCAGGTCGTCGGAACGGGTAGTGTGGCTGCGAGTTCATGGTGTCCCACTGCACGCATGGAACCGAGAGGTGTTTTCTAGTATTGCAAAGAAATGGGGCATGGTCATTAAGGTAGCGAACTATGAATGGGAGAACTGCGTTAATTTGGAGTTCGGTAAAATCCAGATTGCCACGTCCATTAGAAGTACAATTGATGAACTTAGCAGCATAAAAATTGATGGTCTGTATTATAGGGTTAGTATTAAGGAAGAGGAAGTTGATGTGGTGGACCAGTTAGTTGATGAAGATAATTGGGATGAAGATGAATCATCCATCCCATCGGAATGGTCGGAGGAGAACGGTGAAGAGGACGAGTGGGTGGATGAGAGCTGGGTAGAAGGGAAATTGGAGGAGCATGAAGAGCATGAGGGTATCGGAAAGAGCAATAGAAAAGAAGAAACTGCTGAACATCAAATTAATTCCAATGTCGAAGAAAATGGAAAAGAAAATGTGGACGGAGAGGAAGTTCCGGTTCAATCGTCGGAGAAGAAGGCGTCGGACGGCGAGGGTTCCCGGAATACGGTAGTCGAAGAGTCGGTCATGGGTTCACAGAGCCCAAAGGCGGCTGCAGTTAATAGGGTGTTGGAAAATGTAGCAAAATTAAATAAATGTGGCTCTGAGGTGAGATATGGACATCTAAACACAAATTCCAAACTGTCGGGTCATAGTCAAGAGTTAATTGGGCCGGCCCAGGAAGATGAAACTCTCAAAGCCCAAAATGTGTCATCAAAGGATCCAAATCCCAGTCCAAGTGTGGTGGATAAAGAATTAAAGATCGTGGGCCTACAAAAGGCTGATGGAATAGAAGATGGTGAAGCTGCAGTAGAAAAAGTATTAGGCAACAAGGAAGGGTCAGTAGACGGGTTGGGGAATATTGGAGGTTCAGAACAGTTCCCGAAAACATATGATAACATGGGTGAGATGGGTGGAAAGGTGCGAGAGGGAGCTGGAGAAAAACAGAAATCGAAAAAAAGAGAAGTGAGGAATTTGGGTCGTGGCAAGATGAGCTTTCATCTTCTCAATCAAATGGCTCGTGCGAACACGCAAAAGAGTGGGCAGAAAAAATTCACGAAAGGGGAAGGAACAACCGAGGCAAGCAAATCAAAAAAAAGGAAGACAACGTCGGGAAGTTCGGACAACCAGAAATCGGTATCAAATGAGCTGAAGAGTGTGAATTGCTCGGAAAATGCAATAGATTTCGGTACGAAATTGGGGCTGGTATGGGAAAGCAACAACGAAGGGAAAAGGTTTAGTGAGGCAGGAGGTGGAGCTTGCTGCAGTTAAGTTTGCTTATTCCTTAGCGTCGATGTGATCATTTGTATGAAGATGGTTTCAATTAATTGTAGAGGACTAGGAGGAATTAACAAAAGAAAGTGGATCCGAAGTATCTGCTCTAAAGAAAAGGTAGATGTCATTGGTATACAAGAAACTAAATTCAAAAAATGTGATGTTAGACAAGCAGCGGCACTATGGGGGTATGACGATTTTGATTTCGTGCAATTGGAAGCTGTAGGAAAGTCGGGTGGCCTTCTGTTAATTTGGGACAGATCTCAATTTTCTTGTGTTTACTATATCGTGGAAAAAAGATTTGTGGCAGCGGTGGGTAACTGGAAAGGAAAAAGTGGACAAGTGGGTCTAGTGAATGTATACGGTCCAAGAGAACTCAATGAGAGGTTGGAGGTTAGGAAACAATTAGAGTTACTTTGTGTGAAGGAGGAAATTATGTGGTGTTTTTTTGGTGATTTTAACGAAGTGAGAGGAAGTCATGAACGCCTCAATTCCTTAACCAACGAAAAAGGAGCAGAGGAATTCAACTCATTCATCCGGAAAAATCGGTTGATTGAGGTGCCGTTGGGGGGGCAAAAATTCACACGTGTGAGTGACGATGGGTTGAAATATAGTAAATTGGACATGTTTTTGGTGTCCAATAATTTCTTCGAGGCTTGGTCTCAGTTGGGGGCAAAAGCACTAGAAATGGTATGGTCGGATCACTTTCCGATAATGTTAATGGATAACAAGCAAGAATTCGGACCTAAGCCGTTCAAAGTGTTCGATATTTGGCTAGAAGGAGAGGAGATGGAAACGATGATCAAAGAAGCATGGAATATTCCTGTTACCTCCAGGAGCCCAGATTGTGTCTTTAGAGACAAGTTGAAAAATGTGAAATTGGTCCTAAAAAACTCGAGTATGGAAAAATTCGGAAAACTCGAGGGAGAGATCAAAAGGAACAAAGAAGAGGTACGCAAATTGGAGACCGTAGCCGAGAGGAGTCAATTTAATGATAGCGAAAAAGAACGGTGGGCTAACCGTAGAAAGAAGTGGTTGGAAGGGGAGCGTAAGAAAGTGGAAATTGAAAGTCAAAAGGCGAAAATCAAGTGGGCCAAGGAGGGGGACGAAAACTCCAAACTTTTTCACGCGGCAATTAGGAAAAGGGTGAGAGTGAAAGGAATCCGGGGTTTGAACATCAATGCGACTTGGACGGAGGAACCGGAGAAAATTAAAGAGGCGGTGTTCGAATTTTTTAAAAACAAATTTGCTGCCATCAAACCCAACAGGCCAAAATTGAAAAGCGATAAATTCAAAAAGTTGAAGGCGGAAGAAGCTGTCAATTTGGAGAGACCTTTCACAGAGGAAGAAGTTTGGGAGGCAATTAATTTGTGTGGAGGAAAAAAAATCCCCGGGTCCGGATGGGATATCGTTCTCATTCGTTAGAAAGTATTGGGAAACAATAAAAGGGGACCTAATGGCAGCACTGATGTTTTTCTGGGAAGTGGGAAAAATAAAAGGGGGGTGTAACGCATCCTTCTTGACGCTCATTCCCAAAAATCCTAACCCGATTAGCCTTGGTGAATTTAGGCCGATTAGCCTTATTGGGGTGTTCTACAAGATTCTCGCGAAAGTGTTGTCGGAAAGGGTGAAAAGGGTGATGGGGAGTATCATTGGGGAGTCTCAATCGGCCTTCATAAAAGGCAGATCCATCCTCGATGGTGTATTAATAGCAAACGAGGTGTTAGATGACATGCGACGCTCGAAAAGAAGAGGCATGATATTTAAGGTAGATTTCGAGAAGGCATATGATACCGTGGAATGGAGGTTCCTTCTAGACTCTTTAAAGGCCATGGGTTTTGGATCTAAATGGTGTGCGTGGATTAAGGCGTGTTTAGAATCGGCGACGGTGTCGGTGTTGGTAAACGGATCTCCGACAAAAGAGTTTAAAATGGAGAGAGGGTTAAGGCAAGGAGACCCACTAGCCCCTTTCCTGTTTTTGGTCGTAGCGGAAAGCTTAAACGTTATGATGTTGGAAGGACGCGAAAAAGGATTGTTTGAAGGCCTATCGGTTGGAAAAAACAAGATTTTGGTGTCTCATCTTCAATACGCAGATGATGCAGTATTTTTTGGCAAGTGGAGTCTTTCAAGGTGTGTCGTCTGATTCCTTTTGTATATGTGTACAATTGTACAGTTGGTTATAAAGTTGCATGCCTTTCAAAAAAAAAAAAACTAAAGAGATTGTTGATAACAATTGATTAATAAAATATATATATCATATACACACAAACAGTGTTGGGTTTAATTGATATTTTAGGAGCAAAGTATGTTGCAAATTGCAATGATCAGTTGACTATCTCTCTGTTTCTTCATAATGATTTTACAATAATTAGCCAACAATTCATCTAACTGTTAATTGATTTTACATTTAACATACCATGAATTAATATCTTCAAATGATAAATTGATAATTAATTAATTACACCATTAATCACAATTTACACCAACATTAGGCCTTCGGTACCGCAGGCGGGATGGGTTCGGGGATGGGTTCGGGGTCAGCGGGAATGGGCTACGGGCTCAGCGGGGTTGGCGGGGCGGGGATGATTCCGGAGATGGGATCCCGGATCATCCCGAAGGTTTTTTTAAAAAAAATTTAATTAAATTTTTAAAAATGTAACCGTTGAACGGCTCTTTGTAAAAAAAATTTATTTTTCTCAATTTAATCCCACTATATATTTAACCCTCGACCTCTTATTTCTCACACCTCTCAACCTCTTATTTTTCACACCTCTCAAATTCTCTCAACCTCTTATTTCTCACACCTCTCAAACTCTCTCAAATTCTCTCAACCTCTTATTTTTCACACCTCTCTCATCATGAATCCAAACAGAACACCTGCATCCCGTCGTAACCGACCGAATACACCACAATCGCAAGAAGATCAAGAGCTTGGTTTCCAAGCGTTTACACAACAAGGTTATCATCCGCAATTCTCGCAACAATTTCCGCCACAATTTCCGCAACAATTTCCGCCACAATTTTCGCAACAATTTCCCCAACAATTTTCGCAACAATTTCCTTACCAATTTACACGTCCCGGTTTGATTGAACAAGGTTTTACTCCGGCCAACTACAATCTTCCTTCACCCGCAATCAATATTTTTATTTATTAAAAAATATATAAATATTTTTATTTTGTTAAATAATTAAATGTATAAATAAAAGAATTAAAATAAATGAGGTGGCAAAAAGGTTTGAGGGAATGGGGTACGGGTGTTTAGGGATCGTTAGGGATCGAGTGAGAGATGGAAGAAAAGCTGATGTGGACATGGAATCTTTGAAAGATGCTGTTATGGGGTACGGATGGCCTTACCATGAAGTGGAATGCTAAAAACTTGATACAACAGTTTAGAACTAAAGAGACTACTGAGTATTGACAATATAATAATATATGGGAAAATAAATTATCAACATTGAGGTGAACAATATACAACAGTTAATCGTATTCATGGTTCCAATGTTCCATACATTAATTAAGAACTAGAAAATAGCATTAATCGGCTTATCATAGGTTCATGGTTCAGTATCTAAGCATCATAAAATCGAAATTTCCAGCAAGTACAACACATAATCGATTAATCGAAACCGAAATTGAACACAAAATCAGTTAATACTTAATAGAGTTCAAAATTCGAACAAAAAGTCAAGATTAAGCAAGAATAGTTTAAGAAATAAGAGAAGACACACATACCTAGAGGAGTAGAGGTGGACTTCATTCAAAATCAGAACTTCCCTACGTGAGAAAATGAGAAGGAAGGCTCTTGGTGATTGGGGATTGCTGTTGGAATCGTGAGATTGTTAAATTTAGGGTTTAGGTGAACTTTTTTCCATTGTTGTTTTGTTTTGTCCAAGTGAAGAAGAG
This sequence comes from Saussurea involucrata, assembly GCA_033807775.1. NCBI lineage: Eukaryota > Viridiplantae > Streptophyta > Magnoliopsida > Asterales > Asteraceae > Saussurea > Saussurea involucrata. The sequence continues at coordinate 125,082,259 of CM066324.1, read as the reverse complement.
TTAATGAAGGGGGTGTTTGGGAGTGCTTATATTTTTAACTTATGCTTATTTGCTTATATGGTGAGGAAAAGCAGTTTTTAAAAAGGGTTTGTTAAAAATTGAGGGTAAAAAGGTAATTTGGATAGATAAGGAAATAAGGAGAAGTAAAATAAGTAGGTATGGAATGACTTATCAAAAACAACTTATTTGTGGTGAAAAGAAGCAAATAAGCACTTTTGATTTTTTCTATCCAAACACTCCAAATAGCTTATTTGCGGTGGGGAGAAGCTATAAGCAAATAAGTCAAAAATATAAGCACTCCCAAACACCCCCGAAATAGATTCAAATTCCCGCTTCCTCTAATAATTAATTTAATAAGGTGTACAGTAAATTACATTTTTAGTCCCTGTGGTTTGTTGAAAATTTCCATTTTCGTCCTTATGCTTTTAAAATTGCAATTTTCATCCCTATAGTTTATAATTCGTCACCTTTTTCATCCTTATGGTTTAAATTCTATTGCTATTTTCATCCATATGGTTTGTAATACTTTTCTATTTTAGTCCTTCATACTTAAAAGTAGTATTTTGGACTTAGAGACCAAAATAGAAATGAATTACAAACCATAGGGATGAAAAGTGAAATTTTGAAACCATAGGTATGAAATCCGCAATTTTTAGCCAACCACGGGGACGAAAAACGTAATTTACTATAAAATATAAACAAATAAAAAACAAAAAAATCAAACGCAAGCCACGCCTCAAGACTATTACCCGCCATAACGCGCCTTAAGAGTATAACCCGCCAGAACGTGCCTTGAGTTATCCCGCCATAACACAAGCCACGCCTTAGAGTCACGCCACAGGCTTTAATGTGGCGGCAATGCCACGCCTCGGCGTTATGGCGCGCCATGGCGCGTTTTTTAGAACCTTGATATTAGTCCAATTTAAAGCCCGAAGTCCGAAATTAATCCAACTAGGTCAAGGCCCGAATTATTCCAACTAGGCTTTTTCATTGCATAAATGAACATATGAAGTATGTTTCAGACAATAGATTTCAAATTAGAAGTACGAACATAAATGAGCATATAGAGTATGTTTCGGTTGTTTTGCGATGAGAGGATTAAAGTGAAGAAAGAGTTAAGAAATGTTGAATAACAAAGTTCGAACAAATAATATGTTCAACGACTAATTGGAGTCGGAGAGGTCCAACACGATCGTACTTGATTGTCGATTTGAATCAGATGCTATCATTCAAACTTTTAAGTTTAATTCTAAGACTTGAAAATTTTAATATATATTTGGATGATTGTAATAGCTAATAACTGTTAGTCCCATATGGCTATACCCAGTATTGTAGAAGGGGTGGGGTTGAATACAATACTCAAATTTTCACAATTTTAATTCTATTATTGAAAACTTTCAACAAGAATTACACATAGAAACTAAAGAATGTTGCGGAAAAGAACAGATAAACTATTTTAAACTTTCACAAAGTATACTAACAGAACAACTTAGAACACTTAGAACAAAGCTATAAAGTTAGAATATCTTGAGCACATAGTTATCTTCAAGTTTTTCAAGATATCTTCTGCATGGAGAGGTCTTTATCTTTATATAGTGCCAAGAGTATGTGTTGCATGAGACACTTGTCACTTTGTCATTGGAAGGATAGGTTTGGCTCTCAAAAGTTGATATGTCACTTCCTATTATGCTATAAAGGTTTGATGGAGACAATATCTATGAATGGGAAAAAGGACAAAAGAACATTTTTCTTCCATACCCACACATTCTATCTTTGAAGAGAAAACCTTTTAGCATGGACAAAAGGTAGGATCTTCATATTTAAAGATCCCACCGACATGTCATGAACATGATAGGTGGAAGTCTTCTTAGGAGTGAAGATATGAGAGGATTCTCTAACTTTTGAGGGTCCCACCGATTTTCATGGGGACAATCGGTGGGATGGCCAACTTTACCTCTTATGATGAAGATCTTCATGGCAAGGAGATAATGGGGAAAATCTCATATTTGGGATCTCACCGATCTTTATGGAGACAATCGATGGACTATGACTTGTATGTGTTGAGAAACGATCTTTCACTTCCACAATGAGAGAATCTTCAATCTTGACTTTGGTTGATCTTTGACTTCACCAAACATTTGCTATCTTGTACAAGCCATTATAAAGAACCATCCAAAATTTCTCTAAGTATAAAATATTTTTCAAAGTATAAAAGGAGATCATGAGGTTATCTTCAAATCTTGATGACCCAACAATCTCCCCCTATTTGATGATGACATCCATACTTAGAAAAAACATGAGTAAGACAATGAATAATGCATGTTGACCCTTCTTTACTCTTTTGGGTTCTTTTTCACACAGTCCTTTTTTTGTGTGTGTGTGTATATGATATTTATAAGTAGGATGAAATAATAAAGTATAGTTGTACAAACAAATGAAAGAAAATGGAAAGAAGTATAAACATTATGAACAAAACAAATATTACTTGCATCTTTGGAGGGGCGAGTTGAAACTTGTGTCTGGCTTGAGGATTCTTCATTTTGATCAACAGCCTGTTGATGTGTTAGAGAACTTTATCTTTCAGGCACTTTTGCTTTTCTTCAGATGTTTCAAATCTTCAAGTCATTCACTTACTTCAAAAGATTTCAGCCAAATGAGTCGGTGGGTTTTGGTAGGAGACAAACCCATAATGGTGACAATCTTTGAGGGAGGTTTGAGGTTAGGTGAATCAGTCTCAGGATGCTTCTGTCCATCTCTTGCATTATTGGGGGGGGGGGGGGGGGGGGGGGTTCTTAAGGAAAAAGAAGGGAAAGGGGGGGGGGGTAAGAATCGGTGGCTGGAAGGGTAGGGGGTTATCTTAATATATAAGATATATAATAATAATAATAATAATATTATTATTATTATTATATATATATATAAAAATTTATTGAAATTTCCACCGATGATGACATTTAAAATATATATATATATATAATTCTTTTATATATATATATCCCACCGATGGCATGCCTTTCCTTTCTTTGAAAGAAATTGATTTTTTTTATGCTTGATGCCACCGAAATGTAGGAAACAAATTGATTTTTTTATAACTTCTCACCGATGGCATGCATAACAAACATAAATTAATAAACTTTTTTATTTTTTTACAAACCCACCGAAATTTAGGGGTATCCCACCGAAATTTGAGAGATTTTCGGTGGAATTTCGGTAGAAATTCGGTAGTTTTTTTTTGAACATTTCTCATACTCACCGAAAATTTGCAAGAGATGGACAAAAATTCGGTGGAATTGCTTGGAGAGATAAGAAGAAATCTTCTAAGGCATCTTCAGAAAATCTGCAAAGTGAAGAAGAGATTGGAATCCCATCTTCCAATTTTTGATGACCCAAAAGGATTGAGTTTGAGGATTTGGGATGACATCTGCAGAAGAGTTTGTAGTAGGTGGGTTTTGTGAAAAGGAGAATTGAGGTTGCTGACCAAGGATGACATATGATGGAAGAAGGGATGGGTTGAGAGGGTGGCACATAGAAAGTTGGTTCTGGTGAGAGGGATGGTGGGAAATGGGGTGTAGGTGATATGGAGAGTGATGGGAGATGTAAGATGTCGGTAGAGAAGAGGTTGATACTAGTGAGTGTGCCAATGGGAAGGATTTTCAATACAAGAGGAGATCCAAAAGTTCACCATTTGACACTTAAGATTGCATGATGATCTCACTTGTCCACATAGATCCATCTGTCCAGCTCAAAATCTGCAATCACAAAGAATTTATTTTCTAGGTACCCATTTGATGGTGTGTCCATTTGGGTTAGAAGAAAAAGAATTGGTGTCACTTAGATCAATTCTTTCTTTCTGACAGTCTTTGGCAAAATGAGAAGTATCACCACAGATATGACATTTTCTATGAGGAAAAATCTTTTTAGAAACTTGACATTTTTCCTTACTTTTGCTCTTTTTGGTTATTTTCAAAGACTTTGATGAGGAGTTAAAGATTTGGGGTGCAGGTCCTAAGATTCCTTTTTCAGAAGATGGGAGGACAAAAATCTTTTCCTTTGAATTGGACATTTTGAGACACACAGATAAAAAAAATCGGTATGAGAAGTCACACAGGTGGTTTTAGAAAAATTTAGAGGATTTCTTTTTAAGAAAGAATCGGCACCTAGAGACTTGCCTTTTTCAGAGTTAGAAAATATTTTGTTTGAGTTGAAGGAGGAGGAGAATCACTTAGCTGATACAAGAGCAGTTGAGGAGATGTGGCCTTCTGGATCATCCATGTCATTTATCTTGGCCATGAAACAGACATTTGAGGTGTCATTCGCTTTCAGATGTGGGTTCATCTGTCAAATCATGAGTTTTAGCAGGCAGACCCTTTCCTCTTCTGACAAGTCTTTCATTTCTTTCCTTTTATCTCTTGTATTTTTCCTTGTATCTTTCAGCCAGGTCAGAATTTGCAGAAGAGAAATATTGGTTGAACTTTTGGGAATCATATTTGGATCTTCCCGATTTTGAGGAAAATCGGCCTGAGGAAGTAGTTCTGGGCCTTTCAAGATGTTTACTTTTACACTTAGAATCAAAATGACCCTTTTTACCACAGTTAAAACATTCCTCATTAGATTTGTCCAAGGAAGAGTGTTTGGAGAGAGAAGAGGATGATTTTCTACCAAACTTAGATTTGGATTTAGAATGCCCATCCAACATGGCCATTTCATCAGATAATTTGTCAACTGAAGTTTCCTCACATTCATCCTCAGCATCACTAAGATATGCCTCCGAATGGTCATTGGGATCTTCTTGACTATCATAGTCAGAGTCGGATGGGTAAGTGATTCTTGAAATACACTTAGACTTTTTGGAAGAGTCACTTAGGAGAGCTCTTTATATCTGTGATCACAGACTTCATTTGCAGCTTAGTCTGCTCATAGTTGAAAAGAGTTCCATAAAGAACAGAGAGAAGCATATGATCAAGATCCTTGGTTGTCTTTATACAAGTACAAATATTTTCCCAAAAATCAGGAAGACAATCCATAAACTTGCACAAGATTTCCTCATTGTCATACACTCTACCTAACAACTTTAAGTCATTGAGAAGACTATTAAAGCGGTTATAGTAATTGGAGAGAGATTCTCCTTTCTCATAAGAGAAGAGTTCATATTTTCTAACAAGAGCAATCTTTCTGCTCTTTTTAACTTTATTTGTACCTTCGAACAAAACACACAGAATGGACCACATCTCTTTGGCAGTAGAGAGATTTACCAGAGAGTGGTACACTTCATCAGGAAGAGAAAGAGCAATGATAGTTCTAACTTTAGAATCATAAGACACAAGCCGTTTTTCCTCCTCAGTATATTTCTTAGGACTTTTAAGAATGTAACGACCAGTAGCAATAGATTTTTCTTCATCAGAGGAATCATCATAATCATCTTTGTCAATAACTTCCTTACCAGATTTTTTGCTTTCATAGCGAGACCAGACTCTAGGGACTATGGGTCCCTCGTTGAGAATGGTTTGATACCTGCTATCCAATCCTTCCATGAAAAGCATCATCCGGCTTTTCCACAAAGAGAAGTTGTTGGGGTTAAACTTAGGAGGTTTGGATATAGAGCCATTTTCAGAAAAAGATTTTTGAGATAAAGCTTCATTGTTGGAAAAAGAAGCAGCCATTGCAGATCAAGTTTATTGAAATTAAACTTTCTGATCTGATACCACTTGTTAGTCCCAGATGGCTATACCCAGTATTGTAGAAAGGGGGGGGGGGGTTGAATACAATACTCAAATTTTCACAATTTTAATTCTATTATTGAAAACTTTCAACAAGAATTACACATAGAAACTAAAGACTGTTGCGGAAAAGAACAGATAAACTATTCTAACAATCTTTCACAAAGTATACTAAACAGAACAACTTAGAACAAATTTATAAAGTTAGAATATCTTGAGCACATAGTTATCTTCAAGTTTTTCAAGATATCTTCTGCATGGAGATGTCTTCATCTTTATATAGTGACAAGAGTATGTGTTGCATGGGACACTTGTCACTTTGTCATTGGAAGGATAGGTTTGGCTCTCAAAAGTTGATATGTCATTTCCTATTATGCTATAAAGGTTTGATGGAGACAATATCTAAGAATGGTGTCACTGTATTAAAAAAATTATGAGTCCCCTACTATCAATTAACTTATAAGTTATCAAGTATCTCATCAATTAGTTTCACAAACATATCCTAAATTACCTTTGATTTTACAAACATGTCAAATAAATGATAATTAAATAAAGATTTAGCAGTCCAAAATTTACTCAAATGATTATTATATTATTTCTTGATTTTAGTTGGTTGAAAGTTGTCCCCGTATAAATGTCAACACTTGCTGCTTGCCAACCGCTTCAATCATCATTCAATCCTTTCCCCATCTTCTTCCTCCACTCATCAATGGCTTCCTCAACCAAAATCGTACAAGAATTTCCATTCTTTTTCAAGGTATACGAAGACGGCCGGATCGAGCGTTTCCTCAATGCCCCTCGCTTGCCGCCGTCCACAGATCCGATCACCGGAGTTCAATCCAAAGACGTCGTCGTTTCATCCGATCTGGAAATCAAGTCTCGTATCTTTCTCCCCAAACTTAATCCTTCAGATCCACCGCAAAAACTCCCTCTCATCATCTACGTTCACGGCGGCGGATTCTGCATCGGATCTCCGTTTAACGTCGTCACACAGGGTTTCCTAACGCCGTTAGTCTCCCAAATCCCCGCCGTCGTCATCGCCGTTGGATATAGACTTGCTCCGGAACACCCTCTCCCCACCGCCTACGACGACTGTTGGGCCACGTTTCAGTGGGTCGAATCTCACGCAACCGGGTCAGGACCCGACTCGTGGTTAAACGAATATGTGGATACAAGTCGGGTTTTTTTGATGGGTGAGAGTGCCGGGGCGAATTTGGCCCATTACCTGGCGGTTCAAGCCGGCGTGAAGAAAACCGGCTTGGGTATCCGTGGGTTGATTGCGGTTCACCCGTATTTCTCACAGAAAGAAGCGGATAAGTTGATCAAGTACTTGTACCCGACTAGTTCTGGGTCGGATGATGAAGCGAAATTGAACCCACGTTCGGATCCGGATCTTGAGAAAATGGGTTGCTCCAGTGTGTTGGTAATAGTGGCTGAAAAGGATTTTTTGAGACCAAGAGGGATGGATTACGTGGAGACATTAAAGAATAGCAGCAAATGGGAAGGGGAAGTGGAGTTTATGGAGAATGAAGGAGGAGATCATTGCTTTCATCTCTTCAATCCATCAAGTGAAAAGGCAAAGGCTTTAATTCAAGATTTGATTTCTTTTGTGAACAAAAAACTTTGAGGGATCATTTTATTTTTATTTTCGAAATGTATCATCTTAAATCAATGTTACTGCATGGTCACATGATGCTTTGTTATTCCCCATCATGATTTCGGGTAATTAGATTTCCGGTTGGTGTTAAAATACCTTGTTCCTCCTCCTCCTCCGTCCCCTCCTAATGTCGCTGTTGCCATAGACATCGTTACCGTCGGTCAGAAAGTCGAAGAAGACATACATCCGATCTGATGTGCTGTTGTTGATATTAGATTTGATAAGCTTTCATTCATCAAGAGTTGCAACCTACTATTACTAACCTCCTCTTGGATAGTGAATTTCATAAAAATCCTAATTGATGAAGATATGTGGATGATATTCACTACAACCACATTGTGCAAAAATCCTAATCGATGAAAGATACCTGTGGATGATATATTATAGACAACCACTACAACTAGTATCTATCATTGTGCAAAAATTTAGGAATTGAAAAAACTCGTATTTTATTTTTTATTTGATTTCAACATCTTTTCTATCAATAAAATTAAGGGAAATTAATTAAAATAACCAAAGTCCAAGTCAAAGTTACCAAAATACCCATTTTCTCGTTGATATTACCAAATACCCATTTTTTCCACGGTGGGTCCCGTGATCGTGGGCCCGTGCCAACGTGGCATCCATGTTTGGCCAAAATGGCCCACGGAGCCCCTCAACTATGGCCGCGGTGACAAGTTTGGTCGCGCTCGCACACAAGTTCGACGATTTTAGCTTACGAAATCGTCAATCGGCACCCCCTTCCTGCGTGCGGGTAAGAGTTGGAGTAAAACACATCAAAGAGTTTGTCAACTCCTCACACTTCTTTGGCTATAGGAATGTATCCCACATAGGAAGAGAGTGTAAATTTGAGACGGATTTTTGGTTATTATAAAAAATGTTGATAGTTTTAGATTTCTGTAACGCAAAAAGAATAGCCACTTATTTGTTATCGGCTTATGGTTGAGCTTAATATTTGAATTATCAATTCATTTTTCTCCATTGTAAATAAAATTTGTTTCCAAGTGTAACCTAAGGGATGTTTATTTAATGAATTGCAACATATCTACCTATTTTCCATGTTTCTTTTAGTTAACACGTTGGCAATAAAATATTTTTGGCAAATATTCTTCTACTAAGCTCATGGATTGACAATAAAATATTTGGTAATTTCTTTTCCTTCATCCTCAGTTTTTCTTCTAAATTTCAAAAACACATTTATGTTTCATTTTTTTTTGGCTTTTATAATATCATCGATTTTCTAAAGCATGATATCTATTTGTGGCCATCTGTTTTTTTAGGTTTGACACAAATTACTTTTATCATTTCGTGAATTTCTTTTTTATTGGATGACATCATTCATGAGACTCTTAGATGAACAATGCAAAGTTATGCCTTTAGATCTCATTACAAAAAAAAAGAATCATATTATGCTCCTTGATAAACCCAGAATTTAGCAATGAAATATAGAGAGAATCTAGAGAGCAAATGTGTCATCCATATATTGAACTTGAGAGTACAAATGACAATATGCATGAAAAGTGTTCTAGATTGTTATCTAACTATTGAACTAGACAATCCTATTTATACCCATAACATACAAGGTATAAAGACATTATGAACTAATACAGTACATTGACTTTACAGTAAATCTTGAATACAATAATGCTCTAACAATCTCCCCCTTTGGATTCAAGATTTAAAAAAATATGACAGCAGTCTTCAGCTCTTTGTAAAGTCAATCTTCTCCAACAGACACTTTATCAAACCATCTTCAAGTCTTGTACATGAAAAACAGATCTTTGCAACTTTATCAATCTTTGACAAACAGTAACTTGTCGTATCCTTCATATTAATTTTCTCATATTAAAAGGATCCGAAACCATCAATTTGGATGTAGACAGATCCGAAATCAAGAGAATTCGGATCAGTAGTATGTGAAACCATCAGATCTCGGACCAAGAAGGATGTCAAACCATCAGATCTCGGACCAAGAAGGATGCGAAATCATAGAATTCAGAACAAGAAGGGTGCGAAACCATATGCATTCGGATCAGTTGGATGCGAAACCATGTCGATTCGGATGAAGTTGAATACGAAACCATAGGAATTCGTATCAAGTTGAATGTGAAACCATCAGAATTTGAATTAGAAGGATAGAAGGATGCGAAATCATCTATATTGTTGAACTTTTAGGTGTAAGCACATTCCGAAACGCTCAGAACTAAGATAACCAAATTCAGCAACATTTCAGACTTCACATGATCCGAAACCAATGCAACTTTGAACAATCCGAATCCAGCATGCGAACTTTGGACTTCTTGTATTTTGAATGATTTCTTGAACTTAGTATCTTCATCTCTTTGACCTCGAATTGTCTTCGCCGTGAAATTGAATTAAACATTTCTCCCCCTTTTTCGATGATAGTGAACATCATGATCATCGAAAACCTTTCTCAATTTCAGTCGCATCTCTGAGTATTACTAACAATCTCCTCCTTAATGAATAACCTTGCTCCCCCTCAAAATAAGAATTCTGGAGCAATTTGTTTTCTCCCCCCTGAAAGTATGCATATATTTCATTAAAAATATTCATTTCAAATACAGTGCATTAATAAAAACATTTATACAAGGAATATAAAATTCATTGAACCACATTTTATAACTACTAACATTTGATCATTTGAAAACTTTACAAAAGAAATCCAACCTAATGAAATTTAACAGATTTTTCAATCAAATGAAATCAAATGCATGTGTTTGGATTCAAGTACAAGTCATCATTGTATATCAAGTTAACAATGTTCAGTTTCAACCCCTTTATTAAATCTATTTGGTGTGCTAGCATGCGAAATAGGATTAGCTTCAAGCATATGCCATTCTAAAACATATAAGAATACATTGCTCTACTCACACTATTTGTCCAAAATCAGGATTTTCACAAATTTACGGGTTTATCGCGATTGTATTTTCCCCAAGTTTCAAGAGATGTGTGCTCATTGGCATCTTTTAATTTGTGCACATTGGCATCTTTTAATTTGTGCACATTGGCATCTTTTAATCAAAAAGTTTAGTAAGAATAAGATACACCGTTAAACATGACTTTCTATCTGGTTCTATAACAGGATTTGGGTCAGCGGATCCTAGACCATGGCCTTAGGTGTTAGGTGTCGAGCACCCCTTAGAACTTACTTTCCCAAACCAGAAAAGCCACATCGATATATCTTAAATCCATTTGTACCAGTAGAACATGGCTTTCTATCTGGTTCTATAGCAGGATTTGGGTCAGCCGATCCCAGACCAGTTGATCTTAGGGACTAGGTGTCGAGCACCCCTTAGGACTTACTCTCACAAACCAGAAAGGCCACAGGTACAAACTTTCAAACTAAATGATAGTGCAAAATTTTATCTCAATCACTTGGTTCTAAAACATAGTGCTTCTCCCATATTTTCATTTCCATCCATCATTCTGACATTTAGGCTTTTTGAGCATTATATTCTATATAAGTCCAGATTTCCATAATTTTGAGCATTCAGCATAATTTCATTCATGTTTTGCTGACCTTTCGATTAATTTCATAAGTGAAAGATGAAACAAATATAACTCAGATAAAACAAAAACACTTGTAAAATCACCCTTGACACACATTTCATTCATTGAATGAAAATTGAAAATTTTCATCTCAATGAATTAAATTTGTAAAGATTCAAACATTCAAAGCAATAGAAATAAAACATAATGCAATGTTACCTTTCACCACTTGTTCCTTGAAACAGAAAGATGTGACAGTTAAGGATATCACCTGAGAAGTATGAGTTCTAAACTGATTTGTTTAGAAGTCTTAGTCTTTGAAGTACGGGTCCTGAACTGAATTGTTCAGAAGCCAAAGTCGTTGAAGCACGGGTTCTAAACTGAGATGTTTAGAAGCCATAGACGTTGAAATCCGGGTTCTAAACTGATGTGTTTAGAAACCATTATCTCTTTACTCCCACTTAATGGTACATACATTCTTCAAAAAATTCACCGCTTCTCTTCTGTTATCAATTATGTGTGTGGTATATATGTAACATTCAGCACAACACATGAAGAACCTACAAAACAGATTAAGCAGATTTTGGTACCCAACGGGACTTGGGTCCTAGTGTGTTATAATTTGCTGTCTCTTCTTCAGAGAAATCTGCATAGACAGATGAAAACTTGGTACTCATAGAACATGAGTCCAGAATGTTAGATGTATCAGTTTATGAAAAATTCTAACTCCCCCTCAAAATATGAATATAATTAAACAATCACATGAACTCCCCCTCAATGTTTTAAAGAAAGCTAAGAAGTGCCTAAGTATTCAACATTCCTAGTTTGCTGATTAGAAAATTGAACCTTTTTTCATCTAAAGGTTTTGTAAAAAGATCAGCAAGCTCTAGTTCTGTCGGTATGAAATGCATTTCTATAGTTCCCTTTTCAACATGGTCCTTGATAAAATGGTACCTGACATCTATGTGTTTCGTTTTGGAGTGCTGAATAGGATTTTCAGTTATTGCAATTGCGCTTTTGGAATCACAATAAATTGGGATCTTATTTAAGATATATCCATAATCCTTTAGCTGAGTCTTCATCCAAATTACTTGTGAACAGCAACTAGCGGCGACCACGTACTCTGCTTCAGCCGTAGATGTTGACACACAGGTTTGCTTCTTTGATGACCAACTAACAAGTTTATCTCCCAAAAATTGACAAGCACCAGATGTGCTTTTCCTGTCCATCATATTTCCCGCATGATCTGCATCTGTGTAAGCAGTTAGCTCAAACCCAGAATCCTTAGGATACCAAAGACCCAAATTTCTTGTGCCTTTGAGATATCTAAGGATTCACTTTACAGCCACAAGGTGAGATTCCTTCGGGTTAGCTTGAAAACGTGCACAAAAGGATGTTGCAAACAAAATGTCCGGTCTACTTGTCGTTAGATATAGTAAAGATCCAATCATGCCACAGTATAACTTTTGATCGACTGATATACCAGATGAATCAACGTCCAAAAGCCTACCGGTAGCCATGGGAGTTTTCATGGTGGAAGAGGAATTTAAGTCCAATTTCTTAAGCATATCATTTATATATTTTGATTGATTAATGAAAATGTCTTCATTTGACTGTGTCACTTGAAGGCTAAGGAAAATTTTTAGCTCTCCCATCATACTCATTTGAAAGCGGCTTTTCATCACATCTTCAAAATCTTTACACATATCGGGATTCATAGAGCCAAATATAATGTCGTCAACATATATTTGTACTAGCATTAAATCTTTACCTTTTCTTTTGAGAAAAAGAGTTGTATCTATTGTACCTTTGGTGTATCCTTTCTCAAGCAAATGAATAGTCAGAGTCTCATACCATGCCCTCGGAGCTTGTTTCAGACCATAGAGTGCTTTGTCCAAAACATAGACATGGTTGGGATATTTTGGATCTACAAAACCCTCAGGTTGACTTACATAAACCTCTTCATGAAGTATTCCGTTCAGAAACGCAGATTTGACGTCCATCTGAAAATACCTTCATGCTTTTATGCGCGACGTATGCAAGAAAAGTTCTGATGGCTTCAATCCTTGCTACTGGTGCATAGATTTCATCATAATCTATTCCTTCTTGTTGATTATACCCTTTTGCAACCAGTCTTGCTTTGTTTCTGACTATAATCCCTGCTTCGTCTTTCTTGTTCCTAAAGACCCATTTAGTTCCGACAATGGTCTTGTCTTTAGGACGCTTCACCAAATGCCAAACTTCGTTGCGCTTAAACTCGTTTAACTCTTCTTGCATGGCGTTTATCCAATCTGGATCTTGTAAAGCTTCAGATGCTTTCTTGGGTTCTAACGTGCTTAGAAAGTTGACATACAAACATTCGTTTGTAGTCGCAGATCGTGTTTTCACTCCATCATTGAGATCACCAATAATATCTGCAGGGGGTGTGCTTTTGTCCATTTATGTGTACTATGAAGAGTTGGAATCTCTACACGGGTGTTCGATGAATCATTCTCATCTAAAACTGCAAGAATCTCCTTAGTTGATTTAGCTGAAGATATATGTGTCGGTTCTGGTATGTTAACTTCTGGTTGTTGTATTACAGGTGTAGAAACCTCCGATGATGTGTTTACTGAAACCAGAACTTCAGGTTGAATATCAGGTTCAGAAACTGGAGCAGTTGTAGGTTCACTCGGAGTCTCGTTAGTTGCCCCAGAAGTATTAGCACCGACATCTTTAGATGGACCGAAGATATTGACACTCGTCTGTTGTGGAGATGCATTCACAGATATGATGGGTGGTTCCATATCTGCACAGTAATCCATAAATGCATCATGAAATAGTAAATCTAAATCAGTAGTATTATTAGTATTTAAAATTGAATTAGAAAGCTGTTTCACCACAGGTTCTACTCCTTTTTTAGTAGAAGTTTCATATTTCTGTCCGAGTTCTGAACTGTGTTGTCCAGAAGTCAATGTCACAGTCTCGTCAAACGTAACGTTGATGCTCTCGATGACTGATTTAGTTCGATTATTGTAGATCTGGTATGCCTTCGAGTTTAGAGAATATCCAATAAAGATTCCATCACCAGCCTTAACTTGGAACTTCGCAAGGTGTTCACGATCTTTCATAACAAAACACATGCATCCAAACGCACGCAAAAATTTGATGTTAGCTTTGCGTTTGTTGGTTAATTCATATACAGTTTTGTTAAAGCGTTTATTAATGATTGTTCTGTTCTGAGTAAAGCACGCTGTGGAAACTGCTTCGGCCAATAGACTTGGTGGAAGACCCGAATAGGCAAGCATTGTTCGAGCCGCTTCTACAAGAGTCCGATTCTTCCTTTCAACTACTCCATTTTGTTGTGGAGTAATTGGTGCGGAAAAATTGTGAGATATTCCAACAGATTCAAGAAACGTTTGAAGAGTTGCATTCTTGAACTCAGTTCCGTTGTCACTTCGTATTTTTCGAACCGGGTGTTGTAGAAGAGTTTGAATTTTCTTGATGAACTTAATAATCAGCTCGGGTGCTTCAGATTTGAGTCTAAGAAAATCCAGCCAAGTATATCGCGAATACTCATCAATAATTACCAATATATACTTCTTTCCTCCCATTGACTGAGTCCGCATCGGGCCACAGAGATCCATGTGTATTAATTCCAAGGCGTTGTTGCAGTTAGACAAAGTTTTGGACTTGTGAGAGACATGTTTCATCTTTCCCATTTCACAAGCCGAACATATAGAGACTTTGTCAATTTTCAATTCAGGAAGTCCGGAAACTAATCCATCAATTCTGAGCTTGTTGATGCTACGAAAATTTTGATGCGAGAGTCTTCTATGCCACAACCAACATTCATCTTGAGATGTTTTTTGATACAAGACAAACTTGATTGGAAGCAACAAGAGTTGCAAAATCTGTCATATATAGATCGCCGCATCGTTTCGCTCTGAAAATCTCTGACCAGTTCTCATCCACAACATAGCAAAACTTCTTGTCAAAAACAACCTTACAGTCCTTGTCGCAAAACTGACTAATACTGAAAAGGTTATGCCCTAATCCTTCGACATACAAGATCTTTTCAATTAGCATCGAGTCATTTTTCAACGGTCCGTGGCCTCGAACATGACCCTTTGAATCATTTCCAAACCCCACCGATCCGCCAGGATGTACAGTAAAATCTTGCAATAAGTGCTTGTACCCCGTCATATGTCTAGATGCTCCCGAATCAAGGACCCACACATGACGGTCCTGAAAAAGAAAGATTTACCTTATCTTAGGTACCCATATCTGTATGGGTCCTTTCTTGTTAGTACGGATCAGTTTGTTTATTACAGTTGATGAACCTTGAATTTTGCCTTTAAAAGTAAGGTTATTTTGTGAATTTGGTTTGTTGAGTTGATCTTTGGGAATCCAAACCATATTCACATCAACTGTTTTTGTTTCTTTCTTCTTATTCTGTTTGTTTGATCTGAAACCGAACATTTTAGCAAAGTTGTTCGCTGAAGATTTTAAAGAAAAAGATGAAGTATTAGACTTTATGTTCTTTTGACAATTTTGCTTGAAATAGTTATCCCAACAATGAGCACAATGTATTCTTCTTTTTGCTTGTGTCAACAAGGTAGAATCAGAAATTGCGGAATTTTTTTTTCACAAACTTTGTAAACATTACACGAATGAATACAATTTTTATTTGAAGAATTACATTTCTCAGTATCGGAATTCCTATTCTTGCTATTTGAAACATTCTCCTTCAGATCCACGCACTTTTCTTCATCCATTTCTGAGAAAGAATGAGAAACATTGTCAGAACTCTTAGAACTAGAAGAATCATTTGGAAACAAATTTGATTTCGTTTCAAATAATTTTCCTTTTTCTTTTCTTTTCAGATTTTGTTTTGTTTTGACATTAGATACATTTGATGAAAACACTTTATGATATACTTCACAATATTTTCTTTCTATTTCAAACTCAGTCCTTTCCTTTTTATTTTTCTCTTTTTCAAGAAATAGAACTTTCTCAAAATCTAAAACTTGTTTTGAAAGTTCTACACATCTTAGTTCAAGAGCTTTCTTTTCTGTAAAAAAAATTAACTTTTTCTAAAGAATCAGTTGTGCTTGAAGATTTATTATGATATTTTAATTCAGCTTGTTTTAAACATTTTTCACAAATCTTTGAAACCTTAGAGTTTGATATTTCATATAATTTGGATTCTAAATTTTGAATCTCACTCTTAAGGTCAATATTGACTTTTTGAGTATGATCAAAGTCTAATCCAATGTTTTCATAGTCATCCTCTAATTTTTCAAAGTTTAATTGCCATTTAGAAATTTGATTTTCTAAATCAACAATTTTGAGTAAAGCTGAATTCAAATCATGAAATTCAGAAGAGTTTTATGAACAAACTCCTTTTTGTCATAATCTGATTTTATATCTGACTCCATTTCAACATTTGATTCAAATTTAACAGATTCAGGTTCGTTTATATTTGAATCAATTGTTTTAGCCACAGATTCATTTGAAAACAACAAATTAAATTCAGTTAGTTCAACCCTTTTGGTTTTGTAACTAGAATTCAGTTCCTCATAATTGAAGTTTGTAGTATTGAATCTAGGCTTTTCTTCCGAACCTTTATCCGTTTTTACTTCCTCTTTATTTGACATGGGAGTTGAAGGATTTGAAGTAACATTTTCAGCAAAAGTTTGTTTCAAACTTTCATTATTAGAGTTAACAAAAGTTTGTGTCATTGAAGGAACCTCCGTTATGATAGTTTGCTTTAAAACTTCATTACTCGATTTGACAAAAACTTGTGAAATTGGAGGAATCTCCTTTATAATTGTTTGCTTCAAAACCTCACTTTTAATTTCAGGTTCTTCAGTTTTAAGAGTTTCCTTTAAACCTTCACCCAATTTTTCAATTGTGTAAAGATTTTCAGGTGCATTCTTAAGAACCTCTACATCAGATAATCCTAGATCCATTTTTGGATTATAAAATCGAGTATCTTTTGGGTTGCTAGTTAGTAATTTCAGGGTTTGCTCAGTCTGACCTCTTTTATAATTTAAATCTTCTAGTTCCTTGATCTTTGCAAAACGTCTTTTCTTTCTTCAGAAAGAACTTTGATTTTGAACTGAAAATCTATGTTTTCATCATTTATATCTTTCATTTTCTTCTTTAACTCAGAAATTTCAGTTTCAAGCGTTTTAACTTTTGATCTGATAACTTCTTTTTCTTTTTCTTTATCTTCCGCTAAACATTTATAAAGAAGTGCTTCATCGTGATATTTCAACTTTGAACTTTTCTCATCTTCAAGTTTCTTTTGAACTTTATCAAGTTTCTTTTGAGCTTTTTCAAATTTCTCATTAAGTTCAAATATCACGATTTGCATCTCTTCATATCTAGCATTTTCAGTTTCAGACTCATTTTCAGAATTATCATTATTATCAGAATTATTGGAAGGATATAGAGATGATACCTCGGATTCCTGGTCTTCTTCATTCATCTTTGCCATTAGACTGTACTTTACTTCAGTAAAGTGCGCTTCTTAATCATCAAAGAATCCATGAGCCAAATTTCTTCCTCAGCGTTGACTGGCTTTCCGCTTTCTTTGGCTTTTGCCAAGTGAGCTTTTCTCTCATAGTACTCAGAATCCTTGACTTTCTTCAGTGTACAATCTCTGGCAAAGTGACCGGGTTTTCCGCAGTTATAACAGTTTCGGTCATCTCTATCCTTCTTTTCTTCCCTCTCCTTTTTCACAACTTCTTCTCTTTCTCTTCTTTCTCTTCCTCCTTTTTCTCATTCCTTTTTTCAAACCTTTTATATCTGTTAGCTTTGTTGTAATCAGGTCTGGTTTTTGAATAAAACTTCTTTTTGCCAAACCTGTTTTGAAATTTGTTTGTTAACAAAGCCAACTTTTCAGCAATTTCCTCCATATCATCTCCAGAACTGCTACTGTTATCATCATCAGAACTCATCTTTTTCTTACTTATCCCATAAATCAAAGCTTTTGTTTTCACAGCTCCAATCTTCCTATGTTCACTCAGAAGGGCTAAAGACTTTTCGACCTTTTTATCCTTTCCTTAACTGCTTTTACTTTATCTTCGTGTTGACCAAGAATACTGAAAATGTCGATCAACTTTTCATCATCCATATCCCTAGACATTTGGAGCTGAATGAAGTATGAATCCTATTCTGGTAGTAGATTCTTGATAAACTTGTAATTTATCTCCGATTCTGATTTGTCGACTCCATTCCTTCTCAAATCATTAAGGATGATGTTGTAGCGATTGTAGGTCTCTTTCAATGATTCGCCATCTTTTGCCTTAAACCCTTCATAAGCATTGATGCTTTGATTCTTTTTGGTCTTCATGGATTTTGATGATCCCTCAAACTGCCTTTCTAACTCATCCCATATCTCCTTAGCTGTATTACGACTATCTACTCGATTGTAGATATCATTTGGGATGGCCTGGGTCAGGTATGTCAAAGCTAGCTCATCAATTTCAACTTTAGTTTTACCAGCTTCATTGAATATTTGTATTCTTTTTCAATTCTTCTTGGAGGAACATACTGACTTGTAGCAGTTTCAGCAATACCACCAATATCTATGTATGCTTTATAAGGACCATTTTGAATAGACAACATGAGTTCTCTGTTTTGATGATTCAGAAATTGAGTCATTCTCTTTTTCCATTGACAATACTCTTCGGCCATTAAGACTGGAGGCTTACTCTTTGAACCCATACTCAGTAATTCTCTAGACATCTTTACAAATTGCTACAAAATGATCGTTCAGAAAATCAAGCAGTAAGTGTAACACAAATTACACTTAGAGTTCGGATGCAACTAAAAACTCTCAAGAATTCGGATGTACTTAGATCTGAAACCAACTGGATACGGAACCACGGAAGTCGGAAGTAACTAGATACGGAACCACTGATTTCGTACCTAACAGGATGCGAAACCCCGGAATTCGAACCTAACTGGGTGCGAAACTACGGAATTCGAACCTCACTTGATGTGGAACCAAGGATTTCGACTCTAACTGAATTCGAAATCAACACTTAACCAAAATCCAAATCAACTCTGATTCGAAACCAACACAAAGAATGATCCGTAACCACAGAATTCAGACATAACAGAATTCGAAACCAATGGTTTCGTATGATTATCGATCTGAAACCAACACTTATGTATAACTCACTTTTATCTATGTGATTCGAAATCAAGTGAAATCTTCCTTGAGTGATCCGAAACCCACAAGAATAATCTGAAACCCGTATGAGCAATCCGAAATCCTCAAGAACAATCCGAAACCTTCACTTCGAACTCGAAAAACACTAATTCAGCCATAACCTTTTCAATTATTGATCAATTGAAATGAAATTTGCACCAAATTGTTCGAAAACGAATCCCTCACACTGTTCCTTTTAATCACAACTCCTAATTCGATCGATTTAATCGAATAAAGATCCAAAAACAGTTGATTTAGGGTTTCCGAACAAACTGCAAAAAAAAATCAAATTCGATGATTTTCTTGCAGAATTTGGTTGTAATCCAAGAATTAAAAATGATCAGGGGTGTAAATCGAGTCCAGAAATGTCAAGGATCAATCCAAAAACTCAAAAAATGATAGAAATGATGAATCCAATATGAACAGTGAACGAAGAATGATCAGGAATCATCATGAACAGTGATGAATGAAGTATCCGAAATCTTTAATTTAGTGTAAAAATTCTTCAATTTGCTTCTTGATCTGCGTGAATCTTCTGTTTAGCTCTGATACCAATTGATAAACCCAGAATTTAGCAATGAACTATAAAGAGAATCTAGAGAGCAAATGTGTCATCCATATATTGAACTTGAGAGTACAAATGACAATATGCATGAAAAGTGTTCTAGATTGTTATCTAACTAGTGAACTAGACAAGCCTATTTATACCCATAACATACAAGGTATAAATGCATTATGAACTAATACAGCACATTGACTTTACAGTAAATCTTGAATACAATAATGCTCTAACACTCCTCGGTAAGATTTTCGGTTCTCGCTCGATAAGCATTTGATAAACGCTTAATCGGTAAGGCTTATTAAATTGTAACCCTTCATTTTTTGTGTATCTGCTCAGAATTTTCTGTGTATTTTTGTTAAATTGTAATCCTTCATTTTTTTGTTACAGGGCTCATCAAGCATTACTTCTGATGGTCATAATGGGCTGGGTTTATGAACATTAATAGCAATACAACCAAGGCTGATTCCCACCTGGTTAATTCAATGCCAAACAAGAGGTCCAGGTGAAGTTAGATCCTTTATGAATGATAACCCCAAGGCAAAGGAGAAAAATACATCAGATAGCAGAAAATTTGAAAATGTGAATTTTGTGTTTTCTGCTGTAACACCCTTAAAACAGGGCCAATTTAAACCTTGAATAATACACAAGTTATGATCATAAAACTTCAAACTTTGATAACCTGAGGATCAATTGTAAAGGTTTTATATACAATGCATCTAACTCAAATAACCTATTAATCTAATCATACATCATAATCAGATTAACTAAGTTATCTAGCCTTTGTCCCAAAAACATCAAAAGAATAGCTAGATCCTCCGTCATCTCTAAGTTTGAATTTTTCCAAAAGTTCTCATCACACATCCCCGCTTACTTCCCGGAGCTTGTACCTGGTAAGAAAATTCAACTTGAAACCTTAGGCTTTCGCCTAGTGAGAGTATTCAAATCAAATTAAAATTAACAATTAAAATATCAACAGATAAGTCAAACCTGTTTCTACCCATCTTACCGTACAACAACTCCTTTCACTACTGGGAATCTACCCCACTCCCATACTTATGACTAATTCATCTAGCCATAATATTACTACCAAGAGTTTACCACGAATAATCCCATATTCAAGGTTAATACTCTTATTCAAGAAATTACAAGTCAAAACCTGCCTATTTCTTAATCCAGAAGTAGAGATTATAAATTACTTTATGTCTATCTCTAATCTTCCTTTCACAATTGGGAAATCTCTGATCTTCCCTATAAAAATGGAAATCTTCGATCTTCCATTCGAAATGGGAATTACAAATCAAAATCTGCCTATTCCACATTTCACGTCCTCCCCACCTCAGAATCAATGGCCACAATGGGATTAATATATCGCGATACACAACCGGGACCCCCGATGATTCAAGGTACACTCAATCACTAAAAATTACATCCCTTTTGTAACGTCCCAAAAATTACAAGCAAATTTAAATTTTTAAATAAACAATTTATTTATAACAACTCATTAATTGATACCAACGTTTTGTTTGCAAACACATAATTAATATCCTTATAAATTAAAACCAGCGGAATAAACGTTTAATTATTATAATCATAAAACAACCAGCTCTCCTCGCGCGCCAGTGTGTACTTGTCACGCCTTGAAGCCGCTCGGACCTGAAACCACAGTTTATTGGGAAAGGGTAAGCACGAAGCTTAGTGAATTCCAACACATGCGCAGATAGGAATTATATACACATCACCCCTATCCGCACATAAGCAACAACATCACAGTTACATAAAACGAGTAAACGCCTACAATTAATTATGTATCCAACACCTCAGTACCATCGAGGCCTCGGTCCCACCGAATTGTAATGTAACCAACACCTCAGTACCATCGAGGCCTCGGTCCCACCGGATTGTAATGTAACCAACACCTCAGTACCATCGAGGCCTCGGTCCCACCGAATTGTAACGTAACCAACACCTCAGTACCATCGAGGCCTCGGTCCCACCGAATTGTAACGTAACCAACACCTCAGTACCATCGAGGCCTCGGTCCCACCGAATTGTAATGTAAAACATTTATACTAAGCATTCAAACCAATCAAATATTACACACCACAAACAACTAGTTCACACCACAAAGACAGTAGTACATACAAACTATTATGACATGCATACAACCCCTAACTACACAGTGAGAGAACTCACCTCGAATGCGCGCCCAGCTTAACAACACAATTCAAGCTCCACAATTACGGTCACTTCCCAGCACCTAAACGCATGTTAAAACGTGTCAATACGAGACCCGGACCCTATGGCACGACACACGCTTAAACCGTCACTAAAACTATCTTCCGATCACCCAAAACAGGCCTGTTCGGGACCTGTTTCGACCCCTTTAAACCCAGAAAATTCCCAATATTATTTCATGACCAGAAAGTACTCTGAGTTAGGGTTCCAAGGACATATTATACGCCTCCTAACGATTTTTCTACAATTTACTACGGATTTTACAAAAACAGTTTCCGAAACAGCGAAATTCAGCACCTTTCAGTATAAAACGACAAATCGACCCATGCTACGTCCCGAACTGGGTTTTGCACAAAACACAGAAAAGTTTCTAGACTCAAAAAGGGAACTTTTGACACCGGTTTCACCCCCAAACCGAGTTACGAGCAGGAAGTTATGATTTTCGCAAGATCAAGGCAGATTCCAGAAATTTTCACATGAAATGACGAAACACCGAACTTGCGACCACTTTTTCATCCAGCTAGAGACCGAACCAGTTTTCCGCTAAAACACGGAAAACGTGCCCGACCCTGAACTTGAACCATGGGCGCCCGTTTCGGCTCAAACGAAGTTACTACGGAAAAGTTATGGTCAACCGAAAACTGGACAGTACACTTAGAATTTTCATAAAATCACGATTTATAAAAACGGTAACGCGATTAAGGTTTCGGGTTAGGGTTTAGCTATCACGGTTTAACGGAAACTGGACAACACACGGCACCACCCACTGCCACCTCCGGCAGGGGTGGTCGCCGGCGGCGGCGGCTGTTTTTCCGGTGACGCAGCGACGACAAGGAAAACGAACGGAAGGAAGATTTACCTCTCGTTAAAACGTAGCAGCAGTAGCAGAAATGAATCGTCGGTTTCTTCTTCTTCCCGTCGTCCTTCTCCCTCTCTCTGCCCCTCTCTCTCTTACACGCTCTTCTCTCTCTTTCTCGCTCGCCGGCGAAAACAGCGGCGCCGGCTGCTGCTGTTGCAGTCCGGCGATGGCAGCGGCGGCTGCTGGTGGGACAAAAACAACTCATCAACTAGACTCCACATCGAGCCATTAAAACCGGGCAATTGACCCATGTCTATCTCAAAGTCAAAACCGAGCAAAATGCTCCACGCTTGCTAGACCCATAGGTCGGAAAATGCGTTTAAACAAAGTTTAGGCAAGCAATACTCTGAAATCAACCTTAGTCCCAGACTCAACACGGGTTAAACAAAAGAGTTTTCCCAAAAGGACTCACACCCAAAAAAATTCTCGAAATGACACATGACACTTAAAAGCACATTTCCCCAAATGGTTTACAAAATCCTTTACAAATATTTTCAACCTCCGGATTTTCATCTCAAAAATATCGATAGTTACGCAAAACTGGACACGCTCGTCCCACATAGGAAAATCATGTTGAAAATCGTCCCATTGCAGTTCAGTTTACTCACACAAAAGCAAGCGTAATAAATAATTTCTTTAAAATGAACCGCCTCGATTCCAGTATGGATTGACTCATGACGTGCACTTAAAGTAACCGCTTGACCTTAAACAAGGTGCGACAAAGGTGTGCACATAATTCAAAATAAGTTTCACGACATTTGATTCAAAAATTCTTCTTTTTAATCATAAAAATGACGTGGCACAGGGTTCGCCACAAATTTTTCGCGCGTCAGCTAATCACACAAAACGATGACACGGTTTACAAATATATTTTTGTTAAAACACAACTGTCTCGTGTAAGTTTCAAACTTGAAGACAGAAACCAGTCCGCTTCTATTAATTGGAAATATCGACTAAAAACCTCGTAAAATTTCAAACTGGGGGTAGGCATGCAAGCTTGTAACACTTCCTCAAGTTTCGTACTGGGGACATATAATGTCAAAACATTATAGTTTAAAAAAATGTATTTATCGAAAATGCTCAAAATACTCGTTTCCTCCAAAGCAAAAGTTTTTAATTTCCCAAAAAAAATGAACGGTAATTCTAAATTAACCGAATGTCAAAAATCTACGCATTTATATTTCCAAAATATAACACATTGAAATCGTATGCATGATGTTTACAACATTAAAACACTCCTTGGATCAAATGGTCTTTCATTTCGACAAAAAGGAACTAAAGCATTTTCTTGCACGACTCGTTCATCAAAATGCCGAGAACAAAGGTTACCCCAGTATGCATACCCCTAAGTCGATAAATCGCATTTTCATGAAAATGTCAATAAAACCTTTAGCTGACTAAAAAGCGCGCTAAACAACTCCTTATGAAATGTTACCAAAATTCCTCCATGCATCACTTATGTCACGCATGAATCAATCCACACACTGAACTATTGCAAAATAAACACTTAGTAACACAAACTCTCGAACGAAAAGTTAAGCGACACTAGAATTTCCAAACTCATTTTAGACAAATCACTAAAATAGCCTTTAAACAGACATCGTGGAATGTAACTTTCCGTCTCAACTCTAACACATGTGGAGGAGTTCCAATGTTAGAGTCTCAAGCCGTAGTCACTTACCCAACATCTTAACCACCACAAAACACATATATTATCGTACCCGAAAGAACCGTTGGAAAATAATCAAATGAAACAATCTTTTACAAAGTTTTCAACTCCCGTGATAAAACGGTTTCAAGCATTTTCAAAACTATAATTCGAAATCTTGTGTGTGTGCTAAACATTTCCCAAAGTTTCAAAACACAATCCATATAAGGATTGGAAACACAAGGATTAGTTAATGCAATCCTATTTTCAAAATAAACTCTGTGCACGACTCAGTCGGCATTCCACGTCTCGACTCATACTCCTCCAAACCTCTCCAATCCACTATCGTCCTCCGAACATTTAACCTCTTAGGGCAAGTTGGGAAATTACGTCAAATAATCCCTACGATTTTTCCTCAAATCCATGTCGGCTCTATAAGCCTATGACTCTAGCACAATCTCCCATCTTGGCCCGAAATGATCTGCTTACAACAAATATCATCCTTATCGTCACTCCAAGTGACTAATACTATAATCGTCTTTCTATTCCAACGACTACTAGTTTAGAACCTTCGACACTACCCCAACGATCATCCCATCAAAGCAAGTCAAATACACCATGTACCAGTGGATCTACTATATTTGTCTCTCCTCGTGACGGCTATTCAGGGTAGATAATACAACGCGTTATTAGCACATAACAACGCACACTAACAACACTCGCGCCCAACTCCTTGGATTCCTCGTGACTTCCCCGACTCGAGCATTGATCCTGTGCTTCCGGTAGTAGGAGCTCTACTACTACCATCCACGCCTATCATTGCCCGTTCCGAGTCCCATCCCGAGGGTCCAAGTAGTTTCTCGCCGAAACTATACACATAAATTAATTAATCCACACATGCCAGTTCAAGAACATATCCTAAACAGGCAACTCATACAACTACTGTATATATAAAACCATCGGTCTCCCCGATCAGACAGCCACAAATGTATACTTAACAAACCATCGGTCACCCCGATCATACAACAACAATTAAATATATAATTAACCATATGCCTGCACCAGCATATATATACATCCACCCTTCCTAGCTCCCTAGGAATTTCCTCTTATCCCACTACCCTTGCTACTACCGAATCCCTACTAATTATGACGAGTGACCTCGCGAATACCCGATTTTATGCAGTGCGAAATAAATAGACAGTCGAATACAAGACTCTATCCTAGAACGGTTGGACTCAAACAAGAGCTGCGCAATAGAACTAAATCAAATATTCTAAGGCTATAAATCTCTTACTGCATACAACCTAGAGGGCATCCACTTAGTAACCTATCATAGTTAGCATAAATTCTTAATAGCAAGTAGTTCAACATACAGCATAGTGTCCACAACAGGCAATCTAGCATGCATACTCTATGGTCTAGAAAGCAATAAAACACTAACTACTGTACCTTTCCCCATTGGCTCCGGCTGACTGTACACACTGCGCCTCCGATCACCGTTCCTCGAACGGGTCTTTACTTTTTCTTTTGTTTCCAAAAAGATTTAATAAAGAATTTGAAAATTTCCCAGCCGCAACTTGAGACCAAACACACCGAGGTGCGTTTGATTCACTCAAGCTGTGCTCTGATACCAAGTTGTAACGTCCCAAAAATTACAAGCAAATTTAAATTTTTAAATAAACAATTTATTTATAACAACTCATTAATTGATACCAACGTTTTGTTTGCAAACACATAATTAATATCCTTATAAATTAAAACCAGTGGAATAAACGTTTAATTATTATAATCATAAAACAACCGGCTCTCCTCGCGCGCCAGTGTGTACTTGTCACGCCTTGAAGCCGCTCGGACCTGAAACCACAGTTTATTGGGAAAGGGTAAGCACGAAGCTTAGTGAATTCCAACACATGCGGTCCCACCGAATTGTAATGTAACCAACACCTCAGTACCATCGAGGCCTCGGTCCCACCGAATTGTAATGTAACCAACACCTCAGTACCATCGAGGCCTCGGTCCCACCGGATTGTAATGTAACCAACACCTCAGTACCATCGAGGCCTCGGTCCCACCGAATTGTAATGTAACCAACACCTCAGTACCATCGAGGCCTCGGTCCCACCGAATTGTAACGTAACCAACACCTCAGTACCATCGAGGCCTCGGTCCCACCGAATTGTAATGTAAAACATTTATACTAAGCATTCAAACCAATCAAATATTACACACCACAAACAACTAGTTCACACCACAAAGACAGTAGTACATACAAACTATTATGACATGCATACAACCCCTAACTACACAGTGAGAGAACTCACCTCGAATGCGCGCCCAGCTTAACAACACAATTCAAGCTCCACAATTACGGTCACTTCCCAGCACCTAAACGCATGTTAAAACGTGTCAATACGAGACCCGGACCCTATGGCACGACACACGCTTAAACCGTCACTAAAACTATCTTCCGATCACCCAAAACAGGCCTGTTCGGGACCTGTTTCGACCCCTTTAAACCCAGAAACATCCCAATATTATTTCATGACCATAAAGTACTCTGAGTTAGGGTTCCAAGGACATATTATACGCCTCCTAACGATTTTTCTACAATTTACTACGGATTTTACAAAAACAGTTTCCGAAACAGCGAAATTCAGCACCTTTCAGTATAAAACGACAAATCGACCCATGCTACGTCCCGAACTGGGTTTTGCACAAAACACAGAAAAGTTTCTAGACTCAAAAAGGGAACTTTTGACACCGGTTTCACCCCAAACCGAGTTACGAGCAGGAAGTTATGATTTTCGCAAGATCAAGGCAGATTCCAGAAATTTTCACATGAAATGACGAAACACCGAACTTGCGACCACTTTTTCGTCCAGCTAGAGACCGAACCAGTTTTCCGCTAAAACACGGAAAACGTGCCCGACCCTGAACTTGAACCATGGGCGCCAGTTTCGGCTCAAACGGAGTTACTACGGAAAAGTTTTGGTCAACCGAAAACTGGACAGTACACTTAGAATTTTCATAAAATCACGATTTATAAAAACGGTAACGCGATTAAGGTTTCGGGTTAGGGTTTAGCTATCACGGTTTAACGGAAACTGGACAACACACGACACCACCCACTGCCACCTCCGGCAGGGGTGGTCGCCGGCGGCGGCGGCTGTTTTTCCGGTGACGCAGCGACGACAAGGAAAACGAACGGAAGGAAGATTTACCTCTCGTTAAAACGTAGCAGCAGTAGCAGAAATGAATCGTCGGTTTCTTCTTCTTCCCGTCGTCCTTCTCCCTCTCTCTGCCCCTCTCTCTCTTACACGCTCTTCTCTCTCTTTCTCGCTCGCCGGCGAAAACAGCGGCGCCGGCTGCTGCTGTTGCAGTCCGGCGATGGCAGCGGCGGCTGCTGGTGGGATTCCGGCGGTCTCGTGGTAGAAGAAAAAAACAGTAGCAGCAGTAAGAAGGGTAGAGTTCTCCGATGGGGGTTGCTTGACACCAAAGAAAACGAGCGAAGGGAAGGGGAGAAGAAGTTACGGCCGAGAGTGAAAGGGGTAAGACTTTACGGTTTCTCTTTTCTTTCCTTTTCTCACCAAGGACCGAACCACACCAAAGCTTAAGTGAAAACAACCAAAAACGAAGGAATGGGGAGGGGGGTCGGTCTCTTTGGCCGATCCCCATGCACTTCTACCAAACTGTCAATTTTGGTCCCTGGTCTTCCAACACTTGCTAAAAACACTAACGTCCACCATACACTAACATTTTGGTCGTCCTCGCTAAGTCCTGATTTAAATAAAAAAAAACATAAAATAAAATAAAATAAAGTAACCACAAATGCACCGGGACACGGGCTTTACAACTCTCCCCCACTTGGATTAGACTTCGCCCTCGAAGTCTCTGCCTACGAATAGCTCCGGATAGTTCTCCCGCATATCAACCTCAGGTTCCTAAGTCCACTTGAAACCCCTACTAAACTTCTCGAATACTATTCTTACTAACGTACTCTTTCTAAGACACTGGATTATGATCGGCAGAACACCCCAACAATTGAAATCATTCCTAGCCAAGCGACTTCGGTTGTCCCCATTATACCGTACTAAGGTGCCCCCGATGACCGGATGCCTATTTTTAGCAACCACGACATAATACATAAGTATTATAACTCTTACTATGGTATGTGCATAACATACAGTATTTTACATCTCAAAACATATTCTATATATACATTTATAAAGAATATTAATCTCTCGACATCTCGACTTCTCAACTATCCCCTATTTGCTATTTAGCACGGGGATTAGTATAGCATAACTCATAGTCGTCTATTTGGACTCATTACTGATTAAGACAAGTCCTTACAACTATCGACAAATTATAAGAATCAGTTTTGTCACAGAGGGAGAATTACGCAACCAACTGTCACGAAATACTCCACTTCTCGCAACCCACAGTAGCGAGATACTCTACTTCTCGCAACCCACAGTAGCGAGATACTCTACTTCTCGCAACAGTGGCTTGCGAAATATTCACTTTGCGCCACAGTGGCTTGCGCAAAGTGAACATTGCGCGAGCACTGTTCATTCGTCTTCTTCATTAAGCCAGTTCACAAAATCAACTTATTAAGCCTACTACTTTCCAATTAATTCATACCAAAGCATTCAGACATAGTTTAAAACATATCTATATCAATTTCAATGGCTAATTCTAGAGTGAAGTGAATAAACTCACCTGACAACTTCTGGACACTGCGTTCTTCACCAAAATTCAATTCCTCAGCTTAATCAACAGCTAAACACAGAATTACTACAATTAAATACCTTCCTTACAAGAAATCAGTAAAACAACTTCAATTTCTTACCAAGAAAATCCGATTTCTTTCTTTCCTCTTCTTCTTCTTTTCGCTATTATTTCTCTCGGTCTCTCTGTCTAGTTTGAAAAAGTGACCGACTCAATACTGAGGTTATCTCAGTATTAGGAAATCCACTTTCCATAAATAACAAATTAACCCCTCAAGTTAATTTTCACATTTAACTTTGCACTTTTGCCAAATTACAAACTTAACCCCAAAGTTAATAATTATACTTCACAAAATAATACAACGGAAATTCGAGATGTTACAATACTCCCCAACTTGAAAATGATTTCGTCCCCGAAATCAAAGCTAAGCAAACAAATGGGGATATCTATTCCTCATATCTTCCTCCGTTTCTAACGTCACGTTAGCACCTCGATGGTGTTTCCATTGCACTTTTAACATAGTTACCTCTTTACCACTTCGTAACCTCTTAACTGATTTTTCCAAGATTGCCTCTGGTTCTTCAACACATCGGCTCCCTTCATCCACCCTAACATCAGTAAGTGGAATCACATCTTGTTCTTCGGCTAAGCATTTCCAAAGATAACACACATGAAAAGTATTGTGGATTCCTTCCAATTCAGGTGGAAGATCCAATTGATAAGCTTGAAGACCAATTCTTTTGGTGATAGTGAAAGGTCCTAGAAAACGAGGACTCAACTTCCCACGCTTTCCAAACCGTATCACACCTTTCCATGTGGATACTTTAAGCATGATACGCTCCCCAACTTGAAATTCTTTTGATCATCTTTTCGGAGCAGCATAAATTTTCTGTCTATCTTGAGCCGCTTTCATATGCTGCCGAATTTTCTTTACTTTGTCCGCAGTTTGTTGCACAAGTTCCGGACCAGCAAACTGTTTCTCTCCGGCTTCTAACCAGCACACCGGTGTTCTGCATTTCCTACCATATAATGCCTCGAAAGGTGCTCTTCCAATACTGGAATGGTAACTGTTGTTATAAGCAAACTCTACTAATGGCAAATGCAAATCCCAGTTACCTCCAAAATCTAGCACACACGATCTAAGCATATCTTCCAAAGTCTGTATTGTCCTTTCACTTTGGCCGTCAGTTTGTGGGTGATAAGCAGTACTTAGATTAACCCTCGTACCCAATTCTTCTTGAAGCGACTGCCAAAACCTGGAAGTAAACCGACTGTCACGTTCAGACACAATAGACACCGGTATACCGTGTCGTGACACTACTTCATCAATATATACCTTCGCCAACTTATCTATTGGTGATGCTTCTTTCATAGCTAAGAAATGAGCATTCTTAGTCAAACGATCGACGATTACCCAAATGGTATCGTTACCTCTTTGCGTCTTTGGTAACTTTGTCACAAAATCCATGGTAATCTTATCTCATTTCCACACCGGAATTTCCAAAGATTGGAAACTTCTGTATGGTCTTTGGTGTTCTGCTTTTACTAACGAACATGTTCCGCATTTCTCTACTATTCGCGCCACATCCACTTTCATAGCCGACCACCAATAGTGTAATTTCAAATCTCTATACTTCTTAGTACTCCCCGGATGTATAGAATACATAGATCTATGAGCATCTTCCAAAATCAACTCCCGGTTCCCTCCTATCTTAGGTACCCAAACACGGCCTTGGAATAACTTAATCCCTCGGCTATCTTCAGTCAGTTGAAGATGTTGTTTGCTCATTACTTCTTCTTTCAAGTTGTTTTCTAACAAAGCTTCCATTTGAGCGGCTTTTATTCTTTCCATCAGACTTGAGATTACATCAATTCTGGCTATTGTCATTTTCAAGCAACCATTATACTCTTTCCTACTCAAGGCATCGGCTACAACATTTGCTTTACCTGGGTGATAATGCAATTCACAATCGTAGTCCTTCAGTAACTCGAGCCATCGCCTTTGCCTCATATTTAGCTCATTCTGATCAAAAACATGCTGCAAACTTTTATGATCAGTGAAGAGTGTACACTTCGTTCCATAGAGATAATGACGCCACAGTTTTAAAGCAAACACAACTGCTGCTAATTCCAAATCGTGGGTAGGATAGTTCTTTTCATGTTCCTTCAGTTGTCTTGACACATAGGCAATCATCTGGCCTCGTTGCATCAATACACATCCCAAACCCATTTTCGATGCGTCACTATAGACTACCAAATCTTCCGTTCCTTCTGGCAGTGCAAGAATAGGAGCTTCACACAACTTCTGCCGTAAGGTTCTGAAAGCTGACTCCTGCTTTTCAGTCCAGACAAACTTCACATTCTTACGAGTCAACATAGTCAAAGTAGAAGCAATCTTTGAGAAGTCTTTAATAAATCTTCGGTAATAACCTGCCAGACCCAAGAAACTTCTTATTTCAGACGCGCTTTTCGGAGTCTCCTAATTCATCATTGCTTTTATCTTTGCTGGATCTACTTTCACACCTTCCGATGAAATCACATGCCCGAGAAATTGTACCTCCTTCAACCAAAATTCACATTTAGAGAATTTTGCATACAATTTCTCTTTTGTAACACTTCTAAAACTTCACGAAGATGGCGTTCATGGCCGTTCTCATTCTTTGAATAAACAAGTATGTCATCAATGAAAATGATAACAAACTTATCTAGAAACGGTCGACATACTCTATTCATCAAATCCATGAATATAGCTGGAGCATTAGTCAACCCAAATGGCATCACGAGAAATTCATAATGCCCGTACCTCGTTCTAAATGTCGTCTTTGGAACGTCTTCCTCTCTTACCCGCACTTGGTGATACCCCGACCTTAGATCAATTTTGGAAAAACATCCCGCTCCATGTAGTTGGTCAAACAAATCATCTATCCTTGGAAGCGGATACTTATTCTTTATCGTCACCTTATTCAGCTCCCGATAATCTATGCACATTCTCATAGTGCCATCTTTCTTCTTAACAAACAATACCGGAGCTCCCCAAGGCGAAGAACTCGGTCTAACAAAACCCTTATCTAACAGCTCTTGCAGTTGAGACATCATTTCTATCATTTCAGCTGGCGCTAGACGGTAAGGTACACGAGCTATCGGTGCTGCTCCAGGAATAAGATCAATGCGAAACTCTACTTGTCTTTCAGCCGGTAGACCTGGAAGATCATCGGAATACATCCGGAAATTCACGCACAACTTTGATATTTTGCACTTGTTTCTTTTCTAACTTCGTATCTATAACATAAGCTAGATAGGACCAACATCCCTTCGATAAACATTTACGCACCTTTGCCACTGAAATCAATGGAATATCTCCTTTTTGCTTTTCTCCAAATATGAATACATCATCTTTTTCGGTCATCGGAATTCGAATCAGTTTCTTTGTACACATTATTTCTGCCTGCTTATTGCTCAACCAGTCCATTCCCACAATAATATCAAATTCCCCAATTTCCATTAACAATAAGTCAATCGGAAATTTTGCTCCCTCTATCAAAATTTTACAATCAACCAGTCTTTCACTAACCAAAGATCGAACCCCATTAGCTATCTCAACTACTAAGGCATTTCCTAAAGTAGTGACAGGCATAACTAGCTTACGATAGAACAACTTGGATACAAATGAATAGTTCGCACCACTATCAAATAACACATGTGCAGGAATGGAGTTTATAAGAAAAGTACCCGAGACTACATCTTTAGATCCTTTCGCCTCTTCAGCAGACATTTGAAATGCACGGCCAGTTGGTTTAGGGATAACCAACTTCTTTCCCTGATTTCCTTCCTTCTTTAACTTCGGACAATCTCTCCGAAAATGACCTGGCTGCCTACATTCAAAACACACGGATCCCGGCATTGGGCAGTTCACCGCTATATGCCCCGCCTTCCCGCACTTATAACATTCATTTCCACCCACTCGACACGGACCAAAATGTTTGCTTCTACATTTAGAACACCAGCTTGGTTCCTTGCGAGAGTCGTAACGAATATTCTTGCCAAACAACTTGGTTTTCTGAGAAGATTCCGAACGACCTTCCCACTTTCTCTTCTCCCCCACGTGTGCTTTCTCCTCTTTGTCTTTGGCGTACATCTCTTCTATTGCTTTCGCTTCTTCGATTGTCTCCCTTAAAGTAGTAGCTTTCAAACTTCGGACCCTCGTCATCATATCCGCCGGTAAACCCTTCAAATAAGCTTTAATTTTGTCTTTCTCAGTTGGAGCCACATGCCCCACCAGATTCAGCTTCTCCATGAAGGATTCGGTATACTTTCTCACAGTCATATTGCCTTTCTTGAGGTTACTGAACTCTTCCTCGATTCGATCCATTTCTGTTTCA
Organism: Saussurea involucrata; assembly: GCA_033807775.1. Classification (NCBI taxonomy): domain Eukaryota; kingdom Viridiplantae; phylum Streptophyta; class Magnoliopsida; order Asterales; family Asteraceae; genus Saussurea; species Saussurea involucrata. The sequence continues at coordinate 125,048,752 of CM066324.1, read as the reverse complement.
TTACAATACTCTTCCAGAATCTTTGCTTTAAACATTTCCCAAGTCATGGCTTTTAGAACTGCTTCTGACACTGAAGCTGACAACACGTTCCACCAAGATAGTGCGTTACCGCGTAACATCTGTGATCCAAATCTAACTTTAGACTTTTCATCATAGCACTCACAAGCTCGAAAATCTTGTTCAATTTCTCTTAGCCAATTCATACAGGCTATCGGGTTATCTTCTCCTTTGAATTCCGGGGGTTTACAGCTCAAAAAGGTTTTGTAGGAGCAATTCCTATCAACCATTCTTTCCGTCTCTGGACCGGGGTTACCAGTTGGATTTATCACACTGAAATCAATCCTTGTTCGCCTCGGTTCCGCACTCCGATCGTTAAACATTTTCATAAACATTTATGTTTGTCTTCCCATAGTGGTGTTCATCATTTCAGCTTGTCTTTCCATTGATGCATTCATCAATCTGGTTACATTATCCATTATCCGACCTTCCATACTCGAATCCGGTGGTGTTTGATCGGCAGTACTGGTACCCCCTCTATGTGCCGGATTACGCACTCCTCCTAAAGAAAGAAAATATGGTGGCGTCTCATGAACTCCGCCTACTCCAGTTGGCCTTTCTCCCGACTCATCTAACCAAGTCCTATCCATGGAAGAATTAGGAGACCTCGGTGGTGTATTCACCATTGTTCTGAATGAGCACAAAAAAAATACTCATCAGTAATGGTTTATACATAACTAGACATACGATACGTACTTTACCGCTAATCAGTCACTGTAACAATTAGGAATATGTATGCTTGTGTAACAATATATTCATAATAACAGTAGCTAATTGAAATTGTGAATATATTATACATGAGAATCCTCATTACCATCGTTACAGTACTAACTTCGCGTATTTCTGTCGACTCTAAGACTACCCAGTCTTAGCAATTCTACCCATACCTCACGGATCATAACTTAATTCATCACAACTTAAGTCTAGGTATCTCAAAATCATACCTAGTTCGCTTAAACTATTGCTCTGATACCATATTGTAACACCCTAAAAACAGGGCCAATTTAAACCTTGAATAATACACAAGTTATGATCATAAAACTTCAAACTTTGATAACCTGAGGATCAATTGTAAAGGTTTTATATACAACGCATCTAACTCAAATAACCTAATAATCTAATCATACATCATAATCAGATTAACTAAGTTATCTAGCCTTTGTCCCAAAAACATCAAAAGAATAGCTAGATCCTCCGTCATCTCTAAGTTTGAATCTTTCCAAAAGTTCTCATCACATATCCCCGCTTACTTCCCGGAGCTTGTACCTGGTAAGAAAATTCAACTTGAAACATTAGGCTTTCGCCTAGTGAGAGTATTCAAATCAAATTAAAATTAACAATTAAAATATCAACAAATAAGTCAAACATGTTTCCACCCATCTTACCGTACAACAACTCCTTTCACTACTGGGAATCTACCCCACTCCCATACTTATGACTAATTCATCTAGCCATAATATTACTACCAAGAGTTTACCACGAATAATCCCATATTCAAGGTTAATACTCTTATTCAAGAAATTACAAGTCAAAACCTGCCTATTTCTTAATCCGAAAGTAGAGATTACAAATTACTTTATGCCTATCTCTAATCTTCCTTTCACAATTGGGAAATCTCTGATCTTCCCTATAAAAATGGAAATCTCCGATCTTCCATTCGAAATGGGAATTACAAATCAAAATCTGCCTATTCCACATTTCACGTCCTCCCCACCTTAGAATCAATGGCCCCAATGGGATTAATATATCGCGATACACAACCGGGACCCCCGATGATTCAAGGTACACTCAATCACTAAAAATTACATCTCTTTGGTCAATGGCTAGTAATCGGTTCCCATTATACCGTACTAAGGTGCCCCGATGACCGGATGCCTATTTTTAGCAACCACGACATAATACATAAGTATTATAACTCTTACTATGGTATGTGCATAACATACAATATTTTACATCTCAAAACATATTCTATATATACATTTATAAAGAATATTAATAATCTCTCGACATCTCGACTTCTCAACTATCCCCTATTTGCTATTTAGCACGGGAATCAGTATAGCATAACTCATAGTCGTCTATTTGGACTCATTACTGATTAAGACAAGTCCTTACAACTATCGACAAATTATAAGAATCAGTTTTGTCACAGAGGGAGAATTACGCAACCAACTGTCACGAAATACTCCACTTCTCGCAACCCACAATAGCGAGATACTCTACTTCTCGCAACCCACAGTAGCGAGATACTCTACTTCTCGCAACAGTGACTTGCGAAATATTCACTTTGCGCCACAGTGGCTTGCGCAAAGTGAACATTGCGCGAGCACTGTTCATTCGTCTTCTTCATTAAGCCAGTTCACAAAATCAACTTATTAAGCCTACTACTTTCCAATTAATTCATACCAAAGCATTCAGACATAGTTTAAAACATATCTATATCAATTTCAATGGCTAATTTTAGAGTGAAGTGAATAAACTCACCTGACAACTTCTGGACACTGCATTCTTCACCAAAACTCAATTCCTCAGCTTAATCAACAACTAAACACAGAATTACTACAATTAAATACCTTCCTTACAAGAAATCAATAAAACAACTTCAATTTCTTACCAAGAAAATCCGATTTCTTTCTTTCCTCTTCTTCTTCTTTTCGCTATTCTTTCTCTCGATCTCTCTGTCTAATTTGCAAAAGTGACCGACTCAATACTGAGGTTATCTCAGTATTAGGAAACCCACTTTCCATAAATAACAAATTAACCCCTCAAGTTAATTTTCACATTTAACTTTGCACTTTTGCCAAATTACAAACTTAACCCCAAAGTTAATAATTATACTTCACAAAATAATACAACGGAAATTCGAGATGTTACATCTGCCAATCATAAAGATTTTGTGATATGTCCAATATTACAAAAAGTAGAATCTAGCTTCAAGTGAAATAGGAAAATCAATGATGAAATGGACAATTTGAAGAGAAATTGTGCACGAAGCTGTATTTACTTGAAAAAGCTTGACAATAATATAGATTATGTTCCTGATAGTAATATTGGCTTTGTTTTTGGAAGTAATTTAGGCAATGCTTTTGATGAGACAACTAGATACTTGAAGTAGAATGTAACAATTCATCCAAAGTCTATTAAAACTGCATTGTATGCAACATTTTTATTCGGTAAGAGTATGTCGTGTCGCTCTCACTTATTGCGTAAGACTTATTGGTCTTTATCACCGCTCTTACCTGGTAAGATTTTTCAGTCTTTGTTATATTCATTCGATAAGGTAAAGTGACCCGATAAGCACTACTATAACTTCAAATTGTTTACATGCATGACTACCGCCGCATTGTGCGGGTTCACTGCTAAATTTACAAAAAAATTTGGCATCCCGTCGCTTTGTGTATTTGAGAAAAAAAGTCACTCAACCCCTTTGTCAAACTTGAGAACTTTTCATTTTTCATTTTGCGATAGAATTTTGACACCTTTCTCACTCCGTGCATTGCACGGGTACTCTACTAATAATTACATAAGTTAATAAACACTTTTGCGTTTTAAATATACAATCCCAAACACCCCTGAGTCTGATGATAAACCGCCCTTCCACCTCCCACGATCCATATCTCCTGAATTTTCTCCCGCCTCCGCCTTTTCCCGTTACCCTCAACATTAAAACCCAATGTTCATCACTTTCTCTTGTTCGCTAGACTGCTCTCAACTCACACGCATCGTCTCTATCTCTTAGATTCTCTCCAATCGGTACCAGTATCAGCTTATACTTACCCACAAGTCCACAACCGCCGCGTTCGCGACCAGCCGTAGAGAAATGGGGACGACGACGGCGCTGGCGCCGGGGCTGTCAAGGAAGCTGAAGAAAGTTGTTGAAACTCACACCAATAATCCAGATCTGTTGGCTTCTCTCAATTCACTCTCCACTTTCTATACAGATAATACCGTTCCCGCTCGCCGTAACCTCCAATCAACTATCGACAAGTGTTCTCTCTCCATAAATTACGACTTCCTCCTTGCTTCCGATGCCGCCCAGCAGGTTTCCATACTTCCTTCTCTTTCTATATCCATCATTCAATTAACGTAATCACTTATGTATTTTATTTTACGGTTTTAGGCTTTGGATCGGGTGGAGGATGAGGTTAATTCTTTAGCCGAATGATGTGACAAGTGAGCTGAGCTACTATACTCCATCTTTCTGCTTTTCAAATAATTTCACATCATATCGTTGCTATCTCCTGTTTTAAATCTAGCTAGCTACCATTCCAGGATCAATCACACTACCTTGTACTCTTAAGTTGTTATTAATTCTAGATAAAATTGGAATAAATTGATGAGTAATAATCAAGACATAATGTTATCTGTTAAGAGGTGGGAAGATTTATTAACAAGTTACCCTCACATTTCAATCGTCGTCTCATCTTTTTCCGAATTCACTGCCATCTCTTATTCATGCAACCGACAAAAGAAAAACCCTCACAAAACTCACATCTGTCTTCCCCACCTGGTGGCTTCCATGGTTAGTATTCGTTCACATGCAATATTTCAGTTTCTAATCTTATTTCAATAAATCACTAGTGTTGAAACCCTAGCAGATGTAATTTGACCCATATTTCTTTGTTATTAATTATTCTAGGAATTTGAGAAATCCTACATTATGATTAAGCTTGAACACCGCTTGTAAGTTCCCAATTTTAGTTCATATTCTTCTTAATTGTAACAATCATTAATCAATTATGGGGATTTGTTGTTTTGGAAGTTGATTTTAAACCTTTCCCTTTCTCTATCTTCCTCTATATTTATGCATTGGATACACTTTTTGTATTTATTAGCAAGTAACTTGCATTCTTTCTTTTTTCAGCAACTGCTGCAACAATTGCTTGAAACATTGAGCTCAACCGAGCCTCATGATTAGGGTGAGCAATACCGGGTACCCGACCAATTTTCATGGAACCGGAACCGAAACCGGCGGTTTCTAGAAAGAAAGAACCGGAACCGGAACTGCTCCCGTCGGTTCTCATTTTTTTGGAACCGGTTCCGGTTGCAAGTACCCGCTGTCAAATTAGCGAGAAATAGCCCTTCTAATATCTTATGAAGTTCCAGATGACACCAAGGTTTGTTGCTTCCTGTATTGATTTTCTATTATTTTAAATAAATATAGCTGATTTGATACAGTCCTTTAACTTCACACGGGCCAGAATATGAACCTGCGAACAGTTGGCAACTGCTTGGACTGCAATAAGAACCGAGGTGCTAGATTTTACTTGTACTCATTAATGAATACAAGATCGTAATGTTGTCATAGTGGTGTTTTGCAGCATTTATTAGGCTATAATGTGCTTGTAATGTTGACTTATTTCTCATTTTATCAGCTCCGAATGCCAATAATATTACAACAGCAAATCGAAAAAAGTAACAGTTTCTGTGAACCTCTTCTTAATCGAACACTATAACTCTTCTTAATCTAACAACTATAACAAATCGAAAACTATAACTCTTCTTAATCGAACAAATCGATCAGAAATCAAATACCTTAGTTCGTGTGCAGAGGATGAGTCATGATATTCATTGTGTAAAGCCTAACAATCTTCTCAAGCCTGCTACTTTTTAAAATCATAATGTTCTTCAACAACTCCGTTGTAGGTCAAGGATGTACATGATATTTCAAAAATAGTGTTATTTTGATGTCTCTTTTTTATTTCCGTTATGGAGATGCACATAAAAAAAGCTACTTCATACTTTTCATTGTTATTAATGGAGTCTCTAAATATATTTACTTGATATGTGTAATCTAATTAAGGGTGTCTTGGAGGCAATCAGGATTAGTTGTGCCTGGTATCTCACTAGAAAAGTATTTGATGATTTCGTGGATCGGTTTTGACATCCTGAAGTTTTGGATGACAGGTAAGTGAAATGATATGGTATGACTTTTAATCTTCCCTAATAATTTGAAACATGTGATCAGGTGTATGAACTACTAGCTAGGAGCCTAGGACCTGACCTGCCTTGTCGTTACTTATAATAGCATGGATGAAATTGCCGGTTGCAAGAGGCTTCTAGAGAAAATTGGCCTCAAAGGCTATCAGGTAAATGAGATGCAATGTCAGACATTGAATGTTCTTTCCATATATCAGATTCTATGTATGGCTTTCTGTTCCTGAAACGGGATAATTATTTTATAATATTTATGATTCTGCAAGTGTTTTGATTATGATCTGCTTATCCATTTCTGGTATGAAATTAGCACACAATTGATCCATTTGCTGGTAATTGGTTATCATAGATTTGCCATTAAATGTCTTAGATGAATTACCAAGAACAGTTCTTCAAAGATCAGGTGAAGGTAATCCATGATGCCAGAAATGCGAAGGAAGGCCATTTCAATAAGCTACCGCAGGAGGAACGCATGAGGGTTGAACATTAGAAGAGGTATTGGCCCATGACTTACCTTTTATTGTTTTTAACTACAACCATGGTATCTCTATAAACTTGGGATTTCAACCATCAAATGCCACCTACTTTTTGCTATATATGTTTGTTTCTTGATGATCATTTTGTTTGGTGGATGTCTCTATGTCACCCGTAGTCGAATGGAAAAAATGGCGTCTAATATATATATATATATATAGGACGATAATCAAATGAGAACCATAAAAAGGTTGAAAACCGTGAGAACCGATCTAAGCCGTTATTTGATTTTGATCTAATGGTTTTACTTGAAACTTGTTTTACCACATGAAAAGGGCATAATTGTCATTTTGGTAACAAAGATTCACCATATGAAACAATACTCATCAACTAAATCATCAAAAAAAATTATAAGGTTAATAATGACAGTGTTTCATCTGTATGATATTTCACCATACGAAACACACATATTCACAACTTGTAAACACATAGATTCATTAGATGAAACACAGATTCAAGATATTTACCTTGTGTTTCATAAGGTGAATCAAACACCATGTTCTATCAAGCACCACTACACACACATCCAAACCCAACACAATCAGTGTTTCATAAGGTGAATCGAGTAGGATGCATTATTTATATGTGTTTCATATGGTGAATCAATCACCATATATCACATGTTCTATGAAGCACCATTATACACAAATCCAGACCCAAACACAACTGAATCTTAAGATCATCAATTGGAAAAAAAAATATTTTTTTATAAGGTTAATAATGGTAGTGTTTCATCTATATGATATTTCACCATATGAAACACACATATTCACTATATGAAACACACATACTCACCACTTGAAACACATAGATTCATTACATGAAATACAAAGATTCAAGAGATTCACTTTGTGTTTCATAAGGTGAATCAAACATCATGTTCCATCAAGCACCACTACACACATATCCAGACCCAACACAATTAGTGTTTCATAAGGTGAATCGAGTAGGATGCATCATTTGTATGTGTTTCATAAGGTGAATCAATCACCATATATCATAATTTCTATCAAGCACTATTATACACAAATCCAGACCCAAACACAACTGACACTTAAGATCATCAAACAATTGCAAAATTCTACGAACAGTTGGTGTGGAGGAACACATTACCATGGATATGAATATACATATACATGGATGAACATAATACCGAGAATAACTCCCCCATTAATTAAATGAAAATGATTGTTGGAAATAAGTAGCAGGCGGTTATGAAAAGAACAACTACAAACTAATGCAGTTGATGGTCATGTGCTGATAACCCGTCACAGGGTAACCATCAGCGGATGACTATTAAGTATTAACTGATACCATTGATGAAAGAAATGGGAGTTTGGGACCGTATATTTCTATTAATTACTAACGGCTCATAATTCATCGCTAAATGTTCAATATCGAAACATATATTTTAGCCGAACTAGTCTGTTTGGTAAATTATACCAACAGTTGTCAACAGATCAAATTGGTCAAAACTAAAGTCTTCCTATTCTATGTATATGTTTGTATTCTATAGGCTATAGCATTTGTTTTATAAGTTTTCATAAACAACAAAATCTTACATATGACAAATTTGTAGATCCGGCATCCTTGTACCAAGTTTATACTATTATTATTTTCATTTTTCAAGCAACAAAAACCATAGGTTTCATCATATGAACTGTAAACTCAACAAGAACACATCTCGTTACTTCCCACAACAATTTAATGCGCATATATATGTATCATCTAAACAGCAGAAAAATAAAGTACCTTAATCGAAAGAATGATGAAGGCTGCATTTATTTTCTCGATTCATTTCAGTCTGCTGGTTTTTGTGCATTGTTATAGTGGAAACGGTTACGATCCTCTGGAGACTGCTCTAAACATCCAACGTTCAAAAAGATCACAACCCGCATATCATATCAGTAACCAAGATAGCAGAGCTGGTCAAAACTCATACTCACCGGTCTACATGGGTTCTCAAGATGGTTTGAAGGATTTCGACAAGATATCAGCAATGCCAGGTGAACCAGCCGGAACCGACTTTGATCAGTACTCAGGGTATGTGACCGTTGACCCAAGCCATGGGCGAGCACTGTTCTACTATCTTGCAGAGTCACCGGTCAACTCTTCAACTAATCCTCTTGTACTGTGGCTCAATGGAGGTAATGTTTCTTGATTTTTTTTTTCAGATCGTTTGTGTTCAAGAACTGATTGATTGCTATGAATCACTGTAGGGCCGGGATGTTCTTCGTTTGGAAATGGAGCGATGATGGAACTTGGACCATTTAGAGTCAATGCTGATACTGTAACCCTGTCACAGAATAAATATGCATGGAACAACGGTAAGAATCATTGCAAGAAAATCAGTTCTATGGTTAGTCATATCATGTCTATGTGTCGCAATATGTTTAAGAGTATGTAAATGCGTTGCAGTAAGTTCAGAGGACGTTTTTGGGCATCTTAATTAACAAGTTTTTAGGACACTTTTGAAATAAAACATCACATTAGTATTTTTATATAACAGTATTTTAAAAAATGTCTTATAAAAACAAATGTTCTATAAAAACGGATGGGTTCATAGGACACTTCTCAATATAGCCTTGTAAACAACTAATGACGTGGGATAGCGTGAGAATAACAGTTATGGTGAGAACACTTCTGAATGGATGAGTTGACTTTTTAATCCAACTTCATTTTCCTTCAACTACCTTTATCTTCGGTTTTAGTCACTTTCACGAACTTTTACATTTAATCACCCAACAGCACACTTTATTTCAAGAATGTTCTAAAAAAGTTGTTAAGAGTGACCAAATATGTAAGTCCTATTGCAACACTTTTAAGTAGGATGCACAATTGTTTGGTAACTTTAAACTTAAGTTCTATAAAACAATCTATTAGGACATTTAAACATACTTGGCGTTCTATAAAGCCGATTTTGTTTTGGTGTCTTTTAAAAAGAAAAACCCGAGCAATTTATAAGTATTGATCATCACCTTTGCAGTTGCGAACGTGCTTTTCTTGGAATCCCCGGCTGGAGTTGGATTTTCATACTCGAACACGTCTTCAGATTACATAACTGGAGACATTCAAACAGCAAAAGATTCATATACGTTTCTAGTCAATTGGTTAGAACGGTTTCCCGAATACAAAACTAGAGACTTCTATATCACCGGAGAAAGCTACGCAGGGCATTACGTGCCTCAACTCGCACAGTTAATTCTTCAAAACAACAAGATCACCAACCAAACCGTCATTAACCTCAAAGGAATCGCGGTAAGTTTGAAGTTACCCGTAATTAACTCCACTCTTTGATGTAGAGGTCAGATTAGCTTACATCTTACCCTCCCCATACCCCACCTCCAAAGTGGAATATACTTTGGCAGTTGCTGAATGGTTTGGTGCAGAATGATTAAGAGGTCAGAATGATTAAGAGGCTCTTATGATATAGTGCAAAATGAAATATGGTTGTTTGGTAATTGCTCATAATCAAATTAGGGCACTGAATGGTTAAGGGAGGCCCAAGATACAAACTCATTCAGAGAGTTTTAGAACCATTAAGAGGCAGTTTTTTTCTTGCCAAACAAGATTTACCTCTTAGCGATTCAGAGATTGCCTCATAATGGAACTATTAAGAGGTAAACAAATAGCCCTTAAAAAATGACATGTTCATGTTGATTTTTCAGGTCGGAAATGCATATGTGGATGATGAAACAGAAAACACAGGAATGTTCGACTATTTCTGGTCACACGCCATCATTTCCGATGAAATACACGAAGGAATCGTCTCCAACTGCAATTTTACTGAGGCTGCAACCACAACCGAAGCATGTGATGGTTACGTACAGCAGGCATATGCTGCCAAAAGCAACATCTACTTCTATGACATCTATGCTCCTTTATGTTCATCATCGAGCAATAGCACGCCTTCGGTAAGTTTTAATGATCTAAAAATAAACATATATGTAGAAAAATATCACACGAAACTTACCTGATTGAAGCAGATATCGGGATTTGATCCATGTACCGAAAATTACATCCAAGCGTACTTGAACACTCCTGCTGTGCAGCAATCTCTTCATGCAAAACCAGTTCAATGGGAATCTTGCAAGTAATAGTACCTTTTGATCTCAAACATGTTCATAATCTGAAATATCTAAAACATATATGAATAAAACGTCATTTTTGCTCAATCTTTATGTGATTTCTTGTATTTGAATGCAGTGGTTTCATCGGCGGCAACTGGCAGGACATGCCCTTTACAGTCTTGCCTGTGATTCAGGATCTAATGGCGAGTGGAATCAGTGTTTGGATCTATAGGTAGCGAATCTAATGTTGTTTCACTACAAGAAATTCGATTTTATTGGACGCCAAATGTGTCTAAATATCCTAATAGACTGATTTACATGACTTAAGTTTATAAGGCCAAATAATTGCACATCCTATGTAAAGGTGTTACAATAAGTTGACACTTGACAGGATGCTTTTGGGTGTCCCAACAAGTTTTTAGGATAATTTTGAAATAAATTTTTATATAAAAGTAATTGAAAAAGTGTTCGACAAAAAGATGTGTTTTCATATGACATCTCTCAAAGTATCATATAAAAAACTAGTAAGACATTTTATTTCAAAAGTATCTTGAAAAACTTGTTAGGATGTCAAAATACCTCATAACATCCTACTGCAACATCTTTAGGAAGGATGCAAAATTGTTTGCTGTTATAAACACAAGTCCTATAAAGTGGTCTATTAAACATTAGACATATTTGGCGCACTATAAAACCGATTTTGTTAAAGTGTTTCTTTGGTGAAAATTGGTACATTCATCTGTGAATTAAGCTGATTATAAGATAACTAACTATCAATCTTCTAAATTCCAGTGGAGATACAGATGGGAGAGTACCAGTGACAACAAGTAGGTATTCAATAGACAAACTACAAACATCAGTGAAGACGCCATGGTATCCATGGATGAATGAAGGAGAGGTAGCTACAAAACCTTCCATTCGATCCTCATTTTAATAGTCATATAATCTTAATTCCCGATTAGACGATTAATGAAAAATTGTTTACGTTATTCAGGTTGGTGGATATGCTGTGGGATACGAGAACCTAACATTCGTGACCATAAGAGGAGCTGGACACTTTGTTCCAAGCTACCAACCTGCTCGTGGACTTGCATTCTTCTCTTCGTTCTTGGAAGGAAAGCTTCCTTGAACAAGTAAAGCTTCAAGATTAGTGGGAAAAGATTGATCTTTCAGTCATGGGTTCGAGTTCTAGTTTTTGTTACGATAATATTATTTCAAATCTTTGTAGCAACTTGTCTTTTTTTATTTGTGTTTGATCATAATGGGTGTTATTCTATACTGTATGAAGTATCAGATGTTTTCATGTTTTGTATTCATCTTCATCAGTCCCAATATTGCATGCGCAAAAATTACAATCTACCATGAAAAGATTGACAGAAAGTGGTAAGGAAAATTGAGAACTTGATACACGAATAAATGGAGACATTTCTACAAACAGTTGGTGTGCAGGAACACATTACCATAAAAAGATTGACAGAAAGTGGTAAGGAAAAATGAGAAGTTTATTTGAATTCATGGGTACATTAACAAATGGATAAGTAGATGATCAGAAATACAATTGAGGCATTCCTACAAACAGTTGGTGTGCATGAATACATTGGCATGAAAAGATTGAGAGAAAGTTGTGAAAAGAAAATGAGAACTTGATTTGAACTTATGGGTGGTATACTGGTATAAACAAATGGATAACAAATACAATTGCGAAATTCTACGAACAGTTGGTGTGGAGGAACACATTACCATGGATATTGTTAGTGCAATATGTCTTCAAAGTTTAAATATAGAAAGGTCAAAGTCAAAGTCATTGTAATGTGTTTTGTAAATAGCCTTTGTGTAGGTTTGTTTAAAACATACTCTTAGAAACTTTCTCATAATACACATTCATATCTTAGAGAGAGAAAGTGCAGAACTCATATCTTGTATAAAGTGTTCTTGATCAATGAGATGACAAATTCACATCTTCTCTATCTTGATTGATCTTTAGGGTTTAACAATTGGTATCAGAGCAGGATCTTAGATTCAGAGAGTGTTTCTGTGATCATATACAATTTTTTGTGAAGATTATCAAGAAAATTTGATCGATTTCTTGATTTTTTTTCAAGAAATCTCGTTTTCTTGAGATTTTTTCAAAAATTCTTTGTTTGTGATCGAATTGCTTCAAGATTGTGCTCAGTAGATTCGTCATCTGTTTTGGAACATCGTTAAAGAAGGATTCGAAGGCTGATTTCAAGATTTGAGGCTTCAATTTCGAGATTTTGTCAGATTTTGGGTTTTTGGTTCGAAGTTACTGTTCGATCGGCATTTTGTAGATTCAGTGGTTTTCAGAGGTTTTTGTTTAGAGATAGAGTGTTCAGACATCGATTTCGAGCATCTCTGTGAAGGATTTTTCAGAGTTCCTAGCCTTTTCAGTGATTTTTGGTCGTATATTGGAAAATCTCGCAAGATTCGAAAATTTCGCAAGTTCTTCGTGAAACTCGCAAGTTCTTCACAAAGTTCGCAAGTTTCTTCTACTTTGAAGGTTTTCGAGTGTTAAGTGGGTTTCTCGCAACCCTCAGTTACGAAATTCAGTTGCGAAGTTTGGGTTTCTCGCAACCCTCAGTTACGAAATTCAGATTTCTCGCTTCTTTCATTCGCGAACTTCAGAGATCATTTTTTCGTCATTGTTCTAACACCTGAAATTCACAACTGTTCATTGCGAATTTCGTTTTTCTCGCAACCATCTTTTACGAACTTTACGTTTTTCGCTTCTGATCCCTGCGAATTTCGCTGTTTCTCGCAATAGTGCATTGCGAACTTTGACACTTAGTCAATTTTTTTTCTGTTTGTGTTCTAACTTTTTGTGATCTGTTCTGTTTAAGCATTTTTTTAGATCACGATGGCTTATCAAGTTTCAGTTAATTGTCCTCTGGTGCTAATCAAATATTCAGATTTTGATCAATGGACGATTTCTTTTATTGATTTTATTTCGAGGAGAGAAAACGGAGATTATATGATAAAATCTTTCACCGAAGGTCCGTTGATCATACATAAAAGGGCGGAAGATTTTACTAAAGATGAGATTAAACGGAAGAAAGCAGACAAGGATGCTTCGTCAAACTTACTCTTTGCTATTCTCAAAATTTCGCCTCACATCTACAAACAGGTTGAAGTGTATAAAAATTACCCTTTGCAGATGTGGAACGAGTTGTCGAAGCTATTGCATAAATCAAAGGTTGATTTCAAGGTAAAGGAACAAAAGAAAGCTGAAAGGGAGGATGCAAATCAGAAAACATCAGACTCTGAAAATCACATAGAAGATCATTCAGATGCGGAAGAAAAGAAAGTTGATTTTCAGAAAATAGAAGAGAAGAAAGTTGAAAGGGAAGATGATAAAGAGAAGATTATCAAGCTTACAAGGAAATTGCAACAGATGGAAAATCTTTTGATTATGGAAAGAGAAGACTTCAAGAAAGAAAGAGTGGGTCTTGTTAAAAGGGTTTCGGAACTTGAAATGGCTTTGAAGACAAACACTAAAGAAATTAAAGACAAGAAAGATGTTGAACTCAAATATCTAAGACTTTCCAAGCAGAACTCAGATTTTCAGAAAGTCTTATTTTTAGAGAAAGAAAAGTTAGAAAAGGAAAGAGTTGTGTTTGAAGGTAAAATGAAAGATTTTGATGCTAAGAATGGGAAGTTGTCAGAGAAAATTTCTGAACTTCAAGAGGAGTTGGATTTAGAAAGAGAAGAGCTAGAAAAGAGGAAGAAAGCTGAATTTCAGGCAAAGAGCGTCAAAGATGATTTTTCTATTGAGAGGAAGATATTTCAGCAAGAGATTCAGAAACTCACGAAGAATTTGGCGGGTTTATCTACATATATCATGAAGGAAAAGAGGGTGAATTGTGATATTCGGAAGAAGCTCGAGTTGATGACAAAGGAACGAAATGCCTTAAAAGACAAAGTGAGGTCGTTCAACAACTCCGAGTGTTTTTCAGAATGTCCGATGCGTCCTTCTAACATTTTCTACGAGTATTCTGTGGATATGTCTTCCAAATACTATGCTGATCTTCCTTCCTACAAAAGAGTCAACATGCAATGGAAGGTAAAAGGTAAATTTCCTGAAAAAGATGTACCAAAATCATCATTTCCAAATAAGAATTTTACAACGAAAGTTAATTCTTTTGTTAATTCTTATTGCGGAAATAATGATTTTGTTAATAATAATTATGTTCAATATTGGTATGGTACTTACCATTTTCCTTCTTATAGAGCTCCGCTTAACGTGTCAGAAATCAACTTAATGTGTTTTGCAGATTTAGAGGCAAGCGTTGAACTCTCGGAAGATGAAGTACTTGTGCATTCAAAGTTTATATTGAACATCACATAATTTCAGGGAGTTTTCTATCTTTTTATATATACATGTGAGAATTGATAAATCTTTCGGTATATTGTAGGGGGAGAGAGATACACGACAATGGTTTTTGAACACATCAGTTCAAAACCCGCACTTCAACGGTAAAGGCTTCTAAACAAATCAGTTTAGAACCCATACTTCAAAAACTATGACTTCTAAACAAATCAGTTTAGAACTCGTACTTATCAGGTGATATCTTTTTGAACTTTAACTGCCATATCTTTTTGTTTCTCAAATCAAGTGATAAAAAGGTAACATTGTGTTATATTTTATTTCTACTAACGTTGAAAGTTTGAACCTTCACAAATTTAATTCAATGAAGTGAAATTCTTCAATTTTTCATTCAATGAATAAAATGTGTGTTAAGGATGATTTTACGAGCATTTTTGTATCGTCGGAGTTATATTTGTTTCTACTTTCGCTTCTGAAATAAGTCGAAAGGTCAGCGAAACATGTTTGAGATTTTGATATAAGCGCAAAATTGTGTAAATCTAGACTTATACAGAATACAATGCTCACAAAGCCTATTCGTCTTAAATCATGAATGGAAACGAAAATATGGGGGAAGCACTACGTTTTTGAACCAAGTGATTGAGATGCTATAATAATAATAATTAAAATATATATATATATATATATATTATATATATATATATAATAAAATCATTCAGTTTGATAGTCTGTGCCTGTGGCCTAACTGGTTTGGGAGATTAAGTCCCAAGGGGTACTCGTTACCTAGCCCCTAAGATCAACTGATCTGGGATTGGCTGACCCAAATCCTGCTATAGAACCAGGTAGAAAGCCATGTTCTACTGGTACAGATGGGATTAAGGTATATCGATGTAGCCTTTCTGGTTTGGGAGAGTAAGTTCCAAGGGGTGCTTGTCACCTAGCCCCTAAGGCCAACTGGTCTGGGATCGGCTGACCCAAATCCTGCTATAGGACCAGTTAGAAAGTTACGTTTACGGTGTATCTTAGTCTTAATAAACTGTTTGATTATAAAAGATGCCAATGAGCACATAATAAAAGTTGCCAATGTGCACAATATGAAAAGATGCCTAAGAGCACACATCTCTTGAAAATTGGGGAAAATTACAATGTCGCGATAAACTTATAAGTTTGTGGAAATTCTGATTTCAGTCATATAGTGTAACACCCGTGATTTTC
This sequence comes from Saussurea involucrata, assembly GCA_033807775.1. Taxonomy (NCBI): domain Eukaryota; kingdom Viridiplantae; phylum Streptophyta; class Magnoliopsida; order Asterales; family Asteraceae; genus Saussurea; species Saussurea involucrata. The sequence continues at coordinate 125,032,597 of CM066324.1, read as the reverse complement.
GGATAAGCACAACTTCGAATCAGTGTGGAACCGATCTTTAAGAAAAATATGAAAAATAAGTTTTGGGGTTAAATCCTAGATTTTATGGTCTTGTTGGATGGAGAATTCGAATACGAGTCCAACGGTTCTTTCTGGAGCAAAAACGGAGCTATAACGAAGAAGTTACGGCCGAAACAGTATCCGACCCAACCGACCAAACAGAAAGACGCGCGGCTTTCCACGCGGCTTACAAGCCGCGGGACAAACCGCGGGATCGTCTGATGTATTAAGACGCGAACTTTCAGCCCAAACTTCAAACCTTCATAACTTTCTCACCACAACTCCGATTTTGATGATTCAAGTTGCTACGGTTTCGTTTTTGAGAGATCTTCAAGGATCTAGGAAGAGTTTTGAAGTATGGTGACCGGTCCAGGAGTATTTTCCGGTGGTTGAGGTAATTTCTCACTTTTCTTCATCTAAAAGTTAGGGTTTTTGGTGTTTTGGTGATTTTTGGATGTTTTATGTTAGGAGAAACATATATAAGTGTTTGGGGATGATTATTTATGGTTGGATGATGATTTCTTGTGGTTAGATCTAAATAGTTGTGGTTGGAACTTATGGATCTAGGTTTTGGAAGTTTTGGCTTGAGGATGCAAACTTCACCAAAGGAGCTTACGTTGGAGAAAGCTCTAGATTTAACTTAATCTAGCTAAGGTGAGTTCAAGTTACTTTGTGAAAACTTTGTACATGCCAAAATGAGTATTTTACAAATATGTGTGTGTTTACTTGAAAATGTATATGGTTGAGTTATTTGGATAGTTTAACTCTTTTGAAGTGTTTATCTTCATAAATGTGTATAATACCCATATGTGGGAGTTTTGAACATTTGGATGGTTAGAAACCATGAATTGTCTTTAAAAGATTAATTTCTCAAAATGAGGTTTAATTGATGGTTTAATCATACTTGTGTAAATGATTTTATAAACCATTTGAGAAAATACACTTTTAGTGTTATGGGTCATTTTGAAAATGTTAAGGGTATGAGTTCTTTGGGAAAACCCTTTATGTTTAATTCCGTGTTGAGTTTTGGGTTAATAACGATTTTATGGTACTTACTACCTATTTGATATGAGATGCATTTTTATGCTAAGATGACCGCTATTATGGGTCTAATGGGTATTTGAGCATTTTGCTCGGTTTTAGACTCTGGGATGGTCATGGGGACATTTGTCCGGTTTTAAATGACTCAATGTGGAGTCTTATTTATGGTTTGCATTTATTGCAGCTTGATGCATTTTATTGCTCATTATTGATATTTACATGGTTGGGTGTTTCGGTCATTTCGGGTTGAACATGTTTTGTAGACCGAGTTGTATTGGATCCATAGGCACGTGAGTCAATTTTATTGGATGGTTCATATCTTTGTGCATTCGGTTGTGTGGTTGGTTGACTTCGTCCCTTCACGCAACAAGACGCATTTTGTCCGTCACATGGTTGGGTGCTGGATGGCTGGTATCAGCGAGCACTATTGGGAACGCATGGGTATATGCGTTAGGCCGTGGGGCCACTAGCGAGTAGGCAATAGGGGACACTGGAGTCCCTGAGGTGAAACTCGTCTAGACTGGATATGCAATGGGACCCCCTGTAAGTCCTTGAGGTGTAACTCTACGGGGTATGCAATAAAGGAAATTTATTTTGGTATGAGGATTGTGATGTCTTTATGGCATGGGAACTAGGACCGGGGCTTGCGTAATCCAGTAACATCCTAGGTGACTTAACTTTGTGTGCCCGTCACTTTCGATGGAATCGGGTCTCCCCCGTCACCGAAAGGTGTGGTTTTGGGTATATGTTTTTATCCATATTTTCGGTGACGTACTTTATTTATACGAACTGTATTCATGGTTATTGGCAGGACTCTATGCTTCATACTTATTGGATGTTTTGGAATATTGGAGTTTTGTCCACGTTTGTATTCTTTGGGTTATTTATGTCCAAATACGTTTTGAGTGAGTTGGGTTTGGAATTCATTTTTAGAAAACGTTTCATACGTTTTGGGAACTTTTCTCTTAGAATTTGGGTGCGTTGGAAAATGAGTCATTTATGCCTGTTTGGGAAATCTTTTGGAAATGATAGACTTTGTCGCGAACTTTCATTTAAAAGATTTATTTAAATCATGACTATAATTACTAACTCCCGATTTATGATTTTATATAGTCATGATAAAATGCTTGAACTCATTAGGCGTAAGCCTAACCCTTTTTATTTTGTCGGAATGTGCAACAGGTTCAGGTTGGGAGTAGCTTTAGCTATAATGTGAAGTGGCGAGTGATAGTAGAGTGCTCGAGAGGTGATTTATTTAGTGAAGTCTTCCGCACTTGTTTGGACTAGCAATTGTGTCGTGTTAAGTGACACCCGTTTAGGTTGTTTTATTTGGGGAATTGTAATGTTTTAAATTCCGAGGTATTTTGAGGAATAAATTGTAGAAATGATTTTATATTGTTGGGTAATTTATTGAAATTTTATTTAGTTGCTCGTTCCAAATTTTAGGGTGTTACATATAGTGTGAGTAAAAGCAAAGTATTCTTATAGGTTTCAGAAGTACATTTGATTATTGCAAATCATATTTCGCATGCTAGCACACCAAATAGATTTAATAAAGGAGTTGAAACTGAACATTTTTAACTTGATATGCAATGATGTCTTGTTTTTGAATCCAAACGCATGCATTTGATTTCACTTGATGGAAATATCTGTTACATTTCATAAAGTTGAATTTCTTTTGTTTGGTGTTCAAATGATTAAATGTTAGCAGTTATAAAATGTTGTTCAATGAATTCTATTTTTTCTTTATATAAGTTTGTTAAAATGTGCGCTTATATGATTTTTATGCAAATTTTCAGGGGGAGAAAATCATCTTGCTCTACAATTCTTATTTTTAGGGGGAGCAAGATCTTTCGTTTATGGGGAGATCGTTTGTGTTTTTCAAGGGGAAGAAATGTTTTTGAAGAGGGAGATTGTTCGTGACTGAAATTGAAAAGATTTTCGATGCTCGTGATGCTCACTTTCATCGAAAAAGGGGGAGAATGTCTACATCAATTTCCTGTCAAAGAAAGTTTAAAATCAAAGATTCGTTTTAATGTCAACGGGGAGATTTGTAGAAAGAAGACGTCGTTTCAAGAAAGGATAGGGGGAGTTTTATTCTTCAAGAGTTTTTAAGAAATCGATTGATCCTTTCAGTGATCTCTTTCTTTTGAACTCGTGCGTTTATGAAGATCGACACTGAAGAATGAAATTCTCAAGTCAATGGAAATGGGGATAATTCTTCAAGAGTTTGAGGAAAATCGATTGATCCATTCAGTGATCTCTTTTTCTTGAACTTGTACTTATTTGTATTAAAAAGCTTTGTGTGAAGATTCATATTCTCCTGTTCGAAGAAAGAAGTTCGTTATTTGCCGTTTGAAGATTGGATGACGTTTTGACTTTGACAAGCTTTGATGAAGACCGAAGATTCAAGAAAGCTAAAGCTTGCTGATCGCATTTGTTTAAACCTTGAATCCAAGGGGGAGATTGTTAGTGCAATATGTCTTCAAAGTTTAAATATAGAAAGGTCAAAGTCAAAGTCATTGTAATGTGTTTTGTAAATAGCCTTTGTGTAGGTTTGTTTAAAACATACTCTTAGAAACTTTCTCATAATACACATTCATATCTTAGAGAGAGAAAGTGCAGAACTCATATCTTGTATACAGTGTTCTTGATCAATGAGATGACAAATTCACATCTTCTCTATCTTGATTGATCTTTAGGGTTTAACAGATATGAATATACATATACATGGATGAATATAATACCGAGAATAACTCCCCCATTAATTAAATGAAAATGATTGTTGGAAATAAGTAGCAGGCGATTATGAAAAGAGCAACTACAAACTAATGCAGTTGATGGTCATGTGCTGATAACCCGTCACAGGTAACCATCAGCGGATGACTATTAAGTATCAACTGATACCATTGATGAAAGAAATGGGAGTTTGGGACCATATATTTCTATTCATTACTAACGGCTCATAATTCATCGCTAAATGTTCAATATCAAAACATATATTTTAGCCGAACTAGTCTGTTTGGTAAATTATACCAACAGTTGTCAACGGATCAAATTGGTCAAAACTAAAGTCTTCCTATTCTATGTATATGTTTGTATTCTATAGCATTTGTTTTATAAGTTTTCATAAACAACAAAATCTTACATATGACAAATATGTAGATCCGGCATCCTTGTACCAAGTTTATATTATTATTATTTTCATTTTTCAAGCAACAAAAACCATAGGTTTCATCATATGAACTGTAAACTCAACAAGAACACATCTCGTTACTTCCCACAACAATTTAATGCACATATATATGTATCATCTAAACAGCAGAAAAATAAAGTACCTTAATCGAAAGAATGATGAAGACTGCATTTATTTTCTCGATTCATTTCAGTCTGCTGGTTTTTGTGCATTGTTTTGGTGGAAACGGTTACGATCCTCTGGAGACTGCTCTAAACATCCAACGTTCAAAAAGATCACAACCCGCATATCATGTCAGTAACCAAGGTCGCAGAGCCGATCAGCATTCATACTCATCGGTCTACGTGGGTTCTCAAGATGGTTTGAAGGATTTCGACAAGATATCAGTGATGCCAGGTGAACCAGCCGGAACCGACTTTGATCAGTACTCAGGGTATGTGACCGTTGACCCAAGCCATGGGCGAGCACTGTTCTACTATCTTGCAGAGTCACCGGTCAACTCTTCAACTAATCCTCTTGTACTGTGGCTCAATGGAGGTAATGTTTCTTGAATTTTTTTTTTATTTTTCATATCGTTTGTGTTCAAGAACTGATTGATTGCTATGAATCACTGTAGGGCCGGGATGTTCTTCGTTTGGAAATGGAGCGATGATGGAACTTGGACCATTTAGAGTCAATGCTGATACTGTAACCCTGTCACGGAATAAATATGCATGGAACAACGGTAAGAATCATTGCAAGAAAATCAGTTCTATGGTTAGTCATATCATGTCTATGTGTCGCAATATGTTTAAGAGTATGTAAATGTGTTACAGTAAGTTCAGAGGACGTTTTTGGGCATCTTAATTAACAAGTTTTCAGGACACTTTTGAAATAAAACATCACATTAGTATTTTTATATAACAGTATTTTAAAAAATGTCTTATAAAAACAAACGTTCTATAAAAACGGAGGGTTCATAGGACACTTCTCAATATAGCCTTGTAAACAACTAATGACGTGGGATAGCGTGAGAATAACAATTATGGTGAGAACACTTCTGAATGGATGAGTTGACTTTTTAATCCAACTTCATTTTCCTTCAACTACCTTTATCTTCGGTTTTAGTCACTTTCACGAACTTTTACATTTAATCACCCAACAACACACTTTATTTCAAGAATGTTCTAAAAAAGTTGTTAAGAGTGACCAAATATGTAAGTCCTATTGCAACACTTTTAAGTAGGATGCACAATTGTTTGGTACTATAAACTTAAGTTCTATAAAACAATCTATTAGGACATTTAAACATATTTGGCGTTCCATAAAGCCGATTTTGTTTCGGTGTCTTTTAAAAATAAAAACCCGAGCAATATATAATTATTGATCATCACCTTTGCAGTTGCGAACGTGCTTTTCTTGGAATCCCCGGCTGGAGTTGGATTTTCATACTCGAACACGTCTTCAGATTACATAACTGGAGACATTCAAACAGCAAAAGATTCATATACGTTTCTAGTCAATTGGTTAGAACGGTTCCCTGAATACAAAACTAGAGACTTCTATATCACCGGAGAAAGCTACGCAGGGCATTACGTGCCTCAACTCGCACAGTTAATTCTTCAAAACAACAAGATCACCAACCAAACCGTCATTAACCTCAAAGGAATCGCGGTAAGTTTGAAGTTACCGGTAATTAACTCCACTCTTTGATGTAGAGGTCAGATTAGCTTACATCTTACCCTCCCCATACCCCACCTCCAAAGTGGAATATACTTTGGCAGTTGCTGAATGGTTTGGTGCAGAATGATTAAGTGGTCAGAATGATTAAGAGGCTCTTATGATATAGTGCAAAATGAAATATGGTTGTTTGGTAATTGCTCATAATGAAATTAGGGCACTGAATGGTTAAGGGAGGCCCAAGATACAAACTCATTCAGAGAGTTTTAGAACCATTAAGAGGCAGATTTTTTTCTTGCCAAACAAGATTTACCTCTTAGCGATTCAGAGATTGCCTCATAATGGAACTATAAAGAGGTAAACAAATAGCCCCTAAAAAATGACATGTTCATGTTGATTTTTCAGCTCGGAAATGCATATGTGGATGATGAAACAGAAAACACAGGAATGTTCGACTATTTCTGGTCACACGCCATCATTTCCGATGAAATACACGAAGGAATCGTCTCCAACTGCAATTTTACTGAGGCTGCAACCACAACCGAAGCATGTGATGGTTACGTACAGCAGGCATACGCTGCCAAAAGCAACATCTACTTCTATGACATCTATGCTCCTTTATGTTCATCATCGAGCAATAGCACGCCTTCGGTAAGTTTTAATGATCTAAAAATAAACATATATGTAGAAAAATATCACACGAAACTTACCTGATTGAAGCAGATATCGGGATTTGATCCATGTACCGAAAATTACATCCAAGCGTACTTGAACACTCCTGCTGTGCAGCAATCTCTTCATGCAAAACCAGTTCAATGGGAATCTTGCAAGTAATAGACTAATAGTACCTTTTGATCTCAAACATGTTCATAATCTGAAATATCTAAAACATATACGAATAAAAGGTCATTTTTGCTCAATCTTTCTGTGATTTCTTGTATTTGAATGCAGTGGTTTCATCGGCGGCAACTGGCAGGACATGCCCTTTACAGTCTTGCCTGTGATTCAGGATCTAATGGCGAGTGGAATCAGTGTTTGGATCTATAGGTAGCGAATCTAATGTTGTTTCACTACAAGAAAGTCGATTTTATTGGACGCCAAATGTGTCTAAATATCCTAATAGACTGATTTACATGACTTAAGTTTATAGGGCCAAATAATTGCACATCCTATGTAAAGGTGTTACAATAAGTTGACAGGATGCTTTTGGGTGTCCCAACAAGTTTTTAGGATAATTTTGAAATAAATTTTTATATAAAAGTATTTGAAAAAGTGTTCGCCAAAAAGATGTGTTTTCATATGACATCTCTCAAAGTATCATATAAAAAACTAGTAAGACATTTTATTTCAAAAGTATCTTGAAAAACTTGTTAGGATGTCAAAATACCTCATAACATCCTACTGCAACATCTTTAGGAAGGATGCAAAATTGTTTGCTGTTATAAACACAAGTCCTATAAAGTGGTCTATTAAACATTAGACATATTTGGCGCACTATAAAACCGATTTTGTTAAAGTGTTTCTTTGGTGAAAATTGGTACATTCATCTGTGAATTAAGCTGATTATAAGATAACTAAGAACTATGAATCTTCTAAATTCCAGTGGAGATACAGATGGGAGAGTACCAGTGACAACAAGTAGGTATTCAATAGACAAACTACAAACATCAGTGAAGACACCATGGTATCCATGGATGAATGAAGGAGAGGTAGCTACAAAACCTTCCATTCGATCCTCATTTTAATAGTCATATAATCTTAATTCCCGATTAGACGATTAATGAAAATTTGTTTACGTTATTCAGGTTGGTGGATATGCTGTGGGATACGAGAACCTAACATTCGTGACCATAAGAGGAGCTGGACACTTTGTTCCAAGCTACCAACCAGCTCGTGGACTTGCATTCTTCTCTTCGTTCCTGGAAGAAAAGCTTCCTTGAACAAGTAAAACTTCAAGATTAGTGGGAAAAGATTGATATTTCAGTCATGGGTTTGAGTTCTAGTTTTTGTTACGATAATATTATTTCAAATCTTTGTTGCAACTTGTCTTTTTTTGTGTTCGATCATAATGGGTGTAATTCTATACTGTATGAAGTCTCAAATGTTTTCATGTTTTGATTGAGATACGGATATGTTAGAACTAAAAGACTCCACTCTCCGGTCTCGCTCGGGGTGATGACCACCTTTGCATAATTGCATGCAAGGAAGTGGGCATGTCAGGTGAAGTAAAAAATTGTAAGTGGTATAGAGTTGGCTTATAAGTTGTCAAGTTGTCTTTTGAAAATGAAGATGGATGAACGGTCAGTATCATTTATGTAATTTGAAATGGAAAAAAAAGGAGAAATTATAACTATTAGAGTCGACATCTGCTAGACTTGGACTATTTCTCCTCTATACGATGAAACCTCCCCAACTTCGTTCCTAAGGGCTCTTTTGTGAAGTAATCTAATGGGGTTCCACATATTCACATGGTATCAGAGTCAAGGTCTACCACTACAGGGACTCGACAGTTTGGGCCAATTTGTACTCGTCTGGCCCCTTCTCGACACTCTGGGACAATTTGTACCCGTCTAGCCTTCGTTGGAGGGGGTGTGTTAGATTTTTATATCAGTTAGACTTGGATCATTTCTCCTCAATATATGATTAAACCTCCCTCGCTTCAATTAAGGGATCATTAAGAGAGTACAGTAGGGTTCCACATATTCTCACAGTAATCATCAATGATCACCTTTGTAGTTGCAAATGTAGTTTTCTTGGAATCTCCAACTAGAGTTGAATTTTCTTTAGTCCTCAGATTATGAAACTGGAGACTTCTACAAATAACATAAGATAATATACATTTCTAGTCAACTGGTTAGAGAGGTTAAAGTAGAGATTTTTTATGTCACTGGAGAAAGCTATGCAGGGCATTCAACTCACACAATTAATTAATTCTTGAAAACAACAAGATCTTGTTGGAGGATTTCTGAGATACAAGGAAACAGTACAATAAAAGCCAGTATAAAACTTGAGATCGTGTGACAGTTCATTTTCCGTAAGTTATATATATTCGACCCAAATCCATCAAGGTGTTACAAAATTAACTCGAGGATAATCTGAAATCTGTGTTTTGATTTTCACATAAATCATTACCTTTTAAACTTAGAGAATCATAATCGTTCCTATATCAATACCGAGAATAACTCCCCCATTAAATGAAAATGATTGTTGGAAATAAGTAGCAGGTGGTTATGAAAAGAGCAACTACAAACTAATGTAGTTGATGACTATTAACTGATACCTTTGATGAAAGAAATGGGAGTAAACAACAAAATCTTACATATATAAAATATATAGATCCAGCATCCTTGTACCAAGTTTATGTTATTTTCTTTCATTTTTCAAGCAACAAAAACCATAGGTTTCATCATGTGAACTGTAAACTCAACAACAACACATCTAGTTACTTCCCACAATAATTTAATGCATAAAATATATATATATATGTATATATGTATCATCTAACCAGCAGAAGAAGAAAGTACCTTGATTCGAAAGATCGATGAAGACTGCATTTCTTTTCTCTATTCATTTCTGTCTGCTGGTTTTTGTGCATTGTTATGGTGGAAACGGATACGATCCTCTTGAGACCGCTTTAAAGATCCAACGTTCAAAAAGATCACAACCCGCTGATCATGTCAGTAACCAAGGTCGCAGAGCCGATCAGCATTCATACTCACCGGTCTACGTGGGTTCTCAAGATGGTTTGAAGAATTTCGACAAGATATCAGTGATGCCAAGTGAACCAGCTGGAACCAACTTTGATCAGTACTCAGGGTATGTGACCGTTGACCCAAGCCATGGGCGAGCACTGTTCTACTATCTTGCAGAGTCACCGGTCAACTCTTCAACTAATCCTCTTGTACTGTGGCTCAATGGAGGTAATGTTTGTTTCTTGAAAATTTTGGATTTTTTGATCGTTCGTGTTCAAGAACTGATCGATTGCTATTAATCACTGTAGGGCCGGGATGTTCTTCGTTTGGAAATGGAGCGATGAAGGAACTTAGACCATTTCGAGTCAATGCTGATACTCTAACCCTGTCACGGAATAAATATGCATGGAACAACGGTAAGAATCATTACAACAAAATCAGTTTTATGGTACGTCATATCATGTCTATGTGTCATAATTGATTTAAGATTATATAAATGTGTTACAATAAGTTGATAGGACGTTCTTGGGCATCTTAACAGGCTTTCCAGACACTCATGAAATAAAACATAATATTAGTATTTTTATACAACATTAACATCCTATTGCAACACTTTTACGTAGGATGTACAATTTTTTGGTTCTATAAAACAATCTATTAGGACTTTTAAACATATTTGGCGTTCTATAAAGCCGGTTTCGTTATGGTGTTTTCTAAAGAGAAATAACTGAGGAATTTATAATTATCGATCATCACCTTTGCAGTTGCTAACGTGCTTTTCTTGAAATCCCCGGCTGGAGTTGGATTTTCATACTCGAACACATCTTCGGATTACATAACTGGGGGCATTCAAACAGCAAAAGATTCTTATACGTTTCTAGTCAATTGGTTAGAACGGTTCCCCGAATACAAAACTAGAGACTTTTATATCACCGGAGAAAGCTACGCAGGGCATTACGTGCCTCAACTCGGACAGTTAATTCTTCAAAACAACAAGTTCACCAACCAAACCGTCATTAACCTCAAAGGAATCGCGGTAAGTTTAAAGTTACAAGTAATTAACTAGTGGCCAGATCTGCGTACATCTTACCCTCCCCAAACCCCACCTCCAAAGTTGAATATTTATATACTGACTATATAAATGTTCATGTTGATTTTTTAGCTCGGAAATGCATATGTGGATGATGAAACAGAAAACACAGGAATGTTCGACTATTTCTGGTCACACGCCATCATTTCCGATGAAATACACGAAGGAATCGTCTCCAACTGCAATTTTACCGAGGCTGCAAGCACAACGGAAGCATGTGATGGTTACGTACAGCAGGCATATACTGCCAAAAGCAAAATCTACTTCTATGACATCTATGCTTCTTTATGTTCGTCATCGAGCAATAGCACGCCTTCGGTAAGTTTTGATCATCTAAAAATAAACATATCTGTAAAAAATTATCACACGAAACTTGTTGGTGATTTTAGTGTCACCAGCCATTTAAGTGTAATTGGATTTAACACGAGTACTAATGGGTGTCAAACTGTGATCTAATACAAAGTTAGGTGGTGCGGAGTGCACATTTGTTATAAGACAAGTTTGATCCTGGCGGACTGGCGGTGGTAAAGATCAAGAGGTGTAATTACAGACTTGGAATGCAGTGGAAAAACTTGGTCAAAATGAAGAAAACTTATGTTCTAATCGGTTTATTGTTTAAGATCAAGAGGTGTAATTTCAGACCGTTTACCAAACGCTTGTCCGTGTAAGCGCTTACCAAGTCATATTACATTACCGAAAGAATATGTTAAAGACCTAGAATCTTACCCAATAAGAGTGGGGCAAGGACTAAGAGTTTTACCCGGTAAGTAAGGCCGACGACTCTTACCACGGTTAGCACTTATCGGGTAAATTGTTACATACAATGCCGTTTTGTTGGTCTAAAATCTTACCCGGTAAGTAAAAGATAGTGTTGAATTTTACCGGTAAGCGCTTACCAGGTAAGTGTTTGGTAAACGGCCCTTAGTTCTCAAAAATAGGACCGGAGGCTTTGGTTGGTCATGCTCTGTTCGGGACTATCTCTGGTAGCATGTTTTCATGAATGGCCAGAGGCGCTGGTTGGTCAGACAAGAGCTCTGGATCTGCAGTTTCTAAACAGTTATTGTCAACCCATGATCTTAGTTGAAACGGTTGTAACCGTCCATTACTGCTAATAATTAGCCATGATTGCCGTTTTAGTTATTTTTCTTCCTATGGAATTAGTATAACCCTATATACTTACGTTTTAGAACTCACGAAATACTCTCCAGTAGGTTTTGCTCTCGTTTTTGTGCCTAAAAACGAAAGTGTTCTTGAGCCTTATCCCATATTGAATTTCGTGTAACCCAGGCATATGGTCGAAATATCAATTCGGAAAGTGAACTCACGCGATTCTCAAGCAATTTACCCTGTTGATTTTTCTAACAAAACTCACCTGATTGAAGCAGATATCGGGATTTGATCCATGTACCGAAAATTACATCCATGCATACTTGAACACTCCTGCTGTGCAGCAATCGCTTCATGCCAGACCAGTTCAATGGGAATCTTGCAAGTAATAGTACCCGTTGATCTCATACAAGTTCATAATCTGAAAAACCTGAAACATATATGAATAAAACATATGTGATTTCTGGTATTCGAATGCAGTTATTTCATCAACCGCAACTGGCAGGACATGCCTTTTACAGTCTTGCCTACGATTCAGGATCTAATGGCGAGTGGAATCAGTGTTTGGATCTACAGGTAGTGAATCTAACATTGTTTGACTACAGAAAAATTGGCTTTACTGGACACCAAATGTATCTAGATGTCCTAATATACCGATTTATAGGACTTAAGTTTATAGGGTCAAACAAGTGTGCATCCTATGTAATGGTGTTAGTGTTACAATAAGTTGATAGGATGCTTTTGGGTATCCCAACAAGTTCTTTAGGATAATTTTGAAATAAAGCGCCCTGCTAGTCTTTTTATATAAAAGTATTTGAAAAGGTGTTCTATAAAAATATGTGTTTATATGACATCTCTTAAAAGTATCATATAAAAAAAACAAATAAGATATTTTATTTCAAAAGTATCTTGAAAAACTAAGTTAGGATATAGAAATACGTCATAAAATCCTATTGTAACATCTTTATGTAGAACGCAAAATTGTTTGGTGTTATAAACTTAAGTACTATAAAGCGGTCTATTAAAACATTAAACATATTTAAATGGCATCCTATAAAACTGATTTTGTTGTAGTGTTTCATTAGTGCAAATTGGTGCGTTCATCTGTGAATTAAGCTGATTATAAGATAACTAAGAACTATGAATCTTATAAAATTCCAGTGGAGATACAGATGGGAGAATACCAGTGACAACAAGTAGGTATTCAATAGACAAACTACAAACATCAGTGAAGGAACCATGGTATCCATGGATGCATGAAGGAGAGGTAGCTACAAAACCTTCCATTCGATCCTCATTTTAATAGTCATATTAATTACCCGATTAGATGATTAATGGAAATTTGTTTACGTTATTTTCAGGTTGGTGGATATGTTGTAGGATACGAGAACCTAACATTCGTGACCATAAGAGGAGCTGGACACTTTGTTCCAAGCTACCAACTGGCTCGTGGACTTGCATTCTTTTCTTCGTTCTTAGAAGGGAAGCTTCCTTGAACAAGTAAAACTTCAAGATTAGTGGGAAAAGATTGATCTTTCAGTCATGGGTTCGAGTTCTAGTTTTTGTTACGACAATATTATTTCAAATCTTTGTTGCAGCTTATCTTTTTTTGTATTCGATCATAATGGGAGTTATTCTATACTGTATGAAGTATCAGATGTTTTCATGTTTTGTATTCATCTTCATCAGTCCCAATATTAGAAAAATTACAATCTACCATGAAAGATTGACAGAAAGTGGTAAGGAAAAATGATAACTTTATACATGAATAAATGGAGACATTTCTACAAACAGTTGGTGTGCAGGATTGCAGGAACACATTACCATAAAAAGATTGACAGAAAGTGGTAAGGGAAAATGAGAAGTTTATTTGAATTCATGGGTACATTAACAAATGGATAAGTAGATGATCAGAAATACAATTGAGGCATTTCTACAAACAGTTGGTGTGCAGGAATACATTAGCATGAAAAGATTGAGAGAAAGTTGTAAAAAGAAAATGAGAACTTGATTTGAATTCATGGGTGAAAAAACGGGTATAAACAAATGGATAACAAATACAATTGCCGAAATTCTACAAACAGTTGGTGTGGAGGAACACATTACCATGGATATGAATATACATAATACATGAACACGAATACATGATCTCTTCTTTATTGTTAGCCGGACATTGTAATTGTAGCAACTGCCAACTGGTGGGTCAAGACTTGACCCATTTCGGTTGGAATTATTTTAATAATTAAAATTTTGTTTATAATATTTAATTTTCAGTTGGTATTAATTTAGAGATTTTAATATTTAATTTTTAAATGCCCGACGGTCAAATTAGTCGATTGTTGATTTTTTTTTGTATGAATTGAGTATATGATAAATAATTAAAAATAAATATAAATTTGAATGAAGCCAATGAGCCTAATGCAAAGTCAAATATGAAAAGGAAATTAATTAAAATACCCCAAGTCAAAGTCAAACTTACCAAAATGCTCAAAATTTCTCCCAGTTTGCAAAAATGCCCCAAATACCTGCGATAGGAGCCTGCGATCGCGGCCAGTGGCATTTTCGTAATTTTATATCGCAGGGGAAACCGCTAAAATACCCGCGGTGGACCATTTGTTTGTATTTGATGATTTTTAAATAAAATTTTACACTTTCACCCCCTATACTTATTTATAAACTTTACTTTATACCTTTTACTTTCATTATTTTAATTTTACATTTAACACATATAATCGTTTATTAACTAAAACACGTTAAAAAAATACGTTTTAATTTTAACAAGTTACACCATTATAATCGTCTCTTCGATACGTTCGAAATGAGCTCAATCTTGAATTTTTTTGATTTATATATTTTAATATATATCATATATACTACATAAAAATATTTTTAATATTTACAATTCATACATTTATAGTTAATTATTTAATTTATGGTACTCTTATAGTTAATGCGATAGGAGTGTAAAACAAAATTGAGAATACGTTAAAAAAATGAATTTCCACAGATAAAAAATATTTTTTAGGTAGTGTATATGATATATATTAAAATATATAAATAAAAAAAATTCAAGATTGAGCTCATTTCGAATGTATCGAAGAGACGATTATAATGGTGTAACTTGTTAAAATTAAAACGTATTTTTTTAACGTATTTTAGTTAATAAACGATTATATGTGTTAAATGTAAAGTTTAAATTATGAAAGTAAAAGGTATAAAGTAAAGTAAGTAAATAAGTATAAGGGGTGAAAGTGTAAATATCAAATCAAAATCACAATTTTGTCGGAAAAATTGAAATGTTACACTTTCAATCCCTATACTTATTTACTTACTTTACTTTATACCTTTTACTTTCATAATTTAAATTTTACATTTAACACATATAATCGTTTATTAACTAAAATACGTTAAAAAAATACGTTTTAATTTTAACAAGTTACACCATTATAATCGTCTCTTCGATACGTTCGAAATGAGCCCAATCTTGAATTTTTTTTATTTATATACTTTAATATATATCATATACACTACCTAAAAAATATTTTTTATCTGTGGAAATTCATTTTTTTAACGTATTCTCAATTTTGTTTTACACTCCTATCGCATTAACTATAAGAGTACCATAAATTAAATAATTAACTATAAATGTATGAATTGTAAATATTAAAAATATTTTTATGTAGTATATATGATATATATTAAAATATATAAATCAAAAAAAATTCAAGATTGAGCTCATTTCGAACGTATCGAAGAGACGATTATAATGGTGTAACTTGTTAAAATTAAAACGTATTTTTTAACGTGTTTTAGTTAATAAACGATTATATGTGTTAAATGTAAAATTAAAATAATGAAAGTAAAAGGTATAAAGTAAAGTTTATAAATAGGTATAGGGGGTGAAAGTGTAAAATTTCATTTAAAAATCATCAAATACAAACAAATGGTCCACCGCGGGTATTTGTGCGGCTTCCCCGCGATCGTGGGATAATAAAATTACGAAAATGCCACTGGCCGCGATCGCGGGCTCTTATCGCGGGTATTTGGGACATTTTTGCAAACTAGGAGAGATTTTAGACATTTTGGTAAGTTTGACTTTAACTTAGGGTATTTTAAATAATTTCCAATATGAAAATTAAAATAAATACATTGCACCATAATCATGATTAATCAAATAATATAAAAATAAAAAAATTATTTCTGGATTGTTAAAAAAATTGATTTGACGCATAGGTTTGCTTTTATTTGGAAGGCCATGAGTACCGCGCTACCGCCTACCTAATGAACCCACATAATCCAATTGTCACCTTACCGTCATATCAATTTTTCTCTTTCTTACCCTTCTTATCTAAAAATGGAGTACCGTCAACCCACTGAACCCAATTGCCACCTCAGCTTTTTTAATTCTTTTATTTATACATTTAATTATTTAACAAAATAAAAATATTTATATATTTTTTAATAAATAAAAATAAGATAAATAATAAAAATAAAAATTCATAACATTCATTAAAAATTTAAAAATTACAAAATAAATTTAAAAATTACAAAACATTAAAAATCTAGTCGTCGTTGTTGGGAACTTGGATACGCCAAATATGTTCGACCAAATCCGACCGAAGGTTATTATGAGTCTCCCGGTTTTTGACTTCTCGAACATTTGTCGCGCGTTGTTCCTCACTGATTTGTGTTTTGATATCATCCGCTACAAGGTCGTTTTCATCGGCACCACAAATGGCATGGTCTTCGTCTTCGAGTATCATATTGTGTAATATGACACAAGCGTACATAATGTTTCCCAATCTTGTCGGATGCCATTCGCGTGCCGGGTTATGAAGTATATGCCAACGTTGTTTAAGCACGCCAAAAGCTCGTTCAACATCTTTACGTGCCGATTCTTGCGCGGACTTGAACTTTTTTCGTTTATGATCATGTGAGCACGTAAATGATTTTACGAAAGTAGCCCATTCCGGATATATCCCATCCGCTAGATAATATCCGTGGTTGTAGGTGACTTCATTCACCTCAAAAGGGCACTCGGGTGCTTTTCCATCATATAGATCGTTGAAGATGGGCGACTGATTGAGAACATTGATGTCGTTGTTGGAACCGGCAACACCAAAGTATGCGTGCCAGATCCATAGATTATGGGAGGCCACTGCTTCTAGCATGATTATCGGGTGCTCATGATCACCTCTCATGAATTGACCCCGCTTCTCGAACCAACCCTACAAAAATTGAAGAAATAATGGAAAAAAGTATAGAGTTTTTTGGTGTGAAAAAATGAATGTGGTATAGGTTAATATATACAGTGTGTATAATTTGAAAAAAAAATTTAAAATTTAAAATTGCAATGTGTATCATCGGGTTCATGAACCCGGTACCCTAACCCGATCGCTACCCGCTCCCCCCCCCCCCCCCCGGTACCCCCTACCCGATGAACCCGCTATGCCACCTCGTCGAACCCGATCCCATACCCGAGGGCGGTACGGGTGGTCTTATGGTTTCTTAGGCATTGTTTACCAATCAGGTAAGAATGACCGTCTTCGTTGGTCGATATTTTTTATTATTAAATAGATTGTTGGTAAGTGTTTCTTACTCTGTAACCTTTAGTTGGGTAAGAGTCCTCTAACTTACCAGGTGTAACAACCCAACATTTCTAAACAATACATTTCATATAAATTAAATATCCCAAAATCGCATCTCTAAAATTTCTTACATAATATCCAAAAATGGTTGGCGAAAACAACCTACACAACTGAGAAAAACTAATAACTAGAGTGTCACTATGCTTCTCGACTCTTCTTGCTAAGCTCAGCCTATTTGTCCGAGCTCCTGGAAACCTGCTTACCTGAAAAGGGTTTTTAATTTGAAAATGCGAGGGTTAGACCATGAGGTCTAGTGAGTCCCTCCTGACAGTTATCAAAGCATTTAAAAACAGTTTATCTTTTCATCTTTAAACATTCATACTCAACACGTCAAAATCATATACGGACTAAAGTCCGCCTCCTCGTAATCTGACACCCTGAAGCCACCCGAAGGTGACAACGAGTCAGCCTCATGCTGCCTTGCGGAGCCTCGCTCCTGGCATATAGGGACCTCCCTTCCCGCACGAGAGCTGGCGGAACGACTCTCCCGTCTTTGCCAGTTTACGTCTCCTCGATGTATGCATACATTCTATATAAAACTTTAAACAACTTTCATGCAATTAAAGCATAATAATAAAGCATGACAATTCTCAACATTCATAACATTTTTGAAAAACACTTTAAAAGCCACACATTTTAGTTTAGAAAACTCACTTGGCTTGCTTGCTCCAAAGCTCCTCACTTACACTTCCGATCTCTAGGTGGAACACCTATTATATTAATAATGTACGTCATAATTCGCTCAACTTTTAATCGAGTTAAATCCTGAACTCAACCCAAACTTATCTAAATCAGTAGGCTACACTTCTAGTCCAAAAATCACTATTATTGGTCTTTGCTTGCCCATCCACGTGAAATACTATACCGGATCCATTAATTTACCCAACTCTAGATTTTCAACATAAATTTTATAACTCTAGATTCTAAATATCAACGCCGGATCATGATAATAATAATATGACCAAATTTAATAAATAGACTATCGATTACGTATTAGGCCCCTTTAAATAATTATAGACTTTAATAATAAATTAAGCCCAAAACAATAACTAAGCCCAAAGGACTTAATAAATCATTTGGCCCAAAACTCAATTCGGCCCAACTTAAATTACGGGTCAACTTTCGGGTCATACCGACTTCCAGTACACACAAGCTTTAGGCTCTAATTAAAATAATTATTCCGACCCTTTTCTTAAAATTACACTCCGGCCCAATTGTTAACTTACCGGGACTCAACAAAATGTTACCGGAACCTCAAACAATTTCCAACACTACCGGAACTTCATTTTCTTTAAAATACCATATCGTTTGCAAACAAGTCCGGGTATTTCGACAAAAACTCCATTTCTTCGTTTTTAACTTATTCTAAAAATTAATCAATACCATTTCTTCCGAAATCACGAATCCACAAACATTTGGTTAACTTGACAATATGAATTAGAAAAACTCTATTAATACTTTTACTTGCTTTCTCCGATTACGTAACCGAGCACAATTAGAACTTAACCAATCTAACATTACTTGCTAAAGAGAAAACGCAAGGGAATGGTTTCTTACCCGCGAAAAACTTCACGAAACGAAAAGTTACTGTCCAGCCATACCGCCGCCGCCGACCACCGCCGGCAGCCGACTGCCGGCGCTCACCGGCCGCCCCTCCGGTCATCTTCTCCGTCGCCGGCGAACCCAGCCACCACCACCCTCTCTCGTCGTCTATCTCTCTCTCGCAGCTCTATATCTCTCTCGTTGCTCTCTCTCTCACACGATCTCCCTCTCGCTGCTCTCTCTCTCTTTCTCTCTCGTAGTCTCTCTCTCTCTCTGTCGTCTATCTCTCTCCTTCTCGCTGCTCTCTCTCTCGCAGCCTCTATCTCTCTCAGCTTCTCCCTCATCTTTCTCTCGACATCTCTCTCTCCCTCGAAGTCTCTTTCCCTCGCAGCTCTCTCTCTCTCTTCCTCTCGCTGCCTCTATCTCTGTCGCTGCTCTCTCTCTCCCGTAGCTCCCTCTTTCTCGTTCTTCACGGCGCCCCCACAGCACACACACACATCAACCACCAAAACCCTAGGAATTGATTTCTTTTCTCTTTTCCTCCTGCAGTGCACGACAATGTGGGGAATTAATTTCCCATTTTCCCCCTTTTTTTACCTCCTAAAATTCACCAAATACACTTATAGCCCCTAACTTTCATTTTAAAAACATGTTGCATTATTTTGGGTTATTACAATCTCCCCTCCTTAATGGAATTCCGTCCCGGAATTCACTCCAAAGACAACTGGCGAAGATTATTAACAAAACAATAGTAACATACCTTCACGCCTTAGCTGCACAACTCTGATTGAACTCACAACCTCTGATCATAACAGGAAAACACTATCATCTTATTTTTCGTTTCCTTAACAAAACTATAACTCAGGAATACCTCGATACTCAGGTTCCATAATTCTTTCGATTAGCCACAATGTCCATATAAATCAGGTAGCTATAAAAATCTTCCCGACTTTCTTACTTAGATTTACCTTAATTAGTTCCTTAACGATCAGTGTGTTAATCTCAATAACACTTCCCCCAGAATTCTCGTAATCCATCTTATAAATCGTAACATGCGAACAAAGGTTGCAAACGTCTCAATGCTTACCCCTCCTTAATTACCTTGTCTGATTCATGACCACTATAACAGTTCTAGAACTCGACTGCCTTTCTTGGCTAGTGCAAAACAAAACAGTTCCTTCTCTTTATCACTAGCAACATTAACTTGACCAACTCATTCCAACTGTAATTATCAACTTGCTTCAAACGATAAACTCTAACTGAAACTCAGTTCATTTCTTTCTACTAACCATAATTTATCATATTTAATAACTTAATATCAATATCTCGATATTTGGAAATCACAAGATTCCTCAGTCTAAACTAATTTCTTAACTACCAACTCCCACCGAGTAACCCAACAATTCACAATTTTCAAAATAATTTGAAATTTTCATATCCCATCATACTATCATCAACTTCTTACTTTTAACATATCGATTCTTCCTTATCAATTCTTAGTAAGAATCCCGGTAGAATTGTAACACGTCCTTTAGTAACAAACAATTGCCCCTACTTGTCAAATCCATAATATCTTAATCAACCAATCCAAGGCTTATATATCTATCATGACGTTTCATCTCAACTAGAGATCATACTACCACTCCGACTCATAAGCATCATCATGGCATTCTTTACACATACCCAAATTTCCAACTGTCTCCTTTTAGGATCATTCCCTCACGTCTAAGAAACAATTCATGCCCTTTAGAGATTTAGCCTCTACTATAACACAATTTGACTAACACACTCTTCATCCTCTTTAAACTTCCAATGATCTCAACATATACCCACATAGCGTCTCTTACAACCTAAAAACACTCGAATTCTCCCTTGGGTAATCTCCCACCACTACTCTGTCCTTCCATCCCGATCGTAATCACACTAGAAGGTCAACTTACCCTCTAGGTGCTCCTACAATCTGATTTATAGGTCGTACATCTCATCCGAAAACCCCAAAAGCCTCTATCTGATGCTTTCTTTCTCTCTAACATCACCTCGCTACGATACTAGCTGGTACATTAACTTGGCAACTAATGTCATTACATAATTGTACATTCCTCACTCATAACATCACATTGCAGACCAAACCTCTCATGGTCATTCGTACACAATTCACACTTTCTTTCATAATCTCCCGTATACTACAAACGAGTCCATCTCACTACGTAGTCCTTTCCCAACTTATTGCACTATAACTCACGAGTTCTCAATTAACTCACGCACAAACATTCTAGCTAGCTCTTCACGATTCGAGCCCTTACAAAACAGGGCACAGCCCCTCACCGATCGATAAGATCTACACACTCGCTTCGATTGGGCCATACGCTTCCTCATTCTACATATCCTTCCATACCTCGTAAATAGAACTCTTATTCAGATCGAAGACTTCTCATCCTCTCAACATCCCTAGAAGGTGTTCTATCAACTTTCCACCTTCCGGTTCACGTCTTCGACCTCGGCCATCTTACACCGCTATCGACTTTTACAATAACAGACAACCTGTAGCTACTTTCTTAACTTATATTTTTTTTTAAACAAGGGTTCCCTTACGGGACCTAATCCTATCAACATATCATAGTCACTTCGTAATACGTCTCCCTCTTTTCTGAACTTACTCCTGTCACGTCAATATTACGAGCTCGTCTCAAAACTCATACCCACCACCGTGGACACTCCGCCTCTACCTTTCATCACTACTCCTAACGAGTCGCTAAACCTTCACCTTGAAGACTTCAAGCCCTATACTTATTTACTAAATTTACTTTAAACCTTTTAGTTTCATTATTTTAATTTTACATTTAACACATATAATCGTTTATTAACTAAAATACGTTAAAAATACGTTTTAATTTTAACAAATTACACCATTATAATCGTCTCTTCGATACGTTCGAAATGAGCCCAATCTTGAATTTTTTTGGATTTATATATTTTAATATATATCATATACAGTTATACACTACATAAAAAAAATATTTTTTATATTTAAAATTCATACCCTTATAGTTAATTATTTAATTTATGGTACATCTCTTATTTTTTTTTCAATTTTGTTTTACACTCCTATCGCATTAACATAATAATAATATATTAACTAATTCATTAAATCGTTTTAAATTATTATTATTTGAATGTGTTTATAGATATCGTGAATGGCAATAGGAGAAGGTTTCACGAGAAGAATATTAAATGAGGTTTTGACAAGTTGGTATCACTGGACTCATTTAAGAATTGTGAAAATGGGTATTTGGCGAATGATGATTCATGTGTGTTTGGAGCTGAAGTATTTGCAGTTACAGAGTATGCACAAAATGATCGATGTATTTCCAACGTAACTTAGATTAAAATTATCTTCTTCAGTTCAGTCCCATCCCGTCCCATCCAGTTCAGTCCCGTCCAGTTCTGTCCCGTCCCATCTAGTATGCGTACCAACCGCTACCTAAGAGTACCGTAAATTAAATAATTAACTATAAAGGTATAAATTGTAAATATTAAAAATATTTTGATGTAGTGTATAACTGTATATGATATATATTAAAATATATAAATCAAAAATATTCAAGATTGGGCTCATTTCGAACGTATCGAATTGACGATTATAATGGTGTAACTTGTTAAAATTAAAACGTATTTTTTTAACGTATTTTTGTTGATAAACGATTATATGTGTTAAATGTAAAATTAAATTATGAAAGTAAAAAGTATAAAGTAAAGTTAGTAAATAAGTATAGGGGTTGAAAGTGTAAATATCAAATCAAAATCACAAATTCGAATTGAAATGTTACACTTTCAACCCCTATACTTATTTACTAAATTTACTTTATACCTTTTAGTTTCATTATTTTAATTTTACATTTAACACATATAATCGTTTATTAACTAAAATACGTTAAAAAAATACGTTTTAATTTTAACAAATTACACCATTATAATCGTCTCTTCGATACGTTCGAAATGAGCCAAATCTTGAATTTTTTTGATTTATATATTTTAATATATATCATATACACTACATCAAAATATTTTTAATATTTACAATTTATACCTTTATAGTTAATTATTTAATTTACGGTACTTTTAGATAGCGTTTGGTACGCATACTAGATGGGACGGGACGGAACTGGACGGGACTGAACTGGATGAGACGGGACGGGACTGAACTGAAGGAGATAATTTTAATCTAAGTTACGTTGGAAATACATCGATCATTTTGTGCATACTCTGTAACTGCAAATACTTCAGCTCCAAACACACATGAATCATCATTCGCCAAATACTCATTTTCACAATTATTAAATGAGTCCAGTGATACCAACTTGTCAAAACCCCATTTAATATTCTTCTCGTGGAACCTTCTCCTATTGCCATTCACGATATCTATAAATACATTCAAATAATAATAATTTAAAACGATTTAATGAATTAGTTAATATATGATTATTATGTTAATGCGATAGGAGTGTAAAAAAAATTGAAAAAAAAAATAAGAGATGTACCATAAATTAAATAATTAACTATAAAGATATGAATTTTAAATATAAAAAATATTTTTTTATGTAGTGTATAACTGTATATGATATATATTAAAATATATAATTCCAAAAAAATTCAAGATTGGGCTCATTTCGAACGTATCGAAGAGACGATTATAATGGTGTAATTTGTTAAAATTAAAACGTATTTTTTAACGTATTTTAGTTAATAAACGATTATATGTGTTAAATGTAAAATTAAAATAATGAAACTAAAAGGTATAAAGTAAATTTAGTAAATAAGTATAGGGGTTTAAAGTGTAACATTTCATTTTAAATTCATTAAATTTGACTAAACGCGGGTGAACAGTGGTCAAAAATGGTCAAACGTCGGTTCAAATTTTAAAAAATGGTCCCTGAAATTTTTCAAAAATGGTCTCTTGCAATTGAAAAGTCACAAAAAACATACTATCGCGGGATTCCATTTTTCAAAAATGGTCCCTGCAAGTTTAAAAAAGTGTCAGAAATGGTCCCTGACCCGCAATCGCGGGCTCCAATCGCGGAAACAATGGGTATTTTTGCAAAGTGGGAGAGATTTGTGGTATTTTGGTAACACTTGGTCAAACTTAGGGTATTTTAATTAATTTTCCTTTAAAAAACCTTCGGAAAATCATTAGGCCATCAGTAGCGGGCTTCGGGATGGGCTCGGGATGGGTGAGGTGGCAGCGGGGTTGGGCTACGGCTCGGGATGGGCATGCGGGGCGGGATGGTTTTCGGGGATGGGATCCCGATCCATCCCGAGGGTTTTTTAAAAAAAAAATTTAATTAAATTTTTTAAAAAATAACCGTTGAACGGCTCTTTCTTAAAAAAAAAATCTCAATTTAATCCCACTATATATTTAACCCTCAACCTCTTATTTCTCACACCTCTCAACCTCTTATTTCTCACACCTCTCAACCTCTTATTCTCTCAACCTCTTATTTCTCACACCTCTCAAACTCTCTCAAATTCTCTCAACCTCTATATATTAAACAATATGGATTCGCCACAACCCGGTTCACCAACCGCATCATCATCATCCGTAGACACCGACGAGTTGTTGAATCTACAAAGGGAAATTTTTCGACATACTGCACAATCGCTGTATGGTAGCACCGCCTCATCGTCAACAAGAGAGAGGGCCGCAAACATTGAAAGAGGTCGAGTAACTGCAAACGAGCGGCTTATGCG
Organism: Saussurea involucrata; assembly: GCA_033807775.1. Lineage (NCBI taxonomy): Eukaryota > Viridiplantae > Streptophyta > Magnoliopsida > Asterales > Asteraceae > Saussurea > Saussurea involucrata. The sequence goes on along the minus strand of CM066324.1, from coordinate 125,007,838 downwards.
GGACTACTTTGCCGTCAACCCGATTTATACACCGGATATGTTTAGGCGGCGGTTCAGGATGAGCAGACAACTATTCGAACGAATAGTTGAAGATTTAGAAGTAGGGTATCCGTATTTTAGACTTCAGTTTGACGGGTTAGGCAAACAAGGTTTTTCTCCGATACAAAAGTGTACTTCCGCTATTCGGCAATTGGCGTATGGAGTAGCTGCTGACGCACTTGACGAGTACATCCGTATGGGAGAGAAAACGTCACGAGATTGTCTGTACAAATTCTGCACAGGTATTATTGAACTGTATGGTCAAAAATATTTACGCAAGCCTACTTTTATTGATATTCAGAAGTTGTACGCCGCGCATGAAGCTAAACACGGATTTCCCGGCATGCTCGACAGCATAGACTGTACTCATTGGGCGTGGGCAAATTGTCCGAATGCATGGCGAGGTCAATTCATGAGAGGTGATCATGAGCACCCGACAATCATGCTAGAAGCAGTGGCCTCTCAAGATCTATGGATCTGGCACGCATTCTTTGGTGTTGCCGGTTCCAACAACGACATCAATGTTCTCAATCAGTCGCCCATCTTCAACGATGTATATGATGGAAAAGCACCCGAGTGCCCTTTTGAGGTGAATGGAGCCACCTACAAGCACGAATATTATCTAACGGATGGGATATATCCGGAATGGGCTACTTTCGTAAAATCATTTACGTGCCCACAAGACCTTAAACGACAAAAGTTCAAGTCCGCGCAAGAATCCGCACGTAAAGATGTTGAACGAGCTTTTGGCGTGCTTAAACAACGTTGGCATATACTTCATAACCCGGCACGCGGATGGGAACCGACAATATTGAGAAACATTATGTACGCTTGTGTCATATTACACAATATGATACTCGAAGACGAAAACCATGCTATTTGTGGTGACGTGGAAAACGACTTTTTCACGAATGATATCGAAAGCCAAATCAGTGAGACACAACGCGCGGCAAATATTCGAGAAGTCATAAACCGGGACACTCATAATAACCTTCGGTCGGATTTGGTCGAACATATTTGGCGTATCCAAGTTCCCAACAATGACGACGAGTAGATTTTTAAATTTATTTTGTAATTTTTAATTTTTTAATGAATGATATGAATTTTTATTTTTATTATTTATCTTATTTTTATTTATTAAAAAATATATAAATATTTTTATTTTGTTAAATAATTAAATGTATAAATAAAAGAATTAAAATAAATGAGGTGGCAAAAGGGTTTGAGGGAATGGGGTACGGGTGTTTAGGGATCGTGAGGGATGGAGTGAGGGATGAAAGAAAAGCTGATGTGGCGCTGATGTGGAGTGGAATCTTTGAAAGATAGAAGGGATGGGGTACTGAAGGCCTTATATCCGATGGTGTCTATTTTCGTATTTTCATTATCTTTATTTTCTGTAATAAAACCATTTACTTTTGGGAATTTAATTAAAATACCTAAAGTTTGACTTTGACTTAGCAAAATACCAATTTTCTTGTTTATTTTACCAAAATACCCATTTTTTCCGTGATTGGGTTCGCGATCGCAAACCAAGGTATAAAATGAAAATGTTGATCCCGCTATTAATCCCACGACACACACACAATCCCGAGGCACACACACAATTGTCACTTTTATAATTGAAATTTACACTTTCAATCCATATACTTATTTACTTACTTTACTTTATACCTTTTACTTTATAATTTTAATTTTACATTTAACACATATAATCGTTTATTAACTAAAATACGTTAAAAAATACGTTTTAATTTTAACAAGTTACACCATTATAATCGTCTCTTCGATACCTTCGAAATGAGCCCAATATTGAATCTTTTTGGATTTATTTATTTTATTATATATCATATATACTACATAAAAATATTTTTAATATTTACAATTCATACCCTTATAGTTAATTATTTAATTTATGGTACATCTCTTATTTTTTTCAATTTTGTTTTACACTCCTATCGCATTAACATAATAATCATATATTAACTAATTCATTAAATCATTTTAAATTATTATTATTTGTATGTGTTTATAGATATCGTGAATGACAATAGGACAAAGTTTCACGAGAAGAATATGAAATGGGGTTTTGACAAGTTGGTATCACTGGACTCATTTAAGAATTGTTAAAATTGGTATTTGGCGAATGATGATTCATGTGTGTTTAGAGCTGAAGTATTTGCAGTTACAGAGTATGCACAAAAGGATCGATGTTTGTCCATCACAAAGCCTCCGCCAATTTTTAATACTTACACTTGGACCATCGATAATAAAATAAATAAAACGTATTTTAACTATAAGAGTACCATAAATTAACTATAAGAATATGAATTCTAAATAAAAAAAATATTTTTATGTAGTATATATGATATATATTAAAATAAATAAATCAAAAATATTCAATATTGAGCTCATTTCGAACGTATCGAAGAGACGATTATAATGATGTAATTTTTTAAAATTAAAACATATTTTTTTAACGTATTTTAGTTAATAAACGATTATATGTGTTAAATGTAAAATTAAAATTATGAAAGTAAAAGGTATAAAGTAAAGTAAGTAAATAAGTATAGAAGTTTAAAGTGTAAATATCAATTACAAATCACAAATTTGAGTTGGTAGCAGGACTATTCGCGGGAGAGATTTTCAAAAATGGTCCCTGGTATAGGGGTTGGAAGTGAAATTCAATAAAAATCACAAATTTAAGTTGTGTTGTGGGATTGTGTGTGTGTCATGGGATTAATAGCGGGATCAACATTTTCATTTTATACTCTGGTCCGCGATCACGAACCTAATTGCGGAAAAATGGGTATTTTAGTAAAATGAACGAAAAAATGGGTATTTTGGTAAATGAAAGTCAAACTTTGGATATTTTTATTAAATTCCATTTACTTTTTGAAGTTAATTAATTAATTTATGTTTGTCTTATAATGCTATTTGTTCTCGACCTAACAAAATTTTTATTATCAAACACAATGTTTACCATAATTCACTACAAGTCATTAAATAAAAATATAAAATAAAAATATCCGTTGTTCAAATTGTATTTTTTTTAAAAAGTGAAATTCATTTATGAAACTTTAATTGTTTATTTTTATCATTAAATAATTGATATATAAAAAATAGAGTGTTTTATCAACTATTTTTTTTTGAATTAAAATGAAACGTTTCATTAATGAGAAAGATTACAAAACGGGATTACATGATCGTACAGAAAGCTAGGCATGCTAAAAAAAGTGGAATTACTGGGAAGGTTTATGGCATTCCTAGCTAAGATGTGTGCGGCCCCGTTAGAACGTCTCCTAGTGAACTGCAATGAGAACAAGTCATTTTGCGAGAGAAGGGGTCTACAATTAGCAATGATGTCTCCAAAAGCCGAAAAGTCATCTTGACCGGAGTGGAAAGCATCGACAACAATCTTTGCGACGGATTCGAAAATAACCAGTTGAAATCCAAGTCCCAAGACCCACTCGATCGCCCTCAAAAGAGCCAAAGCCTCACACTCTTTGACCGAAGGAGTACCGTTTACAAGGAAGGTTTTGGCCGCAACAAAGGATCCGTGTTCATCGCGTAAGATCGCCCCGGAGCCCGAAAGGTTGAGAACGCAAAATAAAGCGGCGTCTAAATTGCATTTGAGAAATCCCGTCGGTGGAACATGCCATCGATCACACGAAAGAAGCATGACGGGGGGCTCAAGTCGTGAACGGAGGGCATTGGCCGTAAGCCAATCCGAGAGCACAAAGGAGGCGCGTCTTAACACGATGGAAGGCAGTTTAACCGCACCATTTTGCCACGCGTCATTCCGCATGTTCCAAATGCTCCAAAGAACCATTAAAAAGTGTCACGGTTGGAAAAAGGGAGAATAAAAAAGTAGTAAAGTCTTCGGAATTCTCCGCCCTTGAATTAACGAGGTCCCAAAGATTCGCCTCTTTCCAAACCTTGATAGTAACCGGGCAATCAATAAAGAGGTGCCAATTGTTTTCCGGGTTAACGCCGCAAAGCGCGCAAAGGCATGAGGTATTAATACCTCGTTTTTGGAGATTAACCCGATGAGGAAGAACATCCTTTCCCAATCTCCAAATGAAACTCTTCACTTTAAGCGGGACGTTGGCTTTCTAAATATCACCCCATTTTAAGACGTTTGGGATGGAGGAGTCGGGGATAAAAGAATCCATAAGGAACCACTTAACATAATTCAAACAGTAAGACGTTTTATCTACTATTTTTTTCATCTACTTTTCACAAATTCAAACAGTAACCACTTAACATATAATCATTTATATATTTATATACGAAATATAGTAGTGGAATTATTACAATAAAATGAGTAAATTACATTTTTGGTCCTTATGGTTGCCATTCACCATCAACTTTAGTCCCTCATTTAAATTAATTACTGTTTTGGTTACTATGGTTGCTGTTTTATTTCATATTTGGTCTCTATGGTTGTCATTTTGTTTCGGATTTGACCTATCTCGACAACTCTGTTAAAAAACTCAGCTAAATTAAGGGTATTTCGGTCTTTTAGATTTTTTTTTTGTTTTTTTTAATTTCTATTTTATATTTTAATCATACTAATCATCATCACAATCCGTACAATACAACCCATACAACCCATTACCCCAATCAAAACAACACATACTGTAATTAGTTTAAATGAAGGACCAAAATCGATAGTAAATGATAACCACAGGGTCAAAAGTGTAATTTACTCCAATAAAATAGAAAAGTGAAAAACATATTTAATTGGTACGATTATTCAAACAAAAGTCAAAAAAAGCAAAACCAAGAAAGTCAAAAGATTTCTTTTGTCACCAAAAACAAACTCGTGCTTTACCATCATTAATTAATATACATACACAGATGACATTTTCGTATTCAAAAATTCTTTAATTGAATATTCTCATGTTATACACCACGTTTTCAAAAAATATATATATAGTATATAATTATTTTATACGTTTGATTAACTAATTTTGTTAACTTACATATAATATATTTAAGGAAAATTAACCTGACTAGTAATTTTAGACTAATAAATTGGTCTCACAGTCATCTATTTTTTCTCCATGTTCACCGAAAAATCACTACGCCCGCAAAACTAGTGAACCTACCTAAAAAAGCGAATAAGATTAATTTGACTTTTTTTTTGCAGATCTGGGTCATTGCGGACCTATGCCCACAATTCTAAAAATTGCAGATATAATGACATTTTAATAAAAATATGAGATAAATAACTAAGAGACCAATTTAAAAGTGTGCATTACATTTAAGCTACTACAGGCTGCTACAGATCTAATGAGTTCGTTTGGCTTGGCTTAATCCATTCAGTAGTGCTGAAATGACGCAGCAGTAGTGCAGTTAGACTATTTTGGGTTTGCCTCTTGGAAACGGGTTGTTCTGCTTCTGGTTTCGTTAAGCACTGTGTTTTGTTTTTTGCTTTTGTTCCTTGTATAAGCTATGTTGGGTTCGTTTTGGCCTGGTGTGGCTTGGCTTATTTGTGTGGCCGTGAACTTTGTATGGTTGTTTTGTTTGGGTATAAAATTTGGTTGATTGCTATGCAAAAAAAAAGTGTAAAATGGCTATTTGAATCGGTTTTCCTTTATATAAAAAAAAAACTACTTTTAGAGATCACATGCTTTTATTTAACGACCATTAGAAGGAATTACATTTTTGTTTATGATTGACCAAAAATCTAGTTCTTGTCCCTCCGATTTCACTAATAAAATTATAAAACAAACTCTAAACGCTTTAGAAAATGTTTCATCCGTCTGTCTCGCATCTACTTCACTATTCCCGCATGGATTTCCATGAAAATGAAAATTATACTAAATAGGGTATGTAAGAATCTTCTAATTCAAAACCAATACTAATAAAATGAATCAGATCAGATCAACAGCTTTCTAAAACATACTCTATGAATTGTTTTGAAATATATATATTTATATATATATGGGATCATATGAGAAATGTCATTTTTCGTGATAAGTGTTTTTAAACCGTACCCTCTCATGAATTGCGACTTAAAAATGAATTGATCTGCTCATCTCATTCTAATGTCCATTCATTTTTTATTCAACGGTTGATAATCACTTCTCATCAAATTTGACAATTCTCACCAAATCCAACCCTATATATATTCGCATAATCCTTCGTGCAATATATATATATATATATATATAGAGAGAGAGAGAAGGGTTCAATAGAGAAGTCCAAATATTTAGAGAAATAGAGAAGTGATCTTGGCCATTTATTCGGCCAAGATCGGCGGCTTTGACCGAGAAGCAGCGGATAATTACTCGCGTGGTCTGCACAAGATAGAGAGGTAGTTCGTAAAAAATACACGGGCTGAGTTCATATATGAATCTGTGTGATTCACATATGAACTATACGTTCATATATGAACATTTGTAATTCACATATAACCTCTTTTTAACTAATTCATATATGAACCTTTGTGATTCATATACGAATCAGTTAATTTGTTCATATGAGAAGTAATTAAAAAAATTTCATATATGAATCACAAAGGTTCATATATGAACACAAAGATTCATATATGAATCAATTAATTGGTTCAACTGATTCATATATGAACCTACAGTTAATTAGTTTTATATATAAAATACAAAGGTTCATATATGAATCACAAGATTCATATATGAATTAGTTATAAAGAGTTCATATGTGAATTACAAAGGTTCATATATGAACGTATAGTTCATATGTGAATCACACAGATTCCTATATGAACTCAGCCCGTGTTTTTTGTAAAAGTTACGAAATTGTCCTTCTATTTTTGAAACAACCGTAACTTTTGACCAGTCAAAGCCGTAATTTTTGACCAGTCAAAACCGCAACTTTTGACCAATTATAACCGATCTTGACCGAATAAATGGCCAAGATCACTTCTCTATTTCTCTAAATATTTGGACTTCTCTATTGAACCTAAGGCTATATATATATATATTATTTAATTTTTTTCTAAGAAAAGTTTACTGTTTTTTTTGGAAAGGGTATCCCAGACACAGTCCGGAGTAATCCCTGACAATTTTGAAACTTAAAGATGTCTTATCAATGTTAAGGACGCCTGGGATCGAACCCTTGGTAGATGGGATATTCCACCACATCACCCAGGGCGATCAACTACTGCGCTACAACCTGATTAGCAAGAAAAGTTTACTGTTTTGTTTAGATATTTGGGGGTGTTTGGGATTGCTTATTTTTTTGACTTATTTGCTTATTGTTTTTCCTCACCACAAATAAGCTATTTTGAGTGTTTGGATTGAAAAAAAGAAAAGTGTTTATGACTTTTCCCCACCACAAATAAGTTGTTTTTGATAAGTTAATCCATTTTAGGGGGTGTTTGGGAGTGCTTATATTTTTAACTTATGCTTATTTGCTTAGGTGGTGAGGAAAAGCAGTTTTTAAAAAGTGTTTGTTAAAAATTGAGGGTAAAAAGGTAATTTGGATAGATAATGAAATAAGGAGAAGGAAATAAGGAGGTATGGAATGACTTATCAAAAACAACTTATTTGTGGTGAGGAGAAGCAAATAAGCACTTTTGATTTTTTCTATCCAAACACTCCAAATAGCTTATTTGCGGTGGGGAGATGCTATAAGCAAATTAAGTCAAAAATATAAGCACTCCCAAACACCCCCTTAACTTATTTGAAACTGCTTATAACGTATTTGTTCAAATTACCTTTTTACCCCCAACTCCTTTTTATCGTGACATGAGTTGATAAACACTTTTAAAAATAAGCCTAAGGGGCTGTTTGTTTAGCTCTTAATGGTTACATTAAGAGGTAACATCTGAATCGGTCAGAGGTTAAGGTTGTTTGGTAAAAAAAAATACCCTCTTAATGGTGACAAAAGGCTCTGAGCGATTTTGTGGATAGGGTATCCCTCAACCATTCAGAGCATCATTTTTTCCACTCCTACCCTTCTCAAAAAAAACATCACGCCGCATCCTTCTTCTCCAGGTCTGTGCGATTTGGGATTCATCCATCTGGTCGCCGGTCTTCCATCTTGCCGTCGGTGTCCATCTCGTCCAGGTCTCGTGCGATTTGGCGATTTGGGAATCCTCCATCAGGTATCGTTTTTTCCAATTTCTGCAATCGATTTCTTCAGTGGATTTCTTCAATCGATTCCATTGATGTCAGTCGATTTCTGCTGTTACATGTAACTTGTTGTTTTCTTCAAATCCATTGATGTCAGTCGATTTCTTCAAATCCATTGATGTCAATCGGTTCCATTGATGTCAGTTGATTTCTGATATCAATCGATTTCTGTTGTTTTCTTCAAATCCTAAAAGAGAAAAACAAATAAACATGTTTTTCTACAAATAAACAATTTGTGTGGGTTCTGGTGTGAACTTGGTTTTTAGAGTTTGCTACTGTTACATGTAACTTGTTGCACTTTTCTTTGGTTGGTGATGTATATAAATTGAGTGGATGCTTGTAGATGATTGATTTTGTTTATAATAGTGGATGCTTGTAGATAATTGATTTTGTTTATAATAATTGATGATATATATGCACTTTTATTGGTGATATATATACTAGTTTATTCAGTTATCTACCAAACAGTTTTACTTCATTCAGAACTGAATGATACAGAGAGTTAAAATGATAATTTGTTGCCATTCAGAACAGTTACCAAACAACCAAATTTCATTCTGCACTCAACTATATATATCTTCTCAACTATTCTGACATCTCAACCATTATGCACTAAATCATTCCGGGCAAAGAGCCCCTAAGTTGTTTTAAACAAGCAATCCCAAACACCCCCTTTAAAAATTAAAACTTCATGGCAGAAAAAAGGCGGCCGATGCCCCTTTCCTGCTACTTTCCTCCTCCGTCTCTGCTGATATAAACTCACTCATCATTCTCCATATCTTCAACTCCCACCATGGATCCACAGCTGCTAATGCCGTCGCCGGCGATCGACTTCGACTTTGACAGCACCACGACTTCTCCCTACGCCACCGCACCTTCAAGCCCTAAGATGTTCTCCTCCAACTTCTTCTACAGTGCCCCCACTAGCCCCACCCACTCCTCTTTCTTCAACCACCTTTCTCCGATCAACCCCAATGACACCCAAAATCTCCACAGAAACAACGATGAAGAAGAAGATATGGATATGGATTTTGCTTTTGATTTTAGTGGACAGTTGGACCGGCCTTCTATCTCCGACGCCGATGAGCTATTTCACGGTGGAAAAATCAAGCCGTTAGACCCACCACCGCCACGTGTACGATCATCAAATGATCCACCAAGGAGTCATAACAAGAAATATGTCGATCATTTCTCAGAGACATTTCATCGAACACCTACCGATCAAACCCAAAACGCATCCACACGTGGAAGAGAAAGAACCACCGCCACAACCACCAACACCACCACTACCACCACCAGACACAAAGCATCGCGATCGTTATCTCCGTTAAGAGTTTCCGATATATTAGAAAACAACCAGAAAGTCTCAACAAATCAATCATCTCCGTTTGGGTTCATGTGGTACAACAAATGGAACCTGAAAAACCTGTTACTATTCCGGAGCACGTCGGAGGGGAGCGCCACCACGAGCAATGATCCATTGAAGAAATACGCGATGATAACAAAAGGAGAGCAGGATGTGAAAAACTCAAGCTTTAGAAGCAAAGATGGCGGTGGTTCATCAGTAGGTGGGTCTTCGAGGAGGATGACGAGGAAGGTATCTGCACATGAAATACATTACACGGCGAACAGGGCGGTGGCAGAGGAGATGAGGAGGAAGACATCGTTGCCGTATAAATCAGGGTTACTGGGTTGCTTAGGGTTTCAGCATGAAATTTCTCGAGGAAGATGATGATGATAAATTTTTAATGTTTTTCATTATATTGATTTTATATTATTTCCGATGTAAATTGTTCAAAGGGCAGTTTTGTAAAACTGCTGTTATTTTTTTTAAATATATATTATTTTTTCAAAAAGTTGAAATTGCTTAGGCCATCAGTACCATGGAGGGAATCTTTCAAATATTTCACTCCACATCAGCGCCACATCAGCTTTTCTTCCATCCCCCACTCGATCCCTAAACACCCGTACCACATTCCCTCAAACCCTTTTGTCACCTCATTTATTTTAATTCTTTTATTTATACATTTAATTATTTAACAAAATAAAAATATTTATATATTTTTTAATAAATAAAAATAAGATAAATAATAAAAATTAAAATTCATATCATTCATTAACGTGAGTTCCTCGGCTTTACTCCACGTTTGTTTGGCGGCTTTCGTTGGTCTCGGATTTGATGGTTCCGGGTTAGATTGTTGTGTCGGGATATATTGTGGTGAGTTCGGGGTAGAAGGTTGGGTTTCCGGAACAATGTCGTCGTCGAGATTGATTGCGGGTGAAGGAAGATTGTAGTTGGCCGGAGTAAAACCTTGTTCAATCAAACCGGGACGTGTAAATTGGTAAGGAAATTGTTGCGGAAATTGTTGGTGATATTGTTGGTGAAATTGTTGGGGAAATTGTTGCGGATATTGTGGCGGATTTTGTTGCGACCATTGTGGCGGAATTTGTTGCGACCATTGCGGATGATAACCTTGTTGTGTAAACGCTTGGAAACCAAGCTCTTGATCTTCTTGCGATTGTGGTGTATTCGGTCGGTTACGACGGGATGTAGGTGTTCTGTTTGGATTCATGATGAGAGAGGTGTGAAAAATAAGAGGTTGAGAGAATTTGAGAGAGTTTGAGAGGTGTGAGAAATAAGAGGTTGAGAGAATTTGAGAGGTGTGAAAAATAAGAGGTTGAGAGGTGTGAGAAATAAGAGGTTGATGGTTAAATATATAGTGAGATTAAATTGAGAAAAATAATTTTTTTTACAAAGAGCCGTTGAACGACATTATTTTTAAAAATTTAATTAATTTTTTTTTAAAAACCTTCGGGATGGATCGGGATCCCATCCCCGAATTCCATCCCTTCCCGCAACCATCCCCGAGCCCGTAGCCCATCCCCGCAACCCCGCTGGCCATCCCGAGCCCCATCCCGCTTGGGGTACGGATGGCCTTACCCAACTATAAAAATGAAATAAAATAGGGAAATTAATTAAAATGACACAATTTTGATTTTGACTTACCAAAATGCCACAAATCTCTTTCACTTTGCCAAAATGTCATTTTTTCCTGCGATGGGAGCCGATCATGGGACAGGGACCATTTTTGACACTTTTTGAAACTTGCAGGGACTATTTTTGACACTTTGAGCCCATTTTGAATTGAAATGTTACACTTTCAACCCCTATACTTATTTACTTACTTTACTTTATACCTTTTACTTTCATAATTTTAATTTTACATTTAACACATATAATCGTTTATTAACTAAAATACGTTAAAAAATACGTTTTAATTTTAACAAGTTACACCATTATAACCGTCTCTTCGTTACGTTCGAAATGAGCCCAATCTTGAATTTTTTTGGATTTATATATTTTAATATATATCATATACACTACATAAAAAATATTTTTTATATTTAAAATTCATATCTTTATAGTTAATTATTTAATTTATGGTACATCTCTTATTTTTTTTTCAATTTTTTTTACACTCATATCGCATTAACATAATAATCATATATTAACTAATTCATTAAATCGTTTTAAATTATTATTATTTGTATGTGTTTATAGATATCGTGAATGACAATAAAACAAGTTTTCACGAGAAGAATATGAAATGAGGTTTTAACAAGTTGGTATCACTAGACTCATTTAAGAATTGTGAAAATGGGTATTTGGCGAATGATGATTCATGTGTGTTTCGAGCTGAAGTATTTGCAGTTACAGAGTATGCACAAAAAGATCGATGTCTGTCAATCACAAAACCTCCGCCAATTTTTAATACTTACACTTGGATCATCGATAATAAAATAAATAAAACGTATTTTAACTATAAGAGTACCATAAATTAAATAATTAACTATAAGGGTATGAATTTTAAATATAAAAAATATTTTTATGTAGTTTATATGATATATATTAAAATATATAAATCCAAAAAAATTCAATGTTGGACTCATTTCGAACGTATCGAATAGACGATTATAATGGTGTAACTTGTTAAAATTAAAACGTATTTTTTAACGTATTATAGTTAATAAACGATTATATGTGTTAAATATAAAATTAAAATTATGAAAGTAAAAGGTATAAAGTAAAGTAAGTAAATAAGTATAAGGGTTGAAAGTGTAAATATGAATTCAAAAGTCACAAAACTCACCAAATTAGAACGGGAGATCGCGGGGTAAATTTATTACAAAAATGCCACTGCCCGCGATCGCGGGCTCTTATCGCGGAAAAAATGTCATTTTGACAAGGTGAAAGAGATTTGTGTCATTTTGGTAAGTCAAAGTCAAACTTGTGGCATTTTAATTAATTTTCCAATAAAATATATCGTGTAATTTTTTAATCAAAGTCGTTTACATCAAATTCATCCAAAATAATTATAAATAATCAAAATACCTTGTTAAATATCTATTTAGAGCAATCTCCAACAATGTTAAAATTAAAAAGAAGTGAAATTTTAGCATTTATTATTGCTCCAAAAATCACCGTTCTAAAAGGCTCGCCGCGACAGATGCCATGACACGCCGTGACTTAAGGCTTGTGTCTCACGCCACGTTATGCGTATGACACGCTATGGCCTAATGTGCGATCTTTTGTAAAGAGATATTTGATTTTTCTTTACGTTTTTAATGTTTTATTTCCTAGTTTTTAATATATAACGTAACTTAACTTGTTTATTGTAATTGATTCATCGACTAATAGTACAAAACATATGTTTTTATGTATAATATATATATATATCATATAGAGATTTGCCGCCATAAGTCACGCCTTGACAAACGTCATGGCCTCGCCGTGGCTCCTAAGGCTTGAGGTTTGGCCTCGCCGCCACGCCTCGCCTCACGCCATTTAGAACCTTGCCAAAAACTATGTTATCTTCTATGCTAAAATAGAGAAAATAGAATAGAGATTGTAAAAATCTCTAAATTTATAAAAATCTCTAAATAAATAGTTTTCCTCTCAAACTAATTATTACCCTAAAAAAAACATTTTTTCTCTCAACTTTTCATATATTGAATATTATAATAATATAAAAATATAAATTAAATATTTTAATAAGATAAGTAATACTAGAATTGCTAAAATAACATAGATGTTGAAATTGGATGCAAATTATTTTAAAGATTTTAAATGTTTTTACTTTATTTTAGAAAAACTTTAATATAGCTATTGAAGATGCTCTTAATAGAAATATATTTATGTTGGATAAGATAAACTCATTAGACATTTGTTTTTAACAAAACCCGTTAAATCATCTTAATCATTAATTTCGATGAATTCTTCTGTTTTTTTTTCAAGATTCTTACATGTCCTTTTTCATATAAATCAACTCTCGTCCCACACTCGTACCCCTATGAATATTCATCCCTAGAGAGGCATTTGCGGTCGTCGTTGTGTTGGTGGAGGGTGGGGGCCAACGACAATATCGTGGGTAAGATGGGAGGGGGAGGTTGTTGGTGCTAATTGGCTTGATGGTACGAATTTTTCATCATTCGAATTAAATTTGAAGATTGAAATTATGATTATAAGTTTGACAAAATAGTTATTTATAGACTTTATAAGTTATTTTCATTTAAAATTGAGTTAAAAACTATAGTAGTCATTTTTATCAAAATTTTGTCTTAATTTTAAGGAGGATTTGATTAAATAACATTGATTGCAAAATTAGATGGCCTAATTCACTTAAATAGCAACATAATTAAACGGGAACTTTATATTTAGAGTCAATTACATTTTTCAGTCCCTAATCCCTATGATTTGCTAAAAAAATTGGATTTCGTCCTTGTGGTTTTGAAATTTTGGTTTTCATTCTTATGATTTGCAATTCATTTCTATTTTCGTCTCTGAGGCTAAAACACTACTTTTAAGTATAAAAGATTAAAATAAAAATGAATTTTAAACCATTAGAATGAAAATAGCAATAAAATTTAAACCATAAGAACAAAAAAGGTCATGGATTATAAAACATAAGGATGAAAACCACAATTTCAAAACCATAAGAACGAAAACAGAAATTTTCAACAAACCACAAGGACTAAAAATGTAATTTACTCTCATATTTATCATAAATATAAGAGTAAAGTTCACTTTTGGTCCTTAAAGTATGTCAATTCCAACGGATTTCGTCCTTAAAGTTCATTTTTTTTTAAAAAGACCCTGACCTATCATACTTTCTCTCGCTTTTGGTCCAAAGGACTCACATCGTTTAAATGTTGCCGTTAGTACCCACACACGTGCATCTCACGTGAGGGTATTTTTGTCAATTCACATTTGACACCGTTTCCCTCCATATATGGATATGTCTGAAACAAACACTCAAGTGTTTTTCTCAATCCTCTCACCTTCCAAACCTTCCAAACCCATACGAACCCAGAGTACTTTTCGTTCCATTGATTCTTGAATCTTCGTTCCATTGATTATTGAATCTTCGTTCCATGTCTACTGCAATGTGGACGATTAGAGCACGATTTGAAGACTTGGTTCCATCAGAAATTTACGGTGCGTATTACACAGACCAACAATGGTTTGATTTTTGATTTGTAAGTTTTATTCCAGCCCCACAATGGTTGATCTTTTCTTTTTGATCTTTTGTTTTAATGTGTCACAGCTGATTACCCAGAATACTTTTCGTTCAAGGTTCATCATGGAGGGGTTTTCACTAGGAATAGTCCAGGGAGACAATACTTGAATGGCAAAGAAACATTCATCGACTTGGTAGACCCTGATGAGTTGTCAATACATCAAGTGAATGATATGATGCAACAACTAGGTTACCCAGGTACTCACATGATGTTTTACCATTTTCTCATACCAGGCAGTGACCTAGACTTTGGGTTACATGCCTTTGGTAGTGATCAAGATGTCATTGAGATGCTTAAATATGTTCCACAATGTCAAATTCTCAGTGTATATGTTGAACATGGGATAACCAACTTGAAAACCTATTTTTTGTCCCCTGGAGGTAACAAAGTTGTCATTGAGGAACTACCTGATCAACTACCTGATCAACATTCACCATCTAACAATAAAAAAGTTGTCATTGAGGAACCTAAATGTAGGAAAAGACTGTGTTTAGAATGGCATGATAAACAAGACGGGGATAGGGTTGATAAAGGAAATTTTGGGGTAAATGAAAGCAATCATGTTGTAAATAATGAAAATATTTGCATGGCAACTGAATTTGATGGGGATAAGGTTGATAACGGAATTTCTGGGGTAAGGGTACATGAAAGCAATTCTGGGGTAAATAATGAAAATATTTGCATGACAAATGATTTTGATGGGGATAAGGTTGATAAAGTAAATTCTGGGGTAAATAATGAAAATATTTGCATGACAAATGATTTTGATGGGGATAAGGTTGATAAAGTAAATTCTGGGGTAAGGGTAGATGATAAAGGTAAGGATGCAGAAGGGGTGGGTGAATCAATGCCAGAAGAAGATTTTCTTATAGATTTCTCAGTCCTTAATGAGTTTGAACCATTATTTGGAGAGGGTTCTAGTGCTTTTGGGGTAAGAGACGGGGAAGGTAAACAAGTGGATGAAGAGGTGGTTGAGAAGTCTGATGATGATGAGTTCAATAGTGAAGATGATGACTATGATTTTACCATGGAGGATGATGACTTTGACTACATGGCTGAAGTAGACATGACTCAGTTTAATGAAAATGTGTATTGGGAAGCTGAGTGGGTGGGTAATGAGACACATGAGAATGAGGATGAAGTACATGTAGGTTCCCAGGAAGCAATAGACTTTGAGGAGTTTGAGAGTGGTTCTAGTGGTGAGTTTGAAATAGGAAGGAAGAGGGAGTTGAGGAAGTTGAGAAAGAGTCAAAAACAACAGCCACAAAACAACCCTGATGTTAGTTTTTATCCTGGCCAAGCTTTTTCCACAAAGGAGGAAGTAAAGAATAGAATCACCATGTATTCCTTGCATCACAGAAGGGACATAAGGCTGAAAAAAAATGATAAACTGAGGTTGAGGGCCATATGTAAGGGACAAACACCTGCATTTAAGAGTGAGGTTGGAGGGTCCACTAAAGAGGAGGCAAGTGGAGCACACTGTCCATGGCTTTTGCATGTTTCAACCACAAATACTGAGTCAACTTGGGTAGTAAAGACATTTGTTGGGACCCACACTTGTCTGAACGCATGGAGGGTTAAATTGTGCACATCAACAGTTTTATCAAGACAGATTCTTGATGAACTTCATTCAAAGACAGACCTACCTTTGAAGACCATTCAAGAACAGTTGCAGAAGAAGTTCCAACTTAGGGTTTCACCACAACAGGTTTTTAGGGCTAAGACGATGGCAACAAAGAAGATGAGGGGAGAC
This sequence comes from Saussurea involucrata, assembly GCA_033807775.1. Classification (NCBI taxonomy): domain Eukaryota; kingdom Viridiplantae; phylum Streptophyta; class Magnoliopsida; order Asterales; family Asteraceae; genus Saussurea; species Saussurea involucrata. The sequence goes on along the minus strand of CM066324.1, from coordinate 124,991,347 downwards.
TATGCAGAACAGTATGCTACTCTTAGAGACTATATCCTAGAGCTGCACAGAGCAAATCCTGACACCACTGTCAAGCTAGAGATGGAATCTGAACCAAACCCAAACACACCCACAAGGGTGTTCAAAAGGGTGTACATTTGTTTGGGAGCCTTGAAGAATGGTTTTAAATCAATGGGGAGGGATCTATTAGGCCTTGATGGATGCTTTATGAAAGGGCCATTTCCTGGACAATTGCTAACTGCTGTGGGTGTGGATCCAAACAATGGAATATATCCATTGGCTTATGCCATTGTTGAGGCTGAATCAACAAGCTCATGGTCATGGTTCTTGGAATGCTTAGGAGATGACTTTGATTTGGCTCCAAATTCCAACTTCACATTTATTACTGACAGGCAAAAGGTATGTCATTAATATTCACTTGTTTTTAATTTAATTTATTTATTTATTGTTTATTGTCAACATGTTTAATAATGTACTTAAAATGTCAACATGTCTTAGGGACTAGTACCTGCACTTGCAAAAGTTTTTCCATCAGCTGAGCATAGGTTTTGTGTTAGGCATATTCTTGATAATATGAAGTTAAATTGGAAGGGAAAAGCATATAAGGATTTGCTTTGGAAATGTGCAATTGCTACCACAGTGCCACAGTTTAACAGGGAAATGGAAGCATTGCAACAGTTCAATGATGCAGCTTTTAAGTGGTTGAAATTAATCCCACCCCACCACTGGTCAAGATCCCATTTCACAGGTAACTATTTTGTAGCTAATTTGGAAATGTACAATTGCTACCACAATTTTGTAATCATTTTGTAATTTCTTAAACAGGAAGGGCCACATGTGATGTCCTACTTAACAACATGTGTGAAGTCTTTAACAGACAACTAGTAGGTGGAAGAGACAAGCCAATCATAACTGCTTTGGAGTTTTGTCGGGAGTATTTGATGAAAAGATTGGTGATAGTGCAAAAGGCCATTGACAAGTGTGAAGGTAGGCTTTTGACACCAACTGCTACAAAACTGTTGGACAAAATCAAGGAGGAAGCATGCCAATATGTGGTACTCTGGAATGGTGAACATCACTATCAGGTAAACTTAATTAATTGTGGTAAAGTTAATTAGTTTTGGTCATTATGTGGTACTTTGTTGGGACCTACATTTTGTAATTGGTTTTTTTTGCATACTCAGGTAAGTGGTCCATGGGCAGACCAATGTTGTGTTGATTTGGAAAATAAAGTTTGTTCATGTAGAAGATAGGAGATCAGTGGCATTCCCTGCAAGCATGTTGTAGCTGCAATCTGGTATAGTTCTGTGAATGGAGGTGGTGTTGATTTACCAGAATCTTGGGTGCACAAGTTCTATAAGGTTGATACTTGGAAGAAGATGTATGAATTCAAGATTAAGCCACTGAATGGAAGGGCAATGTGGCCAAAATTAGCTTGTCCTATTAAGATTCTTCCACCAATGCATCATAAGCAAACTGGAAGACCCAAGAAGAGTAGAAAGAAGAGTGCTGATGAACTCAGTCAACCATTGGTGAAAGGTTTTAAGTTGCAAAAGATAGGGAAAACAGTTAGTTGCCGTAGATGCAAGCAGGTTGGACACAATGCTAGGACATGCAAGAGACAGGGATAGGGAAGACAAGTGTGTGTTATGGGTTTTAAACTGATCATTTTGGTTGACAATCTTTTGTGTTCAAATATGTAATGCTTTTGGTAACTTGTAAGTTAATTATGTATATAATCTTTTGGTTGAATGTATATAATCCTTTGGTTGAATGTATATAATCATTTTGGTTCAATGTATATAATCCTTTGGTTGACAATCATTTTTGGTTCAAAGTATGTATCATTTGGTTGACAATCATTTTTGGTTCAAAGTATGTATCATTTGTTTGACAATCTATTTTGGTTCAAAGTATGAAATTGGTTGCATATTGATCAGAAGTAATCAGCATATTGATCAGAAGTTTAAATTGGTTCAAGCAACACATCAATTGATCAGAAGTAATCCACATTCATTACTAACCAAAAACATTACACTGACCATAACATGAACAACTAACAAATTGTTGCACCTAACATTAACCTAACTAAAACCTATCATTAACCTAACTAAAACATTGTGCAAAGCACCTTAATGAACATCTAATTCACCTTAACTCAAAAACCCATAAATGAAGTACATTACAATGGACACCAAAGTAATAACCAAAATCTTCTTCACCCTCTGAGCTTCTTGAACAGCTACTGCAGAAGCTTCCTCAGCCATCCTTTTAGATCTCAATAAACCAGAAATTACTTCACTGCAACGACCACACACAGGTCCATCCAACCAACAAATAAAGCCACAACTTTTTTCCTGTTGTAGGCAAATGAAGATTAGGTAAAAAACAAAAAATTTAAACTGAACATTACCAACTTACCTCTCTTGAACAACAATAAAATCGACGCCCTGGGTTTGAAGTGGTCCAAGAGGTTCTGATTGTTGACTGAAATCCACATCTGCATATCACCATTGATGCGTGATCAAATGTTGAAGAAGAAGGTAACAGGGTTCGGGGGTGGGGAGTGCGAGAAAGAGAGAGAGAGAGGGGTTGAACCGTTGAAGAAGGATCTTGGTTTTAAATAAATGTGAATTGACAAAAATACCCTCACGTGAGATGCACGTGCGTGGGTACTAACGGCAACATTTAAACGGTGTGAGTCTTTTGGACCAAAAGCGAGAGAAAGTATGATAGGTCAGGGTCTTTTTAAAAAAATGAACTTTAAGGACGAAATCCGTTGAAATTGACATACTTTAAGGACCAAAAGTGAACTTTACTCTAAATATAACAACTATTACTTTACTGTATTGTCTTACATGATTTTTTCTTTATTTAAGTTAACTTGTTTAATGTATTGATGCACATATTTTTGTTTTATAATATGTCTGTTTCTAGGGGTTGCAAAAAGTGACCAACCCGCCAATTCAACCAGAACCCAACCCAATAGTAGCAGGTTGGGTTGAGATTTTCAACCCATTTAAGTTAAATGGGTCAACCCACCAAACCCAATTAATAAATGAGTTGGGTTGGGTTGAAATTTTCGACTTGTTTTCAACTCGATTTCAACCCATTCACAACCTGATTTCAACTCATTTACAACATGTTTTTAACCCATTTACAAACTGCTTTCAACCCATTTACAACCTGTTTGTAACCCATTTATGACTTTTTTTTTAATTTATTGTCATTATTTAGTTATAATTAATAAACATGATTCCACTAAAGTCTAAACAGAACTCCTTTGGTCCTTCCATTTCAATATTCCATCATTCAAACTTTCAAAGTCTAAACTCTATAAACCCTAGCCGACACTTCCTTCCGGTTCTAGCCAAGAGAGTGACGCCGACCTAGAAACTTATTTGTTTGACTTATGGTTGTGTTATTAAAACTTTGAACAAATTATTTCACTTTATGGTTGTGTTTTATTGAAACTTTGAACAATTTATTTGGTTTTGTGGTTGTGACTTATGTATTTGTCATGGAATTATATTTTAGTCCTTTTTTATTTTATTTAAAGTTTTAAAATTAAATGGGTCAACCTAGGTTCAACCCATTTATTAAACAGGTTGGGTTGAGAAAATTCTAAACAGGTCAACCCGCTACCAACCCATTTAAGTACCAGGTTGGGTTGGGTTGAAAATCTCAACCCATTTACTTAAACATGTTGGGTTGGGTTGAGGTTTTCAACCCAATTAATAAATGGGTTGAACCCGAACCCAACCCAACCCGACCTATTTACACCCCTATCTGTTTCATATGTGTCCAGTTTATAATATAAAGAAATTTTATGTGTAATTTTTCTCTCATAAATATACTGAAATTGTTCACATTATAAAAACAAAATATTGTAAAACAAATATATATTAATCAATATTGTAAATTTTCGTCTCTTATGAAAAAGATTCATAAAAAATATAGTAAATTTTATGATTTTATCAACATAAATAAGTATTATTACAAATATTTTATTGTAGGTTCATCAATAGTTATTAGGCCGTGCGTACCGTTCTCGGGTACCACGGCGGGTTCGAGAAGCGGGTAGGTCGGGTAGGGCGGTACGGGGGGTATCGGGTAGGGTAGGGTTCGGGAACCCGGGGGAACCCGGGCCAATTTTTTTTTTAATTTTTTAAATATAACCGTTTACCAACGGCTAGTTTTTTTTAATTTGTTTTTCAAATTATACACACTATATATTAACCCCTACCACCTTCTTTTTTTCACACAAAAAAACTCTATACTTTCTTCCATTATTTCTTCAATTTTTTCATCACTTTATTTTTTAGACAATATTGATTTGCCACAACCCACTTCATCGACCGCATCATCATCATCCATAGACACCGACGAGTACTTTGAGCAGCAAAGGGAAATTTTTATAGGGTTGGTTCGAGAAGCTGCAAAATTAATTTATGGTAGCACCGCCTCATCGTCAAGAAGAGAACTGAGGGCCGTGAACATAGAAAGAGGTCGGGTAGCTGCAAACGAGCGGCTTTTGCGGGACTACTTTGGCAACAACCCGGTTTATACACCGGATATGTTTAGACGGCGGTTCAGGATGAGCATGCAACTATTCGAACGTGTTGGTGCAAGTGTACCACATCTCTATATATTTTATATATTTATTTTGATGATTACAAACACACCGTATTATTGTTTTTCTAACAATTTTATCCAAGTGTGCAGTTAATTGGACAACATGAAGATTTTATCTGAAGAGTCCAAGACTGGTGTTTACGTTATCATATATCTCATAATAATAAACACCCTAAAATAATATACCACTTGGATATTTCAAAAACCTAACCCAACACTATTTTTAAATTAAACTAAATCCTTGATTTAAATTATTGTTGACTCTTTTGGAATAATGCAAAAAGAATTCAGATACTATTTTTAGCTATGGTCTTTCAACAATCGATATGACTCCTCTCTGGCGCCGAACTACTTTTTCAGGCGGTATACCGCGTGGTGCTCGGCGGTATACCGCGGCTCTGTTACGTGTGACAGGTTCTTGCAGGTTGACCTTCCTGCTGTCAGCCACTTTTTCAGGCGGTATACCGCGTGGTGTATGGCGGTATACCGCGGCTCTGCTGCAAGTGCTGCAGGTTACTTTTGCAGGTTGACTTCTTTATGTCAGCTTTTTCTGGGCGGTATACCGCGCCCATATAGGCGGTATACCGCGGCACCCTCTCGACCGTTGCTGCTTCAAGTATATATATCATGCAGCTTCTCAACTCCATGAAATACAGCAAGAATTGAATACCCATCTTTTGGAGAAACTCTCAGCTACATCCACTCATTTAAATCACTTATTCAATATATTTTTTGAGTGATCAAACCCTCAAAAATCCAAGTGTTATACTTATACAAGAGTGATTAATATTGTGAGATATATTCTCTTGTAAGTATTTGAATAGTGTGAGTGATTCACGTTCTCGAGCAAAAGCAAGAGATTTTATTATCATTGTATCAAGGTTTGTGTTCTACCATAAAGAACACTTATAGTGAATCAGTGTGTCGAGAAGTGTCTCGGCAAGTGGACTAGCCAGCCAGTTGGTGGTGAACCACTTTAAATCTCGGTGTCGGTATCAATATTCTCTACCCTTATCTCTTTATATTCCCGTTGTGCACTTAATTTTATTTGTATATTTGTTGTGCATGCAATATTTGTTGTTGATTTTGATAAGAGAATTTTTATTTGTGAAATATTTTTAAATACAACCTTTACCCCCCCTAAGGTTGTCCTAACAGAACGAATAGTTGAAGATTTAGCAGGAGAGTATCCGTATTTTACACTTCGGTTGGACGGCAGACGCAAACAAGGTTTTTCTCCGATACAAAAGTGTATTTCCGCTATTCGGCAATTGGCGTATGGAGTAGCTGCCGACTCACTTGACGAGTACTTGAGGATGGGAGACAAAACGTCACGAGATTGTCTGCACAAATTCTGCACAGGTATTATTGAACTCTATGGTAAAAAATATTTACGCAAGCTTACTTATGTTGATACTCAGAAGTTGTACACCGCGCATGAAGCTAAACACGGATTTCCCGGCATGCTCGGCAGCATAGACTGTACTCATTGGGCGTGGGCAAATTGTCTGGTAGCATGGCGAGGTCAATTCATGAGAGGTGATCATGAGCACCCGACAATCATGCTAGAAGCAGTGGCCTCCCATGATCTATGGATCTGGCACGCATACTTTGGTGTTGCCGGTTCCAACAACGACATCAATGTTCTCAATCAGTCGCCCATCTTCAACGATCTCTATGATGGAAAGCACCCGAGTGCCCTTTTGAGGTGAATGAAGTCACCTACAACCACGAATATTATCTAGCGGATGGGATATATCCGGAATGTGCTACTTTCGTAAAATCATTTACGTGCCCACATGATCATAAACGAAAAAAGTTCAAGTCCGCGCAAGAATCGGCACGTAAAGATGTTGAACGAGTTTTTGGCGTGCTTAAACAACGTTGGCATATACTTCATAACCCGACACGCGGATGGCATCCGACAAGATTAGGAAACATTATGTACGCTTGTGTCATATTACACAATATGATACTCGAAGACGAAGACCATGCCATTTGTGGTGTCGATGAAAACGACCTTGTAGCGGATGATATCGAAACACAAATCAGTGAGGAACAACGCGCGGCAAATGTTCGAGAAGTCAAAAACCGGGAGACTCATAATAACATTCGGTCGGATTTGGTCGAACATATTTGACGTATCCGACTTCCCAACAACGACGACTAGATTTTTAATGTTTTGTATTTTTTAAATTTATTTTGTAATTTTTAAATTTTTAAATTTTTAAATTTTTAAATTTTTAATGAATGTTATGAATTTTTATTTTTATTATTTATCTTATTTTTATTTATTAAAAAATATATAAATATTTTTATTTTGTTAAATAATTAAATGTATAAATAAAAGAATTAAAAAAAGCTGAGGTGGCATCAGGGTTTAGTGGGTTCGTGGGTTGGCGGTACTCCACTTTAGGGTAAAGAGGGTAGAAAAGAGAAAAACTGATGTGGCATCAGGGTTCAGTGGGTTCGTGGGTAGGCGGTACTCATGGTCTTATATAAAAAAGCGTACTCTTAACTCAATTGTTGTATCAAATATTATTATAGTTATTTGAATATATGTTTTTATTTATATCATAATGACAATGTCTTATAAAAACTGATTTATCTTTTTATTTAGGGAAAAGTCTGAAAAACCCAACGAACTATCCGATTTTGAATGGTTAAGTTTTTAAACTATTTTTTTGAATGGAAAAACTTTTAAAGTTTCTAAAACCGGTTAAATACATCATTGTGACCTGTAAAAACAGGTTAATGTTATACAAATTTGGGAAAAGTCTAAAAAACCCAACAAACTATCTGATTTTTTTAGACTTTTTCCAAATTTGTATAACATTAACCTGTTTTTATAGGTCACAATGATGTATTTAACAGGTTTTAGAAAGTTTAAGGGTTTTTTAATTCAAAAAATTAGTTTAAGAACTTAACCATTCAAAATCGAATAATTTATTGAGTTTTTTCAGACTTTTTCATTTTATATATTAAACCTTATCTCTATGTTCATTTTTTAGGAGATCCACATGCATGATGCTCATCATTGTGCTAACTTTGGTTTGTAAATATATTCCTTCTTTTTCTTTCCTCCCAATGTGTCGTCGGTAAAAGGGTAACGGATTCTAATTTTATTTATTTATCATAATGTTATCAAAATAAATAAAAGGTTTATAATAATAATAATAATAATAATAATAATAATAAATCTTTATTTGTGTTCCACTTCTTATACAAAAGAAGTTAACCGTTAAAACTACGCATCACTGATCATGTACGTCGGTTCATGTTGTCAAATTACCATTTTACCTTTCACGAGTCATAGAGTAAAGATTAGAATTGAAGAACCAATTAGAGACCGTTTGGTTGTTTTTTCATTAAGTTTTTTGATAAAACAGCATTTGTGAACTAATTTGTTTATATATGTTAGAAAGATTTTTGTTTGGAAGAGTTTTTCCGATAATAGAAAGAGCGTTTTCCGATAAAAAAAATTGATTTTATGCATAAAGTTCCTCTCTAGAAACTTACTAAATAAGTCACTATGTATATCATTAAGTCAGTACCAAAAAGTCATGTATAACTGAGCTAATAAGTTGTGAGTTTCACAAGATCATTAAGTTGTTAACAAAAAAAACCCTTAGTTAGCTATGTTTTTTTTTGTAACCGTGGGTTTTCGGGTCAGCTTACACGGACCGACTAATCCCCGGACGACCACGAATGGCCTGGAGTCATCGCAGGTGAACCTCCATGGCCACAAGGGCTTTGGCAGTGTCTGGATTTAAACCCTGGGTAGATGAGCTTCCACTACATCCCTAAAGGCTTTATCAGTACACCACAACCCAAGTGGTTTTAGTTAGCTATGTTTATTATTGTTTTTGCAATAATCGTGAGTATTAAAATAACAATAAAAAAATCTTAACGACCTTAAAAAAAACTTCAACTTACTTTTTTATGTTGGGTATTGTATTGTTGTTTGAAGACCGTGTGAGAAGAATAGTTAACGTGAGAAAGTAATAAAAGATTTAGATATTTAATCCCTTTTAATCTCAAACCAATCTATAAATAGACAATATATATATAGAAACTATTCTGATGCATCTTATCTTGATGTAGATCCAAATATAAAGATATTTATTTACATTCTCGCCATAACTTTCATCTGCTCTATTCATTTACTCCCCTGTTTCTAAAAATCATAACAAATAAACATACAATTTTGATTTCATTTTTTTTCAAAAATATCCTAATTTTATAATCATATATCAAAAACAATGATTACAAAAGGTTATCACGCTTTTCAAAAATTTACACCTTTGCAAATAAATGGTTATTTTAAAATTAAAACATTGATAAATATGAATTAGTTTATAAATTAATTTACTTTTTAAATATACATAAGCTAATTTATTAAAAAGTTAGTTAAAGTAGCATAAATTTTTTGACATTTTTCTATGATTGATAATAATTGTTATTTGTTACTATTAACTAAAAACTGTTGTAAATGGAATTAGCCTACTATAGAGAGAAAACAAGAGAGTTCTTATATTGAAATAAGAAGTGTGTACAATGGTAAGGTCTCAACCCCTTTATATAGTGGAAGGGTTGAGCCAAGACATAATGGAAAAATGGGAGTTACATGATCATTAACTCATACATAAAGTCCTTCATAATGGTGTTAAATGAGACACTCAATACCCATAAATTATGAGTTACAACACTCCCCCTTTGGGTGTCCTAATTTACACCAACTCACATCTATACTTCTATGTCTTGTATCTTCTGATAATCCATCAAACATTCGCCTCGTCAAAACCTTTGCCGGAGAAAAACCCTTTGGGACAAAACTCTGGTCGAAGGAAAAAATACGATATGGATGTCTTGAGCTCTTCATGCATTGGATAAATGTATGCGCCAAAACACTATACAAGTGTTTGAGTCATCTGACTAGGAAATATGTGCCTCATCAAAAACCTTGCCAAGAAAACCAAGTGGGAAAAAACTTGGTCGGAGGACAAAAGAGTACACAAAGTCAGTAGTAGAGAGGGAAATAACCATACACAGTGTGCCTCATTAAAACCTTGTTAGAGAAAACCCAGTGGGAAAAAACTCTAAGCGAAGGACAAAAAAGTGCACCATGGTTAGAAGTATGTTGCTGGATACTCCCCCTGATTTCGATAATACTTAGTGAGAATGGGACCAAGTTTGTGTCTCGTTAAAAAAAACTTTGTCAAGGTAAACCCAATGGGACAAACCCTTGAACTAAAGATAAAAAGAGTACACTAGCATTCAATCGGGATGCTCCCCCTCACATGTATCCAATATGAAGTGAAGATTCACACAACATGGTGTTAAGCATTCATCAGGATGCAATCTTCACTTGCACACAATAAGGTATGTCATTTAGGGTAGCTCAGAGAGCTTCCTAAGTCCAATTGATTTGACATGTTTTTGGAACGAATACTTTGGCAGTGACTTGGTGAACAAGTCTGCATGATTCTTTTCTGATCCAATATGTTGTACTTCAATCTTTTGAAGTGCTTGTTGTTCATGTGTAAAAAACAACTTTGGCGAGATGTGTTTAGTGGTATCCCATTTGATGTAACCGTTTTTCGCTTGATCAATAACAACGGTGTTGTCCTCATAGATGACAATTTGTTCATCGGGATCATGAGCTAAATCACACGTACTTCGAATATGGCCAATAACTGCTCGAAGCCATACACACTCTTTAGTCGCCTCATAGAGTGCGAGTAACTCAGAGTGGTTCGTCGAAGTAGCAACTAGAGTCTGCTTACAAGATCTCTAGGATATCGCCGTGTTCCCAATGGTAAAGACATAACCTGATTGAGAACGTCCCTTATGCGGGTCTGATAAGTAACCTGCATCGGCGTAGCCGACAAGGGTCGCGTTGTTTGGAGTACCGATTGCGGTATCCTCACTCGATGACGCGTAGGGATAGAACAAACCCATATCCGTAGTACCCTTAAGGTAACGGAAAATGTCTTTGATGCCATTCCAGTGACGACGTGTTGGCGCGTTGCTATGTCGAGCAAGACAATTCACAGCAAATGAAATGTCCGGTCTAGTACATTGGGCCAAGTACAATAATGCACCTATTGCACCCAGATATGAACACTCGGGGCTCAATATCTCTTCATCGTCTTCTTTTGGACGGAATGGGTCCTTCTTAATATCTAGAGAACGGACGATCATGGGAGTAGATGACGATTTTGCATCATGATGACTAAACCGTCTCAACACCTTTTGAGTGTAGTTTTCTTGATGGACTAAAATCCCATCTCTACGGTGCTCGATCTGCAGGCCGAGGCAATACCGTGTCTTCCCAAGATCCTTCATTTCGAATTCCTTCTTTAAGATTTCAACAATTTCCACCAACTCTTTCGAGGTTCCTATGAGATTCATATCATCTACATAGACTGCGATAATCGCGTATCCTGAAGTGAATTTCTTTATGAACACGTACGAGCATAGATCGTTATTCAAATATCCTAGGCCGATAAAGTATTCACTTAGACGGTTATACCACATCCGTCCAGATTGTTTCAATCCATATAGTGATCGTCTCAATTTAATCGAGAACGAGTTCCGTGGTTGGGAACTACTTGATTCAGGCAACTTAAGTCCATCAGGGACTCTCATGTATACCTCTGTTTCCAGATCCCCATAGAGATAGGCTGTAACCACATCCATGAGCTGTATATTCAGTTTTTAGAAAACTACTAAACTGATTAAGTAGCGGAACGTTATTATCTCCATTACGGGAGAATACGTCTCCTCATAATCAACACCAGGGCGTTGAGAGAAACCTTGCGCCACAAGGCGAGCTTTGTATCTGAAAATCTCATTATTTTCATTACGCTTCCTTACGAAAACCCATTTATTACCAATTGGTTTTACATTGGGTGGTGTGGGAGCGACAGGTCCAAACACTCTTCTTTTCGTTAAGGAATCCAACTCATCCTGGATTGCTTGTTTCCATTGAGGCCAGTCCGTTCTACGTTGACATTCAACAATAGTACGTGGTTCCATGTCATCATTGCTCATAATGTCAGTGGCCACTGCGTATATGAACACATCATCGATGACAATCTCGTTTCGCTTCAAAATATCGTCTAAGCTAGCATACTCGACAGATATTTCTAGGTTATCAAGATGATGAGAAATTGGTGTTTCTTCGGGAACACGTTCCTCTAATACATCTCCGTGATCCTTAATGATCTCGTGTGGCAAAACAGATGCAACAAGATTTCTCCTCTTTCGAGGCAGAACATCTTTGGAACCAACCGATCTTCCTCTTTTCTTGGGAAGAGCGGCGGACTGGACGGCCGATGGTAGCGTCCTTTGCACGGTTGGTACAACTGGTGCAACATGTTCAACAGGAACATGGCGTCTCACAGGGACGTCTATCCTTGCAGGCACATTTGCAGCAGGTATATGTGATCTCGTGACATTTGCTAAGTCATTAAATGCGTCTGGTAGCTGATTAGCAACATCTTGTAGACTTAGGATTCGCTGCACTTCCTTATCACTATGTGCAGTAGGGGGATCTTTATGAGACAAAGTGGGTGCATGCCACGTTAATTCGCGTCGTTCCACATCAACGTTAACGTGCAAATCTCCCCCTAACGACGGGAAGATTGTCTCATCAAAGTCACAATCCGCATGTCTAGCGGAGAAGAGATCGCCTGTCAAGGGCTCTAAATAGCGTATTATAGATGGGGATTCATAACCGACGTATATTCCCCGTCGTTTCTGAGGTCCAAATTTCGAACGCTTTGGCGGCTCTATTGGAACATTGACTAAGCACCCAAACACGCGTAAATGTGAGACATCAGGCTCATATCCAGTTACCAGCTGGTACGCAGAAAATGGTTGGGTGGCCATGGGCCTCAGACGGACCAATGTAGCAGCATGTAGTATTGCATAACCCCAAACAGAAATGGGAAGTTTGGTGCGCATGACCAAAGTTCTTGCAATTATCTGTAATCTCTTAATAAGAGCTTCTGCAAGACCATTTTGGGTATGAACATATGCTACAGGATGTTCAGCATCAATTCCCAAAGTCATGCAATAATCATCGAAAGTTTTCGATGTGAACTCCGCGGCATTATCAAGTCTAATAGATTTTATTGGATAATTCGGATGATGAGCCCTCAACTTAATGATCTGGGCTAGGAGTTTAGGAAATACCGCATTTCTTGTGGACAACAATGCTACGTGTGACCATCTTGTCGATGCATCAACCAAAACCATGAAATATTTAAATGGTCCGCATGTTGGTTGGACCGGTCCACAAATGTCTCCTTGGATTCTCTCAAGGAAACGGGAAACCACTTTTGTAGGTTTTACATGTAGTGGTTTGAGATGTGTCTTTCGAATTGAGCATGCTTGACATAGGCTTTTTGGATTAATAACAAAATTCTTTCCTCCAAGAGGATGCCCATGAGATGCGTTCATTGTTCGGAGCATTGTATTTTGACCCGGGTGTCCCAGCCGGTCATGCCATAGCATATAAGTGCTTTCATCAATCGGCTCCCAACGAATTATTAGATTGCTTTCAATGTTTTGGATCGTGGTAATATACAAACCACTTGAAAGACATCTCAACTTCTCCAATATACGCTTTTGGTCGTATTGATTGGAGGTAATGTACAAGTATTCAATACCATTTTCTCTAGCAGTTTCAATGTGAAACTTGTTTTCTCGAATATCCTTAAAACTCAACAATGTGCGACTGGACCTTGGAGAATATAAGGCCTCTGAAATGGTTAAAATTGTACCATTTGACAACATGAACTGGGCTTTACCAAAGCCTTCAACAAGGGTCGACGGGCCCAAAATTGTTGTCAATGAGGTTACTTCAGGCGTAAAGTTGATAAAATAACTTTTATTTTTTAGGATAGTGTGGGTAGTACCACTATCAACCAGACAATCAACTGCCCCACAATGCATGCCTAAAAGTAAAAAAATAATTTAAAGTAGGTCACACTAAAAAATATTCATAAGGAAGTAACTTTAAATTATATCGAGGAAAACTTATTCGGAGAAACAAAACCATAATCCAAAAGAAATATTCGGTGTCCAAATGGAAAACATAATCCAAATGGAGGGAAAAAAAATCCAGGAGCTAAACAATAGCTCAATTATTATAAGATAAACTAACATATCGTTATTATTCTATTTGAGCCACAAAATCAGGAGTCTCAAGACATTTATTCCCGTTCGCTTCGACAACATTTGCTTCGGCTTTTCTTCCCTTATGATAGTTTTCAACTTCTTGGGGAGTAGCCTTACAAGTCCGTTGCATATGACCATAACCACCACATTTGTAGCATAGAGTTTTATCATTAGCATCATCTCTTGCTTTGGGACGACTGGCCCTATTGTTGTTGTTCCTACCACGAGATTGTTTGAGGGCTACATGTCGTCGGTACGGATGATTTTCCGAACCTCGCTTGGCATGGCGAGTTTTATGCTCACCACGATTCACTGGCTTTCGGGACGACTGGCCCTTGTCTCGATTCCCATGTCGTGGGTGAGGACCACGAACAATATTAGCATCCGGCATTGGAATTGCCTTTGTCCCAGCGGGACGAGAGTTGTTATTTCTCATTAAAACGATGCTATTTTTCTCATCCAATAATAATTGGGTAATCAACTCGGGGAACGTTTGGAACTTGGATTGACGATATTGCTTTTGAAGCAAGTTGTCAGAGTTAGGAAATGTAGTGTATGTCTTCTCCAATAAATCATTATCAGTCAAGTGTTCACCACAATAATGGAGAAGAGAACGGATTCTACACACTTCAACATTATACTCGGTAACGGTAGTGAAGTCTTGGAATCGCAAATTTAGCTAATCTTGGCGGGCTTCGGGAAGCCATATGGTCTTTTGATGGTCGAAACGCTCTTTCAAAGAGTCCCATAATGCCTTGGGTGAGGTGATTGCTATAAATTCAGACTTCATTGTATCTGATAAATGACGACGAAATAGTATCATGGCCTTAGCATTCATTTCGCGGGTAACTTCAACTTCGCTATCATCCTCATCATAAATAACATCCAATAGGCCTTGGGCATCTAGATGGTTTTGGATATCTTGAGTCCAATCCAAATAGTTCTTGCTGGCGGCATCTAGGATCGGGAATTCAAGTTTGATCGACATTTTTTTTCTACAACGGGAGAAAAATACTGGATTAGTTATCATATAAAACGACGGGTTTATATGTTTATGGTTTTGTATCAGTATAAACTATGTTTCGAAACGACTGGTTCGATAAACACTAGTTTTATTTATTTATTTAGCACTAACTTTGTTTCGATGCGACAGGTTCGAGAAACACAAGTTTTGCTATAAGGCTAGATGGTTCTCCTTGATCGATCGACAGGTCGATTGTGAGACACCGATTCAGCGAATATACATAGTATATAAACACATTCGGGGAAAACTATTATTTACTCAACCCCTTTCGGTTGCTCTACTCGAACACAACCAGGAAAGACGGTGAGGGTGGTAAGCGCAAAAGCATTTTAAAAACCGACCTCATTAGAATAGAAATATCCGCCTATATCTTTCCTAGACATCGTATCCAAATAGGTGAGCCTATTTGGAGTTGATTCATAATCTTTCCAACTTAAATGTGTATATATATGGTTCTACAAACTTCATCTCAAAAAAAACTTTTTAAACATCGAAAAAAAACATATTGCTAAAAAAAAGGTTGAAGATAATATACATCCGAAAGAATGTTATTTTCTCGACTATATATATTTGATTAACCATACAAATTCAACGTTTTTAATAGTAAATTGTACCTTACTCCGGGTTGAAATGATGATCTACACGAGAAAACAATCTTGTATCCCTCCGTCTTTGAGCGAAAGTGCCGATAACGTATTGTAAATGGAATTAGCCTACTATAGAAAGAAAACAAGAGAACTCTGATATTGAAATGAGAAGTGTGTACAATGGTGAGGTCTCAACCCCTTTATATAGTGGAAGGGTTGAGCCAAGACATAATGGAAAAATGAGAGTTACATGACCATTAACTCATACATAAAGTCCTTCATAATGGTGTTAAATGAGACACTCAATACCCATAAATTATGAGTTACAACAAAAACAAATATTAATTTTAATAAAAAATAATTATTCATGATATTATTAAATATTAGTTATTAACGAATATTAATTAAAAAGTATTAATAAATTAATTATTGATTATTTAAAATTATTATTAATTATATCATTATTTAATATATTTAGTTATCAAATGACAATTCCAAAAATATTTAGTTATCAAGTAGGTTTCCTCAAAAATATACGGCTAGCTTATTAACTAGTTTGCCAAATATGGACCAAATCTTTATAATTATAAAATTTGATCTTTAATAAAGTAAATTTAAACCATTGCATACTGTTAGACAACCTTAGGGGGGTAAAGGTTGTATTATGATCTTTTTCTTTTTAAAACTTAGTTTTCAATCACCACAACAACAAATATACAAGACAAGATATATGTAAGATAAGGGTAGAGAGAATGATACCAACACCGTTGTTTAGAGTGGTTCACCAACTTGGCTAATCCATTTTCCGAGACACTTCTCGAGACACAGATCCACTATGAATGTTCTTTATGTTAGAACATAAACCTTGATACAAATATCAGAATTGATCTCTTGCTTCTGCTTGAGATTGGAATGGATCACTCACTCTCAAAGTAAATACTTACAAGATGGTAAATTTCTTAATGGTAATCACTCTTGTATAAGTATAACACTTGGATGATTTTGAGATTGAAATGCTTGAGTTGTTTTGCTAATCACAATTGCCAGAAATCAGAGATTTCTATCTTTTATATTCTCAAGTCTTATTTTTCTTTTTCCAAATCGTTGGATTTAAATACAGAAGTAAAAAATGATTCTGAGCATTTACGGACGTCCACATGGGTATGTCACGGACGTCCACATTAAATGAAGTGGTTGTGAAAAGAGTCGTTTGTTCTCTGAGCATTTCAGAGATTTAAATTGATGGCGGACGTCCAGCTGCATCTCGCGGACGTCCGTGGGCTGCTTTTCACCAACTCACATTGATTGCTAGTCTTTTCACTTCTTTTCAATTTAAACCAAAACCAACAGATTTGTTTGTTTAGAATCAGTATTTTCAAAAGATGTATTTTGTTTGGTTTTTGAAATATCCAAGTGGTATATTATTTTGAGTGTATTTACCGTTAGGAAATATGAAGACTTAATACTAGTATACATCCAGTCTTGAACTCTTCAGATAAAGTCTTCGTGTTTCCATTTCTTTGAGCTGGAATACTTGAACTGGATGAGAAGATGCTTTTCATTCTTCATAAGCTTTACACTTGGATCAAATTGTTAGAAACACATAATATGTCTATTTATTTGTTAATCATCAAAACAATGATTTTTAATCACTTGCACCAACACATTCATTTGAATATGACATATTTTTCTTATGAAAGTTTGACATGCAAGATCTAATTATAACAGGGACACACCCACTTAAAAGCATATGGTGACATGAGTCAATGCTTCATAGCTCCCTCGTAATGAAAAAAACATTACGTTTTTGAACGTTATTATAATATCATTTCATTAAGTGTCCTTATATTTCTTGAAACTGCAATAATGATACAGATTTCTTCATGGCCAAGTTGGTTTGCGTGGCGAAGTGGCCTTTTCCCACTTCCGGGCGCGAGTTCGAATTCAATAGTACCAACTTTCTGGTGTTCTAGTTTTGTTTTCGACTTTGTTATGTTTTTAAAAAAAACCAGGATAAAAAAAATAAGAATACTTAAAAACAGGACATTGCATCTGCAAAGTAAGAAACCAATTAATAAACCAATGATATTTTTGTCAAAAATATTTATAACTTTGTTCTATAACCAAATGGTGTAACCATTTAACAAAATTCATAGATCAAATGATTGAGTGATTGCATTCTTGGTAGTTGGTTTAAAAATATAGTTAATTAAGATTAAGGTATGATTAATTAAGATGATGATGATGGTAATTGAATGGGAAATTGTCTTCCTTTAGGATTCATGCCACATGCCACATGCCACATGCCATTGGTTTAAAAGTTGGTTTTAACTTTTAGAAAGCATGAAATTAAAGCCTACATAAAAGGCAAAAAGATAAAAAGGAATTGAACAAAAGAGACAAAAGAATTATGGGATTGAGAATCATGCAACAACAATTTTATTTATTCTTTTAAAAATTATTTATTTTAAATATGTATTCTGTTTGATATGATACATTAAAAAATACTTTTTAATAATCAAAATATTATATGTTATGATAAAGTTATTATTTTAAAGTAATTATTAAATAAAGAAGATAACATTATGTTTAAACTTAATACAAAAAAGTACCTTAAAATGCGTTTTTCGAGATGGAATGGGTAATAGGATCTTTAATAGTTATGTTAAAATAGAAAAAAGTGAGATTTAACAATTTTTTTTCTCCAACAGCTATGTTATCATATATGCTAAACTAGAAAAAATAAGAGAGAATTTTTTTAAAAATACCCAAGATATTAATAAGGTTGGTAGTTAAGTTATAACATGAGCTAGAAAGTGTGGAGTGAACAATCATGTAAGCTAACTAAAACTCGGGATGATTGGATGGTTATGTATGGCAAGTTACTAAGAGGAAAATGGCAGTGCACGACCAGTGCATTAACAAAATTTAACTCTCGAAATCGACTAAAAAACCAAAAATGTCCCTCGAAATCAACAAAAAAAAACTTAAAAATCTCTTAAAATCAACCAACAAACTTTAAAAAACCGTCGAAGCGTTGGATTTAGGCTAAAAATACATCGAACAACTTTATGGGCATTTAAAGCTACCTTAAAGGTGTCCCCATCAGGAAAATGACACGGGCCATGCGTTTGTCATCAGAAAGTTGTGCACGGGTTGTGCGTTTTTCCTCTTGAAAATGGTTACGGGTCGGGGTTTTACCAGTTTTGTAACTAATATTGTTAATTTTGTAACCTCCACTAATTATGTCCGGTAATCAATCCCATTTAATGGGGAATTATTATTGGTGTTAATACGATGTCTGTAACGATTCTCTATTTGTTAAAATATGATCGATTTCTGCCAAAATCGATACGGTGAATTGAGATTTTCGTCGAGTGAATTTCGTGATATCCGGACAAATATATGGTTGAAACATCATTGAAGGAAAACGAATTCTCACACAATCTCAAATTCTTTATCCAAGTTCTTATCACTCATTGTTTCCCACGATTTTCTGCACCTCCTCCCCAACAATACGGTTGACGGGTTGAGCAACACACAGCTAGCACACGATGCGACACACTCACCGTCACCGATCGTAGTTGCACGTGAGAGAGAGAGAGAGAGAGAGAGAATGGTGCATTTTAGGTTCTTTTCTTCTTCCAAAAATAAATGTTAAAAGAGAAGGAAATGATAAAAACGACTTATTTGCCCTCTTGTGATGTAACATTACAGTTGTTTAAAAGAAAGACCAAAAGACAAAACGTATATAAAAAGGTTTTTTCTTAATAAAAAATTCAAAGAACAGACAAAAAAACATGATACCACATTGACCAAAACCATAATTTACTGTAAATATAATAATAATAATAATTTATATACATATAATCCAGTGGCCGATTTGTCTGACCAAACACATTTTCAAAAGTCAAACCAAACACATTTTCAAAAGTCAAACCAAACATATTCAATCACCACCACCCACTCAAAGTTCCATAAACTCATACTTTGGATTTGTAAGAGCTATATTCAACAGATTTTCTATAATTTTTTTAAAATAGAGAAAATCAAATGTTAAAAATCTATAAAAATAGTAACATTCATCTCCAACAGATTTGTTATTTTAGAGATTTTAACATAAAATATATTAATATAATATTCTCTAATTTACATTTCCAATACACTTTAAAAAAAACTTAATATAAAATGATAAAAAAAATTGTGTTATTGGTGGGTTGAATAAAATAATTATTTCTCTCTCCTATTTAGAGAATATAATTGTCTATATTTATAGATTTTTCCATGAATCTCTATTTTAGCAAACAAGATAGTAACGCTGTTGGAGAATAATAGCAAACCAAAACCCATTTTTTTTCTATTTTAGTAATGTTGTTGGAGACAAATCATAACATTACCAAAATCTTACTTTTGATGGACTAAATTCACAACACCTACTCGAGGTTTGTCCATTGTTAAATCGGGCAAAACTTCTCTAACATGACCTCTATTAAACTATTGAATCGCAACGTTTCCCAATTTACGTGAATAAACCAACCCACCCAAGAGTTTTATATTTTTACCATGAATGCAACTGTTTCTATTGTATGCCGAAAAGTTTGACTGAACGAATAGAATGCTTGCTATTCGTTCTTAGTTGTGAACTCAAGTCAAGCAATCATTTCTTTTTCGGAGAGAAATGCACACATGGGCCAACAAACACAACCGGTTCGTGCTTGAAATGTGCATCTATACAACCAAACGAGCCCCGTACATCTCATTCGTAAGTTGGATCTACTTGCATACTTTTATGTAAGATATACCGGTTTCTTTGGGTTTGATTTGGTGTTATATTAAACACAATCTTAAAACATGCTTAGTAGACTTGATAATTATCCCCCACCCCTAACCAATCAAAGTAGATACCATGTCATAAATACATAATGAAAGGGTTCTTCACTTTCTTTTTACCTGGTTAAAGTTGTCTATTTGGATAAATATGTTTGTCTGGATGACGGGAGGCCGATGGGTTTAAGCAAGGCAAAGAAAGATAGTTGGATTATTTTTGGGGCATTTCTCAAATAAATTTGTTTGAGACGGGTTAATGGGGATAAGTAGGTGTGCTCATGGGTTGGGTCGATCGGGTTGAAGGCATTTGAAAAACCAAACCCAATGTTGGCGGTTTGGAAATTTTCAACCCAAACCCAACCCGTTAGGGTTGGTCATGTTGTGTTTAAACAAAGTAAAACCAACATTGAGAACATAAAAATAAAGGAGACCTTCCTTTGAAATACCATCAATCATTCAAAAGAATATACGAGTTCATCAAATATTTAGGTATTACATATAACTTCCCGAAAATGTCTACTTATGAATTCCATTGCTCGTTGTTGCCTAAGTTGTTTTAGGTAACTTATACATATTAAAGAGAAATAGAAATAATTTTAGAGAAGACGCAAAAAGTTATATCGGGTTACTTTGGGCCTAACCCAATATCAACCCAACAAATTCGGTTTGCCCTAATTTGGTACCGATTATATGTCGGGTTACCTCAGGTTGATTTTTCCCGGGTTGACCGGGTTGGTCGGATTTTTGAGCACCTCTAGGGATAAGTGAGAGGTTTTGGCTTATTCCATATAGCCATTTTTGCTTAGTTCAATGAATAAGCCGCCCAAACCACTTTAAGTAAACAACCCCTAAGGTAGCGTTTGGTATGCAGACTGGATGGGACAGGACAGAACTGGACAAGACGGGACAGGACTGGACGGGACAGAACTAATTTTCTGTTCTGCGTTTGGTACGACTAGAACAAGACAGGACAAAACTGTTAAAATGACCAAATTGCCCTAGAATATAGATTAATATTTTTCATCACGTAATAATTATAAATAACATCAAATCAATTAAATAATAAACAATTATATACATCAAAATTAAAGTAAATTAAATAAATCACATTTATGTAATTTTATATAATATATAATTTTTCAAAAAATGTTTGCAAAAAATGTAATTTTATATAATATATAATTTTTCAAAAAATGTGCAAAAAATGTTTTCAAAAAATGTTTGCAAAATAATTTTTATATAATATATAATTGAAGATGAAGGGTAAATGTGTCATTTTATGCTTAGTCCCATGTTGTTCCACTTTTTTTGGTGGAACAAAAAATGCCTCATTTTGTCCCATGAAAATGGATTTTAGTCCCATCTTGTCCCACCTTGTTTTAGTCCCATGTCATACCAAACGCAGTACTATTTTTTTTTGTCCCGTCCCGTCCCATCTAGTCCGCGCACCAAACGCACCCTAAATGTTGCATAAAATGAGATGGGTGTTGAAGTGCTGTAAATTACAACTACATTTACTTAACTTTGATAGTTACCATAGAACCCTAACCACATATCAGAAAATGCTATCAATTACTCCTCATCATCATGTAAAGAAATCCATTTGAATGTTTAGATAACTTTCAGATAGCATCATCACCCTAAACCCTAGTTATTCCTGACTTACAGTATATCAAAAATTCCCTCAAAAATCATATATTCAAAGTACTGATGTTCTGCCACAAAGCGCCCGTAAATTAGTGATTTTGTTAATAAAATTGTACACATGATTTGTTTTTATATGATTGATCGATTGTTTATCTTATCATAGTTTATCACAATGAAGAAATTTATCCTTCGCATGTTCTGCAACTACATGGCCGTTTTCTTCCTCTTTCCCTCCAACATTGCAAATAGGGTAGAGAGATTCAGATCTTACCAGAGCGGCTACATTTTAAACGCCAGTGATTCTTCTGTGCATTGTTTACAAGATCGAGTTGATCACACCATTGATGAATAATCATCAGTCATTCTCCTCGAATTGCAAGAGAAACATTTGGATCTTCTTCATCAGAATCAAATTCAACCTGCATGAAACTTGGATCAGAATCAGGATAATATTTTTGGGAATCTGACTAAAGTTGCAAAATCATCGTTTATGGGGGATAAAGAAAGGTTTACATTTTCATCTCTAAACCACCCTCCATGGCAGTCACGCTTCCACCCAGCTGCTGTAAACCTAAGTTCTCTCTCCCTGCGCTCTCGATAATCTAATGGGAGCTGCACAGCATCCTTACCAGATCCCTCCATTTGAACAGAGGTCGAATTGGTCAACACTTCACATGCTCTCTCAGAGATTGGCCATCTAGATTGGCTGTTACTTGCAGCACTTTGCTCAGGATAACCGTCAAGTACCTCCAAAGTGGCATTACGTGTTTTCTCAATCAACGGTTTTCCAGCAATGTTTGTCTGCTTGATGGATGTATTACTAGTTTTGGTCATGGAAGTCGAATCTAGCGACAAGGCAATTCTCTTATTCATCTCATTTTTTCTTTCTTCTTCTCTTTGTTTGAGCTTCCTTTCTGCAGCACAATGGCGGCTTCCTTTAATGTGCATCTGCAAATTTATTGCTATTAGATTGCCAGCCTGATAAATTCCATCCTCATAAATCATAACCATAAGCAATCCACACAACATGATCTTAAAATCCAGCTATCTGACTTTTTCTCTCTTAGCTATGTGCAAAACTTTTGGCGAATTCAGCCATTCCATTTCCATCATTTTCACAAGGAAGTTTGATGGAATGGGTTTCAGGCTATAAGCTTTTGGCAACAATAATGATTTTGGAAAATTTCAGAACCGCCTTTCCCTTCGATGAACATATAGAATGTTCAAGTAAGTAGTCCATATTTCGGTACATGACACCGATAGACAAAGTGCGTTACATTTTCAGCCTCACTCACATATACCCTCTCAAATTCCAATGTCCGAGCTCTCTCTGTCTAGCGTCTCCCAGCAGGGCCAACATCTATACACTATGTCACTATCATAAGCCAGTTAATCCTATCTCAGACTCCGGGGCTGTTTGGTTGGTTTTTAAGTTCTCTATGCGGATTAATCTGTCTGTATAGAAGGTTTTTGTTTGAAAGGGTTTTTCATAGATTAAATGAGCTTTTTCTTTATTGGGAGGGGTAGGTTTGGAAAAAACGTGGCTTTATAAGCCAAATTCTATATCATAAAGCCTCTACCAAACGGTCATGTAATATAGTTGATTGAATAAGCTATGAATCCCATTAAGCTCATTAAGCTAGGCACTCCCTCTATTTCAAACATACACATACACATACACATACACATACACAATATCATCTACCGACCATTGGATTTTCAATATTTGCTGGTTTCATTTCAGTTTTTGATCAATTCTACTAAATCGGGAGGAATCCTTACGATTGATTGGGATATGTTTGAATTTCTAATCAATTATGTAACTTAAAAACATTTTGGGGGAAAAAACATGATGTAAACTTTCCATTCCAAATCAGTAGTTAAATTCTATCATAAAGGGGGGATTTTTAGGGTTAGGGTTAAGAATAGATATAACATACAGATAGCATGAGTGGAGTATCGAGAACGGAATTATGAGGGCAGACGAGGCAGACGAGGCAGACATATTTTCCGGTAGGAAGCTTCCTGTAGGAAGAATGATCGGCGGCGTCCAACAGGAGATCGTCGACTCTCCTCTTCCGGTACTGTGCTTCTCTTCCCCAACTGTCTCCTCCGAACACGCTCATCGCAACCAACGTTCATTCCACCCTTCAACCTCTACTTCAAGGACATATTGCAACTATACCCTTGTACTTTGCTGTTATTTTAATTTTATCCCCCTTCTTTTATTTTTGCAAGAGTAAATCACATATTTAGGGAGTGTTTGGGATTGCTTATTCTTTTGACTTATATTTTTAAAAGTACTTATCAACTTATGTGGTGGAGGAAATAAGTTTTTTTAAAAATGCTTGGATTAACTTATTATGATGTGGAAACGGGATAAGCAAATAACAAGTTTTTTAGTGTTTGACAAATTTTGCTTATATATGTAAAATGACCAAAAATGACATTCTTCTATATTGGGGTGTCTTGTGTAGGGTTTAATGAGAGCATATATGTGCGTGTCTTGTGTATGGTTTAAAAAAAGTTTGGGTAAAAATGTAATTTGGATAAATAAGTTGATAAGGAGAAAAAAATAAGTTAGTATGAAGTAACTTATCACTTTTTTTCAATCCAAACACTAGAAATAACTTATTTGCGGTGAGGAAAACAACAATCCCAAACACCCCCTTAGTCTTTGTAGTTTATATGTATCAAGTCCTTTATTTAAAATAATTATGAATTATAGTTAGGGGAGTTCACGGTTCGGTTCGGCTCGGTTAGTAGGAAAAATGTGAACCGAACCGCATGAGGTGGATACCTAGTTTCCCGAACCGTGGGCTGAACCAAACTGAACCACATCGAACCGCAGTTAGTCGGTTACCGCGGTTCGGTTCACGGTTACCCGAATTTATCGAAAATAAAAATAATATCAAAATAGAAAATTTAAACCAGTTACATAACAAATATATAAAAATAATCCAAGAACAAGAAATTAAGGGGCCATTTACAAAACGCTTACCCGGGTAAGTGTTTACCAAGTCACATTAGCTTACCGGATGAATATGGCAAAGACTAAGAATCTTACCTGGTAAGAGCGGAAACAAGAATCGAGAGTCAAAAGCAAGGACCTAGAGTCTTACTCGGTCAGTGAGTGCGACAACTCTTACCACGGTTATCACTTACCGGCTAAATTGTTGCATACAATGCCATTTTGATGGACTAAAATCTTATCCGAGAAGTAAGTGATAGTGTTAATGTTACCGGTAAGCACTTACCAGGTAAGTGATTAGGTAAATGACTCCTAAAATAAGTTTTATTGTTAAAATAATCTACTATTCGGTTGATGACTACTCGAAAATTAAATAGTTAATATTAAGGCATTGTTTGGCAAAAAAAGCTAGCTTTTTTTTTGGTGTACATGTTTGAATGGCCATAAGCTAGCTTTTTGAAACGCTACTTGGAGTAGCGTTTTAGTAGCTTATTGTGAATATTTCAATATTGTCCCTTATTATTATTTACTAACTATTATTATTAATAAATATTAATTTTTAAATGATGTCCTTTTGGTCATTTTACATGTTTATAAGCTAGTTTTGTCAAACGTGACTTTTTCATCGGCTAGCTTATGAGTCAACAGCTAGCTTATGAGTCAACAGCTAGCTGATACCAGCTAGCTTATCAGCTAGTTTGCCAAACATAGCCTAAATATAATACTATTAATTGTATTATATATATATCGGTTCAGATTAGATCGGTTACCCACGGATACCTATAACTTAAAACCGAAATCGATCCGTGAATACCCTGTTTTCGGGTTTTCAAGTTTTTGGTTTTTCGGTTTCGGATCAAGCGGTTCAGCTCAGTTTCTCGGTTTTCCGGTTTTTTTAAACACACATAAGTATAGTTTTGTACTTTATAATTTTTAACATATTCGGTCCTTGTCATTAACTTTGCTATCATTTTTTTTTGTTAAGTAAATTAAGTAAGAGAACATTTTGGCTTTTAATCATAAGAACGAAACATATAATAAAAACCACAGAAATCATGATGTCGAAAATCTTACCTTTTACATTTTTAAGAGATAATAAATTAAGTAAGAGAACATTTTTTTATTCTAAATTTTAGTTTCTTTGGATTTACAAGTGCTAATAATTGAACTCAGTTAATGTAAAATAGGATCAAAGTTAATTTAAACTCATTTTTCGTATAATAATTTTTATCTTTCTTTATAAAGTCCCAATTCCAAAAAATAATAACAAGCATAGTAAATACTAAATAGTAACATTGACTTTAAATCAAAATAATCATATTTCTCAAACATGACATGACTATACTAACTATAAATAAACTATCATTTATTAAATTTAAGACAATCATTAAACTATCATTATGACGGGGAAATTGACTCAAATAGTTAAACCCACTAACAGAAGTGACAAAATAGCCAAAACCTCCCCTGGTTTACAAAAATAGTCAATGGGTCCGCACACTGACCCGACCCGATGAGTGCGGTCCGCAATGGGTAACAAAAAGACAAAAAAAAACTGGAAACAGTAGGTCCGCACTCGGACCCGACCCGACCCGGTGCGGACCGCAATTAGGGCCACGTATCGACTGCTCGGTGAAAACCTAATTAGGTTTACAATTGGGTCGCAATTGCGGACCTGGGCCGCAAATGCGGACCAATGTTTTTTTCTTGTTTTTGACGTACGATTGGGGTGTGCAATTGGGCGTATTTTTCAAAATTAAGAACGTGTTGTTGATGTTCAATGGTTGAAGAGCAACTATCATTTCGTACTATATCACATTCCCTGAATTGTGTATATATAATGGTGGCTACTTTCACTAATGAAGAGCACATTGTCTGAAATCAAATATCCAATTGTGTAACTTTTTTTCTCCGTTTTCTCCGTTTTCTTAAAAATGAGTTTCTTATCTGATAAAATTAAGCTACGTATTTTGGCTGGGGGTTCTTGGCAACAGATCGGGTCGGAGTGGGAGTATGTGTTCCGCAATCTCGATGGTGCGTGTCATGGTGTCAACCAACATTACACATTCTAGGTTGGTTACCTATGTTCAACGCAAATGTGGAATCAACCCGTATGTTGGTATGACTAGAATAGCGTACACATATTTTGGCCAACTTTATAAGTTACGAGACACTAATGATGTCCAAGGTTTCATGCGATCTGTTACGGCTGTAAAAAAATCCGCCAACACTTTATGTGTATGTCGATCTTGCGGGCTTCAGCACAAGCAATGTTGGTGGTGGTTTGAACAACGTACGAGAGCCGAATGTGTCTGCTGTTGAGGATAGTCAATATTCTTCTTACATGCTTCATTTTCAGTCTGAAGATGAGCATGTGTATGGGTATAATCCTGATTTTCTTACTGAAGATCATTATGGTGTTGGTGACTATAACCTCAAATATGTTCCGGAGACCGAAGAACCGGTAGAAGAACGACATGAAGAAGAAGAAGAAGAAGACGAGTCTCATGTTTACCGTTTGGATATTTCTGGTCTTCATAGCGATGAAGAAGACGATGAACAAGATGAAGAAGAAGAAACTAGTCATATTAAATCATATGATGGAATAAATGATTTCTTTGGCCAACCTCCTCCCCTTCCAGATAGGGATGACGATTTCATAACACCTAAAGAGTCCGTAGCTTATAACCGTAGTACCAGAGTGAATATAAGGGATATATTCGACACGAAAGATGTAACACCCTCGAATTGGGAAAGAGAAACTAAATAAAATTTTCAATAACACATCCAAAGGAATAGAATTCCTTCCTATAAGTCAACACGGAAGTGACCTCAATTTAAAATCTATGATTTCCCTCAAACAATTTGTTGGGTCATCAAGATTTGAAGATGACCTCATGATCTCCTTTTATACTTTGAAAAACATTTTATACTTAGAGAAATTTTGGATGCATGGTTCTTTGCAATGGCTTGTACAAATCAGCAACAGTTCGGTGAAGTCGAAGATCAACCGAAACCAAGCTTGAAGATTCTCTACTTGTGGAAAATAGAAGATTCTTCTCAACAAACATACAAGTCATTGTTCACCGAAATTGTTCTCACAATTTCGGTGGACATATCTCCACCGAAACTTCTCTTCATTTCGGCCAAGAAGTTCCCACCAATGAAAGTCCAATTTTGGTGGGAACTCTTCTAAAAGCCTCTCAGATGTTGTCTTGGAACATGTGTCACATATAAGTCTCAAAGATGTTGTCTTGGAAGATGTGTCACATAAAAGTCTCAAAGATGTGTCACATATCCCAAAGCCATCATCGGTGGGATCTCAAAGAAGTTTCAAAGATGCTTTCTCCAAAGATATGTCACATATCCCAAGTTTCCATCGGTGGTGCTTTTCTTGAAAGAAAATCTGAGAAGCAAAAGAAGACAAAAATGAGAGACATAATAAGACAAAATGAGAAGCAAATTCATTTTGTCTTGGAAGAAATCTTACAACCTTTCTTCGGTGGTGCATTTGTTGAAAGAGATTTTGAGAAGCAAAAGAAGACAAAAATGAGAGACATAATAAGACAAAATGAGAAAGAAATTTGTTTTGTGACAAAACAAATTTGTCAAGATTTCTACCGAAGATATTTGTTTAAATTCGGTGGACTTGTTTGTCAAATGCTTTCTTTGAAGAAATATTTCAAGTCTCAAGAAACTTTGTCTTGGAAGACACATCAAGAAAGATCAGCTATTATGGGAAAATATCTATTGCCAGATAAAAGTGACCATTTGTCATTTTATCTATATTCAGCTAAAGTCTTCCTCAACATGGTTTCCATACCTTATTTCAAGGAAAAGGTGATAGTGACAGATCAACTTTTCAGAAGTCAACAAATATGGTGATGACAAGTGTCCCAAGCATTTAATGCTTGGTACACCCATTATCACTATATAAAGAAGAAGAAGACTTCTTGCAAAGGAGACTTTTGGGTGATCTCTCTAAGTGCAGACGTTATACCTGGAATCCCTTGAATCTCTTGAAGACATCTATGTGTTCAAGATATTCTGTTCATCTCTCTCTTTAAACTTTACAGCTTTCTATCTTTGTGTTTTAGAAGTTATTTAGTTTTCAGTATTACTTTGTGAAGATTGTTAGAATAGATTTTATCTGTTCTTTTCCGCAACAGTCTTAAGTTTCTATGTGTAATTCTTGTTGAAAGATTTTCAATATAAAGAATTAAAATTGTGAAAATTTTGAGTATTGTATTCAACCCCCCCTTCTACAATACTTGTTATAGCCATTTGGGACTAACAAGTGGTATCAGAGCAGAAAGTTTAATTCCATAAACTTGATCTGCGATGGCTGCCTCCTCTTCCTCTACTGTTGAAAACTCTTTTCAAAATAACTTTTCTGAAAATGGCTCCATTTCAAAACCTCCTAAGTTCAATGCTAACAACTTCTCTTTGTGGAAAAGCCGCATGATGCTGTTCATGGAAGGAGTGGATACTAGATATCCAACCATTCTCCAAGAGGGACCCTTTATCCCCAGAGTTTGGGCTCGCTATGAAACGCAGAGGCCTGGTAAAGAAACCATGGAAAAAGATAATTCTGATGATTCGTCTGATGAAGAAAAATCTGCTGCTACTGGTCGTTACATTCTTAAAAATCCTAAGAAATATACTGATGAGGAAAAACGACTTGTGTCTCTTGATTCTAAAGTTAGAACTATCATTGCTCTCTCTCTTCCTGATGAAGTGTACCACTCTCTGGTAAATCTCTCTACTGCCAAAGAGATGTGGTCCACTCTGTGTGTTTTGTATGAAGGTACAAATGAAGTTAAAAAGAGCAGAAAGATTGCTCTTGTTAGAAATTATGAACTCTTTGCTTTTGAAAAAGGAGAATCTCTTCCTAGCTACTACAATCGCTTCAACTCTCTTTTAAATGATCTTAAGTTGTTGGGCAGAGTCTATGATAATGAGGAAGTCTTGTGCAAGTTCATGGATTGTCTTCCAGATTTTTGGGAAAATATATGTACTTGCATCAAAACTACCAAGGACCTTGAGTTCATGCCCTTGACTGTTCTTTATGGAACTCTTTTCAACTATGAGCAGACGAAACTGCATAAGTTTATAAAGAACTCTTCTCTAGCTCTCCTAAGTGACTCTTCCAAAAAGACTAAGTGTTTTCCAAAAATCACCTACCCATCTGATTCTGACCATGATAGTCAAGAAGATCCCAATGATCATTCAGAAGCATATCTTAGTGATGCTAAGGATGAATGTGAGGAAACTTCAGTTGATAAATTATCTGATGAAATGGCCATGTTGGATGGGTATTCTAAATCCAAATCCTACCACCCTTCTAGAAAATCTAAGCCTCTCTCCAAACACTCTTCTTTGGACAAATCTAATGAGGAATGTTTTAACTGTGGTAAAAAGGGTCATTTTGCTTCTGAGTGTAAAAGTAAACATTTTGAAAGACCCAGAACTGCTTCCTCAGGCCGATTCTCCTCAAAATCGGGAAGATCCAAATATGATTCCCAAAAGTTCAACCAATCTTTCTCTTCTGCAGATTCTGACAGGGCCGAAAGATACAAGGAGAAATACAAGAGAGAAAAGGAAAGAAATGAAAGACTTGTTAGGAGAGGAAAGGGTCTGCCTGCTAAATCTTATGATTTGGCAGATGAACCCACATCTGAAAGCGAATGACTCCTCAACTGCTCTTGTATCAGCTAAGTGTCTCCTATCCTCATCACAGGTACATCCATCTCTATCTCTCTCTGATGCTGAAAAGATTGAAGCATTTAATTCTGTATCTATTGTCTTTAGATGATGCATCCTTCTCTTCTAACTCATGCAAAATATTTTCTAACTCTGAAAAATGAAAGCTTTTGGGTGTTGATTCCTTCTGAAAAATAAATTCCTTAATTTTTTAAAAAAAAATACCTGTGTGACATCTCCTACCGATTTTCCTTCTGTGTGTCTCAAATTGTCTATTTCAAAAGAAAAGATTTTTGTCCTCCCAAATCTTGATAAAGGAATTTTAGGAGCTGCACCCCAATTCTTTGTTACCTCATCAAATTCCTTGAGCAAAAGTAAGGAAAAATGTCAAGTTTCTAAAAGGAACTCTCTTTATAGAAAATGCTATATCTGTGGTGATATTTCTCATTTTGCCAAAGACTGTGAAATAAAGAATTATTCTGAGTGATATAAATTCTTTTCATTCTTTTTCTAACCCAAAAGGACCCACCTCCAAATGGGTACCTAGGAAATAAATTCTTTGTGATTGCAGATTTTAAGCTGGACAGATGGATCTATGTGGACAAGTGAGAAAGTTGACAAAACCTTAGAATTCTTTACTCTCATGACATCATAAGCATGATGATGTCATTCTCACAACATTACCACCGAAGCTGCTACTTTCTACCGACATCTCTCATCTACCATCAATCTTCATATCTCCTACACCCCATTTTTCATCATACTTCTTACCATTCATTTCATCCACCAAACTATTTTTCTCATCTCATCTTCAAAGTTGTCCTACTCAATGCTCTACCCACCGAAACCCACTTCGGTGAGTTTACATCTGTGAACCCTTCCACTCACTCCAAAACCTTAAAAAAAAAAAAAAAAAAAAAATTATTATATATATTGTTTTTAATGCCGTCGGTGGTACAGAAAATCAAAAAAAAAATTATTATTAATATACATATATATATATATATATTTTAATGTCATCGGTGGTACAGAAAATCAAACAAAAAAAAACAAAATTTATTATTAATATATATATATATATATTTTCTAAAGCCATCGGTGGGATTTTTTTTGATTCAAAAAAAAAGAAAAATTATATATATATATAATAATAATAATATATTATAACCCCCTTTTTCCTCCTTCATCCACCGATCCCCACTCCTTCCCCTTTTCTTCTTTTATTTGAAACCACAACACCCCCTTTATATATAAAACCCTCATCCCTTTTTATTTTTCCTCCTTCCATCGATTCCATATTACCTCTTCTCTTTCCCACCGATTTGCATATAATAATAATAAACTCTCTCTCTCCTTTCCACTGAACCTCTGATCCCACACCATCATCACCTCTATCACAAAATATTCCACCACCTTTAATCCTGCAACCAAATGGACCAAAGATCACCCCATAGATCAAATCATCGGTGATCAACAAGCAGGTGTCCAAACATGTAGAGGAGTTGGAAATATTTGTCTCTATGTGAATTTTCTCTCTCTTTTTGAACCCAAGAAGATTGATGAAGCTCTTGCAGATCCCGGTTGGATCACTGCCATGCAAGAAGAGCTTTCTCAATTTGAGAGAAACAAAGTTTGGAGATTGGTTCCCAGACTCCAAAAGAATCTTTATGGCTCATGCTGCCTACCGAAATTTCAGAGTCTTTCAAATGGATGTCAAAAGTGCCTTCCTCAATGGGAAACTTGAAGAGGAAGTCTATGTGAAACAACCTACTGGTTTTGAAGACCCAGCTCATCCAAACTATGTGTTTACTATTTTTCTTTGCATGGGATATGGTTCTTAGTTGGAAGACATCTTTTTTTTTTCGTGTTTTTCAACACAATACCCACCGATATTCTTGTTCACCAAATCTCTAGATGAAACCAGGTTTAATTTCCTCATAAATGAACTTGGCATGTGTAATCTTCAATAACTATGTGTCCTAAGATTCCACCGAATTCTCATTGGTGGACACTATTCTTCTCTCACAAATCTCCTTTCCTATCTAGAAACATAGGAAAGAACCCCTCCATATGATGTCATCCCATGCATGGTAGACACCTTTTTTCTTTTAATGATGTCATCACCATGATCTCTTCTCACCAAAGTTGTAGACCTCTACCATTTCCTCTACCGATTCTCTCCCCACCAATTTTATCTAGCTTCTCATATACTCTTCCTCTCACCTAACCCAACTTCCTATGTGTCATCTCCTCATCCCATCCCTTTTTCCATCTCTTTCACTCTTGGTTTGCAACCCATCTATCCTTTCATAAAATCCACCCACTACAAACTCTTCTACAGATGTCACCCCAAATCCTCAAACTCAATCTTTTTGGGTCATCAAAATTGGAAGATGAAATTCCAATCTTTTCTTCACTTTGAAGATTTTCTCCGTAATGCCTTAGAAGACTTTCTCCACACTCTGCTGAAGATGTCTTAGAAGTTTTCCGTCAACCTCTTCAAGAAATTACACCGAATTTTTGTCTAACTCTTGCAAATTTTCGGTGGGAATGATTTAAAAAAAAAAAAAAAATCCTACCGATTTTCCACCGAAAATCCCACCGAAAATAGGCAATTTTCGGTGGATACTCCTTCATTTTCGGTGGAAAAGCAAAAAAAAAAAAAAAAAAAAAAATCTCTCCAGATTTTCCTACCGAAAATTGCCAATTTTCGGCCGATTTTTTCATTTACTCTTGGTGTTTTTCCTGCGTCGGCCGCTGAGGGGGAGAATTCATCTGAGGGGGAGCAACATCAACCCTCAGTACTCATATCCAGCGACCAACTTGAAAAAATGAGGAAATCGACGGACCGGTCAAGGGGGAGCACATCAGTCCGGGCGGATCTAACTGAGGGGGAGTAACACAAAGACCGACTGATCTAACTGAGGGGGAGCAAATAAAAGACAAGTTGATGATGCTAAACAGGAAAAGATGCCAAGATGCAACAGATGGGCAGATGCATCCTGAGGCTGATTCACTCAAACTCAACCCTCCTCAAAGTTTGTCACTATAATGGGTTGTCTCCTATCAAAACCCACAGATTCTCTTGGCTGAAATCTTTTGGAGTAAGTGAATGACTTGAAGATTTGAAACATCTGAAGAAAAGCAAAAGTGCCTGAAAGATAAAATTCTTCAACACATCAACAGGCTGGTGATCAAAATGAAGAATCCTCAAGCCAGACACAAGTTTCAACTCGCCCCTCCAAAGATGCAAGTAATATTCATTCTGTTCATATTGTTTATACTTCTTTCCTTTTCCTTTCAATTATTTGTACAGCTATACCTTTTTATTTTTTCTTATATGTAAATATCATATATACATACACACAAAAAAAAAATGGACTGTGTGAAAAAGAACCCAAAAGAGTAAAGAAGGGTCAACATGCATTATTCACTGTCTTACTCATGTTTTTCTAAGTATGGATGTCATCATCAAATAGGGGGAGATTGTTGGGTCATCAAGATTTGAAGATGACCTCATGATCTCCTTTTATACTTTGAAAAACATTTTATACTTAGAGAAATTTTGGATGCATGGTTCTTTGCAATGGCTTGTACAAATCAGCAACAGTTCGGTGAAGTCGAAGATCAACCGAAACCAAGCTTGAAGATTCTCTACTTGTGGAAAATAGAAGATTCTTCTCAACAAACATACAAGTCATTGTTCACCGAAATTGTTCTCACAATTTCGGTGGACATATCTCCACCGAAACTTCTCTTCATTTCGGCCAAGAAGTTCCCACCAATGAAAGTCCAATTTTGGTGGGAACTCTTCTAAAAGCCTCTCAGATGTTGTCTTGGAACATGTGTCACATATAAGTCTCAAAGATGTTGTCTTGGAAGATGTGTCACATAAAAGTCTCAAAGATGTGTCACATATCCCAAAGCCATCATCGGGGGGATCTCAAAGAAGTTTCAAAGATGCTTTCTCCAAAGATATGTCACATATCCCAAGTTTCCATCGGTGGTGCTTTTCTTGAAAGAAAATCTGAGAAGCAAAAGAAGACAAAAATGAGAGACATAATAAGACAAAATGAGAAGCAAATTCATTTTGTCTTGGAAGAAATCTTACAACCTTTCTTCGGTGGTGCATTTGTTGAAAGAGATTTTGAGAAGCAAAAGAAGACAAAAATGAGAGACATAATAAGACAAAATGAGAAAGAAATTTGTTTTGTGACAAAACAAATTTGTCAAGATTTCTACCGAAGATATTTGTTTAAATTCGGTGGACTTGTTTGTCAAATGCTTTCTTTGAAGAAATATTTCAAGTCTCAAGAAACTTTGTCTTGGAAGACACATCAAGAAAGATCAGCTATTATGGGAAAATATCTATTGCCAGATAAAAGTGACCATTTGTCATTTTATCTATATTCAGCTAAAGTCTTCCTCAGCATGGTTTCCATACCTTATTTCAAGGAAAAGGTGATAGTGACAGATCAACTTTTCAGAAGTCAACAAATATGGTGATGACAAGTGTCCCAAGCATTTAATGCTTGGTACACCCATTATCACTATATAAAGAAGAAGAAGACTTCTTGCAAAGGAGACTTTTGGGTGATCTCTCTAAGTGCAGACGTTATACCTGGAATCCCTTGAATCTCTTGAAGACATCTATGTGTTCAAGATATTCTGTTCATCTCTCTCTTTAAACTTTACAGCTTTCTATCTTTGTGTTTTAGAAGTTATTTAGTTTTCAGTATTACTTTGTGAAGATTGTTAGAATAGATTTTATCTGTTCTTTTCCGCAACAGTCTTAAGTTTCTATGTGTAATTCTTGTTGAAAGATTTTCAATATAAAGAATTAAAATTGTGAAAATTTTGAGTATTGTATTCAACCCCCCCTTCTACAATACTTGTTATAGCCATTTGGGACTAACAAGTGGTATCAGAGCAGAAAGTTTAATTCCATAAACTTGATCTGCGATGGCTGCCTCCTCTTCCTCTACTGTTGAAAACTCTTTTCAAAATAACTTTTCTGAAAATGGCTCCATTTCAAAACCTCCTAAGTTCAATGCTAACAACTTCTCTTTGTGGAAAAGCCGCATGATGCTGTTCATGGAAGGAGTGGATACTATATATCCAACCATTCTCCAAGAGGGACCCTTTATCCCCAGAGTTTGGGCTCGCTATGAAACGCAGAGGCCTGGTAAAGAAACCATGGAAAAAGATAATTCTGATGATTCGTCTGATGAAGAAAAATCTGCTGCTACTGGTCGTTACATTCTTAAAAATCCTAAGAAATATACTGATGAGGAAAAACGACTTGTGTCTCTTGATTCTAAAGTTAGAACTATCATTGCTCTCTCTCTTCCTGATGAAGTGTACCACTCTCTGGTAAATCTCTCTACTGCCAAAGAGATGTGGTCCACTCTGTGTGTTTTGTATGAAGGTACAAATGAAGTTAAAAAGAGCAGAAAGATTGCTCTTGTTAGAAATTATGAACTCTTTGCTTTTGAAAAAGGAGAATCTCTTCCTAGCTACTACAATCGCTTCAACTCTCTTTTAAATGATCTTAAGTTGTTGGGCAGAGTCTATGATAATGAGGAAGTCTTGTGCAAGTTCATGGATTGTCTTCCAGATTTTTGGGAAAATATATGTACTTGCATCAAAACTACCAAGGACCTTGAGTTCATGCCCTTGACTGTTCTTTATGGAACTCTTTTCAACTATGAGCAGACGAAACTGCATAAGTTTATAAAGAACTCTTCTCTAGCTCTCCTAAGTGACTCTTCCAAAAAGACTAAGTGTTTTCCAAAAATCACCTACCCATCTGATTCTGACCATGATAGTCAAGAAGATCCCAATGATCATTCAGAAGCATATCTTAGTGATGCTAAGGATGAATGTGAGGAAACTTCAGTTGATAAATTATCTGATGAAATGGCCATGTTGGATGGGTATTCTAAATCCAAATCCTACCACCCTTCTAGAAAATCTAAGCCTCTCTCCAAACACTCTTCTTTGGACAAATCTAATGAGGAATGTTTTAACTGTGGTAAAAAGGGTCATTTTGCTTCTGAGTGTAAAAGTAAACATTTTGAAAGACCCAGAACTGCTTCCTCAGGCCGATTCTCCTCAAAATCGGGAAGATCCAAATATGATTCCCAAATCATTTCTCGTGCACTCTACTAGCACTCATCACTTCACAGAGTAGTTATAGTTATTCCTAACCTGAACCTGTTGCACATGCCGACAAATAAAAAGGGTTAGACTAACGTCTAGTGAGTTCAAGAGTTTTATCATGACCATATCTATTCTACTTTATAAAGGTAGCGTTTGGTACGCATACTGAATGGGACATCACAGGACGGGACAGAACGGGACAGGACTGGACAGGACATAACTAATTGTCTGTCATGTGTTTGGTAGGACTAGAACAAAACTGGAGTAAAAGTTTGCTTGCTGTTAAAATGATTAGATTAACCATGATTTGAAGAAAATTAGAACAGAAAAACAGATGTGATCGAGAACCAAATTAACATGATCAGAACCAAAATTGAAATCTAATCGTAGCTGGAGAAATCAGAATTGAAATCCTAATCGTAGCTGGAGAAATCAAAATTGAAATCCTAATCGAAAACTTGAATATCGAAATCAAAACAATATAAATCGTACCTGGAGAAATCAAAATCGAAATCCTAATCGAAAACTTGAAAATCGAAATCAAAACAATCTAAATCGTACCTGGAGAAATCAAAATCGAAACCCTAATTGAAAACATGGAAATCTTACCCGGAGAAATTGAGATTGAAATCCTGGAAGAAGTCATGAACAATCCTGGAAGAGGTCGTGAACGAGAATGAAATCGAAATATGTGGTATCTGATGTGAAGAATCAGTGATCGAGAAGTGAAGAACTCATACATGGAGAAGTGAAGAACTCGATCTGAGTGAAGGAGGTGTGAAGAAGAAGTCGTGAAGGATGTGCAAAGAAGAAGTAGGTATCTGATGGTTTTGGAGGGCAAAATTGTAATTTTCTTGTTTGTCCCATGTTGTTCCACCAAAATAGGTGGAACAAAAAAACTGAAGAATTGTCCCATGAAAATTAGAATTTGTCCCATGTTGTCCAACCCCATTCTTGTCCCATGGCATATCAAACATGGGACTAATTTTTTTTGTCCCGTCCCGTTCCATCTAGTCTGCGTACCAAACGCACCGAAACCGTTTTTCAAAATTACTCAAATTGATGCTTAAAGTACAACCTCTATATCATGAAATTGAAATCGGTTATCCTTCTCCTCCACCACCTCTCCCTCCCGTCTCCTTCTCCACGACTTTTCCCCTCGTCTGCACCAAATTCTCCCTGATTTCTGTCCACTCCTCATCATCAACCTTCCCCTAATCTCTCCCTCTGTTGCCCTCACCCAACAAGAAACGTGATCGATGATGTCTCTCAAACCCTGCTTGTTTATTTTCTCCAATGACGCCTGCTTTTCTCTCAAACCCCGATCACTCCTCTGCCTTTGTTCTTCACGTGGCAACAATGGCAGAAGCCCTCTCTCTCTCTCTCTCTCATTTTTCTTCATCTTTGTCGACTTCTCCAACAACCCTAGATTTTTTTGATACGGATTACCTGATCTGTTTTTGTTTTTGAAGGAGGTACTTTTGATCTTCTTAAACATCTATGTTTTTGTTCACAAATCTGTTTTTGATTTTGATCTTCTTAGAAATTTAGTTATCCCTCAATTCTTTCATGAATTATTGTCGATTCCTCTGATCTTCTAAACTTCATCAAGAAATTTTTGTTTCTCTGATATGGAGGCATTCGATACAACATCACAACAAACTATTAGAGCATGATTTGAAATCAGTTTTTCTGACTTGTTCCTCCGTCTTCTTCTCCACAACCTCTCACTCCCCACGTCTACCACTGCTTCTCCTTTTACCCCACGTTTCCCCTGATTCCCCACGTTCCCGTCTCCTCTATTCACCTTCTACGTTGCCACATCGATAAGGAAGGGTTTCGCTCCATCATTTCCTCTGAAGAAGAATCAGATTCACACACACATAACTATTCCACGTGTGATGGTCGATCGGTTAAAAGGTACCTTCTTGAGGTTTTGATTTCACAGGTTCTTCAAAACCTAGAGATTTCTCCAAGGTATGCTATCGATTTAGATTTCCATTTCACTTTAGATTTTAATTTCTCTGAGGTTTGATGTATCACGATCTCATCCACAGATTTTGATTTCTTAATTGCTTTCAGACGTGATTTGATTTTTCCATTGACCACCATCGCTTTTATTTCTGTGTCTCCGTCGACCACCATTGGCAGCACGTAAACTTGTTTGTGCTTTTTGAATGAAATATTTTCATAATCGTGTTTGTGCTTTTTGAATGGTTTTGTGCTAAATGAATATTGTAAATGATGTTTTAATTTCTTTTCTGATTAAGAGAAGGGACCCAATGTTTGTAGAAAGAGCTACACAATTTTTCATTGGAGTCTCAAACTTGAACATTGTTTTGATAGATCCACTAATATCCAGAAAATTTAACAGTCCAAATTTAACTATTTTTTTACAGTTTTATCAATCCAGGAAATCGTTTCCTAGTTTTTCTCAACTAATTGTTTTCATAGTTAGCGATTACTTCATTCACCTGGATGAAGATATCGAACTCAATTACAGTTTATTCAACAAGATAGTTGCTGGAGAAGGGAAGAATCATGTTTCTGTTTTCTGTAGTATGTGATGAACAAAGGCAAGAATCGGGCTTCCGATGAAGATTTAGAAACTAATAAGGATATTCAAATATGGGAGACTCTAGATGATATTGATATACCTACTGGAAGTATTAGGTAATCAAAATATTGAAGGAGATTCGGTTGATATAAGATAAGATGATGTTTCCTATCTTATGCATGTTATGTACCATATAACGATAATGCAAAATGATGATGTTTCCTATACTGTTTTTGGGAAATTGGGTTGATATAAGATAAGATGATGTTTCCTATACACTGTTTTTGGGAAGGAGTTCCATTCAAGGAACATGGGGACTAGTTGAAGTAATGAGTCTCATAATATTTGGAAATTCGCTCCTTCAATTGTAATAGTGTAAAATCATATAGTGATTATCATGTTAAGTTTCAATGAAGTTCCGCCTATATATGAAATTTACGTTCATAACATGTATTAGATTATAAAAAAAACCATCCCCCAATTGGCATCAATCTTCTCTGCTGCATCACAACAAACTATTAGAGCATGATTTGAAATCAGTTTTACCGACTTGTTCCTCCGTCTTTTTCTCCACAACCTCTCACTCCCCACGTCTACCACAACTTCTCCTTTTACCCCACGTTTCCCCTGATTCCCCACGTTCCCGTCTCCCCTATTCACCTTCTACGTTGCCACATCGATAAGGAAGGGTTTCGCTCCATCATTTCCTCTGAAGAAGAATCAGATTCACACACACATAACTATTCCACGTGTGATGGTCGATCGGTTAAAAGGTACCTTGCCCAGGTTTTGATGGTGTAAAAATAGGTATTGATGTTGGGTTGGAGATGCCCTAAACATTGATTATCCAAAATATGAACCAAATCAAAACTGATTTGAATTTGTGTGATTTGCCACTTTTTACTTTTGTTTTCTCGTTTGTTCATTTTGGTGGGATCATATGGTCTATTTTTGTTTTCCGACTTTGCCCAGGGCAGGTTCTCATCACTCTCGTTTGCTCGAGCTCAAACACAACCTTCGAAGGTTTTAACTCAAGTCTCGTTTTCGGTCTTTTTCTGTTTTGAGTGTTGGTATTTTTTAGATTTAGTGGAAATTTGATGTTGTTTACTAATTTTTTCTAGGTTTAATGTCCTGTTCTTATTTCAATCACTGGCATACCCTGTGGTTTCGCCAATTTCTGTACAGGATCATATCATATGCTAGAGAAGACGCACATTATTTTCTGTATACATACGATGTAATGAAAAGAAAGTTGCTTTCATCATCAATAGATCTGAACTGCCCTGAAGCACTTACTGTGGAGGTAAGATTCATATACATACATACATACATACATACATATACATACATACATACATACACATACATATATATATATATATATACGTATATGATATGAAAATAATCGATTTCCTCAACTTCTTATTTCTTGTAACTTGACCATTCTTTCTGATTTGTTGGTTTTCAGGTATACCAACACAGTTATGATCTATGCATGGAGCTCTATCAGAAAGAGATCTCGACTAAAAACTCGTATCAAAGGTTTTATGGGTAATTTTTTTGTGATTTCAAATTTTTGCAACTTGAAGTGCAGGTCAGTTTATTATGAAAAATTAATAATAAAGGATTA
Source organism: Saussurea involucrata (assembly GCA_033807775.1). Classification (NCBI taxonomy): domain Eukaryota; kingdom Viridiplantae; phylum Streptophyta; class Magnoliopsida; order Asterales; family Asteraceae; genus Saussurea; species Saussurea involucrata. Next base: position 124,950,415 of record CM066324.1, on the reverse strand, counting down.
AGGGACACTTTTTTTTGTTGGTTCATTCAGCCTGCCTGCTCATGATCTCAACCGTCAGCAACTTCAATTGTTGTAGTAAGTCGTTTGCTTATTTATGTTATCTTATTGTGCCTTGTTCTAGCCGAACTGTGTCAGAGCTTGCTTGGCTCATAAAAGACAGACTTATACAGGCTCGGTTTTTGTAGGCTTAGATGTCGTGTAGAAATATTATTGAATTCAATTTTTTTCCTAATGGAATGCAGGGACTTTGAGTGACAAGATGTTATTTACAAGATGTTATTGCTCATTCAGAAGATGAAAGTAGCAGTTATATGTTGCCTAACAAAGTTCCTATTGAAGTTGGTAATTTAATTGCTCTTTTTTCTTTTCACTGTGCTCTATAAAAGTTCAATTTCTTTTCGACTGTTAATATTAGCCTCTCATATCTGCCCTTTTCTTCGTAAAGCAAAGCAAATTCCGGTCACACTTGGAAAATTGCATCACATAATGAAGTCCATACACCTATCCCAGTAGGGTTTCTTGCTTGTATTTGTCTTTGTCTTTGTAAACGTTAAAGATCATGTTTTTGTGATTCATTATGCATCTCAATCTCATGTAAAACAAATCAAGCATCGTATATAGAATTAAACGGTATGAACCCTAAAAATTTGGCAATTGCTTATGCAATTGGATATCCAAAACGTACGGTAATGTATCTAAAAGTTACTTGTTCTATGATTCTATCTACAAATCAATTATGGAATAGATACTTGGCCTTTACCAATATATGATGCTAACATGTGTGTTCTGACATCTGTTGAGTAGGTTTTGATTCCTAATGGGGTTGTTAGAGTGGTTTCGTAAGCTTGTAAGAGTTGGGTTAAATGCTAAATTAATTCTTGATTGTTGCAAGTTGATATTGGATTTGGAGCAATATTTGATCGTATTACTGTTGTTGTGAAGTTTGTTCTCTATGAAAGAAATTGTTATATTAAGTTAAATTTGTCTTTTTTAATACTGTTACGCAGGCTTAATTCATCCTTCATAGACGACAGTTTTCGTCAAGAGTAAGGAAAATCCAAAGAAGATGGAGGATTGGGGTAAAGCTACATTCTCTCTCTGTTCTTCAGTGTTTGGTTATCATCACTGTAGGTTAATCATCATGCAGTTAATTTTACTTATATTATAAGTTTCTTTATTTTTTTCGTTTTAGAATTTTGGCTTAGTTTTATAAAACCTGAACTTGCAACCATTGCTTAAATCCATCAAGAATTGTGAAAATAGCTTATTGTCTGGATGCCATTTGCTAAAAAGCTTGTAGCCTTGGGAATCGCCAAGTGGTAGATCAAAATGTGTGTTTTTTTACTAGGGTAAACTTACCTTAGTTTGCAGGGCAGTTAGCAGTATTTAGTCTGAATAATTTGCAGTAGAGAAATTAGCTTCCAAGTTACCTGAAACATATTTTATATGCGCTGTACATGTATATTTTATTCTTGTATTACCATTTAGATGTGTTTTGTGGTAGTATGTATTGTACACACTTTACAACAATTTCAATTGAATGTGTCAGAGGATGAGCCAGCTCCACTGGAAGAGTAAGATTTTCATGGGGCATGCCTCTCTGGTACTATTTGGCTTCTTTCTTTACAAATCCCTTATGCAATTTTTTAATATTTTAGTATATGTTGATGTACATTAATTTGAAAACATTATCTTCATTTTGTTACATAATTTTTGTAGCCATGGTTGATTTATTGCATGTAAGGTCCAAGTAAAACTTTTACGGTACTCTTGTTAATGAGCACATGGATTATTTATATGTGTATTTTCTTGTTTATCATGCTACTAATGATGAAAATAGTTTCATTCTCGTGTAAAGGGTATAATTTTGTTGTTTAAGTGTATCTCGAACTGCTCATTATTTTTCTGAAGCATTTCTTAGGTGATCAATTTGTAATTCAAGGGGTACGTCTTTCGTAATTCTGTAAAATTTGTTTAATAAAGGTTTTCTTAGGGGTGACGTCTCCTTTTTCAAAAAAAATGTTCGGTTGGCGATACGAGACATGTGAGATAACCGTAGTGGTAAGATTTTGCATCGTGTATGTTGGTGTCAAATTTATAGAAAAAGTAAGATGAAAGATGTTATTTATACGATTGTCTGGCCTGCCTGGTTCGTGCGCTGAATGGCAGCAGCTGGCCCCATTAAGCTGCTGCAGCTGGGGCTGTTGGTTTGCTACTCGCAAGCTGATTAAGCCCAGTCCTGGTCTTAATTTGTTCCGTTAGTTTAGATAGTTTTGTCTGTTGTGATGGTTTCGTTGTAATAAGCCTTGGGCTATTTCTTGTGTGACTGTTCTAACTCAAGGTTATATCTCTTCTCATCTTGTTTTGACCCAAGCATTTTATTTGATGCTTATTAATTGGTTCAACTTGGAATACTCTTGAAAATATAATTTGCCTTTGTCTCATGTCTCTATGGAGGTTCACCTGCATTGTCCGGAAACAATTTTGTTTGTATATTGTATTTTACTTGTAAATCTCTCAACAATTTGGTTTCATAATCGAATTGCGTCCCGCTGCATCGTGCGGGTACGATGACTAGTAATTCATAAAACGAGAGAGGTGCAATTTAAGTCATGAGTTCAAAAGAATTTACTTTAGATGCAAATCATCTATTTTTCCAACACACACAAATCCCATGTTAAAGGCTTTAATATAAATTGATTCTCAAAATGGACTCATCCCAAAACCCACTTGAAAAGTGAAATAGTATTTGATTTCTAAAATAATTAAAATCATGAAATAATCGCTATTATTCAAAACATCCCAAACACGGATGAGATAAAACCCACAACTTACATACCATGAAAAATAATCCATATAAATATAACACGTCATCGAAAACATGGATAGAAATAAATACCCAAAGCAACACCTTTCGATGACGGGGGAGGCCCGTTTAGATCGCACGTGACGGAACACAAAAGTGGGTCACATAACCATGAAATAAAACAAACACGTGGACTATTCTCACAAAATAACGAGCTCAATCACTTCAGATCTATTGCCCGTGGAGAATAGGGAGCCCCCAACTTCAACCACTCCAGGTCTATACATTGGGTCACTTAAAGTCCACAAAAACAAGCACATTTGAGATTGCACCTTACTGCTCATGGGACGCTGCCCGACCATATAGGTCCACACCTTACTTACCATGGAACCCGATGCCTATCCCGTGCCAAGCACATCAGGAATTACACCTTACTGCCCATGGGACAATGCCCAACCATATAGGCCCACACCTTACTTACCATGGAACCCGATGCCTATTCCGTGCTACAATAAGTGAATTAACATCTCATCATTAAACGTAAAACTCAAGTGCCTATGGATCCATAGCTAATAAGGTCTAAAACAGTACACGACCCCAAACGAATAAACAAACGCATTCAAAACATGAAATTCCCCAATGACCATAAATCACGTCCAAAACTTGACTTTAAGCTATTAAAACTGGACAAGTGACCTCAAGACTTGACAATACCCATTACCGAGCCATAAGCTCGACCAACTCAAAAGATCAATTGTGAAAAGTCATAAAATGAAATTAAACGTAGCAACACACACCTCTGCAAATAAATATCTCGAATCCACGAAAAACCCGAAACAAAACCTTGGGTTGGGACAACCCTCATTTCCAAGGGACTCATACCGTTATATTTTCAAAACGTCCCATAACGTACTAAATACATGTTTCCAAAATATACACAAAATGCATTTTCATATCAAGTAAACTCCATTTATAAAATAAATCATCAACACATTTTCATTTATAATTTATCTATCAAATTTCCCAAAAATTCCAAATGTAGGTGTTTTACAATATTTACAACAATAAATACTTCAAAAGTTAAAATCCACCAAATAACTCAACCATTGATAATTTTTCATGTAAAACACATAAGTACTTGGAAAAATAATATTTTTGGCATGTATAAAAGTTTCACAAAGCAACTTGAACTCACCTTGCTAGATTTAAGCTAAATCTAGATTTTTCTCAAACGTAAGCTCATTTGAAGAAACATGAATCCTCAAGCCAAATATTCCAAAAACCTAGATCCACAAGTTTCCAACCATAAATATTCATCCTCAAACACTTAGAATCATTTCCCCAACATAAAACATCAAAACCCCAACTTATACCAAAACCCTAACTTTCATAGATAAACAAAAGAGAATATTACGTTAACCACAACTTGAATCCACCAACCAAAATACTTCTAGAATCACCAAAATGAACCACACATTCCAAATCTTCAAAATATAGAAAAAAGGGTTGGATGAAACCCTATTAACTTGATGAAGAAGATGAGGTGAAAGGTTTCTAGAAAGGTTAATGTTCATAACAATGGTGAGGGTGTGATTTGGGGGAGAAGGATAAGGAGGAGATGAAGGATTTAGGGTTTCTTGAGAGAAATCGGTTTTAGAGAGAGAGAGAGAGAGAGAGAGAGAGAGAGAGAGAGGATCTGATTTGGGGTTGAAGATGAAATGAGGGAAGAGAGAGGGAAAAAGGCTTAAAAGCTAAAAATATCTTATCAGACCCTTCACGGACGACTGGATTGACCACCACGTGGACGTCCGACCTTGAGCTGATCTGAACCCCACAATTCTTTTGTTGCTTCCGCGGACGACCCGCGGACTTCCGACCTTGCGCCCATGCGGACGTACGCAAGCTAAAAATCGGAAATTCAATTTTCGGGGTGTTACAAAAGACGACCTGTGACTCGCCCTTGGAAGAAAGTTCGTTGAAGAGGGTTACGAGTATAAGGTGGACATGTCTTCAAATACCTGATTCGAAACGATGTGTAGGGATGCTAACTGTAATTGGCGTGTGTATGCGACAAATCTCAAAGATACCACTATGTTCCAAGTACGCAAGCTGCATGACGTGCACGTTTGTTCAAGGACCCAGATGCATCCTAACCACCGTAACGCCAATAAAAGAGTATTGGGTAATATAATCATGCCAAAAGTACAGGATGAAAGCCGGAAACTCCGTGGATTCAACTTCTTTTCAACCCGACGGTCTATGCAACCTTTCATCTGCTTAAATGTTGCCTCCCGGATGTGGCTGCCCCAAGGAAATCCGTTCCAACTCCGAAGATTCTCTATCAAGCTAAGGATGGGGGCTGAAACAGGCAAATGACGCTGTCGGCCAAGGAAGAACGACTCCACCATCAACATCAATGATACTCGGACAACATCCTCGTCCGAGTAACGGTCTCCATCATCGTCGCGGGAGAAGGATGAAAACACATGACTGGCCATGCCAATGGTCACTTTTCTATCCCCAAAAATCCTAAAAATAAATCCCCGACGCGTAACTCCAAGGTGGGTCGGCGTCGGGCCAAAAAGGAGTCCCGTGATAAGACATAACTCCTCCGGACCATACCTAAGAGTGTGTCCGTACCAACGGTAAAACAATGCATCCCCCTGGTGACCATCGATGAGGGGGGGGGGGGGGCTTCCTCGCACTGAAAAAGGGTTAGACAAAGCGTAGGGTCCCCAGTAAAGTCCTCCATATCCAGCCACACACCAAAACAGGTGGTGTAGAAAATAGTTAGCCTAGCATCCGTCAACTTTAGTTTTATGTCTCTCAACACTGTAAGCTTTGACTTAATTGTCAACGAAGCACTATAAAATTCTTGCGTATATAAATATTCAAAATTTAGGGGCCTAAAGTGTCAAATTTCAAAGTTTAGGGACCTAAAATGTAATTTTTAAACTATAGGGATCAAATCTGTAAAGTTCTAAAAAATAGAAACAAGGAAATTCATGGGCCTAGTTGCCTAGAAAGTTGGGTGAAAATCCAACTTTAGGGGCCTAAAGTGTCAATTTTCAAAGTTTAGAGACCCAAACCGTCATTTTTTCAAACCATAGGGAATAAATATGTAAAGTTCTAAAAACAGAAATAAGGAAATGCATGGGCCTGGTTTCTTTCAAAGTTCGCCAAAAATCCAAGTATAGGGGCATAAAGTGTCAATTTTCAAAGTTTAGGGAGCTAAACCGTCAAATTTTCAAACTATGAGGACCAAAACTATTAAATTCTAACAAAACAGAATTAAGGAAATGCATGGGACTAGTTGCCTAGAAAGTTGCGTGAAAATCCAACTTTAGGGCCTAAAGTGTCAATTTTCAAAGTTTAGGGACCTAAACCGTCAAATTTTCAATCTATAGGGGCCCAATCTGTAAATTTGTAAAAAAACAGAAACAAGGAAATGCATGGGGCTAGTTGCCTAGAAAGGTGGGTGAAATCCAACTATAGGGGCCAAATGTGTCAATTTTCAAAGTTTAGGGACCTAAACCGTCATTTTTTCAAATTAAAGGGACCAAATCTGTAAAGTTATGAAAAACAGAAACAAGGAAATGCATGGGGCTAGTTTCTTACAAAGTTCGCCATAAATCCAGTATAAGGGCCTAAAGTGTCAATTTTCAAAGTTTAGGGACCTAAACCATCAATTTTTCAAACTATAGGGACCAAATCTGTAAAGTTATATAAAACAGAAACAAGGAAATGCATGGGTCTAGTTTCTTACAAAGTTCGCCAAAAATCCAATTATAGGGGCCTAAAGTGTCAATTTTTAAAGTTTAGGGACCTAAACCGCCATTTTTCATACTATGAGGACCAAATCTGAAAATTCTAACACATTTAAAGGGATATTTATTTTCAAGAACACAGTACTTTGAATTTCAAAAAAACATAATCATCAAAAACATTTTAATGGGGACCAAAACTTTGAATTTCAAGAACATAGTACTTAATAGGGACCAAAACTTTGAATTTCAAGAACACAATACTAAATAACATAATCATCAACAAAATTAAATTTCAACAACATTACATAGTACAAAAAAGAACAAATGGGAACCAAAACATTGTATTTCGTAGAATACATATACAAACTTAGATAAACAAAAACGAAACAGAACCACACAAAAACGCAAAAAAAAATCGCAAAACAATAAAATAAACGGGACGCATCCACAGTCGAGTGCGCACCCACACTCGCATTGGGTGCGGACCCGCATATGATTTTGGTGAGATATCCCCTTTTTCAGTAGCATACTTGTGATTTTGATGAAAAAAACTTACCTCGTCGGCCATTGCGTATCAAAGAGCGTGTATCTCACTCTCTTTTGACTTCACGTGGAAAAATATCGAACCTGCCGGCATGTGGGGCGGGGGGGGGGGGGGACCACTTTTCTTTACTAGGGTTTTAAAATCACAAGTGGGACATGGGGTTTAAGAACGTAGAAAAAGGGTCGGCCCGCATTCGCAATCGATAGGTCCGCACTCACAATGGTAAGTGCGGATGCGGACCTGTTGAGGGTCGTACACGTGGCTAAACCCTAAACCCTAATTGCGGTCCGCACCGGGTCGGGTCGGGTCCGAGTGCGGACCTACCGTTTCTAGTTTTTTTTTGTCTTTTTGTTACCCATTGCGAACAACACTCACCGGGTCGGGTCAAAGTGCAGGCCCATTAGCTATTTTTATAAACCGGGAGAAGTTTTGGCTATTTTGTCACTTTTGGTCAGAGTGCAGGCCCATTAGCTATTCTTAGGGACCTAAACCGTCATTTTTTAAACTATGAGGACCAAAATTGTAAATTCTAACACATGTAAAGGGATATTATTTTCAAGAACTCAGTACTTTGAATTTCTAAAAAACATAATCATCAAAAACAATTTAATGGGGGACCAAAACTTTGAATTTCAAGAACACAATACTTAATAGGGACCAAAACTTTGAATTTCAAGAACACAATACTAAATAACATAATCATCAACAAAATTAAGGGGGTGTTTGGTTGGGGGTATTGTGGGGTAAGGAATGAGAATGTTAATGAATAATGTGGTTTGGTTTGGTTTGATATAATATAATGGATTCATTACACCAAACCTATTAATTTCCATTCCTGACCAAATTTTGGGGGGGGGGGGGGGGGGGGGATGGACATCTTATTCCCGCTTAGTAATTTTTTCCCATATATCACTTTATCTCTTGATGTGAATGGAACATATTTTTTATTTTCATGTTGGACGACACATATTTGTATTAAAATTATCATATAAAATAATTTTTTATCAATGCAATGCTCATTCCCTATTGCATTCCCAATTTCATTTCCATTCTCATTCCTTAAAATGAACCAAATGCCCCCTAAATTTCAACAACATTACATAGTACAAAAAAGAACAAATGAGAACCAAAACATTGTATTTCATAGAATACATACATCAATCAATAAACTTACACAAATTTGAATACAAACTTAGATTAACAAAAACGAAACAGAACCACACAAAAACACAAAAAAATCGCAAAAAAAATAAACGAGAACGCATCCGCAGTCAGGTGTGCATCGGCACTTGCATTGGGTGCGGACCCGCATCTGATTTTGGTGAGATATCCCTTTTTTTCAGTAGCATACTTGTGATTTTGATGAAAAAAAACTTACCTCGTCGGCCATTGCGTATCAAAGAGCGTGTATCTCACTCTCTTTTGACTTCACGTGGAAAAAAATCGAACCTGCCGGCATGTGGGTTGGAGGGGGACCAGTTTTCTTTACTAGGGTTTTAAAATCACAAGTGGGACATGGGGTTTAAGAATGTAGAAAAAGGGTCGGTCCGCATTCGCAATCGATAGGTCCGCACTCGCAATGGCAAGTGCGGATGCGGACCTGTTGAGGGTCGTACATGTGGCTAAACCCTAAACCCTAATTGCGGTCCGCACCAGGTCGGGTCGGGTCCGAGTGCGCACCTACCGTTTTCAGCCTTTTTTGTCTTTTTGTTACCCATTGCGGACCGCACTCACCGGGTCTAATCAGAGTGCAGACCAATTGACTATTTTTGTAAACGAGAAGAAGTTTTGATTATTTTGTCACTTTTGATCGTGGGTTTGGTTATTTGAGTCAATTTCCCACTATGATGATCATAAATGTCTTGTCCTTTTTGGATCATTAATGAAAGTTTATCTTTCTTTAAATATACTTATTATTTTTGTTTTAGTTTTATGGGTAATTAATATAATTGAAGTATTAAATATGATTAAAAGTTATAAATACTTTTTTATAACAACAACTAAATAAAATCTAAGGACCCTTCTTCTATTGCAAAGTCGAAATGATGATAGGGAACTTTTCCAACGGCTACCCAGCTGTGGTCCCTACGGTCTCTCCCCCATTGAAATTTAATTACGAATTAAAGGACAAATATTTTTTTCACTTGCTTTTGTAATTAAAGCTAGAAATAGTTCACTCAAACTAAAGGGTTCAAATTCAACTTGAGCTCGAATTTAAATATTTCTGAATTATCGAGCTCGATGTGCATTTATGGATTTAAACTTGCGATCAATTAATTTGTTTATTTGTTTGGACTCAGAAATTTTAATCGAATTTTTTAATGAATCGAGTTAAACGTTGGTGTTATAAAACTTGACATGAAAATCATTAAGTCAGACGAGTTTTATGTTCGACTCGAACTCAGATAACCCGTCAAAAGTTCGAATTGTTTACACCCATATTTGCAAGAGCGTCTCTAATACACTTCTACGTTGCCATTTTGACCAATTAGGATTAACGATAAAGAATTTGGTGAAAACTTATACGAAAACTTATACGACATGTTTTGTCTAAATATTTTTCGTCAACATTTAAATACATAGTTACATGCTACCATAAATAAACAATAAATTACATTTTTGGTCCTTATGGTTGCTACTCACTATCAATTCTAGTCCCTATATTGAACTAATTATATTTTTGGTCACTGTGGTTCCCACTTTGCTTCAAGTTTGGTCCTTCTAAGAACTATTTTGCGTCAGATCTGATCCATGATATTAACTCGAGTTAAAAATACTTTCTTAACTTAAGGGCATTTTTGTCGTTCACTCTTTCTTTTACTTTTTCTTTTATCAGATTTTTCGTTTTTTGTCTTTTTACTTTTTTTAACTTAATGTTAAATCTATACATGCATTTCCATCGCCCCCTAGTCCAATGTAACAACCGGGTTTCTTGGTGGAAAATGTGAAAGTCTAGTGTCTAAATGAAAGAAATAAAAGTTAAGTTAAGGGGCTAATGTGTTAATTAGATAAAGGTACTTAAAGGCTCATTTCCGTAGGGCAACTCATTTTAGAAATCAATATTTGGAATTGGGTTCTTGATGGCGGCTGGAAGTTTGCAAGAGAGAAAAACAAGAGGAAGCTTAACATCGATCCTTTATGGAGGAGAAGTTCACATTTGGTAAGTAAAGCTCTTCCATTATGACACTCATCTTCTTCACGAATTGATGCTTAGAGTATATTATGAGTTCTAATGTTCATGTATAAGATGGGAAGAAACCGTTAAAGGGATGAATGGGGATAACCTAATTGGGTTTTCTATCTAATGAAATCAATTTGATTAAAGGGGATTTAGCTGTTTAAAACAGGAGTAGGAATCAATCTAGGGTTCGATTTCTGTTTTAAAATCTCTTAAATTAAGCTGATTATCGAAGGGTTCGGGGTTAGCAGGTGGGTGTTCGAAACCTGCATGTAGGCGCTGGCGCAAAGTCCTGTTTGCGCCATAGGCGCTGGCGCAAATCTTTGGGTGGCGCAAACCTAGGCTATTTCAGTGATGGGCCGATCTGATAGTTGGGCCGAATGGTTGTAATAACCAGGTGTGTTATTGATTTATTTAAACGTATTATTTTAATTAAGTGTTATGAAGTTAGAAGTTAAGGGGTAAGTTTTAATTTTTATTTGGAAGTTTGGGGGTAAGTCTTGCCAAATAGAATAAGTGTGGGGTTTAAATGGTGAAAGTGGAGATATTATCCGCCTCCACCGCCCCTCTCACCTTAGACACAAGGAGGTGTCACTTTGTTTCACTTGGAACAACTTCTAAGTGTGTGTATGTGTTTGATGGTTCACGACAACAAAGAGAAAGGAGAGTAAAGAGAGAAAATCAAGAAGAGGAAGTAGGAATTTGATGTTTTGCAGCTGAGTTAGGATCTACATCAAGAAACAAAAGGTATTAATCCATACAAATCTTTACTTTTATGTATAGGAAGTTTTTACATGAGTTTTGAAGTGGGTTTTGATGATTTATGGATGTTTTGGGAAATCTAAGCTTAAGGTTAGGTTATGTTCATAGTCTTAAACATATCTGCACCTTTACAGCAACATGCATAGCATAAAAGTATGATTTCTGGGTTTTTAGGATGAACAGTGAACTGAGACATTCAACGAAGTCGCAATGGTTGATTGCGATATTCAACGAAGTCGCAATGGTTGATTGCGATATTCAACGAAGTCGCAATGGTTGATTCGATTTGGCTTTGAAGTCGCAATGGTCGATTGCGACTTGGTTTGGAATCGCAGTAGTTGATTGCGACTTGGGATTGGAATCGCAATAGTGGGTTGCGACTTGGGGGTGAAGTCGCAGTAGTTGATTGCGACTTAGCACTATGCATTGCGATTCTAATTTTACTTTTAATAGGTTACGACTTGAGTCGAGGATTTTATAAGTTTAGTTTTAAAAAGAGATATTTGGTATTTTGCATGATTTCAGATTCCGTGAAGGATTGAAGTACTGATAATTAACTTGGAAAGACTTTGGTGATAAACAAAACATGTGAGTTTTACTTTAAAGTATTTTTACTGGAATACATTATGTGGATAACAAATACTTGATAAATTGTATGAATGTGTCATACGTGGGTGATTGTAATATATTGAGATATTATAATTACGTGAGTATTATATGAGAATATAATACGTGGTCGGACTTTGGACCGATGTGTTAAATTGGCTCGCAACCAATAAATTTGGCCATTGGTGGAGGGATAAGGTGGGATGAGACAGGTATGATGCACAAATCTTGGTTGGTATTAACTTACGTGTGATATATGTGTATTTATATAAAGAATATTTTATATAAATGAATTTTTATTGATTTCCAAATGTCAGAGATTTACTCACTAGACCCTTAGGTCTAACCCTCATTTTCTGTTTTAAAATATGTATTCCAGGTGGTGATTCCAGTAAGACTAAGTGATTAGAATACTTGGTGAATAGCTTTTTGGGGAAGATGAACGTTATGAAGTTGTGGATGCTCTCGTACTTATAACTGTGTTATTAGTTATTATGTTATCTAAATAGGATCAAGTTTGTACTGAATTTTTATATTGATTAGTCAGACTTTGGGACCAAATGTGTAATATGAATCACTTTTGTTGAAAACATGTTATGAATTATATGTTATATGTATATTTGGATTGTGGGTTGTTACAGATGGTATCAGAGCCCTAGTTTAAGAAATTAGGTATTAGTATTTGTACCTAGACTTAAACTGCATGTGAAGTAGGATGTCCCTATTATTTTAGAACCTGGGGATGCTAAGTATAAAAGGTAGAAGGAACATCATGTAAGGTAATTTCAGATTACACCTGGCCAGTGTAATTATGATCTTACAGGTACATGTTTGAACTGGAATACCTTGTTATATGGGGTATGTGCTTATGTGTATATTAATTTTATTTGAATCCACAGAATGGCGAGCGGCACTAGACAAAGGAATCAGAGAGGAGGAAGGAATTCGAGTGGAGAAAATCCACCAATAGGAACAGGGGGAAGAGGAGGAGATCGTGGTAGAGGCAGAACCGGAAGGGGAACTGGGGGCCGAACTGGAGATAGAACACAACCGCATGGTACAGAGTTTGTTACACGGGATGATCTGACTGCTGAAATGGGGAGATTACAGGATAGCATACAAGCCATGTTCGAATGTAATCGTCATAATGAAACTGAAAGATCAAATCCGGAACATGAAGTTGAGATGCCACTTACCGCTATTGTTACATCGGTAAGGAAAAGGTGTGACTATAAAATGTTTCTTAGTTGCAAGCCCCCTACATACTCAGGAGATCGGGATCCGGTAAAAGCTATGAGATGGCTGAAAGAAATAGAGGCTATCTTCAAAACGTGTAAATGTGCTGAAGAAGATAAAGTACTTTATGGAACGGCAATGCTAAAAGGTGATGCTCTGTATTGGTGGGAGGCTCATACAGAATCGAGAGGAGCAGATATATACTCTACTTTTTCATGGGAGGAATTAGTGTTGGCTTTCACAACACACTTCTGTCCACAAGCTGCTGTCAGACAATTGGAAGAAGAATTTATGAATCTACAGCAAGGGAATTTGTCAGTCAGAGACTATACTGCACGATTTTTAGAAAAATCTCGTTTTGCAGGATATTATGTTGCTACAGAAAAGATGAAAATGGAGAGATTTATCTATGGGTTAAATTCAGAAGTCCGAAGACTAGTGACTGCCACAGGGCCAAATACCTTTACAGCTGCGGTGGATGCTGCAGAAAATGTAGAACGAGATAATAAAAGGGATGCCGGAGATAAGAGCTTGGGAAAAAGGAAATGGGAAGGACCACCACAGGATTCAAGGAAGCCTAGATTTCAGAGGTTCGATAACCGTCCGTCGTTTCAACCAACGGAAAGACCATGTCCGAGATGTAATCGCTACCATCAGGGAAATTGTCAAGTGGAATCTCGGGTTTGTTTTAAGTGTGGGAAAACCGGTCATGTTGTTAAAGATTGTCGATTAACACGGTTTTGCTTTTTGTGCAATTCTCCGGATCACCTCCAATCAGATTGTCCACGAGGTAGAATACAACAAGGGGGTACATCCGGGAAAGCAGCCATTACTAGACCAGTAGTCCCAAGAATAGAACCGCCGAAAACGAGGGGTCGTACATTCCAAATGACAGCTAAAGAGGCGGAGGAAACTCCGGATGTGGTCACAGGTACATTTTTCATAAACTCCACGCGTGCTAAAGTGTTATTTGATTCTGGTGCAAATCGATCTTTTGTGTCTCCCTCCTTTGCTGCTCACATGCATTTAGAGCCTAAAATGTTAAAACATGCTTTATTAGTAGATACTGCAAATGATAGCCAGGTGGCAGTTAAAGAAGTTTTTGATCGTTGCATGATAAACATAGAGGGGTGTGGAGTACCGATACAACTATTTCCAATAGCTTTGATTGAATTTGATGTGGTAGTAGGAATGGATTGGTTAGCTGAGAATCAGGCTAACATAGTTTGTGATAAGAAAATAATCAATGTCGTTTTACCTGATAAGAGATCAGTAGTAATTTATGGAGATCGTAAGAATCATCAGTCCAGTCTTATATCTATGGTAAAAGCCCGTAAATGTGTCAACAAGGGTTGCTCTAGTTATTTAGCTTATGTGATAGACAGTAGGCCTGAAAAGATTAAGCTGGAGGATATTTCTATCGTTAGTGAATATCCAGAAGTTTTCCCTGAAGACTTGAATAGTCTTCCTCCTGTTAGACAAGTAGAATTTGGTATTGACTTAATCCCAGGAGCCGCTCCTATCGCTCGTGCGTCGTACCGACTAGCACCTCCAGAGATGAAAGAAATGATGGCACAGCTTCAGGATTTATCTGATAAGGGCTTCATCAGACCCAACTCTTCGCCGTGGGGTGCACCAGTTCTATTTGTGAAAAAGAAGGATGGTTCAATGAGAATGTGTATCGACTACCGAGAGCTGAACAAGCGCACGATCAAGAACAAGTATCCACTTCCAAGAATTGATGACCTCTTCGATCAATTAGTTGGAGCTTGTTACTTCTCCAAGATTGATCTCAGATCTGGCTACCGTCAGTTGAAGGTTAAGGAAGAATACGTTCTGAAGACTGCCTTTCGTACGAGGTACGGTCACTACGAATTTTTGGTGATGCCCTTCGGACTAACGAACGCTCCGACCTCTTTTATGGATCTAATGAATCGGGTATGTAAGCCTTATCTCGATAAAATTGTGATTGTGTTTATCGATGATATACTTATTTATTCTCGATCCAAAGAGGATCACGCACAACATCTTCGTTTGATTCTGGAGTTACTGAAGAAAGAAAAGCTGTACGCTAAGTTCTCTAAATGTGAATTCTGGTTGCGGGAAGTTCAGTTTTTGGGTCATATAGTTTCAGAGAAGGGTATACAAGTTGATCCAGCGAAAGTGGAAGCAATTGAAAGATGGGAACCGCCAAAAACGGCAACCGAAGTACGTAGTTTTCTGGGTCTAGCTGGATACTATCGGAAATTTATAAAAGACTTTTCTCGAATCGCGACGCCATTGACGAAGCTGACTCGGAAGAATCTAAAGTTTGAATGGAAAACAGAACAGGATGAGGCATTTTGAATATTGAAGGAGAAACTCTGTAGCGCGCCGATATTAGCATTGCCAGAAGGTTCCGATGATTTTGTGGTCTACAGTGATGCTTCTAAACTGGGATTGGGATGTGTACTTATGCAACGTGGAAAGGTGATTGCCTATGCTTCTCGTCAATTAAAAGACCATGAAAGACAATATCCTACTCATGATATGGAGATTGCAGCAGTTGTCTTCACATTGAAGATTTGGAGACATTATCTTTATGGTTCTAAATGCCAAATTTTTACTGACCATAAGAGTCTCCAAAATCTTTTCGATCAGAAGGAACTGAATATGAGGCAAAGAAGATGGTTAGAATTGGTAAATGATTATGATTGTGAAATCCTTTATCACCCCGGGAAGGCGAACGTGGTAGCAGATGCACTAAGTCGTCAAGAAAGAAGTGGAACGATAAAAGCGATATCGCTACGAGCTGAACTCCTTCCAAATATCTTTGACGAATTACTGAAGTGCCAAATAGATGCTTATCAGGAAGAAAGTTTGAAATCAGAACGGTTAGTGGGAATATCAGCATTGCTTGGGAAAGATGACTGTGGGTTATTGTGTATGGGAAACAGAATTTGGGTGCCTCGTTTGAGTGGATTACGTGATCGTGTACTACAAGAAGCTCATCAATCTCGATTTTCTATTCATCCAGGTACAAATAAGATGTATGGAGATTTGAAACAATTCTATTGGTGGCCGGGAATGAAGAGAAGTATTGCTAAGCATGTGGAAGATTGTACTACTTGCAAGAAAGTAAAGATTGAACATCAGAAGCCGTTTGGTCAGTTACAACGACTAGATATACCAATGTGGAAATGGGATCAGATCACTACTGATTTTATTACCAAGTTACCTAGAACTTCAAAGGGATTCGATTCTATTTGGGTGATTGTGGATAGATTGACGAAGTCTGCTCATTTCTTGCCAATAAAAGAAACTGATTCCTTGGAACGTTTGGCCAAATTGAACATTAATGAAATAGTAACTCGACATGGAGTTCCAATCTCGATTATTTCTGATCGAGATAGTCGTTTTACTTCCAGATTCTGGAGAAGCTTTCAAAAAGAGATGGGAACGCAGATAAAGTTGAGTACAGCATATCATCCTCAGACTGACGGACAGAGTGAAAGAACAATTCAGACTTTAGAAGATATGCTTCGGGCTTGTATAGTTGATTTTAGAGGATCGTGGGATAAACATCTGCCTTTGATAGAATTTGCCTACAACAACAGTTATCATTCCAGCATTCAAGCGACACCGTTTGAAGTACTGTATGGTAGAAAATGCCGAACGCCTCTGTGTTGGAATGAAGTGGGGGAGAAACAATTAGCGGGGCCAGAAATAGTACAGTTAACAGCGGATAAGATCACTCAGATTCGGGACAGATTAAAAGTGGCTCAAGACAGACAGAAAAGCTATGCAGATCAACGTCGGAAACCGTTAGAATTCCAGGTTGGAGATTTTGTAATGTTGAAAGTCTCACCTTGGAAAGGAGTCATTCGATTTGGGAAGCAAGGTAAACTTAGTCCAAGGTATATCGGGCCGTTTGCAATTACGGAAAGGATCGGCGAAGTAGCTTACAGATTGGATCTTCCGCCGAAATTAAGCAGGATTCACAACGCGTTTCATGTATCAAATTTTCGAAAGTGTTTGGTTACACCAGATCAGGCAGTCTCTCTACCGGATATACGAGTCGATGAAAAGCTGAATTATGTGGAGGAACCTGAAGCGATTGTTGACCGAAAAGTCAAAATTCTACGGAATAAGGAGATAAGACAAGTGAAAGTTCAGTGGCGACATCATAGGGGTCAGGATGCTACGTGGGAATCAGAGTTAGAAATGAGGACCAAATACCCTCATCTTTTCGCTTAACTGAATTCCGGGACGAAATTCTTTTAAGGGGGAGATGTTGTAATACCCAGGTGTGTTATTGATTTATTTAAAAGTATTATTTTAATTAAGTGTTATGGAGTTAGAAGTTAAGGGGTAAGTTTTAATTTTTATTTGGAAGTTTGGGGGTAAGTCTTGCCAAATAGAATAAGTGTGGGGTTTAAATGGTGAAAGTGGAGATATTATCCACCTCCACCGCCCCTCTCACCTTAGACACAAGGAGGTGTCACTTTGTTTCACTTGAAACAACTTCTAAGTGTGTGTATGTGTTTGATGGTTCACGGCAACAAAGAGAGAGGAGAGTAAAGAGCAAGAAGAGGAAGTAGGAATTTGATGTTTTGCAGCTGAGTTAGGATCTACATCAAGAAACAAAAGGTATCAATCCATACAAATCTTTACTTTTATGTATAGGAAGTTTTTACATGAGTTTTGAAGTGGGTTTTGATGATTTATGGATGTTTTGGGAAATCTAAGCTTAAGGTTAGGTTATGTTCATAGTCTTAAACATATCTGCACCTTTACAGTAACATGCATAGCATAAAAGTATGATTTCTGGGTTTTTAGGATGAACAGTGAACTGAGACATTCAACGAAGTCGCAATGGTTGATTGCGATATTCAACGAAGTCGTAATGGTTGATTGCGATTTGGCTTTGAAGTCGCAATGGTCGATTGCGACTTGGTTTGGAATCGCAGTAGTTGATTGCGACTTGGGATTGGAATCGCAATAGTGGGTTGCGACTTGGGGGTGAAGTCGCAGTAGTTGATTGCGACTTAGCACTATGCATTGCGATTCTAATTTTACTTTTAATAGGTTGCGACTTGAGTCGAGGATTTTATAAGTTTAGTTTTAAAAAGAGATATTTGGTATTTTGCATGATTTCAGATTCTGTGAAGGATTGAAGTACTGATAATTAACTTGGAAAGACTTTGGTGATAAACAAAACAGGTGAGTTTTACTTTAAAGTATTTTTACTGGAATAC
Source organism: Saussurea involucrata (assembly GCA_033807775.1). Lineage (NCBI taxonomy): Eukaryota > Viridiplantae > Streptophyta > Magnoliopsida > Asterales > Asteraceae > Saussurea > Saussurea involucrata. Next base: position 124,932,279 of record CM066324.1, on the reverse strand, counting down.
ATTATGTGGATAACAAATACTTGATAAATTGTATGAATGTGTCATACGTGGGTGATTGTAATATATTGAGATATTATAATTACGTGAGTATTATATGAGAATATAATACGTGGTCGGACTTTGGACCGGTGTGTTAAATTGGCTCGCAACCAATAAATTTGACCATTGGTGGAGGGATAAGGTGGGATGAGACAGGTATGATGCACAAATCTTGGTTGGTATTAACTTACGTGTGATATATGTGTATTTATATAAAGAATATTTTATATAAATGAATTTTTATTGATTTCCAAATGTCAGGGATTTACTCACTAGACCCTTAGGTCTAACCCTCATTTTCTGTTTTAAAATATGTATTCCAGGTGGTGATTCCAGTAAGACTAAGTGATTAGAATACTTGGTGAATAGCTTTTTGGGGAAGATGAACGTTATGAAGTTGTGGATGCTCTCGTACTTATAACTGTGTTATTAGTAATTATGTTATCTAAATAGGATCAAGTTTGTACTGAATTTTTATATTGATTAGTCAGACTTTGGGACCAAATGTGTAATATGAATCACTTTTGTTGAAAACATGTTATGAATTATATGTTATATGTATATTTGGATTGTGGGTTGTTACATGGTTTAGCTGGGCCAGAAAATATCTTAAGTCCCTTGGGTTTAGGTTTGTTTTGAGTTAAAAGATTCAAGGCCTAGTATGAAGAAGATAATCCTAATCACTTATTTAAGTTAGGATTAAAAGGAGAACTTAGAGTCAGAAATTGGGTTAAACCTAATTATTTTATAAATTAATTATTAGGTGTACGGACGATACGAGACTTGAAGTTAAGGAAGGAATCGCAATCAGGTGAGTTCCCTAAACCTTTTTACGACGCAAAGTGTTAAATGTTTTAACTGAATTTGGTTTCATTCACAAGCATGAACTGTTTGTAACAATCACGCATGTTTACCCATGAACTCCATGTTTTACTTGAGAAAGCTTATTATGTATGATGAAATGAGAATGATGATTTAAAGGATTTAAAGGTGCATGTTTTTATGAAAATGAATGATGTGCTATTTGTAGTCGGCCTGCACTGTGGAATTAGAGAGGGATCCTCGGGGTCTGATGACCCCTTGGATATTTATGACGAGACGGTAGGTTGGAATTCGTTTCCTCCTAGGCGGGTATCGGGGAGTCTGCTTGGGCACCGATACGAGAGGGCGAAAAGGGAGTCTGCTTGGGCCCCGATCGCAGAATGTTTATGTGATCCTATACAAAGTGCAGTGCCATGCCTGATGTATGTTAAGGTTTACGTTGAATCTTTTATAAATGTCTTTATACTGGTTTACATGTTGTTTTCGGAGGGAATTCACTAGACCTTTTGGTCTAACCCTCGCTTTTCAAAAACTAAACCATTTTCAGGTAAGCAAGTACAAAGAGGCCCAAGTAAGTGAGCAAGAGCAAGATAGTGTACAGGTGCAGCTTGAGACAGTGCAAGTGTCTCCTGTAGAAGTTAGAATGTTCTCAGTTGTGAATAGGTTGTTTCCGCCAACCTTAGTTTAGATGAATGAAATGATATCCTTGGGATGCAAACTTGTAAATGTTATGACTTAATGCCAAGATTGTTCTATTGTATTTCTGGGATGTTACAAATGGTATCAGAGCCATAGTTTAAGGGATTTAGGTGACCGGACGGGCCTAAACTTAAACTTAGGAGTAGAAAATCACAACTGAGAATCAGGAATTGCGTTAAGAGAGCACTAATGTAGACACAAGAAATGCGTTAGGAGGACACTATTATAAAGATAGGACTAATAGGGTACTGAGGACTGTCATGTAAGGTAAGTTTGAGATTTCACCTGGCTAGTGTAATGGCGAACTTACAGGTACATGTATGTGCTTAACCTACCTTATTAACCTACCCAGGGTTTATGTCGTATTCCAGTACGTTAGAATGTCAACAAGATCCCTGAAGGGTGGACTAAGGTCCTCTGATGGGGAAGTTTCATGATATGTCACTTATGATGTGATGTATGTATACGACGTAAAGAAAGTATGTTGTAAAGAATGTTATGAGTCGTCTAGAGGTAGCTCTTAGTGGATTTGGAAAGGAGGAATGTTTGAGTATGGGTAGGGCTCCTGTTTCGGGAGAGTCCCAGTTCTAGAAATCATGGCATAGATCAGTCAGGAGGGTAAAGAAAGATTGTGTCGAAATCTTGAAGTGTCAATGGAGCTCTGACTTCTTAATCGAGCTTTTCGATGGCAGAGTAAATGAAATGAAGATACCTATTGTAAAATGAAAGCATGTAGAGGTAGAAAGTGAGATAGCTGATCAGAACAAAAGTAGTATGAAATGGTTGAGTAAGTGAGATGTAGAACGTATATACTACCAGTTGTTGCAGGACCGAGAGGGCGACCATTGGTCGTAGGTGGAGTGTCAAGGATAAGTTATATAAGTAAAACGGTTGACCTTGTTAGGGTGAGTAGCCTTCAAGTTCAAGTAACGTTTTATACACGACAATCTTTTATGTAACATGAAATTTTCACGATTTTAAGTCAAATGTATAAACACAAATTTGGATCGGAATTGAGTCAGATTGCGCAAGCGTATGTTTAAGGAAAAAGGTGATTTCATATTGCATAATGAGATTTTGAGCCTAACAACTTACAAAGTATTTTCACACTCTTCACCATAAGTTAAATTGTTACAAAAAGGCCGAGAAAACGTTTGCCAGCAAAACTTTTATAAACAAAATGAGTTCTAACCTCTCGATGTTATACAAAGGAGCGGGAGAACCGACTGGACTACTTTGTGCCAATAATTCTTTCAAAATTGTGTCATACGAAAGGATTTTCATGCATTATATTGTTGTCGTGATAGAAGTGTTCGGATTGAGCAAGATTGAGGTTCACGGGACTACTTTACACCAAACCTATTAATTTCCATTCCTGACCAAATTGGGGGGGGGGGGGGGGGGATGGACATCTTATTCCCGCTTAGTAATTTTTTTCCCATATATCGCTTTATCTCTTGATGTGAATGGAACATATTTTTTATTTTCATGTTGGACGACACATATTTGTATTAAAATTATCATATAAAATAATTTTTTATTGATTATTCTGGTTTAACCAAACAATATCAATGCAATGCTCATTCCCTATTGCATTCCCAATTTCATTTCCATTCTCATTCCTTAAAATGAACCAAACGCCCCCTAAATTTCAACAACATTACATAGTACAAAAAAGAACAAATGAGAACCAAAACATTGTATTTCATAGAATACATACATCAATCAATAAACTTACACAAATTTGAATACAAACTTAGATTAACAAAAACGAAACAGAACCACACAAAAACACAAAAAAATCGCAAAAAAAATAAACGAGAACGCATCCGCAGTCAGGTGCGCATCGGCACTCGCATTGGGTGCGGACCCGCATCTGATTTTGGTGAGATATCCCTTTTTTTCAGTAGCATACTTGTGATTTTGATGAAAAAAAAACTTACCTCGTCGGCCATTGCGTATCAAAGAGCGTGTATCTCACTCTCTTTTGACTTCACGTGGAAAAAAATCGAACCTGCCGGCATGTGGGTTGGAGGGGGACCAGTTTTCTTTACTAGGGTTTTAAAATCACAAGTGAGACATGGGGTTTAAGAATGTAGAAAAAGGGTCGGTCCGCATTCGCAATCGATAGGTCCGCACTCGCAATGGCAAGTGCGGATGCGGACCTGTTGAGGGTCGTACACGTGGCTAAACCCTAAACCCTAATTGCGGTCCGCACCAGGTCGGGTCGGGTCCGAGTGCGCACCTACCGTTTTCAGCCTTTTTTTGTCTTTTTGTTACCCATTGCGGACCGCACTCACCGGGTCTGATCAGAGTGCGGACCAATTGACTATTTTTGTAAACCAGAAGAAGTTTTGATTATTTTGTCACTTTTGATCGTGGGTTTGGTTATTTGAGTCAATTTCCCACTTTGATGATCATAAATGTCTTGTCCTTTTTGGATCATTAATGAAAGTTTATCTTTCTTTAAATATACTTATTATTTTTGTTTTAGTTTTATGGGTAATTAATATAATTGAAGTATTAAATATGATTAAAAGTTATAAATACTTTTTTATAACAACAACTAAATAAAATCTAAGGACCCTTCTTCTATTGCAAAGTCGAAATGATGATAGGGAACTTTTCCAACGGCTACCCAGCTGTGGTCCCTACGGTCTCTCCCCCATTGAAATTTAATTACGAATTAAAAGACAAATATTTTTTTCACTTGCTTTTGTAATTAGAGCTAGAAATAGTTCACTCAAACTAAAGGGTTCAAATTCAACTTGAGCTCAAATTTAAATATTTCTGAATTATCGAGCTCGATGTGCATTTATGGATTTAAACTTGCGATCAATTAATTTGTTTATTTGTTTGGACTCAGAAATTTTAATCGAATTTTTTAATGAATCGAGTTAAACGTTGGTGTTATAAAACTTGACATGAAAATCATTAAGTCAGACGAGTTTTATGTTCGACTCGAACTCAGATAACCCGTCAAAAGCTCGAATTGTTTACACCCATATTTGCAAGAGCGTCTCTAATACACTTCTACGTTGCCATTTTGATCAATTAGGATTAACGATAAAGAATTTGGTGAAAACTTATACGAAAACTTATACGACGTGTTTTGTCTAAATATTTTTCGTCAACATTTAAATACATAGTTACATGCTACCATAAATAAACAGTAAATTACATTTTTGGTCCTTATGGTTGCTACTCACTATCAATTCTAGTCCCTATATTGAACTAATTATATTTTTGGTCACTGTGGTTCCCACTTTGCTTCAAGTTTGGTCCTTCTAAGAACTATTCTGTGTCAGATCTGATCCATGATATTAACTCGAGTTAAAAATACTTTCTTAACTTAAGGGCATTTTTGTCTTTCACTCTTTCTTTTATTTTTTCTTTTATCAGATTTTTCGTTTTTTGTCTTTTTACTTTTTTTTAACTTAATGTTAAATCTATACATGCATTTCCATCGCCCCCTAGTCCAATGTAACAACCGGGTTTCTTGGTGGAAAATGTGAAAGTCTAGTGTCTAAATGAAAGAAATAAAAGATAAGTTAAGGGGCTAATGTGTTAATTAGATAAAGGTACTTAAAGGCTCATTTCCCTAGGGAAACTCATTTTAGAAATCAGTATTTGGAATTGGGATCTTGTTGGCGGCTGGAAGTTTGCAAGAGAGAAAAACAAGAGGAAGCTTAGCATCGATCCTTTATGGAGGAGAAGTTCACATTTGGTAAGTAAAGCTCTTCCATTATGACACTCATCTTCTTCACGAATTGATGCTTAGAGTATATTATGAGTTCTAATATTCATGTATAAGATGGGAAGTCCAGTTTGCGCCATAGGCGCTGGCGCAAGGTCCAGTTTGCTCCATAGGCGCTGGCGTAAAGTCCAGTTTGCGCCATAGACGCTGGCGCAAAGTCCAGTTTGCGCCATAGGCACTGGCGTAAATCTTTGGGTGGCGCAAACCTAGGCTATTTCAGTGATGGGCCGATCTGATAGTTGGGCCGAATGGTTTAGTTGGGCCAGAAAATATCTTAAGTCCCATTGGTTTAGGTTTGTTTTGAGTTAAAAGATTCAAGGCCTAGTATGAAGAAGATAATCCTAATCACTTATTTAAGTTAGGATTAAAAGGAGAATTTAGAGTCAGAAATTGGGTTGAACCTAACTATTTTATAAATTAATTATTAGGTGTACGGACGGTACGAGACTTGAAGTTAAGGAAGGAATCGCAATCAGGTGAGTTCCCTAAACCTTTTTACGACGCAAAGTGTTAAATGTTTTAACTGAATTTGGTTTCATTCACAAGCATGAACTGTTTGTAACAATCACGCATGTTTACCCATGAACTCCATGTTTTACTTGAGAAAACTTATTATGTATGATGAAATGAGAATGATGATTTAAAGGATTTAAAGGTGCATGTTTTATGAAAATGAATGATGTGCTATGTGGAGTCGGCCTGCACTGTGGGATCAGAGAGGGATCCTCGGGGTCTGATGACCCCTTGGATATTTATGACGAGACGGTAGGTTGGAATTCGTTTCCTCCTAGGCGGGTATCGGGGAGTCTGCTTGGGCCCCGATACGAGAGGGCGAAAGGGGAGTCTGCTTGGGCCCCGATCGCAGAATGTTTATGTGATCCTATACACAGTACAGTGCCATGCCTGATGTATGTTAAGGTTTATGTTGAATCTTTTATAAAACTGTTTGTAACAATCACGCATGTTTACCCATGAACTTCATGTTTTACTTAAGAAAGCTTATTATGTATGATGAAATGAGAATGATGATTTAAAGGATTAAAGGTGCATGTTTTATGAAAATGAATGATGTGCTATGTGGAGTCGGCCTGCACTGTGGGATCAGAGAGGGATCCTCGGGGTCTGATGACCCCTTGGATATTTATGACGAGACGGTAGGTTGGAATTCGTTTCCTCCTAGGCGGGTATCGGGGAGTCTGCTTGGGCCCCGATACGAGAGGGCGAAAGAGGAGTCTGCTTGGGCCCCGATCGCAGAATGTTTATGTGATCCTATACACCGTACAGTGCCATGCCTGATGTATGTTAAGGTTTACGTTGAATCTTTTATAAATGTCTTTATACTGGTTTACATGTTGTTTTCGGAGGGAATTCACTAGACCTTTTGGTCTAACCCTCGCTTTTAAAAAACTAAACCATTTTCAGGTAAGCAAGTAGAAAGAGGCTCAAGTAAGTGAGCAAGAGCAAGATAGTGTACAGGTGCAGCTTGAGACAGTGCAAGTGTCTCCTGTAGAAGTTAGAATGTTCTCAGTTGTGTATAGGTTGTTTCCGCCAACCTTACTTTAGATGAATGAAATGATATCCTTGGGACGCAAACTTGAAATGTTATGACTTAATGCCAAGATTGTTCTATTGTATTTCTGGGATGTTACAAATGGTATCAGAGCCATAGTTTAAGGGATTTAGGTGACCGGACGGGCCTAAACTTTAACTTGGGAGTAGAAAATCACAACTGAGAATCAGGAATTGCGTTAAGAGAGCACTAATGTAGACACAGGAAATGCGTTAGGAGGACACTATTATAAAGATAGGACTAATAGGGTACTGAGGTCTGTCATGTAAGGTAAGTTTGAGATTTTACCTGGCCAGTGTAATGGAGAACTTACAGGTACATGTATGTGCTTAACCTACCTTATTAACCTACCCAGGGTTTATGTCGTATTCCAGTACGTTAGAATGTCAACAAGATCCCTGAAGGGTGGACTAAGGTCCCCTGATGGGGAAGTTTCATGAGATGTCACTTATGATGTGATGTATGTATACGACGTAAAGAAAGTATGTTGTAAAGAATGTTATGAGTTGTCTAGAGGTAGCTCTTCGTGGATTTAGAAAGGAGGAATGTTTGAGTATGGGTAGGGCTCCTGTTTCGGGAGAGTCCCAGTTCTAGAAATCATGGCATAGATCAGTCAGGATGGTAAAGAAAGATTGTGTCGAAATCTTGATGTGTCAATGGAGCTCTGACTTCTTAATCGAGCTTTTCGATGGCAGAGTAAATAAAATGAAGATACCTATAGTAAAATGAAAGCATGTAGAAGTAGAAAGTGAGATAGCTGATGATAATGTCGATTTTCGACATTATTTTTAATCTCAAACTAGGTGGTTTACGCATGTCTTCAAGTGAAATACGAGTTTTTCACGGGTTTTTGTTGAGAAAGTACAGGTACAAGCATTTTTGTCCAAAAGAGCGGCAAAGTTGAGATCCAGAGCTGAAAACGAGAGAAATCGAGAAACTGCGAAACAGAATCTGGCGCCAGTCTTGGCGCCAGCCAACTGGCCCCGACGCCCAGTTTTATAAAACTCTTTTATGCAGCTAGGTTTTGATACGAAACACACACACGACGGCCAGAGCAGTTTAGGGGCGATTTTGGGAGAATTTTTATACCTTTCGAAGCCACGTTAGAGGATCAATCGAAGTCACGTTCATCACGCGAAGTAGATACGAACACGAGAGAAGGGAGTACATCATTCCATTCACCACGATCACGTTTGCCATGTTTTCTTCCATTGTTCTTTTCTTTTCTTTTGTGTTTGAATCCACCACCGACATGAACTAACGTGTTCATGTTGGGGGTTGGAATGAATTTAGTTTGTAAGCATATGAACAGATGACTTGAACATTTATCAGTTTTCCTATTTAATGAATACGTGTAATTTGGTTTTAATACTTTTGAGAGTTTAGCTACCTTTCAATTGTTTTGTTGTTTCCAGTTGAGTTCGAGAGAATTAACTGTTAACTAGAACTAGGAATTACATGTCTAAGGCGAGAATTTGGTGATAGAGATATACCGAATACGCCTTAATCCTAATTGAACCATTTATGTTGAGATCGAGAGATAAAATCTGTACGTTCACAATAAATCTTGCGCTTCATGTGTTTTGGAATCCATAAGTTGAGATCGAAAGATAAAACTTGTTCTTTTCAAAATAAAACCCGTTGTTGCTCGAAAGAGAACAACGGTGACTTTTAAAGATTGGATATTCATTAAGGGAATAACTGGTAATCGTTTAAGTCTGATATTCGTATGTGAAAACCTAAGGATTTCCAACCCTCAACTGTTTTCTCTATCGGAAGTTTCCAAAGCTGTTTACTGTCTTGTTTTTTATTTGTCTTCTTGCAATTAATTAGTTAAAACCAACCATCTCTCAATTTTGATAGTTCAGTTAATAGTGATTATAGTAATTGTGATACTTAGTTCCTAGTTCCCGTGGATTCGATACTCGTACTTACCATACGTTATTACTTGATTTCGACACCGTACACTTGCGGTTAGATTTAGGGGGGTGAAACCCGCCTATCAAGTTTTTGGCGCCATTGCCGGGGAACTAGTTGCAACAGATAGCACTACCAGCTATAAGCACTATTAGATTGAACATTTTTTTTATTTCATCACTTTAAAATTCTGGATTGCTAAGTTTGTTTATTTTCCTTTCAGGTGCTAGTTGGCTTATGCCAAGGAAAACTCGAGGGAAATGAATCGAGCCGATCGATTCGGAAATTGAGAGGACTGCACGTCGCCTACGTAAAGAATCTAAAGCCAAAAGGCAATTGAAGATGGGCGACGAAGCGAGACTTCCTATGCGGTCATTTGCCAATCCAAACATGGCAACCGCACGGGTAGGCATCCAACCACCCGCTACTGCAGCAAACTACTTCGAGATTAAGCCGAGTACCATTGTCATGGTACAGCAGAACCAGTTTGGGGGAGCACCTACTGAAGATCCCCATGCCTACCTTCGCGCGTTTGAACGGATTTGTAATACGTTCAAAATTAATGGGATGGAGGAGAACGCGATCAAACTGAGGTTATTCAGTTTCTCCCTAAAAGGTAGAGCTGAAATTTGGATAGAGGGTTTGCCAACAGATCAGATCACTACATGGGCAGACCTGAAAGCTGCATTCTTACAGAAATTCTTCCCACCGGGAAGAACTGCTCAATTAATGGCCGATATCACCCACTTTGCTCAGTGGGAACAAGAGACCTTGTACGAGGCATGGGAGCGATACAAGGATATGTTGAAGAAATGTCCTCACCACGGGTTACACGGATGGGTCATAATCCAGACATTCTATAGTGGACTTCACCCGCAGTTAAAAAACGATATCACTGCCGCATCGGGTGAAGCATTGATGGATAAAACGTATGAAGAAGCATGCGAGCTGATCGAGAACTTGGCCGAACATAGCTTATCTACTCCACGATCAGCTGTAAGAAGAGTCGCGAGCATTCAAGAATCAGATGAGCTGAAAGAACTGAAAGCTCAGCTAGCTTTTATAACGAACCACTTGAAGGGAGGTAATCCGGAAGCACCTGAACAAGTGCAATTTTTGCAAAACCGGAACAATCAACCGAGGAACGACCCGTTCTCCAATACATATAACGAAGGGTGGAAGAAACACCCCAATTTTTCGTGGAGTCAACCCGGTCAACAGCAAGGTAATTTTTTTAACTCTTCTAATTCTTCTCATTCTAATAATGTGTACCGTCCTCCAGGTTTCAACCAAAGGAACGAAGGATCATCCGTAGAGAAGAAACCGGGACTAGAAGAGATGATGATGAAGTTCATGACAAAGATGGACAGTACGGTTGGAGAGTTAGTGAGCACGGTTAGCACAGTTAAGGCGGCTACTGATCAGAACACCGCCTCAATCAAAATCCTCGAAAGGCAAGTGGGGCAAATTTCTGAAGCCCTACAAAATCGAGCTCCCGGTACATTTCTGAGTCAGACTGAAACGAAGAACCGGGAAGAGTGTAATGCCATCATCTTAGAAGTGGCAAGGAGCTGAATGGAGAGCCAATACGAGAGCCTACATCAAAAGGAACCGATCCTAAAGAGAAAGAGGTCGAGATCATAGAAGTGACTAAGCTAGAAACCGATGAGGTTGTGATTGAAGAGAACAAGAAAAGTGAAGAGAAAAAGCCGGTAGTCAAACCGTTTGTACCACCACTACCATTTCCTAATCGAGTGAAGGCATGCAATGATGAGGAACAATTCAAGAAGTTCCTCGACATCTTCAAGAAGCTTCACATCAATATTCCTTTCGCGGAGGCACTCGCTCAAATGTCGACATACCTCAAGTTCATGAAGGAAATCTTATCAAAGAAGAGGGTAATCGATCACCAATCGACCATTGCACTTACTGAAGAGTGCAGTGCAATCATCCAGAACAAGCTTCCGCCGAAGCTTAAGGATCCAGGGAGTTTTTCAATCCCTATTCAAACTGGTGATATTCGTTTTAATAAAGTATTGTGTGATTTAGGGGCGAGTATTAACTTAATGCCTCTATCTATTTTCAGGAAGCTCAGATTGGGGGAAGTGAAGCCGACGTACATGACGTTCAAGCTGGCGGATCGATCCATAGTGTACCCATATGGAGTGGTAGAGGATGTGCTCATCAAGGTGGGAAAGTTTTACTTTTCGGTGGATTTCGTGGTGATAGACATCGACGAAGATATAGAAGTCCCATTGATCTTGGGAAGATCCTTCCTAGCCACAAGCCGAGCGCTGATCGACATGGAGGAAGGAGAGATGACTTTGAGAGTTGGTGGTGAGAAGGAAGTGTTCAAGATGTTCGAGAAGATAAGAGATAGAAGCGAAGAGAAATTTGGTGAGCAAGAAAGGCCGACGGAGTGATCGGAAAGAAGGTCGAGCCACGACCGAAACCACGGCGCTGGGTGGGAGGCAACCCACCAAGGTTTGTGTTCCTTTATTTTTAATTTATGCATTTTGAGTGTTTTGTTTACGAATAAAAAAAACAAAAAAAAACAAAACTGTTTTCCTTGCATTCTTTTTCCTTTTGTTTTTGTTCTTGCATCCTCTTCTCCGTCGTCTCCGATGTCTTCCAACTGGGTGTTCCAATCTTTCAAGAGAATCTCTCCGGGCAAACAGGTATGTTCTAATTCTACATGTTAACGAGTGGTGTATGATGTTTTGGTTCCATTAGCTGAACGAGATACAACAAAGCTAAGTTTCACTTAGGTTTGGGGTGCCTCACTTTTTAAACATCTACACACTCACTTTTATCCCTGTGCAAACCTCGGTTTCACCGAGGTTTGGGGTGGCCATGTTTTTGAAAATGCTAGATTAGCTCTTTGTGCTTCATGTTATGTTATGTCTTACCTGTCTGATACCTGTAATAACCGCACAACGATACTTGTCTTAGTATCGCCTACTCCGACACCTGCACATTAGGGAAAATGTGTGGGTAAGGTTTGGGGTTGCCCAATCGGGCCCACGTTTATGCACGTAGATTTCCCACACCTCTGCATGCTTAGATCACTTTAACCTAAATTTTTGTTTTGAATGATTGAGACCGACCATTGTGGGAAGAATCTTGTGATAGTGATGTGACCATTAGGGAAGGAATGGGAAAGGACATGACTAGGGACATTAGTGGAGACCACCCAATAGCGAGTTTTGAGCCTAAAAGACGTCTTTCAATTCGAGGTTCCTTGTCGTGAATATAGAATGATCTCGCTATATTATTGCATTAAGTAGCAAAGACGACCATCGAGATATTGGGTAAGGGTGTAGTAGACCATATCGTGTGGACCTTAAGAGATGATTCCAGGCATTGTGTGTTTGTTTAACCCTGTTTTTAGCTATCGTACCCTTTTCACCCATTTGTGTGTAACCATAGCCCCTTTTGTAGCCAAACACTCACCTTGTTCATTTCTAAACCCACCTTTAAACCCGAGCCAAAAGCCTTAGCCGACCCTATCCGAAAGTGTGTCAATCTGAGCGGTAATGAACTGAAAAAGCTAGAGCGGAAAAGAAGGAAATCAGGCCAGTCATGAAAATAAATAGAAAAGAGGGCCAATGCAGCCCCAATGCAAATAAAGAGGACCAATGAAGTCCCCCCCCCCAAAAAAAAAAAAATAGAATATCCAGTTAGTTTAGACAGCTATCTACAGCTGAAAATAAGTGAGTCAATGCAACTCCAATAGTGACAACGAGGGCTAAATGATAGAGCATAAAGCTAGGAAGTTCATAATTGCTAACGTTTGACACACCAAGGATCTTTGTTCCCTTTTACCCTTCACTTCATAGCCATAACCTTAGCCCCGTTACAACCCTTGTAAAGACCTGGATGATCTTCTGGAAAACGTGATTAGGGTGTACGACTACCTTTATTGATATTCCCTGTCTTGCTACTTGACTCCTTTCTGAGATCAATTTTTGGACATTTGTGCGTCTTTCAATAGAGTTGTCATGTAACATTCGCGTATTCTTGTACATAAATTCCTATACATGACAACACGTGCGATAACCTAGGCTCGAGCGAATCGAGAGTATCCCGTGAGGTAGGGTCGAGGCGAAATGTTTTCCTTAGTATGTCTGGACCTAGAACAACTTTAATGGAAACGGAGCAGTCACGAGTTCATCTTACAATGGAAGGTCATAGATCAAACGAAATACGAATAAGGCGAGAATGAGATAGGCATTCACGGGTATGGGAAATCACCAGTGCATCACGTGGTACCAATTGGGAGTTGTGCAGTTATTACATTTCTCCGATATGTGCTTTTATTCTATTTTATCGCTATTTTGCTTGAGGACAAGCAACGCTCGGTTTGGGGTTGTTGATAATGTCGATTTTCGACATTATTTTTAATCTCAAACTAGGTGGTTTACGAATGTCTTCAAGTGAAATACGAGTTTTTCACGGGTTTTTGTTGAGAAAGTACAGGTACAAGCATTTTTGTCCAAAAGAGCGGCAAAGTTGAGATTCGGAGCTGAAAATGAGAGAAATCGAGAAACTGCGAAACAGAATCTGGCGCCAGTCTTGGCGCCAACATTTTAAACAGAAGCCGGTGCCAGTCTTGGCGCCAGCCAACTGGCGCCACAACTGGCCCTGACACCCAGTTTTATAAAACTCTTTTCTGCAGCTAGGTTTTGATACGAAACACACACACGACGGCCAGAGCAGTTTAGGGGCGATTTTGGGAGACTTTTTATACCTTTCGGAGCCACGTTAGAGGATCAATCGGAGTCACGTTCATCACGCGAAGTAGATACGAACACTAGAGAAGGGAGTACATCATTCCATTCACCACGATCACGTTTGCCATGTTTTATTCCATTGTTCTTTTCTTTTCTTTTGTGTTTGAATCCACCACCGACATGAACTAACCTGTTCATGTTGGGGGTTGGAATGAATTTAGTTTGTAAGCATATGAACAGATGACTTGAACATTTATCAGTTTTCCTATTTAATGAATACGTGTAATTTGGTTTTAATGCTTTTGAGAGTTTAGCTACCTTTCAATTGTTTTGTTGTTTCCAGTTGAGTTCAAGAGAATTAACTGTTAACTAGAACTAGGAATTACATGTCTAAGACGAGAATTTGGTGATAGAGATATACCGAATACGCCTTAATCCTAATTGAACCATTTAGGTTGAGATCGAGAGATAAAATCTATACGCTCACAATAAATCTTGCGCTTCATGTGTTTTGGAATCCATAAGTTGAGATCGAAAGATAAAACTTGTTCTTTTCAAAATAAAACCCGTTGTTGCTCGAAAGAGAACAACGATGACTTTTAAAGATTGGATATTCATTAAGGGAATAACTGGTAATCGTTTAAGTCTGATATTCGTATGTAAAAACCTAAGGATTTCCAACCCTCAACTGTTTTCTCTATCGGAAGTTTCCAAAGCTGTTTACTGTCTTGTTTTTGATTTGTCTTCTTGCAATTAATTAGTTAAAACCAACCATCTCTCAATTTCGATAGTTCAGTTAATAGTGATTATAGTAATTGTGATACTTAGTTCCTAGTTCCCGTGGATTCGATACTCGTACTTACCGTACGTTATTACTTGATTTCGACACCGTACACTTGCGGTTAGATTTAGGGGGGTGAAACCCGCCTATCAGCTGATCAGAACAAAAGTAGTATGAAATGGTTGAGTAAGTGAGATGTAGAACGTATATACTACCAGTTGTTGCAGGACCGAGAGGGCGACCATTGGTCGTAGGTGGAGTGTCAAGGATAAGTTGTATAAGTAAAGCGGTTGACCTTGTTAGGGTGAGTAGCCTTAAATTTCAAGTAACGTTTTATACACGACAATCTTTTATGTAACATGAAATTTTCACGATTTTAAGTCAAATGTATAAACACAAATTTTGATCGGAATTGAGTCAGATTGCGCAAGCGTATGTTTAAGGAAAAAGGTGATTTCATATTGCATAATGAGATTTTGAGCCTAACAACTTACAAAGTATTTTCACACTCTTCACCATAAGTTAAATTGTTTCAAAAAGGCCGAGAAAACGTTTGCCAGCAAAACTTTTTTAAACAAAATGAGTTCTAACCTCTCGATGTCATACAAAGGAGCGGGAGAACCGATTGGACTACTTTGTGCCAGTAATTCTTTCAAAATTGTGTCATACGAAAGGATTTTCATGCATTATATTGCTGTCGTGATAGCAGTGTTCGGATTGAGCAAGATTGAGGTTCACGGGAAGATGCATGCAGACGATTCTCGAATCGTTGTGCAGGGCATTGAAGTTTTAAGAGTAATGGGGTCATATGTACCCGAGTTGTTTCCAAATGTTGTTTGTTTAAAATGATAAAATGTACAAAATGATTTATTTATTGCGTTGTCATGCATGAAGGCTATGAACTCACTAGGTCATAGGATATTGCATATTAAGCTAAGGAAGAACTTCAAGAGTGGAGAAATGTCGGACAAATCAGGAAAGAATGTTGTAGACTTAATATTGTGTTCAAGAGAAAAGGTGAACAGTGGTAGAGTCGGAAGTGGATTATAGTAGCGGTTGTACGAGAGTTTGCACCCTTGTTCGTTAACTGAAAGTATGGTGGTCAAGGGACGGTTGTGTTCGGAGGAAGGATTTGAAGCCTTCAAGGCGATGGTTCTGTGACTCGTTATGAGTAGTGTGGTAAGGAAGAATGAAAGGTCTATGGCATAGTAATATGAGTTTCGAGGCGAGCTTGTAAGGTTGATGTATATGAGTAGGTTTCGAAAAGAGGAAGACAGACCATGAAATTGATTATGATTTGTAGGAGGGATTAGATTCCGAGAGGAACCCATGTTAAAGAATAAGTTAAGAATATAGTTACAGGTTGTCTGTTGTTAGAAATCGGCAGTTGTGTAAGGTGGCCGAGGCCAAAGACTTGAACCAGAAGGTTGAAAGTTGATAGAGCACCTGGTAGGGGTGTTAAGAGGATGAGAAGTTATTGTTTTGAATAAGTGTCTTATTTACGAGGTATGGAGGGTTCGTAGAAGGATGAGGTATGTAGCACGAGCGAAGCGAGTATGTAGATCTTATCGTTCAGTGAGGGATTGTGTCCAACTTATGTAAAGACTCGGATCGTAAAGAGCTAGCTAGAATGTTGGTGTTTGAGCTAATTGAGAACTCGTGAGTTATAGTTCAACAAGTTGAGAAAGGACTACGTAGTGAGATGGACTCAATTGTAGTATACGGGAGATTATGAAGGAACGTGGGAACTGTGTATGAATGACCATGAAAGATTTGGTCAGCAGCGTGATGTCATGAGTGAGGAATGTACAGTTATGTAATGGCATTAATTGCCAAGTTAAATGTACCAGCTAGGATCGTAGTGAGGTGATGCTAGAGAGAAAAGAAAGCATCAGATAGAAGCTTTTTAGGGTTTCGGATGAGGTATATGATTTGTTGATCAGATTATTGGAGCACGTAGGTGTAAGTCGACGTTGTGGCATGTTTACGTTCAGAATAGAATGACGGAGTGGTGGTGGGTGGTTACCCAAAGGAGAAACCAATTGGTTGGTGGTTGTGAGAGTCGCTAAGTAAGCATATGTTGGGATCATTGGAAGTTTAAAGAAGATGATGGGTGTGTTAGTCAAAATGAGGTGGAATAGATGTGAACTCCTTAAAGAATGTGAGCTGCGGCTTATGGGTGAAAGATTTGCCTGAGAAAGTAAAAGTGGGAGATTAATGAATGTATAGTGATGTCGAGCACTGGTGTCGTTCCGAGACGACTTAGTTGAATGCCTTAAGTATGATTTTGGTGCAACTGTTTGGTTATGTAAGTGGTGTGAAGGTGGTATCCGCATGTGGAAGGGTCAGGAGAGAGGGGCAAATAATGTTTGGTGGGCGGTGCTCCACACTAACGTGGGGAAGTGAAGACCGTATGTCGAAATAAGTGGGTAAGTTGGGAGTAGTAAGCTTGACAGTAATGCCGAGAGGGGAAATGTTGTGTAGATTGCTATTGATAAGTGTGCGAACTTTTGGAAAGAATATTGGGGAAGGGATTTAGGTATGATTTTATGCAGGAAAGGAGTGGATAAGACAACTGAATGAGTTAAGTTAGTGATTGTGTGAGAAAGGTATATACGAATTGGTCGTGTAGTGATTAAGCTGGTGAAGATAGTATGGGGTGACCATGGTTGCTCCTTCCAGTTGAGTGAGGATAACCGGAGTTTTGTTTTTACGACTAAACGAGCATGGCAATCAACAAGGAATGGTTGAGTTTCAGGATAAGTTTGATTCGAATAGGTGAACACTTCAACGATGGGTTGGAGGTTCCTATCCTTAGTTACGTATAAGTATGGAGTGGTGGAAAAGAGAGGTGGACCGAGAAGGGAAATGTTATCTGCATAGACGATTGTTGGATTGAGAGAAGTGATCTAGAATTACTTGGATTGCGACGAAAGAACTCTGGGTTGTGAGCTGTCGGGACGTACAGGTTTGGCCTTGGGCCAAGTTGTCAAGTGTGTGTTTGTCTCTTGGTAATTGAATCCTATGTTGTGATGGGGATTTAGCCCAGTTCCTCCTTAAAGGAAGTATAGATGCTCGAGAAGCCTTAGTTAGTCTTCTGTTGTCAATACCGATCGAGTAGGAACAGTAGCTTACGAGTTAGAAGTACCGTAAGAATTGAAGGAAGTGCACCCAATGTTCTTGTTTCGAATTTAATGAGGTGGGTGACCGAGTCAGAAGTGGCTTTACCTTGGGGAAGTGTCAGTTTTGGTGTGGGCAAGATAACCGCATCTTTTCCAATGAGGAATTTCGGGGACGAAATCCTTTTAAGGGGGGAGTGTTGTAACA
The DNA here is from genome assembly GCA_033807775.1 of Saussurea involucrata. Classification (NCBI taxonomy): domain Eukaryota; kingdom Viridiplantae; phylum Streptophyta; class Magnoliopsida; order Asterales; family Asteraceae; genus Saussurea; species Saussurea involucrata. Next base: position 124,914,634 of record CM066324.1, on the reverse strand, counting down.
ACCGAGTTTCTTGGTGGAAAATGTGAAAGTCTAGTGTCTAAATGAAAGAAATAAAAGATAAGTTAAGGGGCTAATGTGTTAATTAGATAAAGGTACTTAAAGGCTCATTTCCCTAGGGCAACTCATTTTATAAATCAGTATTTGGAATTGGGTTCTTGTTGATGGCTGGAAGTTTGCAAGAGAGAAAAACAAGAGGAAGCTTAGCATCGATCCTTTATGGAGGAGAAGTTCACATTTGGTAAGTAAAGCTCTTCCATTATGACACCCATCTTCTTCACGAATTGATGCTTAGAGTATATTATGAGTTCTAATATTCATGTATAAGATGGGAAGAAACCGTTAAAGGGATGAATGGGGATAACCTAATTGGGTTTTCTATCTAATGAAATCAATTTGATTAAAGGGGATTTAGCTGTTTAAAACAGGAGTAGGAATCAAGCTAGGGTTCGATTTCTGTTTTAAAATCTCTTAAATTAAGCTGATTATCGAAGGGTTCGGGGTTAGCAGGTGGGTGTTCGAAACCTGCATGTAGGCGCTGGCGCAAAGTCCAGTTTGCGCCATAGGCGCTGGCGCAAATCTTTGGGTGGCGCAAACCTAGGCTATTTCAGTGATGGGCCGATCTGATAGTTGGGCCGAATGGTTTAGCTGGGCCAGAAAATATCTTAAGTCCCATGGGTTTAGGTTTGTTTTGAGTTAAAAGATTCAAGGCCTAGTATGAAGAAGATAATCCTAATCACTTATTTAAGTTAGGATTAAAAGGAGAACTTAGAGTCAGAAATTGGGTTAAACCTAATTATTTTATAAATTAATTATTAGGTGTACGGACGGTACGAGACTTGAAGTTAAGGAAGGAATCGCAATCAGGTGAGTTCCCTAAACCTTTTTACGACGCAAAGTGTTAAATGTTTTAACTGAATTTGGTTTCATTCACAAGCATGAACTGTTTGTAACAATCACGCATGTTTACCCATGAACTCCATGTTTTACTTGAGAAAACTTATTATGTATGATGAAATGAGAATGATGATTTAAAGGATTTAAAGGTGCATGTTTTATGAAAATGAATGATGTGCTATGTGGAGTCGGCCTGCACTGTGGGATCAGAGAGGGATCCTCGGGGTCTGATGACCCCTTGGATATTTATGACGAGACGGTAGGTTGGAATTCGTTTCCTCCTAGGCGGGTATCGGGGAGTCTGCTTGGGCCCCGATACGAGAGGGCGAAAGAGGAGTCTGCTTGGGCCCCGATCGCAGAATGTTTATGTGATCCTATACACAGTACAGTGTCATGCCTGATGTATGTTAAGGTTTACGTTGAATCTTTTATAAATGTGTTTATACTGGTTTACATGTTGTTTTCGGAGGGAATTCACTAGACCTTTTGGTCTAACCCTCGCTTTTCAAAAACTAAACCATTTTCAGGTAAACAAGTAGAAAGAGGCTCAAGTAAGTGAGCAAGAGAAAGATAGTGTACAGGTGCAGCTTGAGACAGTGCAAGTGTCTCCTGTAGAAGTTAGAATGTTCTCAGTTGTGTATAGGTTGTTTCCGCCAACCTTAGTTTAGATGAATGAAATGATATCCTTGGGACGCAAACTTGTAAATGTTATGACTTAATGCCAAGATTGTTCTATTGTATTTCTGGGATGTTACATCCAACCCAACCTCCACCATCACCTTCTCCGGCGACTCCCCCTCCCCACCGATCATCTTCTCCGGAAATCCAAACAAAGAAACCATAAAAAAAAATCCGAAAATCCCATAAATAAACAAACTTAAATCATAAATAAACCAAATTCAAATCAAATCAAAACAACTTTTTCCCATTACAAAACAAACATAAAAAGGAGACAAGTATATGTGTTTATGTGGATTGTGCAAAACAGAACAAACCCAAAAAATGGTGAAAGAAGTTCGATGGACCGACGGAAACCCTTGGTTTTCAAGATCGGCCATCTGAATAGGCCCTTATGAAGGGTTTTTTGTTTGGATGGGATCAAATCTGAAGCAATCCCAGTTCTAAATTCTGAATGAAACTAGGCTTAGTTCTACCATCGCCAGAAAACCCATAAAAAGTTTGAAATTCGTAATAGAAACACTATCTGTTGGTCACAATGCAACAACAGCAGCATCAGCAACATAGGCAGGTTAGGGCTTTTTTATGACTTCACATTTTGTTGATAAATTGTTTGATTTGATAAAGTTAATGTAGTTTATATATGAAATTACATAGCTGAATTTTGTGTTAAATGTGTGTATTGTTTTCAATTTTTGGTTCCGGTTGTTTAATCTTTGCTATCAATGTCATCATACAATTGGATCGAAAATTATGAAATTTTCTGGAGTGAGAATTTATTATAAGAAAACCCATCAATTTGTGTATTGAATCTCAATCGAGTTCTTACTTTCTCCCCTTTTAAATACATCATTTTGATCTCTCTCTGTGTGTGTGTATGTGTGTGTGTGTGTATGTGTGTGTGTGTGAGAGAGAGACAGAGAGAGAGAGAGAGCGCGCTTTACGATGGTCACCACTCAACAGCACGGTCAATCGGTCATCCCAATCTGTGACTTGATATCTGAATTTTGAGACCTCCACCTGCATTGAGGAAGAAGAAAAGAGACCTCATAGTTGATATTTAGACCTCCGTTATGCTTTGAGCTGGAGAGGGAACAGGGAAGAAGAGAGCATGGCATATGATTATGACCCATATGGGAGTTCAATGTTGAAGGCGGTGGGGCCCATATGGGTACTTATTAATATATGAATATGCAATTATGTATACTATAATAATATTTTTTGGGAAATTAATTAAAATACCCATCATTTGACTTTGACTTGCAAAAATACCCACAATCACGACCGCTTTGAAAAAAAACCAAAAAATCCACGATAAGGGTCTGCGAGGGAAAATTTTGGAAAGTGGTCCAGCGATTTGGAGAGGAGTCCCGTGGATGACCACTCAATTGATATAAATTGATTTCAAAATTTACACTTTATACCCCTATAATTATTTACTTACTTTACTTTATACCTTTTACTTTCCTAATTTTAATTTTACACCTTCATCATATTAACACATATAATCGTTTATTAACTAAAATACGTTCAAAAAAACATTATAATTTTAACAAATTACACCGTTGTAATCGTCTCTTCGATACCTTCGAAATGAGCCCAATATTGAATATATTTTGATTTAATTATTTTATTATATATCATAAATACTACATAAAAATATTTTTTATATTTACAATTCATACCACTATAGTTAAGTATTTACTTTATGGTACATCTCTTATTTTTTCAATTTTGTTTTACACTCTTATCATATTAACATAATAATCTTATATTAACTAATTGATTAAATCGTCCAGATGTTCCTTTCGCAATGCATCAGACTCCTTTTGTTTCTTCTGCAACTCCTCCTTCAACTTGAGATTTTGCGAAAACAAAGAATCTTTCTCCTTCTTGAGAGATTTGTTCTTCCTTTCCAACTCGGCGTACTTCTCCTGGGAATGTTGTTCACGCTCGACCAGCAGTTTTTCTGCTTGTTGGAACTCCGTGGCGAAGAACGACGACCGAAGCTGAGAAAATAGCTCCTTCACAGGTGAAAATGGCGTTGCTGCTCTCGGATCCTGCTCCGAACCCATTTTCCTCAAAATCGAAAGGGGGAAATGTTGATTTGGATGCAGGAAGATGTAAGCGTAGAAATCGAAGGACGTATCTCTTGATAAACCCGTACAGAATATATTTGATTGAGACAGAAAAGTTTTCACTTAAACCACCAATACTATTAGAAATTCCAAAAGAACCCTTGTACTTTTTAAAATTATTATATTATACCCTAACATCTGAAAGATATAATAAGTTACAAATTTTATACAGTTTTGGATGTAAGTGGTAGTTCCCAAGAAAATAAATACGTTTTAACATATCACATTAATATACATAATTACATTAAAATATGTTAAGGAGTTCGATATATATATATATATATATATATATATATATATATATATATATATATATATAATCCAAATAATTTGACGATTTAATCAATTAGTTAAGGGAAATTAATTAAAATACCCAAAGTTTAACTTTGACTTGCTAAAGTACCCACATTCTCGCTGATTTTACAAAAATACCCATTTTTTTCCACGGTAGGCCCCGCGATCGCGGGTCAGTGCCTACGTGTCCCCAAGTTTGGCCAATATTTCCCGCGGAGGCCCCCAACTATGCCCGCGGTGACCACTTTGGCCCATGTCCCGCGGTGGTAGTCCGCGATGGGGCAAAAATTTACATTTTTGGTCCTTTTTGCACAAATTTTTACATGTTTTTACTGTTTTTTCCACAATTATCGTACTTGGAAGACCAATTTGTGGTTGAAATTCACTGGCTTGTTTCATCAATGTTGAATCATTGTACTTGGAAGACCAATTTATGGCTGCAATTCATCTTCCTCAATGAGATTTCATCCATAAATATCAGTAAAATGAAATCCATAATTCACACCCATTCTATCCTTCTTTCTTGCTTTCTTTCTTCAGTATTTTGTTTTTGAGATACTACTGAAATGAGTTCATCTGTTGCAAAATCTAAGCTATTTTTCTGTTACGATGGTGAATGGGTGGAAGACAACAATGAGTGAAATTTTGTTTATAAATCTAAGCAAGGTGTAAAATTGCCAATAAACTTTTCTTATCAGAAGTTTGTTGCATACGCCATGCAAAAATGTGAAATCGACCCTTCTGTTGTTTGCAAGTTAGTGTTCAAGAATGGTGATGGGTCATTTGTAGAGTTATCCAACGATGGGGATATCTCTGATTTTCTGCACTTTGCAGCCAAATCAGAAAGACCTCCATTACTTTTTATGTATGCCGATTCATCGGTGTGCGACGAAGACGATGACGAAGGTGATGACGACGGTGATGACAAAGGTGATTACGATGGTGATGACGAAGACCTCCAAATGGAAGAGCCTGATTCTCAATTCCCGGCGTCCTACGACCCAACAGTTTATTTAGATCATGCATATGGTCTTAACGACTGTTATCCTGATTTTGTTCCGGAGACGCAATAACAACAACCACAAGAAGAAAAAGAAAAAGAAGACCAAGAAGGACGCTTTGCTGGAGTTGCTGACGACGAAACCCATGTTTTCACAATGGATAATTCTGATATAGACATATCAGATACCGATAGTGATGAGGACGAAGAATATACCCCTAGTAATAAATCATTTAGTCAGTTAAATGACTTTTTTGATATGCCCCTATTCTTCCAGACCCGAATACCCATACACAAACCTATGAACCTACACCTTGTAATCGCAGTTCAAGGATACAAGTAGGTCAGATATTTGATTCGAAGGATGAATTGGCCACACAGGTCAGAATTAAGTTCATAGAAGAGGGTTTCGAAAGTTACACGTCGAGATCCGACAAAACCAGATACGAAGTTGTATGTGCGAGAGAAAATTGTAATTGGAGGTTGTACGCGAGGTCCGTGGGCGAGAAAGGAGGGATATTTGTCATTAGAAAGTTGCACGACGAACACACTTGTTCGAGGACACAACTGAATCCCAACCACAAACAAGCCACCAAAAGGACTTTGGGTGCGATACTGAAAAGCAAATTTCTTGATGCTAGCAGGTCAATGCGTCCAAAGGACATCGTGAGCGATGTACACCAACAGTATAGGATCACAATTGGTTACCACCAAGGCTAGCGTGCGCGATGCAGGGCACTGCTAATGGTCAGAGGCACGTTCGAGGAGTCGTATGAACGACTCCCTGGGTATTTATATAATTTGCAGCTGCAGAATCCAGGTACGGTCACCTAGATAAGGACCGATTCAAATGGACTGTTTGAGATGTGCTTCGTTGCCCTTGGACCCGCGGTACGTATTTTAACACGTCATATGTTTACACATTATAAACTATAACATTTACAAAGGGAAACCACCTACGTTTTTGCAGATCCGCACGTTGTGTCCTGGTAATAGACGCTGCCCATTTAAAGGGCCCTTACTTGGGTATGATGTTCCTGGCGGTTTCCATGGATGGGAATAACTCCATCGTTCCCGTAGCTTTCGGAGTAGGCAAGTCCAAAACTGGGGAGGAGTGGACTTGGTTTTTGTCCATGTTGAGACAAACTATCGGAGACCCGCAAGGGTTGGTGTTTATGTCCGACAGGGCTCCTTCCAAAAGCGCCGCAATCTCTGTCATGTACCCAAACGCCCCTCATGCCTTATGTTGTCGACATTTGGAGATGAACGCCAAAGGCCAGGACTAACGTATTACCACCTACCACTATGTCTACTGGAAGGCCTGCAAAGCATATACGGCTCAGGAGTTTGACCGGTACATGAATGTTCTACGAGTTAGTGCCACGAAAGCAGCCAAAGTTATGGATGATGTTGGACCGGAGAGGTGGTCCGCGGCCCATTTTCCTGCATAACGGTATGACATTCTGACCTCCAATAGTGCAGAGTCGGTGAATGCACTCTCCTGTTTTGCGCGTAGATGTCCTATTGTTACTCTTATAGAGTACTTTCGAGCCTTTCAACAAGAGTGGTACCAACTTCGATGCCGAAAAGGAGCTAAGCTGTGTAATAGACTCACACCAGCGGCGGAGGAGATAGTTCTCCTCAGGGCGGGTCACGCGTCGGCATGAAGGGTAAGCGAAATCGGGTATGGGAGGTACCAGGTTCAGGATAACCAACTTGACGCGATAGTCAATATGATCGACCATGTTTGTTCATGTTTCCAATGGCAAAAATCTGGGTTACCGTGCGGCCATGCCATCGTTGCGGCAAGACATATGGGTCGTAGAGATTGCAGCGACTTGGCTGTAAATTTCTTCACGTCCGAAACTTACCGGGCAACATACGTAGAGGTAATAAATCCAGTTGGACCCCCTGAAGCATGGGTGTCTCCACCCGACCCCCTTCCGCCATGCTATCCACTAAGAACAGAGCCGGGAGACCGAGAAAGAACGATCGACGTCCATCACGTGGTGAAGGTCCGATACAGCGAAAATATACCCAGTGCCAATGCGTAGGACATACTCGTGGAGAGTGTCCAACTCCCGCCCCTTCAACTGTGTCAAGGAGTAGACGTTCAGTCAGCCAACTAAGTAACACGCAGGACCCGTCGGAGCTTGAACCACATGGAACTATATCATATGATAGCGTTGATCTGAACATTGATTTCCCTTGATTGGGATGATAAATATTGTATGTTTAGTGCTCTTGTTTTGATATATAACATGATTTTATCTACTTTATCGGCTCGTGTAATTTATCAAACATAACTTATGTACGTTGTAATTTAGTAAAATAAGGGACCGAAGTTGTAATTTAACAAACAAAAGAGACCTAAGTTGTGTTAGAGCAAAGACAGGGACCAAAAATAGCCAACATGCAGTAAAAACATGTAAAAGCATTATAGGACAACACAACTCACTTTCCACGTTTTCATACTTTACACATTTTTCATACTTTTCAGCGCAAACCGGCATCCACATTTGCGTATAAATAACCCACGCTAGATTAGTCGTAAAACACATATACTGGAACATATTATTCGTTAACGTATTCTTACATGGCATCCCCAAACCTTCATGTTTGGTGCTTTAGGCGTTTATCCGAATCACTTTCAGACACTGCAAAGAGTTATATGGTTAGTGTGCATGTTTCATTGAGTTTTGCTTGTTACTACCGTTGTTCTACGACCTAACTATATTAATTAATGTTCATCAATAGATGCATATCCACAGTTGTTCACTATGAAAGTCCACCATGGTGGGTACTTGATATGCATTGATTATTCAATGCATAAAGTGCCTTTTTATTCTATTTTTAGATAGATTAGTTTGCTTTATCCCAAACTTTGAGTCATTTTATTGTCTTATTTTCATCTTTCTTAATTATGGAGCTAAGTAAATGATTTTGCTTGTTTTTACAACATAAAGTGGCTAACTTGTTCTTAAAACAGGCTGTTGTTGCTTCTGGATGCTGCAGCATTGGTGGCTAGACGAATGGAAGCAATTTGATGGCATGGATCGTAATTTTTGGAGAAGAAATCAAGACCAATCCAAAAATCCAACAAGATAGTTACTTCTAAAAACTGGTTCAATTGGGTTGTAATGAGACAAGTACTAGGTAGATTCTTTTTGTCTAAGGATAGTACATATAATGTACTTTTATGGTACACTAAATTGATCCATTTTGATATTTACATTTGTGCCATACCTCCTTGCTTAAATAGAGGTGCATGACATTGTTTGTAAGGATCGATCCCATCAGTTTGGAACTGGTGTGAAAACCTCTTTAAGTTTTATGCAAGTATTTCTAAGTTCTGCATCTTCTTCTTATTATAGTTCTTATGCATGAGTTGCTGCAGCATTGCTGACAAAACAATTAGGGAGCTTTATGTTGAGCTGTCACAAAACAAGGCCGATATCATCACGGTTAGAGGCATAGGTTTCCCTCTAAATGCAGAGTCCATCAACAACTACCTAAAAATCACCACACCCACCCCCTCTTCCTTTGATACACTCACCAGAACAGCCACAAAAAGACAATTAGATGACATGATCAAGGTCATGGGGAAACCTGAGACAAAGTGGGAGGACCATGCTAATTAAAGGCTTAGGACATTTAAAGCTATCAATTTATTGCCTGATGCCAATGTATGGATGAGTTTCATTAGAAGCTCCATTTCCCCAACCACCCATGACAACTCCATTAACTGTGAGGATGATCCTCCTCTATTGTATCATGACTGGACAGAAGGTGAATACGAGGGATATCATTTGCAAATCCCTCAGATATTCTGCAACAAGAAACCAAGGGAAATTCTTCTTCCCTAGTCTGTTGTCCCAGTTCTTGGCTGCAACTGGAGTGCCTCAGTATGAGGAGGATGACATCCAATAAGAAAGAGATAAAAAGTGGCAGATTGACACAAAGAGTGTGTCAAGGTTGAGACATGAAAAATCAAGCCATGGTGATATGATGGGGATGATGCAGACACTGTGTTCTCAAAATAGTGCCATGATGAATAGCATGTTAAAGCAAGGAGTAGAGATTGAGGGGTTGAAAACCGAATTGGTGGCTATGAAGAAAGAGCTCAAGCTGAGAGTGGAATCCAAGAAAGGATTAAAGATGAACAAGGTGATGAATCAGATGAGAAAGTTGAAAGAAAGGAATAAAAAGCTGTTGGAGGAGAACAGGCAGCTGAATGAGGCCAAAGACAGTTTGGAACTGGGAGAGCATCATGCTGATGTTGCAGCATTGAAAGCCACACCAACAACAGCACCCAACACAGTTGTTGTAGCATCAGAGGCAACATCTGGAGCTGCACATGAGCATTCACAACCTACTCTTATGGAGTAGGGCAGGTCAAAATCACTTCCTTAGCTTCCATATTTTTAGTTATTGTGTCTGGGATAACTTTTTCCATTTTTAGGTTTATTTTATCTTGTAAAATCACACATAGGTAGTATTAATTTTTGTGTTCATATCCATAATAAATCTGTGTTGCATGCCAAACAACTAGCTGTTGTGTTCCTGTTAGAACTAGCATTCATCTTCTTGGGACACAATTTGACCAATATGACCTACATTCATTTAGGAGAATGATCTAGGCCATCTTTTTAATTTGCATAGCCATTTGTAACAGTGATACACTCATACACTTCATGGGTACAATGGGGACATTGTACATTCTAAATTTGAGGGTGAGAAGGTTACACCCTAAAAAGGAGGGTTACACCTTAAAGAAAGAAAATCAATACAAAAGAGCAAAGCTCTAATCTGAAATTCATGTGATCAAAGAAGTACCAAAAATGTCCCATAGGGGCAAGGTACACGAAATCAACAAAAAGAGCACAAAGTGCCAAGCAAAGCTCTAATCTGAAATTCGTGTGATCAAAGAAGTGCCAAAAATGTCCCATGGTACACAAAGTCAACAAAAAGAGCACAAAGTGCCAAAAATTGAAAAAAAATTGTGGAATTTTGTTGAGAGAAAAGGCTATGTGAGAAAATATTTGCCAAAAAGAGTGACCCTACAAAGTCCTAGTGATCCTAAATATAGGTTGTATTGTGTCTAACAAAAAGAAGACTAGTGCTAGCCTATGATTCATACACACAATTATGCATGATTGGATGCTAAGGGATTTATGAAAGGCTATGAACTACATGTGATAGGTACTACATTATGTGTGCGCTTAAATGCTTAGATTTTGCAAGAAAATTTCAAAATTGAGTCAATTTTTTTTGGTCTTTTAGTTGTTTGGGGACAAACAACACTTTAAATTTGAGGGTGTGATATGCATTGATTATTCAATGCATAAAGTGCCTTTTTATTCTATTTCTAGATGGATTAGTTTGCTTTATCCCAAACTTTGAGTCATTTTATTATCTTATTTTCATTTTTCTTAATTATGGAGCTAAGTAAATGATTTTGCTTGTTTTTACAACATAAAGTGGCTAACTTGTACTTAAAACAGGTTGTTGTTGCTTCTAGATGTTGCAACATTGGTGGTTGGACGAATGGAAGCAATTCGATGGCATGGATCGTAATTTTTTGAGAAGAAATCAAGACCAATCCAATTCCAACTAGATAGTACTTCTAAAAACTAGTTCAATTGGGTTGTAATGACACAAGTACTAGGTAGTTTCTTTTTGTCAAAGGATAGTACATATAACGTACTTTTATGGTACACTAAATTGATCCATTTTGATATTTACATTTGTGCCACACCTCCTTGCTTAAATAGATGTGCATGGCATTGTTTGTAAGGATCGATCCCAATAGTTTAGAACTGGTGTGAAAACCTCTTTAAATTTTATGCAAGTATTTCTAAGTTCTTCATCTTCTTCTTATTATAGTTCTTATGCATGAGTTGTGTAACACCTCGAAAATTCCATTGTAATTTATATAAGATAAGTTGTATTTTGTTCAAATTATGTTTTAAGAGAAAACTTAATTGAGGGATTATTTGTGTTAATGATTGAAAAATTGTGGTGTATTTTGGAAATGAGTGATGACTCATCTAAAATCATATGAGGTGTCCTAATTATAAGAATTAAGAAGTAAGTGTGTATGGTTTTGTTGTCTGCCTTCACAAAGAAAACAGAAAGAAAAAGGAAAAGAGATCGAGAGGTACAGAGAGAGAGAGAGAAGTCGAGAAGAAGAAAGGAAAATTGATAAATTTGGTAAGAAAATTTGATTTCTTGGTAACTTTATTCAGTTTTATAGAGATTAAGCCATTTTATTTTGTTCAGGTTACTCATTAAGCTGTTTGATTAAGCTGCTGTAAGTGATCAGTGTTCAGAAATTCTCATTAAAGTGAGTTTATTCACTCTTGTTAAAAGTTAGCAATTAAAATGTGAAATAGATATGTGTATGTGAATCTGTATGAGAAATGATATGGATTAAATCTGTTAAAAATGGAGTTGGCTTAATGAGGAAGAAGATGATGAACAGTAACTGAGAAAATCGCAAGCTTTGGCTTGCGACTTTTGTAGAAAATCGCAAGCTTGGCATGCGACTTGTAGAGAAAATCGCAGGCTATGCCTTGCGACTTTTGGAGTAAATCGCAGGCCAGTTGTTTGCGACTTTTGTGAGAATCACAGTAGTAGATTGCGACTTTGATGAATAATGCGACTTGCTATTTTTATGTAATCTGTTATATGATTATAAACTCTAATATGATATTAAAGCCATGATATGATAAATTGTAATGACTTATTTATGAGTCCGATCATGTAGTTAACATTTGAGATGTTGATCCCCGATGCTAAATGGCAAAAAGGGGGATAATTGTTGTAATTAATGTTCTATATATAGATATATAGAATATATGATATATCGTACAAATTTAGTATACGATAGAAAGAGTGATGATACACAGTTATTGTGTTGCGTTAGCTAGAAATAGGCATCCGGTCATCAGAGGGCCACTTAGTACGGTCTAATGGGAACCGTTTACCAGCCATTGACCAAAGGGATGTAATTTCTAGTGGTTGAGTGTATCTTGGATTACCAGAGGGCCCTTGTTGTTAAGCGCGATATAAATTAAATCCCATTTGGGGGCCAGTGTTCAAGATGGTGAGAAAAGCGAAATGTGGAATAGGCAGACATCGAGTTTGTAATTCCCATTTCAGACGGAAGATTTGAGATCTTCAATTTTAGGGAAGTTCAGAGATAGGCATAAAGTAATTTGTAATCTCTACTTCCGGATCAAGAAATAGGCAGGTATAGAATTTGTAATTTCTCGGGGTGGAAATTACTTTTAATATGGAATGATTTATAATAATTTTGTTGATAATATTATGACTAGATGAATTAGTCATAATGATGGGAATGGGGTAAATTCCTGTGTTGAAAGGAGATTCGGTACGGTAAGATGGTTGATAATAGGTTTGATATATCTGTTAATATTTTAGTTGTTAAATTTTAATTTGATTTGAATATTCTCACTAGGCGAAAGCCTAATGTTTCAAATTAAATTTTCTTACCAGGTACAAGCTCGGGAAAGTAGTTTGGGAAGTGAGATGCAGTAAATGGAAGAAATCAGACTTATAGTTATTCAAGGATCAAGATTTTCTTTTGATGATTTCTGGGACGCAAGTTAGAAAATCTGGTTAATCTAGTTACGATGATATGATTAGATTAATAAGATTATTCAAGTTAGATGTTTATGTACATATAAAACTTTACTTTTGATCCTTTGGTTATAAAAGTCTGATATTTTGATGGTCATAACTTGTGTATTTTAAGGTTTAAATTGGCCCTGTTTTTAGGGTGTTTCAGTATGGTATCAGAGCAGAAGTTTAAGTGAACTAGGTATGATATTGAGATGCCTAGACTTAAGCTGTGATAAAATTAAGTTATGATTTGCGAGAGATGGGTAGAATTTCTAAGACCGGTTAGTCTTAGGATTGACGGAAATACATGAAATTAGTACTGTAACGATGATAACGAGAATTCTCATGTATAATATGTTCGCAATTTCAATTAGCTACTGTAATTATGGATATATTGTTACATAAGCATGCTTGTTTCTCAATTGTTACAGTGGCTAATTAGTGATAAAGTACGTTTAGTATGTTTAGAATTCTGTTTAACCATTTGTATGGTTATTTGTGTCTGTTCAGAACAATGGTGAATACGCCACCTAGAGAAAGAGTTGTAACTGATGAAGCAGAAGTGAGTAATATGCATAATACACCAAGAAATTTTCTTTCTTTGGGAAGTATGCATACTCCAGCTCAGAGGGTGGGTACAAGCAATGTTAGTCAGACGGCAGAGTCTAATATGGAGGCAAGAATAATGGAGAACGTATCAAGAATGATGAATGTTTCGGTAGAAAGACAAGCTGAGTTGATGAACGCCTCCATGGAGAGACAAACCGAAATGTTTATGAAGTTGTTCAATGAAAGGAATGTAGAACCAAGACGTCAAGTAATTGATACAGGAGTGATAAATCCGACGGGTAATCCAAGGCCAGAGGTGGAACGAAGGGTAGAAAGAATTTGTTCTTACAAAACATTTCTAAGCTGCAAGCTGCCTGAATTTAAAGGGGAAGATAGTCCAGTTGCATGTATGAATTGGCTGCGGGAGATAGAGCAAGCTTTCCGAGCATGTGAATGTGAGGAAGGATCGAAAGTCAGATTTGCCTCTCAGATGTTAAGAGGTAATGCTTTGAATGGGTGGAATGTTCTGACAGCTTCTTTGGCGACACCTGTGTTAAATGCCATGACATGGGGAATATTTAAAGAGAAGATACTGAAAGAGTATTGTAATGAACATGAGATGGATCGGATAGAGGAACAGTTTAGAAATCTCAAGAAGGGTAACATGTCGGTGAGAAGATATACAGAATTATTTATGGAGAAACTGAACTTGGTAGGGCACGTGGCTCCTGCTGAGAAAGATAAAATTAAAGCATACTTGAAAGGGTTGCCGGCCGAGATGATGTCCCGAGTGTGGAATTCAAAGCCTGTAACACTCAGGGAAACGATTGAAGAGGCCAAGTTGATAGAGGAGATGTATGCCAGAGATAAGGAAGAGAAAGATCATGTTGGAGATAAAAGAAAGTGGGAAGGTCGTTCTGATTCTTCTCAGAAACTTAGATTGTTTGGTAAAAACATACGTTCAGATTCTCGAAAGGAACCCAGCTGGTGTCCGAAGTGTAAAAGTAAGCATTTTGGGCAATGTCAAGCAGGCGGACCGGAATGTTTTAAGTGTGGAAAGACGGGACACATTGCAATAAATTGTTCAATGCCGGGTATTATGTGTTTTGAATGTAAGCAACAGGGGCATACTCGTAAAGATTGTCCGAAACTAAAGAAAGAAGGAGAACAGGGGAAGAAGACGGCTATTCCTAAACTAACAGGACGAGCGTTTAATATGTCAGCTGAAGAAGCGAGATGATCCAAAGATGTCGTCTCTGGTAATTTCTTTATAAATTCCATACCTGCTCATGTGTTATTTGATTGTGGTGCAAATTATTCGTTTGTATCCAAAGGGTTCTATGGTAAGTTAGCTATGCCTGTCACTACTTTAGGAGATGCCTTAGTAGTTGAGGTAGCTAATGGGGGTCAAGCTTTGGTTGGTGAAAGAATTGATGGCTGTACAATTCAGATAGATGATACAAAGTTTCCAATTGACATGTTGTTAATGGAAATTGGAGGATTTGATGTTATTGTGGGTATGGATTGGTTGACTGATAACCAAGCAGAAATAATATGTGCCAAGAAGTTGATCCGAATCCCGATGGTTGATCAAGATGATGTATTTATATATGGGGAAAAGCAGAAGGGAGAAGTACAGTTGATCTCAGTTGCAAAAGCACGTAAATGTTTATCGAAAGGATGTTCGTCGTATTTGGCCTACGTTTTAGATGCAAAATCAGAAAAGAAGCAGATACAAGACATCAAAGTAGTACGTAATTTTCCTGATGTATTCCCAGATGATCTTCCAGGTTTACCTTTAGAAAGGCAAGTAGAATTCCGTATTGATCTAATTCCTGGAGCAACACCAATAGCTCGTGCACCGTATCGTTTGGCGCCAGCAGAGATGAAAGAGATGATGTCACAATTGCAGGAGTTATTAGACAAAGGCTTTATTAGACCGAGTTCTTCACCTTGGGGAGCTCCGGTGCTATTTGTTAAAAAGAAAGATGGAACTATGAGAATGTGCATAGATTATAGGGAATTGAATAAAGTGACAATCAAGAACAAGTATCCGTTGCCACGAATTGATGACTTGTTTGATCAATTGCAAGGTGCGGGATGTTTTTCTAAGATTGATCTGAGGTCGGGGTATCATCAAGTTCGAGTAAGAGATGAAGATATTCCGAAGACTGCTTTCAGAACAAGGTATGGGCATTATGAATTCCTCGTGATGCCATTTGGTTTGACTAATGCTCCAGCTATATTCATGGATTTGATGAATAGAGTGTGTCGGCCCTTTCTAGACAAGTTTGTCATTATATTTATTGATGACATACTAGTCTATTCAAAGAATGAAAATGATCACGAGTGTCACCTTCATGAAGTTTTGGGAGTGTTGAGAAAAGAGAAATTGTATGTAAAATTCTCAAAATGTGAATTTTGGTTAAAAGAAGTACAATTTCTGGGTCATGTGATTTCTGCTGAAGGTGTGAAAGTGGATCCAGCCAAGATAGAAGCAATGATGAATTGGGAGACTCCAAAGAATGCATCTGAAATAAGAAGTTTCTTGGGTTTGGCTGGGTATTATCGGAGGTTTATTCAAGATTTCTCGAAGATTGCTTCTGCTTTGACAGTGTTAACTCGTAAGAATGTAAAGTTTGTCTGGACCGAAAAGCAAGATTCAGCTTTCAAGACTTTAAGGCAGAAGTTGTGTGAAGCTCCTATTTTAGCACTACCAGAAGGAACAGATGATTTCGTAGTATACAGTGATGCTTCAAAGGTGGGTCTAGGATGTGTATTGATGCAACGTGGCAAGGTAATTGCTTATGCATCGAGGCAATTGAAAGAACATGAAAAGAATTATCCTACTCATGATTTGGAGTTAGCTGCAGTGGTGTTTGCTTTGAAAATATGGCGTCACTATCTGTAAGGAACAAAGTGTACTCTTTATACTGATCATAAGAGTTTAAAACATGTTTTTGATCAGAAAGAGTTAAATATGAGGCAACGATGTTGGCTAGAGTTACTTAAGGATTACGATTGTGAACTGCATTACCATCCGGGTAAAGCAAATGTCGTAGCTGATGCCTTAAGCAGGAAGGAGTATAATGGTTGTCTGAAGTCAACTAATGCTAGAATTGATATAATGTCAAGTATGATCGAACGAATAAAGGATGCTCAAACGGAAGCTCTATTGGAAGAAAATTTAAAAGCTGAAGTTATGGTCAAACAACGGTTTCAACTGACAGAAGATAGTCGCGGGGTGAAGTTATTTCGAGGCCGTGTTTGGGTACCAAGAATAGGTGGGAATCGAGAATTAATTATGGAAGATGCTCACAAATCTAAGTATTCCATTCACACTGGAAGTACTAAGATGTATAGAGATATGAAGCTACACTATTGGTGGCCAACTATGAAGTTAAATGTGGCTCGATGTGTAGAAAAGTGTGGAACCTGTTCTTTAGTTAAAGCTGAACATCAAAAGCCATACGAAAGTTTTCAATCTTTGGAAATTCCGGAGTGGAAATGGGATAAGATTACTATGGATTTCGTGACGAAGTTACCAAAGACGCAAAGAGGTAACGACACTATATGGGTAATAGTTGACAGGTTGACGAAGAGTGCTCATTTTCTTGCTATGAAAGAAGCTTCACCGATAGAAAAGTTGGCGAAGTTGTATATTGACGAAGTGGTGTCAAGACATGGTATACCAGTGTCTATTGTTTCTGATCGTGATAATCGGTTTACATCAAGGTTTTGGCGGTCACTTCAAAAAGAGTTGGGTACAAAATTGAATTTGAGTACCGTGTATCATCCACAAACGAACGGTCAAAGTGAAAGAACTATTCAGACGTTAGAAGATATGCTTAGAGCATGTATACTAGATTTTGGAGGTAATTGAGATACGCATTTACCATTAGTGGAATTTGCGTATAACAATAGTTATCATTCTAGTATCGGAAGAGCACCGTTCGAAGCCTTGTATGGTAGAAAGTGTAGAACTCCAGTATGTTGGTTAGAAGCTGGAGAGAAACAGTTTGTCGGACCGGAAATGGTGCAACAAACGGCTGATAAAGTAAAAGAAATCCGACAACACATGAAAGCGGCTCAGGATAGACAGAAGAGTTATGCTGATCTAAAAAAGAGACCAAAAGAATTTCAAGTTGGGGAGCGAGTTATGCTGAAAGTATCTCCGTGGAAAGGTGTAATTCGTTTTGGAAAGCGTGGAAAGTTAAGTCCTCGTTTTCTAGGACCTTTCGCTATCACTAAAAGAATTGGTCAGCAAGCTTATCAGTTGGATCTACCACCTAAATTAGAAGGAATCCATAACACGTTTCACATATGTTATCTTCGAAAGTGTTTAGCCGAAGAAAATGACGTAATTCCAATTTCTGATATAAAGGTGGATGAGAAGAGTCGATGTGTTGAAGAACCGGAAGCAATATTGGAAAAGTTTGTGAGGAAATTGAGAAATGGCAAAGAAGTAAGTATGCTGAAAGTACAATGGAAACACCATCGAGGTAGTAACGTGACTTTAGAGTCAGAGGAATAGATGAAGAAAAGATACCCTCATTTGTTTGCTTAGTTTGATTTCAGGGACGAAATCATTTTCAAGTTGGGGAGTATTGTAACACCTCGAAAATTCCATTGTAATTTATATAAGATAAGTTGTATTTTGTTCAAATTAAGTTTTAAGAGAAAACTTAATTGAGGGATTATTTGTGTTAATGATTGAAAAATTGGGGTGTATTTTGGAAATGAGTGATGACTCATCTAAAATCATATGAGGTGTCCTAATTATAAGAATTAAGAAGTAAGTGTGTATGGTTTTGTTGTCTGCCTTCACAAAGAAAACAGAAAGAAAAAGGAAAAGAGATCGAGAGGTACAGAGAGAGAAGTCGAGAAGAAGAAAGGAAAAATTGATAAATTTGGTAAGAGAATTTGATTTCTTGGTAATTTTATTCAGTTTTATAGAGATTAAGCCATTTTATTTTGTTCAGGTTACTCATTAAGCTGTTTGATTAAGCTGCTGTAAGTGATCAGTGTTCAGAAATTCTCATTAAAGTGAGTTTATTCACTCTTGTTAAAAGTTAGCAATTAAAATATGAAACAGATATGTGTATGTGAATCTGTATGAGAAATGATATGGATTAAATCTGTTAAAAATGGAGTTGGCTTAATGAGGAAGAAGATGATGAACAGTAACTGAGAAAATCGCAAGCTTTGGCTTGCGACTTTTGTAGAAAATCGCAAGCTTGGCTTGCGACTTGTAGAGAAATCGCAGGCTATGCCTTGCGACTTTTGGAGTAAATCGCAGGCCAGTTGTTTGCGACTTTTGTGAGAATCACAGTAGTAGCTTGCGACTTTGATGAATAATGCGACTTGCTATTTTTATGTAATCTGTTATATGATTATAAACTCTAATATGATATTAAAGCCATGATATGATAAATTGTAATGACTTATTTATGAGTCCGATCATGTAGTTAACATTTGAGATGTTGATCCCCGATGCTAAATGGCAAAAAGAGGGATAATTGTTGTAATTAATGTTCTATATATAGATATATAGAATATATGATATATCGTACAAATTTAGTATACGATAGAAAGAGTGATGATACACAGTTATTGTGTTGCGTTAGCTAGAAATAGGCATCCGGTCATCAGAGGGCCACTTAGTACGGTCTAATGGGAACCGTTTACCAGCCATTGACCGAAGGGATGTAATTTCTAGTGGTTGAGTGTATCTTGGATTACCAGAGGGCCCTTGTTGTTAAGCGCGATATAAATTAAATCCCATTTGGGGGCCAGTGTTCAAGATGGTGAGAAAAGCGAAATGTGGAATAGGCAGACATCGAGTTTGTAATTCCCATTTCAGACGGAAGATTTGAGATCTTCAATTTTAGGGAAGTTCAGAGATAGGCATAAAGTAATTTGTAATCTCTACTTCCGGATCAAGAAATAGGCAGGTATAGAATCTGTAATTTCTCGGGGTGGAAATTACTTTTAATCTGGAATGATTTATAGTAATTTTGTTGATAATATTATGACTAGATGAATTAGTCATAATGATGGGAATGGGGTAAATTCCTGTGTTGAAAGGAGATTCGGTACGGTAAGATGGTTGATAATAGGTTTGATATATCTGTTAATATTTTAGTTGTTAAATTTTAATTTGATTTGAATATTCTCACTAGGCGAAAGCCTAATGTTTCAAATTAAATTTTCTTACCAGGTACAAGCTCGGGAAAGTAGTTTGGGAAGTGAGATGCAGTAAATGGAAGAAATCAGACTTATAGTTATTCAAGGATCAAGATTTTCTTTTGATGATTTTTGGGACGCAAGTTAGAAAATCTAGTTAATCTAGTTACGATGATATGATTAGATTAATAAGATTATTCAGTTAGATGTTTATGTACATATAAAACTTTACTTTTGATCCTTTGGTTATAAAAGTCTGATATTTTGATGGTCATAACTTGTGTATTTTTAAGGTTTAAATTGACCCTGTTTTTAGGGTGTTTCAAGTTGCTACAGCATTGCTGACAACATTGATGCACTTCTTTCTTAAATATTGCATCTTACATTCTTGTTATTTACTTTTACATCATTTACATTATATCTTTAATTCCAGCCATTTACATTTATTGCAATTTAATTTTAAGTATGAGTAGCTAAGTTCCATAGCTTGGGTGTGAGATTAAAGGGTGAAGTTTTAAATATAAAGAAAGGTGGACATTGTTTCTCAATAATGATGTTCACCATTTCTTGTTAAGTTTTATAAAGTTTACTTCATGACGTTTTGATCACTTTGAAAGTGTTAAAGTGCCATGGCATTAGCAATGAGCCATCGATATGCACGTTAATCCGAATGACAAAGGAAGTAAGACTTGGAAGAGCTACTGACAAAGGAATTTGTCATATATGTCTTTTCTTGGTTGATTTTGCCCGATAAGTTGGTCATCGTTATGATGGTAAAAGTGTAGAGTGCGTATCAGGAATGGACCACTCAGAACACGTCAACTTAACATATATGGGATCAACTTGGAAGAGTGATTTTTAACAAAGTAATTTGTTTATCCATATACTTGGAAGACATCATTTGCTATTGATAGTCCTGATACAACACCAGGAATGGGTTGATTGAAAGCTAGATCAATAGTACAATGTTGAAGATTCGGAAGGGCATCCTGAAAAGTAGATGGTGAACTTAAGTGTTGAGAGACCAATGTTGTAGCATTGCCACAACATTAGTCTACTGGAATTTATATTTAGACTTCACCCCAACATCTTACACCCTTACTTTCTTTATTAATTGTTCAATATAATCTGTAATAAATCCAACCAAAATATTTTCTTCGACTTGATCCTTGGAAATCATTTCTTTTATTAAACTTTTATTACGTTTTTACTCCAATCTCTGTGGAACGATATCTGGTATTTTACCACTTTATTACTTGAAAGACGATATTAGATCTCATAGTATACTTGGTGTGAGGTTTAATTAGCACACGTCTATCGGTGTATTCAAAGCACTGTCAGTACTTCACGGAACCACCCAGAAGACATTATTTCTGTGGTCTAGAAATTTATGTTGATATGTTAGATGTGTAGGATCTTTCTATGCTACTGCTTGAACAAATCATGAAAGAGCTGGACTATGAAGAACCAAAATATAATAGGTTGTATTTTAAGAGGCCGAATGCAGACTTCTTGACTGGACTGGTAGAATTGAGTACCGACGAAGATGTAGCCAACATACGCCAGTATGTTGACGGCCATACTGTGATTAAAGTGTACATCGAGAAAGTGGAGCTTAACACTTTGAGACTCGTCTCGCCAGAGCATGTAAGAAGTCGACCCGGATTGTCAAAAACCAAACCATCGTCTAGCCGTAGTCTCAAATTTGGATAAGTTTGTACTGTACTGACTAGTATGTGTTTGTTCTGAAGTAATCTTGTATAACATCTAGGAGTTGTATTTTTAATATGAACCACTTTTAGACTACTTTTCATCCTAATGAAAGACCTTTATTCATGAGCAAACTTCAACATGTAACATCAACATAAAAACTTCAGGAACGAAACAACAACATAGAAACAGGAAAGGAACGAAACAACAATGTCGAACTGGAAAAGTACAAAACAACAACACATAAACAACAAAGTACTAAAGCAACACCCGTATCACCACCTACTGAAAAATTGTCTTAGTTTGATCAATCCAACTTTGCTTGTCGCTTACCTTCGCTTGAAGAATTGCGAAGTCTTGCATAATGTGGTGAATGTCTTCTTTTTCTCGACGTATACGAGCCTCCCTATCTTTTATATCCCTTTTCATCCTTTTGATATCCTTTTCTTCCAGTTCGATCCTTTTCAAGTGGGTTTCCTTCCTGACCATCATTTGTTTCCACTCTTGTGTCAGTTGGTCTATCTCCTTTTCCCTTTCTACTATCGCGATCTGGAGTTTCACGGGCATTCTTTCAGGTATAGACGATGGGTTAGACGACGATGCCATTTATTTACCGAATAAAGAAAGCAAGAAAAAAGGATGAGATGGGTATGAATTATGGATTGCATTTTACTGATATTTATGGATGAAATCTCATTGAGGAAGATGAATGACAACCACAAATTGGTCTTCCAAGTACAATAATTGTGGAAAAAACAGTAAAAACATGCAAAAATTTGTGTAAAAATGACCAAAAATGTAAATTTTTGCCCCATCGCGGACTACCACCGCAGGACAGGGGCCAAAGTGCTCACCGTGGGCATAGTTGGGGGCCTCCGCGGGACATATTGGCCCAACATGGGGACACGTGGGCACTTTGTAGAAAAAATGGCCATTTTTGTAAAACCAGCGAGAATGTGGGTATTTTAGCAAGTCAAAGTCAAACTTTGGGTATTTTAATTAATTTCCCATATTTTTATGTAGTTATGTATTTCTTTACTTCATTTTTTAATAAAAATTATAAAAAGGAAAGAAAAGACCAAAATAACCTTTAATACATTCAGGTTAACTAACTTTTCTAACTGGAGTTACTTGGAGGGATCATAATTGAAATAAAATGACAACCATAATGACAAATATTGTAATTAGTTTAAAATAGGAACCAAACTTGATATTAAGTGATAACCACATGGACCAAAAATATAATTTACTCATAAATAAATGATCAAAGTACAACCATTACCGCACACAGTACAATTACGCACAGTGATCAATTAATTATTTGAAAATCCATAAATATTTTGTGAAAATGATTTTAAAATTAAAATCAAGTACTGTAATTAATTTCCAAAAAAAAAAAGCAGTCCCAAATTTCCATCTCAATTCTCACGCCTGTCGCAAATTGTGGTGGATTTCTTCCTCGTGTGGTGGTTCACCACTGGTGGCGCTGCCACGTGCGGCGGTGGCAGCTGCTTTACTGGACGACAGGTTGCTCCTGATGCTCGTCGGCACTGCCACGCACGGCGGAGGAGGAGGAGGGCCAAGCCTCCCGTCGATACAGGAAGAGCATTTTGTTTCCACCCATCCTTCAAGGTCGTATTGCCGGTGACCCATTATTTTCCGACCAGAGCAAAGCCTTCCGATCATCACCGCGATCGCTGCCAACACCAAAATGACCGCCAGAGCTCCAATTGCGGGTCCCACCGAACCGTGACGGGAATGAGACGTGTAGTCTTGCCGCTCGGTTACCGGAAGGAGCGGCGGCGGTTGCTGTTGGGTCGATTCAAACGAAGGTGTTGTTGACATTGTGTTGTCTTCAATTAATTACAGCTTCAAAAGGTTGGAGCTTTTTTATTAATGGCGGATTGGGGGTCTTTTAAAGAATTGTAAGGTGCATCATGGAGCAGAAACCGAAGTTGGGTTTCCAATTTTCCATGAAGATGAGGGAAATGTGGGTTGAATCAAGAAACTTGAACTTGATCTTCAAGAACTTTTCACACTCAGTGTGTGTTTTATGTGTGTAAGATCTCAGAAGAAAGAGAGCTATGTGAGCTGAGTGAGGAAACAAAAACAGGCTTTGTAGGTTGGAGTTGCATTCTCTCTTTTTTTCTTCTCTTTTTCTTTTGGGGGTGTTGGGGTTGGGGTGGGGGGGGGGGGGTAGGGGCTAAGGAGGTCCCACTTAAAAAGATTCGTAAAAATGGTGAAGAAGCCATAGGTCAGGTTGACAAAAAGGTGTGTAACATCTCACTTCATGACGATACGTACGTTAATTGGTTAGAGCATCCACATAGGGCTTGCAAATACAATTGCAAACCAAAAGACCATGCCACCTCATAAACCAATTGTAACAATTGCAATTGCAATTGCAATGCCACATCACCATTATATGGCCACAAATGTCCCCCAGCCCCAACTTTTCTTTTTATTTTTATTTTTTATAAATTATTTAAATAAATTGATTTTTATATAAATTTATAAATAAATATTGATTAAATATAATATTATATTTTTATCTATATTTAATTTTTTTAATTCAATACATGTTGTGGTTTGATATAATTTAATAAAATAAATATTAAATTAAAACAAGAAATTATAAAATAAATAAATATATTATATTATTATATCATGTATTTATTAACTAAAAAATAATTAGAATATATATAATAATTTATAAAATAATTAATAAATGTTGTAGTGGGGACCACTTTTGAAAGTGTAGGTGGATTGCAGGGATGTGGATGGTAATTGCAAAAGCTGATGTGGCACAATTGAAAGTGTAAATGAATTGCAGGGATGTGGATGGTCTTAGATCATCTGTATCGGTGGAAGAACAAAATCATTTCTAAATGGTCACATTAATTTTTCAATCACATCTCCGACATCAAGGCAAGATCAAACTTTTTTTTAAGTGGTCTTCACTATCAATATTATAATATAACGTAAAAAACAAAAATCTATACATATAATAAATGAGTAACTAGCATGTCATGTGTCGTCTTCTGGTGAACCGACTTTAGTATTTTCCTGCCTAAACATGTATTTAGACGCAGTTTACATTATAAGTTCAATTAGCACACCCACATTCACTCATTCTTAATTCAATTTTTTTTAATTTGTACGTTACATTTACTATCCTTATAATTAGGTATGTAGTTTACTTTTAATCTCTTATTGTTTTATTTTTCATTTTAGACTCTTATCATATAAACATAAATAATGTATATGAACTAAAATGTATTTAAAAACATTTCTATTTTTTACAAATTATACAATTGTAATCGTTTTGTCATATACCTTCGAAATGAGTCCAATATTGAATATTTTTGGATTTAATTATATTATTAAATATCATAAATATATACGAATTAATGTGTCGTGATTAGTATGAGATTTGTTGAAATTAGTATGAGATTTGATACAAATAATCACTAAATTGTCGTGGTTTTCTTTTTGCAATTTCATATCAATTTTTACTTCAAAGTCAAATTATTTCAACGAATTACAATTCTATCAAATTCCATTCTGTCAACGAAACACTCTTAGAATTATCATAAGAGATTTAATTACTTGGAAAAAAATATCACTTATCAACTGACTTTTGGATTATGAGTTCGAACATTTTTCAAAAATATAAATATTCAATTATTGTGTATTCGTTTGATAAATTCATTTAGTAACGACATTTATAATAGGTATCAAACTTAATAGACATATTTTTATCTTCAAGATAATATTCCCTATTTGTGGAATTTTTGTTTTCTTTTTATCAATTATTGTATGTGTCATAAAATTATTCAACAACTATTAAACATCAAATAATTAACTTAAAACACAAATTTGATCGTCGTGCAACGGGCGAGCCAAAGACTAGTATATAATAAACCAATATTATGAAATAATAGTATTAATTTATTAAATTTAGTGGTCCCATATCTTACAAAATTCTGTCTAATTTAGCAAGTGTAAGATTCCCTTGCAAGACCTTGCTATATATATGACAAATTATGTTATCTTACAGGGTCTTTAGCAAGATGGATGTGGATGCTCTTATTTTATGTTAGTTTGAGAAAATGAGTAACTATTTAAATGAGAGCATCTCCAAGAGCTATTATATATATATATATATATATATATATATATATATATATATATAGAGAGAGAGAGAGAGAGAGAGAGAGAGAGTTCTCTTCAAATGTAAACCATCATTTTCGTGTAAACCGTCGATTTCATAGGTTTTTTTGATAAAATTTTTTTATCGAATTGTTTATTTTGATGAAAGTGTTTCATATCATTCATTTCTTGATGATTTTTTTATGAAATTTGTAGTTTCATAGGTTTTTTTCATTCTTATGAAATTGTTTCATACATTTTCGTTTCACCTATGAAACTTCAAATTTCGTAAAAAAAATTCATTAAGAAATGAATGATATGAAACAATTTCATCAAAATAAACAATTTCATAGAAAAATTTATAAAAAAACCCTATGAAATCGAGGGTTTACACGAAAATGATGGTTTACATTTGGGGTGCGTTTGGTACACAGACATGATAGAACAGGACATGATGGGACAGGACAGAACAGTTGTTCAGCGTTTGGTAGACATAACTGGACAGAACATGACAGATAACATTAGATAAAACACAAAAAATAAAATTTAAAGACTGAATAAAATATAAAATAGAACGTGTATTTGATGTTTTAGAAGAGATTAAATTTTATTTTAAGGTTATATTGGTAAAACACAAGCTTGTTCCACCTTTTCCAGCTAGTTCCATGGGATGGGGGTGGAACATGCATGTTCCACTTTGTTCCACCATGTTCCTGTCTGTTCCACATAAAAGTCCTGCCAAACATGGGAC
The DNA here is from genome assembly GCA_033807775.1 of Saussurea involucrata. Classification (NCBI taxonomy): domain Eukaryota; kingdom Viridiplantae; phylum Streptophyta; class Magnoliopsida; order Asterales; family Asteraceae; genus Saussurea; species Saussurea involucrata. The sequence goes on along the minus strand of CM066324.1, from coordinate 124,888,635 downwards.
AATGATTCATGTTATGTTCTGTTATGTCCTGTTCAACATACCAAACGCACCCTTGAAGATCCCTCTCTCTCTCTCTCTCTCTCTCTCTCTATATATATATATATATATATATATATTCTAAAATAGAGTATCAAAAGTCAAAATCTCTAAAAAAAACTTGTTTCCAACTCTAATAGTTATTCTATTTTAGAGATTGTCGTATTAATTAAAATATTAAAATAATCAATACATTAATAAAAATTATTTTTCTCTCCTTAACCTTTTCTTATTGGTGGAAAAATTAAATTTATTATTTCTCTTTCCTCTTTTCTCTAATTTAGCATACAAGAAAATTTCTTCAAATTTGGAGATTTTTACCTTCTCTCTCATATTTTTTCTATTTTAGCATACAAGATAGCATAGCTGTTGGAGCAAAAAATTGCTAAAAATCCTTTTTTTCTATTTTAGCATAGCTGTTGGAGATGCTCTGATATGACTACAATATTAAGCTTTAAGTTTTAAGAGTAACAATTAGGCTATCACCTCTTTCTAAGCGTGAATTTAGCGCGCGCACCGAGGGGGGGTACCAAAATTTATTTTTCCAGACATTATATCCTATATATCGGAGATATAAGGTTTGGACTTCCACATATGGTAATCGAACTTGGTAATAAAACTCTTTCCCGACAAGAAGATCAAAGATTTCCTTCGGGCAAGTTTCACTATAGTTGGGAAATACCGCGTTTACGGCTCTATACCCCAATCCAACTTGCTCTGACCCCCGGTCCTTCCTTTCTATTCCTCGGTAAACGGACCGTAGGAGCATGAGGCAGTATCTTCTTTTGACTGATAGAAAGCATCTCTCTTTTGTCCCTCCTAACCGAACCCGCCAAAAAACAAAAATACGAGCGTTGAAAGTCTTCAGTTGGAACCTCATGGGTAAGGATAAGGTAATGGAATTAATAGAGAAGTTCTTAGACCTAGGTGGGATAGGAGAATTGATAAAGGGAATAGAGATGATAATAGAGATCATTCTGAGAAACAAAAGTATTTTGTATGGCCATAACAAAATGTTAGACCAACTGACACAACCGAATTGGTTGAGGAAAAGGAAAGCCCGACGACCAAGCACTCCCGCCCCCAAAAGCGAAGACCCGCGCCGAGGATTTGTGCTTGTGGGCCGGGGTGAGTTATTGTATTCGTATCAAAGAGATGCGACAAAGTGTTCGGATCATTGTGCAATGTCCTAATCAAATGCCTAGTGGAATGATCAAAGCCGATGATCGTAAGCTATGTCCTCCTTCACGATCTCGAATGAAACTATCCATGGAATCGTGCGCTGTGTGAAACATAGATCATCGTCGTTCTTAACCGAGACTCAGGTTAAGCTCCGTCTCAGAACCTTCTGGGTCCTCTCCCGGTCTAGTAGTTTTGCAACTACTATAGTGGTTGTTGCCAACGGGGATCCACCATTCCGAAAGGTTACTGGGTCAGCTGTTAGGTCTTCCTAGGTATTTTTTGGGTAATCTGCTCACATGCTGCAAACAGTCAAATCTGGACCGCAGGAACCGTAGCATGGGGGGCTTAGAATCCTTTTGTCGCCGCAAGGCTGGCTAATCGTACGTAACATGCTCGAAGACCCCTGGTTCTGAAAGGCACATGAGTCCGAATGTTATGTTGAATGTGCGAAATATGTTTCCCCTCTCTATTCCCAAGTAAAGGGTGAGTCTCATGCGTCAATTTGTGGATTGCGGTCTCACACACTAATCCCTACCACTTAACTCGCTTTCAAGAATAAAAATCATGCTTCCAATTAATAGACTGAAATGAAAACTTTTAAAGATGTTATGGAGGGTTTTAGGTTTAAAAGTCATCGGTGTTGGAACAGCTACCGCGGGGGGGGGGGGGGGGGGGGGGGGGGGGGTGGTGGCATTATCATACGTACACATGTTTTTTAACTATTTTTAAATGAGTCACTTGTATACAAATAACTAAAATGTAATATACAAAAAATAAAATAAAACTTAAATATCATGTTAGAAAAATGGCACATTAGTTCACGGTGTGTCACAAACTTAACATGAGTCTTGAGTCATATCACACCATAACGGTTGTCGTGACTAGTCTTTTAGAACACTTGAAAATGTGTTGTTTTGAAAGTGAACATTTTTTTATAAATCCAAATTGTATTATCAATAGTTTTTATTTGAAAAAGTTATAATCAATTTTAGAGTAAACTATACTTCTGGTCCAGTGGTTTAGTGATTATAACACATTTGGTCCCTATAATTTAAAAATTACACTTTAGTCACTATAATATGCTATTCGGTCCGGATTTGGTCCCTCGTCGTTAACTCTATTAAAAAAACTCAGTTAAGTTCAGGGGTATTTTCGTCTTTTTCTTTTACAAGGAGAAGTTATACAATTCTTTTAATATTATAGGGACCAAATTGTAATTTTGTCTAATTTAAATTAATATTATATATATATTTATATATATATATATATGTGTGTGTGTGTGTGTGTGTGTGTGTATGTATATGCATATATACATACGCACATGACACATCCTGCTCCCTTTTCTCCACGAGTCTTCTTCTCCGGCACCCTCCTCCGACAACCACACCACCACGTCAGTAGTCTTTAGCCCTCCCCATTCCGCTGCCCTTTCTCCACCAGTCTTCTTCTCCCACCTTCCTTGTCTTCGTCTTCTTCTCTTACCCTCTTTGTCTTCGTCTTCTTCTCCTACCCCCTCCCAACGAGTGTCTTCTTCTTCCTATGTCTCTTGCAGGGTAGATTCACTAACAAACATATATATATATATATATAGGGATGAGATCAAGAGAGAACAATGAAAAAAGAAAGAACCGAAGAACTCATCGTAGCCATTAGATTAAGATGATCCAATGGTTATGAATTAAAAGATAGTTATAACCAAATTTTTTAATAAATAAAGTATTTACCCTCTATTTTTTAAATTCAAAATTGGCGAAGTATGACAGAAATTAAAGCGAAACAAATTACACCAAAAAATTCATCATTTTATTATATTTAATTTGACATCCATTTTGATATATTTTTTCATCCGTTTTTTTATGGTTCTTCGGTTCTTTCTTTTTCCAAGGTTCTCCCTTGATCCTTACCCTATATATATATATATATATATATATATATGTGTGTGTGTGTGTGTGTATGTGTAATTCACTCACAAACACAGGAACGATGCCACAGGCGGAGGAGGGGCTTCCACAGGAGGGGAAGAGATCGTTGAGCAACGGGAACGATACATACACATACACATACAACACACACTTCAAACATATACATACATACATACATACGCACACGACACATGGACCATCGCATCTCCGATGGTCTTCTTCGGCACCCACCTGCTCTGATCACCATCTCCGGTAACCATCTTGTATATATATATATATATATATATATATATATATGTATGTGTGTGTGTGTGTGTGTTGTATATGTGCAGTGTGTGTATATGTGTGCATTGTGTGTATGTATGTGTGGGGTTGTGTGTGTGTGTGTGTTGTAAGTGTTAAGTGAGGATGAGGATGGGTTATTGGATGTTAAGTGAGGACGAGGATGATAAATGTCTTGATATTCCACTCTAAGAATTACCCGATGCTTCAGTCATCGATGAGAAGAGTTGCTCATAATATGATTATGAAGATGAAGGATGTTTCTGTATACAGAGTGATGGAGCTGATCGAGATGGAAAAGCTTACAGATTACACTTGTGATCCACGATACATAGAGATATGCTCGTTATCAATCATTCTAAGCCGGTTAAGATCAAGATTGAGTGGCTGAATGAGGTGGATGTCGGGCTTCTGAGAGTGTATGGTGATGATGTGGTAAGGCAAGCTTTTGATATGAAGATGAGGATGATTGCTTATTGGATGTTAAGTGAGGGCCGATGAGGTGAGTGTGTGTGTGTGTGTGTGTTCATGATGGAGATTATGATACTGTATGTATATATATATATATATATATATATAAAATATTTTATTTTGTTTTTTAACAGAAAAAAGACAAAGAAAGGTGGAAAAAGACTAAATTATCCCTCACTTAACTAAGTTTTTTAATGGAGTTAACGACGAGGGACTAAATCCGGACAGAAATACAAATTATAGTGGCTAAACTATAATTTTTAAACTATAGGGACTAAATGTGTTATAAACACCAAACCATAGGAACCAAAAATATAGTTTACTCTCGATTTTGATAACGAGTTAAACGCTTAATTTTAACTTAACTTTACAAACATTTTTGTTTGAAATAAAGAGGGGAATTTTTATGCTCGTGTGGTACCAAGGACCACGGGTGTAAAAAGTATTGTAGTGTCTCGTACACTATGCACCCATGGTACTCTTTTCATAACCACAACTTTTGACTCATTGAGTTCATCACATTGTTTAATGGGTTAAACATACCAATCAATATTCATCTCATGGGTTTGAAAAATATCATAAATCAGAATTACGTACTCATATTCTCATATAAGCTATAATACAATACAATATGTCACACCCCAATTTCGTAGGATGAAACTAAGTTGAACCATAACAAAATCACACTGAAACCATAATTATCTTACAACCATTCGCAGCGGAAGACTTAAACCATTGATCAAACACTAACAAACTTCATAGTAGGTCTATTACATAGGAATATTACGAGCCAGATAACATATATCATAATAGGATTGCTTCAGACGAAGGAGTTATGCAAGCCCTTTGCCCTTATTGGTGCCTGCTTTCTCAGACCCTAAGATACATACTATAAGCTCATGGTTTTCAAACTAAGCAATATAAGCATGGACATTTTTTCAAAACATGTAATATTAAATTTGGACTGAGGAACAGTGAAATTTTATGCATATAATCTTTGAACATCTTGTATGCATGCAAATAATACATATGAGATCTCAATTGAACTTGCGTAGTGTGTGGGTCAACTATCTCATCTAACTCAACCAAGTACAGTGATCGCGGTATGTACTGTTTATAGTAAGCTCTTCTGGACGAACCGTGTATAGAGGCACCCTCACGGTACATGTACCTTCTATCTGGACGAACCGTGTACAGAGGCACCCTCATGGTACTTGTACCTTCTTTGACCACACACACGTACCCGACTGAACATGCATAACTCAATACTAAACTTAAAACATTTAGCATGCTTGAAAGCAATAAACACATAACATGCTCTTTCATGTTAAGAAATTAAATTCTGAACAATTATGAACACATCATAATATACCTCAAAATCACATCAAACATATTGATCATAATGAGAATATTGAACATCATACTATTGTATGTGTAACACCCCGATTTTCGTTATGAGTGGTTTATGTGATTGTTTTGCATGTTCAAGTATTTTATTGATATAGCATAGATAGTACCTCGTTAGAATCTATTTCAAGGGCTGAAAAGGGGATCAAATGAGGCTTGGTGCCCTCTGGGCGATAGTGACCGGCGAGAGTGCCCGTGTCACTATCGCGGGTGTCACAATCGCCGGGTTTGTACCGCAAGATTGAACTTTCAGGCATTTGGGTTTCAGGCGAGTATGCCTTGGGCGATAGTGACAGTGTCACTATCGCATGGTCACAATCGGTCGTTGTGTACCGAGACTTTTGGAGTGTTGAGCGAGAGTGCCCCGGCGATAGTGACAGTGTCACTATCGCCATGTCACAATCGCACCGACCTGTTTTGGTATAAAATGAGAGTTACGGATTTCTAGCTCATTTGATGAAATTAGTACACTTTGGCAGTCGACTTCTTCTTCCAAGAAGGTGATCAATCTCAACTTCAAGTACTACTAGCTAGAAGGGGTCAAGATCAAGGGTTTCCATTTCTAGGGTTTCCATATTTGGAGCTTTAAGGTGAGTAAATTTGATTTAAAAGTATACTTGTTACATAATTTACTCTATCATTTCATTTATTTCTAACAAGTTTGCCTTGAAGTATACTTTGAGCCAATAAGCTCTTATTTCTCTAAAGAGGAAATTTAAGGGGCTCAATGGTAAGATAAAGGTGATGTGGTATTTTATTCTATTTGGAATTGTATCTTTTATGATGGTGATCATGTGAAATTGGTCAAACCTAAATATTAGGGTTTGGAGCTTAATGGATTAAGCTATGTCTTAATGAAGAAATTATGATTATAATAGAAGTGACTTAATATGCTAATTTAGTATGTGTTGCCATGCTAAATGATGAACTCATGATATCACTTATATGTATGTGGATAAGTGGAGGATTTCTTGTATGTAGAAATCATGTGCTTAATGAGATAGTTGGACTGTCTTTTGATGAAGTTAATGATTGGATTTATGAACTGCTTGGAGTAGTTGTTTGTTGGTATTCACAAATTGGAGGAGTCTCTAAGTAGGCATTAGGAAGATATAATCTTGGGCACTTACCTTGGAGGTTTGTGTATCGATCCACGCTTTCGGGATTTATACCATATTGGTAGTCCCGATGTGCCGGGCCTTGAGGCGTTACCTTGGAGGTGAACGCTAAGGTGTATCTTCAAAGATGATGTAACTTGAGTTGATGTTTGGGGTCTTCCCATAGAGTTCGATTTGTGAATGACCAAGTTAATCTTTCTTATATGACCAAGTTAATCTTTCTTATATGACCTAACTGCATGTTTTATTATATGTTTGACTCACTAGGCATTCCACGCCTAACACTTGTTCTGTGTCTGATGTGTGTGTCACAGGTTCTAGTGGTGCCATCCCTAAGAAGGCATAGTTGGGGATATGTGAGCGTGGGGATACATTTGAGATGCTAAAGATAGAAGATCAAAGTTAGCCTAACGATGACACTTTTTGTAAATCTTATTTCTATAGTAGAGATTAGATTAGTCGGTTGTCAATTAGTTGTAGATATTACACTTTGTTGTAAACCGGCAGGTGTAATCCCCCTCTTTTGTGAGCTCGTGCAATGGCATTATATATCACTCTTCCGTTTTATGGAAGTTTTTGTTGACCCTATTTTGGGGTGTCACAAGTTGGTATCAGAGCATTAGTTTAAGTGAACTAAGTATGCTGAGGAGATACTTAGACTTAAGCTGTGATGAATTAAGTTATGACTTGCGAGATTTGGGTAGAAGTACTAAGACGGGATAGTCTTAGAGTCGACGGAAATACATGAATTTAGTACTGTAGCAATAGCAACGAGAATTCTCATGTAAAGTATGTTCGCAATTTCAATTAGCTACTGTTATTATGAACATGAGTTACACGAGCATACTTGTTTCTAAATTGTCACAGTGACTAATGACCGGTAAAGTACGTTTTGCATGTTTATACTAGTATAACCACTTTATGGCTATCTCTTTGTGTTAAAATATAACGATGGTGAGTATGCCACCAAGGTTCTTCAATTCTTTGGAGATAAGATCAGTAAATGATTGGAGGTTAGGAAGACAACCTGGAACTGGTAGGACTCATGAAAGCCGCTGAGGCAACCTTAAATAGGTGGATGGAAATGTGTAGAGATAGAATGAAAGGTGATTGATTAAAAAGAAAATAATATGAAATGATTGAGTAAGTGGGTCGTGGAACGCATGGATAGCAAGTGTGACAAGGTCAATAGGACGACCTCTAGTCGGAAGTAGAGTGTTAATGATAAGTGGGGTGAGTTGTCACAATAGCCGTATCATCTTGAGAATTATAAAGGTGTGAGTCCTTTGGGAAAACCCTTTTTGTTTAACCCGTGATGAGTTTTGGGGTTAATGGTGATTTTGAAATATAGCTTGCCTAAACAAAGTTTAAATGTATTTTGACCGACGTATGGGTTTAACAAGCTTGGAGCATTTTGCTTGGTTTTGATTGTGAGTAAGTCTTGGGGACATTTGTCCGGCTTAACGGGCTCGGTGTAGAGTCTTGTTGATGGGTTGCTTTTATTGCACCATTTTGCATTTATTGCACGTTTGAATATTTACATGCTTGGGTGAGTGAGTCATTCCAGGATAGGCATGAAAATAGTAGACTATATTGTATTGGATTCATAGGCATGTTAGTCAGTCGTTGGTAATGGTCGGTTGGGTATCTCGGGGTTGGACCTCGGTATTCACGTTTTAATGTTTACATTGTGAAGTGGCGAGTGCTAGTAAGGTGCATGAGAGGTGAATAGCTTAAGTTATATTTCCGCATTTACCCTTGGGAAATAGCACTTGTATTTGGATTAAGTGATGTCTAAAGCGGGTTTAGGTTTGGGAATAAGACTTGAGTAGTATGCTTTGTTTGGAGATAACCATAGTTTGTAATTTGAGGTATTTTACATATGGTTTCGGATGTATTATTGGAAATTTTAATTTAGTTGCTCTTTCTAAATTCGAGGGTGTTACAAGTGGGGTGAGTAAAACGATTGACATTGTTCGAGTAAGCAGCCTTCTATTGCGAGTAAAGTTGTATGCAAAAGGTTCTCAAGATCGTTGTGCAATACACTAAAGTTATGAGAATGTTAGGGTCATATGTGCCCAAGTTGTTTCAAGCATCGTCCGTTAAGATGAGAAAATGTGTGAAATGATTTATTTATCACGTTGCCATGCATGAAGGCTATGAACTCACTAGATCGTAGAGTATTACATATTAAACTAAGAAAGAACTCCAAGAGTGGAGAGGTGTGAGATAAATCATGGGAGAATGTTTATAGTTTTAGTATTTGCGTTCAAAAGGAGAGGTGAATAGTGAGGGGATCGAAAGTAAACTTTAGTGTCGATTGTAAGAAGATCTGTACCCTTATTTGATAATTAGAAATATAATTGCCAAGGGACGGTTGCGTCCGGAGGAAGGATTAGTAGTCATTAAGGTGATGAAATTAGTAACTCGCTATGAGTAGTGTGGTGAGATAGAAAGAAAAATATTCTAAGATTAAATCAGAAGTTATAGTGATCGTGTATTCCTAGTACCTAGGGTACTAATGAACTCTAGTAAGGTAAATATCTATTGTTGAGTATAAAAGAGGTTGTATACACGTGTACCTATAGATACATATATGGATTGACTTCATTGGAAAAGTAGCAATGAAGGGATTGTAAGATTATCACGCCTCGGAGCGTGCGTTGCATGATGTGAGTTAGATGTATTTAATTGCATGAGTAGATGTTGATAAATAATCTTTGGATCCTTGAGCGGAAGGCTTGGTTTTGGACTCGGTTGAGTATTAGGAGTATTCGCCTGGTTTAAATAAGCCCGACGTAGGCTTGGGGTTGGAATTATATAAATTGTATTATGATTGAAGTTTACATGATATAAATACAATTATTTTCTGAGGTCATGTATGAGTATTAAGCCTGGAATCAGAAGATTAAAAGTTAAAGGACCACCTTGTAAAGATGTTAGAATATTGAAACACTGTGGTTTTAAATAAGTGCCTTATTTACAAAGTGGATGATTAGTAAGGACTGAAGTAATTGAGACGAACGAAAGGAGTACATAGATTGTGTGATCTGTGAAAGAGTATGTCCGGTTTATGTAAAGGTTTGGAATCACCAAGAATTAGAAAGTAACGAGTAGGTATGAGTTAATTAGAAAATCGTGAGTTGTGGTCCAACTGAAGTTGGGGAGAGATAACGTAACAAAATAGACTCAGTTAAATATGCGGAAGAACATGAAGGTAAGTTGATTTATGTATGAATAATCATGAGAGACCTAGTCTGCTGTGAAATGTTATAGTTGTAGAATGTACGGACGAGTAGTGGGATAAATTTCCGATATAAAGGTATCAACTAATGTGTAATGTGAGGCTAGAAGGAAGAAACTTCAAATGAAAGTCTTTTCGGGGATTCCAGATAACGAGTACTAGCTATCAATAAAGTTTTTGGGGTATGTGGTTGCGAGATGGCGTAGTAATATGGCTAACGTCGAAATAAGATGGCGGAAAGGTAGTGGATTTTTATCCAAAGAGATGATAGTTGTGTGAATTGCTAAGTAAGTTTATGATTTTGAATCATAGGAAGTTTAATAAAGATGAGGAGGGTGTTAGTCAAATTGTGGTGAAATAGATGTAAAATCCTTGAGGAATGAGAGTTGCTTCTTATATGTGAAAGATTGTCCGAGGAAGTATTAGTTGCAGGTTAAAGAATGTGTAGTACCTTGGCACGGTATGTCGTTTCAAGATTTCTTAGTTGATTGTCTTGAGTAGAATTTTGGTACAACTGTGTTGTTATGTATAGTAATGAGAAAATGTTATCAGTGTGTGGAAAAGTTGAGAGAAAGAGACAAGTAATGTTTGGAGAATAACACTCCATACTAGCGTGGGAAGTAATGATAAAAAGATCGGACCTAAGAATGTATTTAAACTACAGGTTCAATGGAATTATCACCCTTGTTGTACAACACTTTAGTATTTGGTTGTATTAAGGTCGCATAATGCGATAGTGGTGGGAGGAAATGGTAACCCTTTGTACTAAAGAAACGTGTGAGTCGTGGATGTAACAAAGGTCTGTCGTAATTATTGAAGTATTCAATAGTAGTGAGTATGCTCAATTTAAGGCGAGTGTAGATTCTCAAGTAGTAAATGGTAATATTCTTTTGAGACCCGGAGATCGATTTACGATTAATGTCGGTATGGTAGACCAAGAAATAGTCGGGTAAAGATTTGATGATGAATAATTACTCTAAGGAGGTTTGTAAATTCAAGTTGGGGAGTGGATACTAACGAAAGAGGTAAGGTTCAGAAAATATGAAAAGATGAATTCTGGTTTTTCCTGGACTTTTAATTGTGATTAAGTATGTAAGACTTAAAAGGGAAGACATGTACAAAATATTTCATATTGAAACGATGTGATCTCGTTTACTAAAGTAAGAATGGAAAAGAAGAATTGTGGTGTGGAAGAACCAGAGGCAATTTCGAAAGGTCAGTTAAGAGATTACGAAGTGGTAAAGAGATGTCTTTGTTAATAGTGCAATGGGAACCGGAACAGGACATAAGACGTCGATATCCGTACAATCTTAAATTTCGAGGACGAAATTTTGTTCAAGTTGGGGAGAATTGTAACACCCCGATTTTCGTTATGAGTGGTTTATGTGATTGTTTTGCATGTTCAAGTATTTTATTGATAAAGCATAGATAGTACCTCGTTAGAATCTATTTCAAGGGCTGAAAAGGGGATCAAATGAGGCTTGGTGCCCTCTGGGCGATAGTGACCGGCGAGAGTGCCCGTGTCACTATCGCGGGTGTCACAATCGCCGGGTTTGTACCGCAAGATTGAACTTTCAGGCATTTGGGTTTCAGGCGAGTATGCCTTGGGCGATAGTGACAGTGTCACTATCGCATGGTCACAATCGCTCGTTGTGTACCGAGACTTTTGGAGTGTTGAGCGAGAGTGCCCCGGCGATAGTGACAGTGTCACTATCGCCATGTCACAATCGCACTGACCTGTTTTGGTATAAAATGAGAGTTACGGATTTCTAGCTCATTTGATGAAATTAGAACACTTTGGCAGTCGACTTCTTCTTCCAAAAAGGTGATCAATCTCAACTTCAAGTACTACTAGCTAGAAGGGGTCAAGATCAAGGGTTTCCATTTCTAGGGTTTCCATATTTGGAGCTTTAAGGTGAGTAACTTTGATTTAAAAGTATACTTGTTACATAATTTACTCTATCATTTCATTTATTTCTAACAAGTTTGCCTTGAAGTATACTTTGAGCCAATAAGCTCTTATTTCTCTAAAGAGGAAATTTAAGGGGCTCAATGGTAAGATAAAGGTGATGTGGTATTTTATTCTATTTGGAATTGTATCTTTTATGATGGTGATCATGTGAAATTGGTCAAACCTAAATATTAGGGTTTGGAGCTTAATGGATTAAGCTATGTCTTAATGAAGAAATTATGATTATAATAGAAGTGACTTAATATGCTAATTTAGTATGTGTTGCCATGCTAAATGATGAACTCATGATATCACTTATATGTATGTGGATAAGTGGAGGATTTCTTGTATGTAGAAATCATGTGCTTAATGAGATAGTTGGACTGTCTTTTGATGAAGTTAATGATTGGATTTATGAACTGCTTGGAGTAGTTGTTTGTTGGTATTCACAAATTGGAGGAGTCTCTAAGTAGGCATTAGGAAGATATAATCTTGGGCACTTACCTTGGAGGTTTGTGTATCGATCCACGCTTTCGGGATTTATACCATATTGGTAGTCCCGATGTGCCGGGCCTTGAGGCGTTACCTTGGAGGTGAACGCTAAGGTGTATCTTCAAAGATGATGTAACTTGAGTTGATGTTTGGGGTCTTCCCATAGAGTTCGATTTGTGAATGACCAAGTTAATCTTTCTTATATGACCAAGTTAATCTTTCTTATATGACCTAACTGCATGTTTTATTATATGTTTGACTCACTAGGCATTCCACGCCTAACACTTGTTCCGTGTCTGATGTGTGTGTCACAGGTTCTAGTGGTGCCATCCCTAAGAAGGCATAGTTGGGGATATGTGAGCGTGGGGATACATTTGAGATGCTAAAGATAGAAGATCAAAGTTAGCCTAACGATGACACTTTTTGTAAATCTTATTTCTATAGTAGAGATTAGATTAGTCGGTTGTCAATTAGTTGTAGATATTACACTTTGTTGTAAACCGGCAGGTGTAATCCCCCTCTTTTGTGAGCTCGTGCAATGGCATTATATATCACTCTTCCGTTTTATGGAAGTTTTTGTTGACCCTATTTTGGGGTGTCACAGTATGTATCTTGTTTCAAATCACATGAAACCTACCTGGACTAGCGTAGGCTTATACGTCACTTAGTCGCTCCCAATCCTACATAAGTCACAATAACTTTCTAAGTATCCTTATAGAGATTAAATATTTAATTTAATCGTTGAACTAAAATCGGATTCTTGAACTTTTATCCAACTATAAACGACTCAAACATTAAACGTTTAATCTTATCAACATTTCCTTCTCGTCAACTTGTTGTATTTATAAATAAAACATTTATTCCAACATATGAAGGACACACACACACTTAATCTATTTATATATAAAATATCTATCTCAAGTAATACTATCAATTAAATAATTAATTGATTTATTTAAAACGTGAACTCCAACTAATAATTAATTGTGTAACTAATTAATTACTATAATCATACTAACAATCTTCATCCAACTATTTCTTTTGGGCTTCTGTGACTAGCTAGTGCATCAACAGAAGTAAGGCCACGACTTAACCATACTTGCTTCTCAGTTCTCACTTTCTCTTCCCGTCTCGATGCAAATTTTCCGGCCAAACAATTGGGTCGCATTTGGTTCAATCATATATAAATCGTCACATTTGGTTACGAAATTACCTGAAATCGTCACTTGGTTCTCGAACGAACCCTAACCGAAACCTCGACCAAAACTCTCTCAAATCTCGATCGTTTTCTGCAAACTCAGAAGAGAAAACGAACACCAATGGCATAAAAACCAAGGTTCTAAATGGCGTGAGGTGTGGCGTGGCGGCGAGGGCAAGCCTCAAGCCTTAGGAGCCATGGCGAGGCCATGACGTTTATCAAGGCGTGACTTATGGTGGAAAATCTCAATATCATATATGATATTATATGTAAAAACATATGTTTTGTACTATTAATCGACGCGTCAATGACAATAAACAAGTTAAATTATGTTATATATTAAAAAACTAGCAAATAACACATTATAAACATAAAAAAATCAAATATTGTTTTACAACAGACCGCAAATTAGGTCATGGCGTGGCACATGCATAACGTGGCGTGAGGCACAAGCCTTAAGCCACGGCGCGCCATGGCGGCTGTCACGGCGAGCATTTTAGAACAGTGATAAAAACACGGCTATACATCGTTTAAATAAGGCCATGTGTGGCCTCCAAAACCATTGCCGCTAAAATTGTGAAAAAAACTACCCATGCACGTTCAAACTTCAAATCTTTGGGGATTTGGCAAAACAGGTCCATGAGACTTACACTTCTCACCCTTTTCCTTTTCTCCTTCTTTCATTTTTAACCTTACACTTTCGTTTGAATTATTTTCTCCCCTCTCCTTTATTCCTTATTTATTTTCATTTTTTTCAATATCAAACAAAGTAAATAAAATGATGTGTAGCTGATAAGCTAGCTGTTGACTCATAAGCTAGTTGGTAGCTGATAAGCTAGCTGATGAAAAAGTCACGTTTGACAAAACTAGTTTATAAACATATAAAATGACCAAAAGAACATCTTAATTTTTTTTTGTCAATTACGATATTTATTTATATAATTAAAACAAACTTATAAAAATATAATATGTTAATTAATACAACCAATGTAGTAAATAAAAATTAAATAATACAACATGTTAATTAAAAGAATTTTAAATTTATTATTATTCATACACCATAAATTTTTAATTTGTTAAAACAAGTTTAAGAAAAAAATATATATTAACTTATGATTTTAAATAACGGTTACATATATTATGAAAAAAATAATCAAATAATACTTAAAAAGATAATAGTAGTTGGTACTTAAAATATATTATTAATATTATAAAATATATAAAAATAATTTATATGATTAACAATAACTCTAAATAATTAAAAACTAATATCAATATATAATTAAAATTTAATTTAATAATTTTCAGTTAATATTAATTAATTTTTGTTAATTAATAATAATTAAATTTAAAAATTATTATTTATAATAATAATAGTTAGTAAATAATAATAAAAAGCAATATTGGAATATTCACAAAAAGCTACTGAAACGCTATTCCAAGTAGCGTTTCAAAAAGCTAGCTTATGGTCATACAAACATTTACATAAAAAAAATCTAACTTATAAGCTAGCTTATTTTTGCCAAACATTGCCTTAGAGTGGTCATCACTTTAAGGTTTTATTGTGTTATTTATCACCCCATGTTACATGAAAATCATATCATTTATTACCCTTTACCTTTCTTAACTTACGATATAATGAATATGTTTTTGTAATTAATCAATTTTTAATTCTATTTCGTCTAATGATAAATATTTTTCTCAGTTAATGTAACAGGCTTCTAAAAAAAATCTTTTATGATCTGTACCATTTTGATTGATAAACTAGTTAAATAATGTTAAATTAGGGGTAATGATTTTTATTTCCAATCTATGCATCATCAAAGTTACAACAATCACTCTTTAGGTTGTTGTTTGGTACATGAGACAGGACAAGATGAGACAAAACTCATTGTCCCACGTTTGGCGTGATATGAGACAAGATAAAAATTTACTGTCTTACGTTTGGCGTGACATGGGAAATGGACAAGGACCGGACAGGATGGGATAGAATGGAACAAAAAAGGTATCTTCTTGTTCCACCTATTTGGGATAAAAGTGACACAGAAACTAAAAATTTACTGATCTACCCATCTGATATATAATCCTAATATAGTATTAGTCTTAAGGGTCACTACCACACATCGTCGTCGATACCACCATCGGTGGCCACCGGTAGCCACCACCAACCACTGTCGGCCACCAATACCTATTCATCCACTATAACAACCTCATTCGCCACGTTCACAACCACCACTCATCCCACCGCCGTTACCATCGTCGACCACCTCCACTGACACCGATCACCACCACTCATGCTTTTTCCTCCACTACAACAAGTTCCTCCACCACATCCAAAACCACCAACCATCGCCACCTTCACCACCACCGATGGTCACCTCCAACCACCGTCGGCCACCTACACCTCTTCAGCCACTACTACAACATCTTTTATCACTTGTCGCTGCAACCATGTCTCTTCAATTCGTAAGAAATCTTCCAAATTGCACTCTCGGTCCTTGACTCCTTGCATTCGCTCTTACCGGGTAAGATTTTTTGTTTTTGTCATATCAATCCGATAGATAATGTGACTTGGCAAACGTTTATCCGGATAAGTGTTTGGTAAACGGACGAAAAGAAAATGGTGTAATTGGTGGTGCCACGTCAGCGTTTATTCATTGACCGTTCTTTAGCAAGCGAAAAAAGGGTCTAGTAAGCGCCACTTAAGCAACCAACCCATGAACAGAAAAATAAAAAAATATGGCCCATGCAGGTCTCGAACCTGCGACCTTCGCGTTATTAGCATGACGCTCTAACCAACTGAGCTAATGGGCCATCTTGTTTCTTTATTGATCGAAATTTTACATATGAAACATCATATAGCCAAATAGACTGGTCCGACCCCGAGCTTTCTTGTCCAGGGATAGCAGACATTCTCTAAGATGTGGGAAATTGAGATTTTAAATTAATTTTTTTTGTTATAACAGTTTTTTCAAAACTTTCTTAAAATTGAAAGGATGGTTCTGCTAAATGTCATTTATCCTATCGGATGAACATGGTAAGAGCCAAAAATCTTATCTGGTAAGAGCAATTATAACTTTATAAGGATGGTGAGGGTGATGACTCGGGTAAATCGTTGCATACAATACCGTTTTTATGAACTACAATCTTATCTTGTGACGTAAGTTAGAGTGTTGATTTTTACCTATAAATAGTTATCGGGTTACCTCAGAAGACAATAAAATTTTCTAAATTTATAGACAGTGGCGGAGCCAGGATTTTGGTCAGGATCAACAATTATAAATAAAACAAATTATAAAGCAAATATTAATTTTTTCTGAAAATAGCTAGCAAAAGTAACGATCGTATATTGTTGAAACACCAACCTATACAATTTCAACAGTGACCTGACGAGTTTTTATTTTCTAAAAACATCCTTTTTAATATAAGAGGTCAAACAATCGTTTATCCATTCTATTGCGCAACTTATTATTCAGAATGTTCATAGTTAAAATGCTATATTGAGGAGAGGAACTCTACTTAAAGTTGGGAATTTGGAAGACTTTCTTTTTCTTAGTTGACTTTAAACAAAATTACGTGCATGGTCTATGGTGTAGTGGTGTACCCATTTAAAAAAAATAACCCATGAATTATTAGTATTAAGTTAATGGGCTCAAAGGGGGATTTAAGTAAAAGTAAATTCAGTCCATGGGTTCTTAAGTATTAAAAAATTAGTATATCAATTTTTTTGAAAAGTTGAGGATTAGCAGTTGCTAACCGTTGTTAGGCCATCCTCAGCGCTCCGTAAAAGCCCTCAAACGCCACATCAGCGCCACATCAGCTAAGCCCTAAAGACCCCAGCGCTACCCTCAAGCCCTCTTAGGCCATCAGTACCCCATGGGGGGAATCTTTCAATGATTCCCCTCCACATCATCGCCACATCAGCTTTTCTTCCATCCCTCACGATCCCTAAACATCCGTACCCCATTCCCTCAAACCCCTTTGCCACCTCATTTATTTTAATTCTTTTATTTATACATTTAATTATTTAACAAAATAAAAATATTTATATATTTTTTAATAAATAAAAATAAGATAAATAATAAAAATTAAAATTCATATCATTCATTAAAAATAAAAATTACAAAATATCATTCATACCAATTATGAAATTTTTGGAGTTGCTTTTTTCTCGCTAAAGTAGCCCTCAAAGCGTTTCCCGTAAGGTGATCATGCGGGCTTATGAAAAACTCGAAGTCTTTCTCAAATCGGTTTGAGCGTTCGATTTCGATTTCGAGATCGAGTTTTTTCATTTTGTATTCCATTGTATCATCAATCTTGTTGTTGAACGTCGTCAACAACTGAGTAACACTTTCGTCCGTATTCGCCCCGGACGTATTACTCGTTGATCTTCTTGCGATTGTGGTGTATTCGGTCGGTTACGACGGGATGTAGGTGTTCTGTTTGAATTCATGATGAGAGAGGTGTGAAAAATAAGAGGTTGAGAGAATTTGAGAGAGTTTGAGAGGTGTGAGATTGAGAGAATTTGATAGTGTGAAAAATAAGAGGTTGAGAGGTGTGAGAAATAAGAGGTTGAGGGTTAAATATATAGTGGGATTAAATTGAGAATTTTTTTTTTTTAGAAAGAGCCGTTCAACGGATATATTTTTTTAAAAATTTAATTAATTTTTTTTTTTTAAAAAACCTTCGGGATGGATCGGGATCCCATCCCCGGATACCATCCCGCCCCGCCAACCCCGCCCATCCCGCATCCCATCCCGAGCTCATCCCGAGCCGGGTACGGATGGCCTTACCACCTCATTTTTTTAATTCTTTTATTTATACATTTAATTATTTAACAAAATAAAAATATTTATATATTTTTTAATAAATAAAAATAAGATAAATAATAAAAATAAAAATCCATATCATTCATTAAAAAATTAAAAATTACAAAATACAAAACACTACCAATTATGAAAATTTTTAATTTGCTCTTTTCTCGTTAAAGTAACCCTCAAAACGTCTCCCGTAAGGTGATCATGCGGAGTCATGAAAAACGCGAAGTCTTTCTCAAATCGTTTTTCTCGTTCGATTTCTCGTTCGTGTATCTGGTGTTTTGTTTGGATTCATGATGAAATTTGAGAGAGTTTAAGAGAATTTGAGAGAGTTTGAGAGATTGTTGGTGTGAAAAAATAAGAGGTTGAGGGTTAATATATAATGTGATTAAATTGGAAAATTTTTTTTTTTTTTTTATAAAAGTAGCCGTTGGGAGTTATTTATTTTCAAGATTTAAAAAAAAAAAAAAGAAGCCGTTGGAGAGCTCTCGGGTTCCTCGAAACTAGATGTTCAAGATAAAAATAATAATATTTTATCAAATGTATTGAATATTTTAATAATATAATTAATGTTGTAATCTCCATAATGGATAAGCTATTGGAGCTAAATGTAAATTTCTTTGGAGATTTTGATTTCCGATTTTCCATTTTGGAGAATGCGTTAAAGATGCTCTAATAGACCCATATACTCTCTTATCTAGCTTTTCATTCTTTTGATATACTTGTTATGAGTCTATTAAAAAAAATTCAAGTGCTGACACATTGACTGTAAAAAAACAAAGTTATGGATATTTTTTATAAAATCATTATTGGTGTGGAAAGCAAGGTTTCGAGACCGAGTCCTTTTATAGGTTTTTTTTTTCATCCCAAACTTTTTGAAAAACGTAATAAAACCAAAATTAACTACTAAAAATGCTTAGAAAATTGATACATGTGAGATTCGAACCCGCGCTTGAGGGGAAGAAAAAGCCACACTAACCGGCTCTACCAAGAGTAATTAGTGTAATTATTGTAGTTTGAAAAAGTATAAAGAGCACTCAACGAAATGATACAGTAACACCTTAACTACAGTAAAAAAAATCCATTATGACAGAACCATGAAGTGGTGGCTCGTACCACCATATGCTATCAAATGGGTCCGCCCCTGATCGAGAGAGGATGTGGTGATAACCCCCCCAGCTTCGTTTAGAGTCGTGTAGGAAGCCACCCTAGCCACTATAACGACCCCACCCCTAACTCGAACTAACAAGCACCCTCCGTCCACTTCCCTTTTTATGTGTGCCCGACTAGCCCGGGGTTGTCTATCAAGGTCAGGTTTGTGTACATGAGTACATTTTACCCCATAAGATCTCACCTCTAGGGTCAGATATACCAGATTCGTTTGGTTTTGTTACTTTCTTTACAACAATTTTATTATTTTTCAATTATCATAAATCAATTTAGCATCCAAGAAAACAAAAAAGATAAAAGATCAAACTCTTTTAGGTCACAAGTATACAAAAGAATTCATGAAAATAGCACATTATTACAACATACAACAAATGGTTTGATGATTGAATAGGTTGTTTTACCATCTACTAATTGGGTGGGGGGAAGAGAATGAACTAACTTAACAAAACTTGTTATGGTGTGGTGGTTAGAGCAGGAGGAGACATTGGCTTCCCTCTTCCCATGGTGAACCCCCTAGTTCCATCTGGCATCCTTGGCCCTTTAGGACTACATTGTTTGGTTGATGATGTTTCCGAGTGCGGTGAACCGCCGCTTGTTTGTGGCGATTGTGAAAGAACTCCGCGTCCGTTATGAGTTGGAGTGCGTACCTTTGACTTCCCACGTCCTCGTCCCCATCCTTTCCTTGAAACCTCTTCCGCCTACCAACAACAATATTAACATAAACTAATCACAAGTTGTCTTTGACAAACTAGCTGATAAACTAGTCGTGTATGGTAAAAACTAGTTGATAAGTTAGATGACAATGTAAAATAACTTAAAATGACATGTTGAAGAATTAAGGCTATGTTTGGCAAACTAGCTTATAAGCTAGCTTATGACTTATAAGCTAGCTGGTAGCTGATATGCTAGCTGTTGACTGATAAGCTAGCTGGTAGCTGATAAGCTAGCTGATGAAAAGATCACGTTTGGCAAAAAGTAGCTTATAAGCATTTAAATGACCAAAAAGGACATATTAAAAAAATAGTTAATAAATAATAATTGATATTAATGAGGGCATAATTGGAATATTCACAATAAGCTACTAAAACGCTACTCCAAGTAGCGTTTCAAAAAGCTAGCTTATGGTCATCCAAACATGTACCCCAAAAATAAGTTAGTTTTTTTTGCCAAACAATGCCTAACTAGAGAAAATGGGGAAAATCCGGAAACTTATTGAGATGCTATTAAGGTAGCTTTTTAAAACACTAGCCTATGACGAGTCAAATGGGATTTTTTCAGTAAGCTGAAAAATAATATATTTCTCTAGTGGCTTTTTGCTGAATTTGTCTTAGAAATAAATGGGAATGGATAGATTTCCACTTGGGATGTTATATTGCACACTACCATTAAGATCTATGATCAGAAATTATGAGAATTTGTGGAATCCATTGGATTCCAAAAGAACCATTCAGGAAAAAAAGGAGGTTCCAACAAATATTTAGGAGAAATAGTCCCGCCAATGTTGGACTCCAACATGCGCCCTCCAACGGAGGCTAGACAGGCACAGATTAACCCAGATTGTCGAGAGGGGGATAGACGGACACAATTTGTCCTAGAGTTTTGTCTCTTTAGAGTGGTAGACCTTGACTCTGATACCATGTGAGAAATATGTGGAATTCTATCATATTACTCTACAAAATAGTCCTTGAGAGCATCTCCAACAGTTATACTAAAATAGAAAAAAGGACTTTATCAATTTTTTGCTCCAACAACTATACATACTAAAATAGGAAAAAGAAGGATTTTATCATTTTTTTGCTCCAACAACTATACTAAAATAGAAAAAAGAGGAGAGAAAACATAAAAATCTCCAAATTTGGAGAAATCTCTAAAACCCATATTTAAGAAAGATAAATAATATTTTAATCTTTCCACCGATAAGAGGCACTAAGTAAAATATTTAGAAGAGAGAAATAACATTTTATTAATGTATTGATTATTTTAATAATATAACCAATACTACCCGTTGGAGTTGGAAGTGATTTTTTTTAGAGTTTTTGACTTTTAATACTCTATTTTAGAAAAAAAATGTAGCATAACTGTTGGAGATGCTATGAGGAAACAATGGAGGTTCCAACACATATTGAGGAGAAACATTCCCTATGTGGCAACAGACACTATCTATGTTCTAGTGATGGCAAGATTTAAGTATATGCAACCACAATGAGCCTTACACAGATGGGATTTCATAAAATATTGCATTCGGGGAAACCAATACCGTACTTACATTATTTTCGACAACAGCTTCGATCACATTACTTTGAGATGATTCTTCAGACACGTCGTATGCATCATCACTTTCATCGTCCAGTAACTCATCAAACTCCGACTTCCTGCTCTTCAATACAGACTTTGGCTGTACATTTGATTCATATAAATCGCATACAGTTTACAATGTTTAAATTGATCTTTTAAATAACTAATAACTAAATTACTAGACATTTAAATCACATACTGAACGTCGAATCAGCAACCTAACTCTGAGCCCTTTTCGCCAATTCCTTTCATCATTTAACTTATCAACCTGAAAACCAACTTCTTAAACAACATTTTAAGAAATCAGACAACTTCATATTTTCACGATATTGTAATAAAAACATACTGCTTTCTCAGCCATTTCCGCAGTTTCATATTCCACCAAAGCATGGAGCTTCAAAACAAAAGAAAACGGGTTACTGAAGTAATCATAGAGCGCAAGACACTATAACAAAGTCGGCTTTATAGGATGTCAAATATGTCTAAATCTCCTAATATACTGCTTTATAGACTTCGGTTTCTATGACCAAATAATTATACGTCCTATGTAAATGTATTGTAAAAAGTTGAGCGTCCTAACAACTTTTCTAGACAATTTTATATGACATTATTTGAAAAATGGGTTATTAACAAAAGTGTGATGTATTCACAAGACACTTCACAGAAGTGTCTTATAAAAAAGCTTGTTAGGTTGCACAGAAGCGTACTATTAACTTATTGTAACACTTTTACATAGGACAGACAATTGTTTGTTGCTATAAAATTAAGTCCTATAAACAGTATATTAAGACATTTAGATACCGGCTTCTGTAAAGCTGATTTTGTTGTAGTGGTGATCAAATGAATTAAATCGTAGGTTGATACCTTGTTACTAAAAACATAATCTCCTCTAGAACGTGAAGAGTTAGGCTCGGGGGGATGGCAAACACGAATGGCTTTGACACTAGAAGTAGGAGAAAAATCAGTGAAGTGTTCGAAAGATGAAATTTGAGATAAATTATGGTTCCAAAATCTACCTTCGGACCACACTAAAGATTTTCTCAAGGTTTTGATGAGAATGATCTTCAGGAAGATTCTCAGCAACAACGGTACGAGACTGCAAGACAGATCGAAGAGTCAAAAGTTCTAAGAACTTGTAAGATAGCCCGAGAATTATATATACAAGTTAAGAAACCTGCAATTCTTCTTTGTCTTTCTCCGTGAAGGGATGTTTACGCCTAACTTTTTTGCCATCGTTGCTTACAACCTAGCACGGCCTCAGTTAGACCACAGAACACGACACAGGACAAAAACTTGTTATTACATGTTTGGTGTGATAATTAGACTTGGACATGATAGGACTGAGTGGGAGAAATATTCATCTTTTTTGTCCCACCAAAAGAGGTGGAACAAAAATAAGGCAAATGAGATGAGACAGGTAAATTACCGAACTACCCTTGTCATATTAAAGCTTTAAAACCTTCCACGATTCTTTCAAATTCTGGCCTCACTCGCCAATCCACTCCTGTCTGATCCAGTCCTGTCCTATTTGCATACCAAACGCACCCTCAAATGTGAAAAACTTACCAACTTTGTTGACGAGCAAAGAGCTTGAGCGAGCAAATGATTGTTAGTGATGCAAGATTTGACTTTCTTCATAGATGCAATAACAGATATAGGAACTGTAACAATGTTCATAAATTGATCACATTGATTATATACACGATCATTCATCCTTATGCTATTTTCTTTCATTTTGTGAGTCTCATCTTCGTTTTGACAGCATCAAGAGGTAGGGTATGGGGGTAGGATGTCCTCAGAACTTTCTTCTGGGACCCACAAAATGGAAATGTTAAAAAAAGGCTAAAACAAATAGTTTAAAAGACTTCTTGATCTCACCATAGCCTTCAGGATCCTTACTAATGTGTTTCACCAGGGATTCGTTTGCAAGCAGGCTCAAGCCGCTGAATTGACACTCCACCTGTTATCCATGTAAAATCTCATCGTATCTAACTCAAACAACGACCAAAACTCATTTTGAACACAAGTCGAACACTAAAAACCGCATTTTAGACACAAATTTGGTCACCTCATTTTAACTGATAAAATTGTTCACCTGGCCAATTCAAAGAAATTGAGGGCAAACATCTATTTAACAACATAAAGTTGCACACCCTTATGGCTAATCCAACAAAAGGTGAGGCCAAACCTCATTTTAAACACAAACTCGAGTGCCATAATGGCCAGTCCGATACAAACTGAGGCTACAAACTTGTTTTAACCACAAAGTCATACACCATTATGGCCAATCCAACACAAACCGAGGCAGGAACGCTCGTTTTAAAGACAAAAATTGAACACCCATATGACAAACCCACCACAAGCCACGGCCAAAAATGCATCTTGAACATAAAGTTGGACACCATCTTGCCCAACAGAACACAAACTGATGCCAAAAACTCATCTTCTTCAACACAAAAGCAGATGCCTCTATGGCTAACCCAATGCAAACTGAGCCTGAACCTCATTTTTTAACTACAGAAACAGACATTTTGGGGGCCAATCCAACAGAAAACAAGGTCAAACATCATTTCGAAAGCAAAATCAGACACCCAATTAAGTCTACATAACATCAGTTATTCAAGAAACCATGTTAATAACAAGAAAAATGACCTGTTTGATGATTTTTTGCTGAAGATCCTCAGTGAGGCAATTCTTCGAATAGTTGGGGATCACAACATCAGGATTGGAGAAAAACTGCATTTGCTGATCTTGATCACCACCACCAACATAAACCCAATCCGCCGATCCACTGCCATCATTCCCACCCACACCCAGATAACTAAAGCAGGGATAAAAATAACCAGAAACCGGAATCTGGGTATGCGAACTTGGCACAAATTCGGGTGCATGTGCATTGAGTTTAAAAGAAGGAGAATTGGAAATTTCCCTTTTTTCCTGTAAATTTTCCTGCAAATTTTCTTCTGGTTGTGCCTGCGCCATTTTTATTAGAGTTTTTTCAATCTTTTAAAAAGATTAGAGGGAAGAACCTACCCAATCTCTCTCCATTAAGAAAATTTGGACCGTGTGTTGTTTCTCTTGCATTCCCACATAGATTTGGGGAAGGGTTTGCATTGACGCGAAAAAGTTGGCATGGTTTTCTCTGGGTTTGGTAACTGTAATTTGATTTCCATTCTACATTTGGCGCTCAAAAGTTGTTTATTTTGCTTTTATTTTTATGAATTTAGATTTTTTTTGAAAGGAACTATTTAGAAAAGGGAAATTAATTAAAATGTCAAAAGTCCAACTTCGAGTTATCAAAATGGCACAAATGTCTCCTAGTTTACCAAAATGCCACAAAAGCCCGTGATGGGCCCCGCGATCGCGGGCTCAGGCCCACGTGGCAAACTGTTTCGGCCAAAAGCCCCGCGGAGCCCCCCAACTTTGCCAGTGTTGGCAAGTTTGGTCCTTCGCGGCCCGCGGTAGGGCAGAAATTACATTTTTGGTCCTTTTTGTTTTTTTGGTCGCAAACTGCAGCTGGGTAAAAAAAACTGGTGGTCAAAAGAAATTTTAGCAAAACCGAGTTGCATGAGCACGAGATTTTGGAGCTGCATTCGTGTCTGCAGGTCGCGCTCGCACACAAGTTCGACAATTTTAGCTTACGAAATCGTCAATCGGCAGCCCCTCTGCGCGCGGGTAGGTGTTGGAGTAAAACCATGCAAGGAGCTTGTCAACTCCTCACACTTCTTTCCTTATAAACCAAAGAAAGTTCACATAGGAAGGTGTCCCACATAGGAAGGAGGAGTGAACTTTCTTTGGTTTATAAGGAAAGAAGTGTGAGGAGTTGACAAGCTTCTTGCATGGTTTTACTCCAACACCTACCCGCGCAGGGGGGTGCCGATTGACGATTTCGTAAGCTAAAATCGTCAAACTTGTGTGCTAGCGCGACCTGCGGACACGAATGCAGCTCCAAAATCTCGTGCTTACGCAGCTCGGTTTTGCTAAAATTTCTTTTGGCCACCAGTTTTTTTTACCCAGCTGCAGTTCGCGACCAAAAAAACAAAAAGGACCAAAAATGTAATTTCTGCCCTACCGCGGGCCCATCACGGGGGACCACCGCGGGCCGCGAAGGACCAAACTTGCCAACACGGGCAAAGTTGGGGAACTCCGCGGGGCTTTTGGCCGAAACAGTTGCCACGTGGGCCTGGGCCCACGATCGCGGGGGCCATCGCGGGCTTTGTGGCATTTTGGTAAACCTGGAGAGATTTGTGGCATTTTGGTAACATGAGGTCAAACTTGTGGCATTTTAATTAATTTCCCTTTAGAAAATTAAAAAGTACAAAATAACATTTTCATAATTATACATAGGGAAATTAATTAAAATACCCCAAGTTTGAAGTTGACTTACCAAAATACCCCAAAAAATGAAAAGTTTACCAAAATGCCACAAATTTTGCGATCGCGGGACTCCACCGCGGACAGGGACTGAAAGTGTAAATATGAAGCACATAAAATTTCAAAAATGGTCCCTGCCCGCGATCGCGGGACTCTACCGCGGAAATTTGTGGCATTTTGGTAAAATTTTCATTTTTTGGGGTATTTTGGTAAGTCAACTTCAAACTTGGGGTATTTTAATTAATTTCCCTTTTATATATATATATATATATACTATCTTATAAAGCATATAGACTAAAAGTCTTAAAGTCTTAAAGTCTTAAATCTTTTTTTATTTAAAAAATTAATTATATTCCTTTTCTTCCTATATTTAAGCATGTTGATTCTGCTTTTTTTATTATTATTTTTAATAAAACTGAAAATTAATTGTTGTAGTTATCTTTTCTATTTCTCTAACAACTTAAACTCAAATCTTTTTTTATTTAAAAAATTAATTAAATTACTTTTCTTCCTTTATTTAAGCCTAAAAAATATATAATTATTTTGAAAAAAAATATGATTATTCATGTTAGAGAAAAATATATTAAAATTAAAAATCCAACAAACAGATTATTAAATCATTTATGAAACTTGAAAATTTCGAAAAACGATTTATGAAACATAAAAATCTTGAAGTTTTTGAAAAAATAATTTATAAAACTCAAACAAACAGTTTATGAACATGAAAAAAAATCGAAAAAACGGTTTATAGAAGTTAAAAAAATTCATATAATACACTATAATTTAATAAAAACAATTAATGTGATTACATGAATATAAAAACAATTAATTACGATCACATGATATATTTTCAAAAGTCTTAAAGTCTTAAATCTTTTTTATTTAAAAAATTAATTAAATTCTTTTTCTTCCTTTATTTAAGTCTACTGATTCTGCTTTTTCTTTTATTATTTTTAATAAAACTGAAAATTAATTGTTGTAGTTATCTTTTCCTATCTCTCTAACAACTTAAACTCAAATCTTTTTTATTTAAAAAATTAATTAAATTCCTTTTCTTCCTTTATTTAAGCCTGTTGATTCTGCTTTTTCTTTTAATTAAATCACTTTTCTTCTCAGGGTTAACCACCTTCTTCTCTTCTCAGGTACGATTTCTCACTTTTCTGTTTGATTTTTGGTTTCAAAATTCGGTTTAGGGTTTCACAATCGATTTCAAAATCGATGATTTCATACTTCTGTTCAAAATCGATGATTTCATACTTCTGTTCAAAATCAATTTCTGGTTTAGGGTTTCAAGTAAGAGTTTGGGGTTTCACAATCGATTTCAAAATCGATTTCATACTTCTGATCACTTCTCAGGTACGATTTCTGTTTGATTTTTGGTTTCAAAATCGATTTCATACTTCTGTTCTTTTTTGTTTTTTCAAGGTTTTTCAAAATTGATTTCATACTTCTGTTCATTTTTGGTTTTTCAAAATTGATTTCATACTTATGTTCATCTCGGTTGTACATATTTCAGGACCAGCTGACTTGATGCCTGCATTAAGTCCCTTAAACTACTTAATAGTTCCACATGTTCAATGGGCATGCTCATTCCTGGAAAGATAAGAACAAATAAATATTATATCTTTGATTTATGCCTAATGATCATACATGTTCTTGCTTTTGCTTCTTTGGCTACAGTTCATATCGGTTGTACATATTTCAGGACCAGCTGACTTGATGCCTGCAGTAAGTCCTTTAAAGTTTAAACTACTTAATAGTTCCATTAACAGGCAACCTCTGAATCGCTAAGAGGTGAATCTTGTTTGGCGATAAAAAGCATGCCTCTTAATTGTTCTAAAACCCTCTGAATCAAACATTCAGCGCCCTAATTTCATTTTGAACAATTACCAAACAACCATATTGCATTTTGCATTATACCATAAGAGCCTCTTAATCATTCTGACCACTTAATCATCCTACATAAAACCATTCTGCCAAACAGCCCCTTATTCTCTTTACACCAGTGTTCAAAAAAGCATTAATTACCTAAGCAGGGATTTCGCAAAAGCATAAACAATTTCTTTAAATATAGTGTGTTTTGTAAGAATTAAAATTCTGATGCAATATTATTTTGTCCATTTTTATTGGACTACTGCTTCAGTTACTTTATATTCTACTTCAAGTTGCCAATGTTTAGATCCATCTGGACTTTTTGGTCCCATTAATGTGATTTGTGTTTTGGTTCTAAAATATTCATAATATTCTGTACTGGGGATTTTTCATGTCCTTGTTACCACAAACAAACATAATGAAGGATGTGATTTCTCTTTAAAGTTCTTAATGTGATTTGTGTTTTTGTTCTTTGTTTTTATCTTTCTTTTTTTTGGAAAATTTACCCAGATGGTTTTTTGCATCAACTTTTTTGTGGAAATTTATACAATGCATGTGGTGCGATTTCAATGTGAATATGACCTGCGTTTTATTCTGAGTTTGTTTTTTAATTACTTCATGATCGAAACCAATCTGAGTTTCCTAGAGATCTATTTTTCCATCTCATTTAACGTTAAATGTCACTTTTTTATCGGTTTCAAACTTTCTTGAATGGTATTTGGTATGCTTGTAAACGGTCTAAATGATCTATGTATGCCTTTAAATGTCACTTACCCGAGTAATAGGACTTCCCTTCTCTCTGACAGATTCTTCTGTCGTTCCTTTTACTCTTCAAGAATTAAAAGAAGGAACCATCAAGAAGCAGTAGTGGAAAATGCAATAACAATAAGAAAACGTGGCTTCTTAGAGATTGTTGATCTCATGCTAAAGCTTCAATCAAATGATCAATCTTCCTCTTCCACTGATCTGAACGACAAGAAGTTGCAGAACTCATCCAAGAACAACAAAGATGTGATCAAGCCATCAGCCAATTGTATGTTTCTCACTTTTTTCAATTTAAACAACATATACATGCATGTGTTACATACATTATATATGTGTTTGTGTGTGTCAATTTAAAAGATTGATATTCACATGTACATACAATTACTTGACAAAAGCCCTTTTGTATTTTTTTAATAGATTGAAGGAAGCCCTTTGTTCACTTTTTCTTCTTTACCCTCACAGGATTAAACAGACTGTTGGTTTGAGTAAGCCACACATCAATCAGGATGTCAATAAGGGTGCTGTAGGTTTAATCTTTAAGAGCGATCAACGAGAAGAAAGGAGAAAAGATGCAAGACTTACATTAATTATGAGTTTTAGGATACTTCATTTGTGCTTTTTTTCTTTTCTTGAAATTCTCTTCTTTACTATGGTTGGGTACATTAAGCATGAATTATATATATGTAAGTATATATATTGGTTATGTGACATCTAAAAATTTCACGTTATATTGGCTAGGAAGACACCAAACCAAACAGACCACGAACCCCTTCTATGGCTACACATACCAACATATTATCATTATATGTGTTTAAATATAGTTTCATGAATTTTTTGAGAGCCAGATTTATTATTATTGCACCAAAAGTTAGTGAGTTTGATGATTAGTTTTGTGCAATTTGCCAACTATACTGGCTTCAGAATAGTTGTGGTAAATACCGTTTGAAAAAGTTTGGTCAGTAAATCGAAGTATCGCTAAAATGTTATGTGTTGTTTGGATGGATTGCGCATACCTTTTTTCTTACATATAGACAAATTTTGCATCCCGCCGCATTGCGCGGGTACACTGCTAGTATATATATATATATATATATATAGGGTTGGGTTCATGTGAGACCAACCTGTTTTCGTGAGAGCGTGAGACCACAAAATTAACACTAAACCTTCACAGCAAAAACACTGTGAAGGTTTACCATCACAGTACCTTCACAGTCTTTTGCTGTGAAGGTTTAGTGTTAATTTTTTGGTCCCACGGTCTCACGGAAATAGCATGGTCTCACATGATCTTAAGTCTATGTATATATTAAGTAAATGTGAACATATATATATATATATATATATATATATATATATATATATATATATATATATGCAAATTGAGAAAAACAGTTGAAGACGATATGTTTAAAATTTAAGAAATATGGTAAATTGTATCACATGATTGATGCTGAAAATGAATTATAAGGGCATCCACAATGGTAAACCCATTCCAAAGACTTGATCAAAAAAAATTATATTAAAAAAATAGTGGGTCCCACCAAAGACTTGAAAGGCTTGAAGTTGCCTCTCACAACAATTCTTCAAACCACTTGAGGTTTCTCAACCCTTTGATAAGTAAACTCATCATCAAGTCATGACTCCAATCATCAACCCATGTTCAAGTCATTCTCCAAGTCATTTTCTCAACCATTGAAGATGCTCTAAGTAGAGAAAACAACATATTCTAGGTTACGAGAATATTCTGATGTGCCAAAATATTAACCCGGCTAACCTGGCCAACCCGCACGATTTGGGTTGGGTTGAATTTTGGTTTGAGTTGGATTGGGTTGGGTTGAGATTTTTTAAACCGCCAAATATAGGGTTGAGTTGTTCAAATGCCTTCAACCCGATCAACCAAACCCGTGAGATCCCCTAATTAGAGTTGACTGGAATAGTATTGTGTTTGAGGGGAAATAGATGATAGGAAGGGGTATGAATTGTTGTAGGGGGTATGGTTAGCAACCCTATTTATATAGTTTTTTAATTCAAATGTATTTCGTCCAACATGAAAAATACAAAATGTGTGTGACACCTCAAAATTAGGGGTGTGCATCGGTCGGGTCGAGTCAGGGCCCAAATCCCAAAACCCGATCGGATATCGGGCGAGAGCTGGACACCCCGAAATCCGACCGGATAATGGCAAAAACGAAAATTTCGGATATTCGGGTTTCAGTCGGGTGGTCGGGTCTAATGAGTCTAATGGAGCTGGCTTTGGACCAGACATGTAAATAATAAAACCAGTTGTATCCCATTTCTCTCTCTAATGAGTCTAATTTGCCAGTTGTATCCCAACTCTCTCACACTCTCTCATAAAAGAAAAAGAAAAGGAGAGTCTCGATGTCAGTCTGTCGTAGCTATCTATAGCCTTCCTCCCAAAATGCAGTTTTGTCGGCCCCTAAAATCCGTGGAGACGAGTGAAGAAAACTACCAGAAAAGTTAGAGAAGCTGTGGAGAAGACGAGGGAGCAGAGGGCGGGTAGTCGGACGAAATCTGATGGATTTGGCGAAGGAGATGAGATGATCGATAGGATGAAAAAACGTTTCTTGTTTTAATCTGAAGGTCGGACGAAATCTGATGGATTCGTCAATCGTCCATCATCTACTTCCATTCCTCCTTCCTCCCTTCGATTTATATTTTAGTAAAATAAATAATAATTATTTAAAATCAATAGTATTTCTGGTTTCGGACGGGTTCGGGTGGAGGTCCCAACCTGATCCGAAATATCCGGGAAGTTTAATCGATTCGGGCCTGTCGGGTTGCAATTTATCGGCCTTTTCGGATTGCGAGTCGGTCGGGTTTTGCACACCCCTACTCAAAATAGGGTAAATAATTATTTATAAAAAAAGGAAAAACTTGGATTTTATTTTATTGGAGAAAAAATGTAAAGAAATGAGTTGCGAGAGATCAATTTGTCATCTAATGAAAGTTATATGACGGATAAATGTGGACCAAAAGTGTTAAAAGATTAAGCTAGGAGGGGGCTGGGTGTGATAATTAGAAAGTTTAGGGGAAGAATGTAACATTGTCGAAATATGGATGACCTGTTCTGCCAAAAGAACATCCATTGTTTCAAAGCTGATTTGTTATGGTGACTTTTCATCGTTGCTGTTAGAAACGTCCGATTGGCTCATTTTTTCAACTAATACGCCAAGTTTTTCTCCATATAATCGAAGAACACCAACTAACGGTCATGTGGGTTCAAACCACTCAAAATTTCATTGAGTTTTGAGAGAAAAATATGAGTTTGAAAATTCAAGGTTTTTGGATGAGAGCTATCAATAACTATTCTACACCAAATCAAAATGAGTATTCATGAAACTTATATGAGATGTATAGCTACGTACAAATTTATTTTGAGCATTATATGGTTTGTATGGTGATGTGTAAGTATGCATGATTTTCAGTTTACATACATGATCCAGTATATTTTACATGTATGTAATTTATGATCAGTTACATGTTATATGTATATTTTATTTTCAAATAACTCTATCATGTTATTTCAAATGAAAGTTTTATTATCAACGGATGAGTATTTGACCAGTAAGTCAAATGACAAGTAGCACCACCCTGACCCTGTAATGGGTGTCCAGACATGTGCAAGTCGGATAACCCAGGAAATGTGAGTGAAAAAGTGACCCATACCCGACTATGATATCGGTTATATGTTTACATGTGTATGAAGCTTTATGGAGAATGCATGCTAAATTGTTTTTCCGGTTTTTAAACGTATTTAGTTGCTTAAGTTTTCTGTTGGTTTAAATGTACAAGGGTACACAGTTTGGAGTATGGGATGTCAGCTATGTCACACATGAGGGAGGCACGACCTCAAAATGGGTGACTGGAGTCTGGATATGTATGAGTCGTACACACCAGAGAATGCTTGGGACAAGACAACACGACCCCGTAATGGGTTAACGGCTATAAGTGAGTCGTACACACCCAATGAATCATTGCCACTTATTCGGTCCCTACTCGATAAGACAATATACGAGACCTCTTTTCTTTTAGTGTTGTCTATTTTCAGAAAATACCTACTATTTGATATAGTGTTTGCAAGTTGACATGTATGGTGCAAAATGATTTTATTCGTGCAAACCATGAACTCGTGAAACTTTATAAGCTAACATAGTATGCATCTCAAGGACAAAATGTTTCAGGTTAGACGAAGAAAAATGGCACACATAGAGACTTGATATATCTATTTATGTTCAAACATCTATGATATGATAATTTGTGTAAGGTGGTCTGGTATGGGACGAATTAACATTTATGTTACATTTTTTTACTTAAAGTTTTTCGTTGTAAACGGTTTTTATTTACCCGTAATTCTGGAGTATTTATGGAGAATAGTCTTAGATGACACAACATTTTCCATGGTAAAAATGAGGGCGTTACAATATGTTTCATTCAAAATCAAGAGATGAAGCGACATATTAGGAAAAATGGTTGAGAGTGAGAAAAAATTTCATTCCCCCTAGTTGGTCAAATATAGAAATTAATGAGTTTGGATAATGAGTCCATTAATTATGTGAAATTAAACCACGTTTTTCATTGACATTTTACTCCTTACCCCTCAATAAACCAAAAAAGAAAAAAATGGTAATTAGATGAAAATACAGGTTGAAAAAATTATTAATTTATTGCGTTGTAACTATTTTAAAGGGTTATAATGATCCTTGTCGACTTTATATATCGTTCTTCGAGGCATTGTGGACTTCAATACTAAGAACATCTCCAACAACTTCTCCATAATAGAGAAAGTAGAGAAAATGAGGATTTTGAGTTAATATTTTGCTCCAACAGCTTCCTCAAGATTTTCTCCAAAATGGAGAAAGTAGGAGAGAGAAGAGTTTTTTTTCTCCAAATATGGAAATCACCCTAAAAATGATTACCAAGTAAGAGGACCAATAGTAAACTTTGAAAATAAATATGTAGAGAGAGAAATAATATTGTAACACCCTCGAATTGGGAAAGAGCAACTAATTAAAATTTTCAATATTACATCTGAAACAATAGGTAAAATACCTCAAATTACAAACTATGATTAACTCCAAACAATGCATATAACACAAGTCTTATTACCAATACTAAACTCTCTTCGGATATCACTTAATCCAAACACAAGTGTTACTCCCTAAGGGTAAATGCGGAAACATAACTTAAGCTATTCACCTCTCGAGCACATTACTAGGACACAACCTTTTCCACGTGTCACTAGAGGTACTCCCAACCTGAGACCTGTTGCACATGCCGACAAATGAAAAGGGTTAGGCTAACGCCTAGTGAGTTCAAGAGTTTATAGCATGAATTTAAATAATTCTTTAAATGAAAGTTTGCAATATAATTTATGATTTTCAAAAGAGTTTACAAAGGGTATAAACGACTCATTTTTCCAACGCACCCGAAATCTATGAGGAAGGTTCCCAAAAGGTATAAAGCGTTCTTCCCAAAATGAATACCCATTCCAACTCACCCAAATACGTGGATAATCCCACAATTAGACCAAACCTTCAAATGCGATTGACAATAAATATTCAACCCATAATTAATGGAAACCACCCATTTAATATAATACCTCATTGAAAAACATAATACGAATCGATACTCACGCGAACGTAAAATGTAATAAAGTTCAAATACCGTAAATACGGAAACGACCTGCTTTAATTTAAACTCTAATATACCTGGAGGGGAATCCAATATTAAAGCCATCAACTAGCAGTCAAACGTATAAGACCAACAATAATAAAATTGGGACAACGTACAATCCCAAATAGGTTGGCCAACGACGGGGGAGGCCTGTATCCATTGAGAGTGGATGATCACAAAAGTACGTCACTATAACAATGTTAATCGTACGACACTTCACTGCATAAAAGCCCAAGTGTCCCATACGACGCCTTTCAAGTTACGACCAAGAGACAGGTGACCTTAGCGAAGTACCATCAAGAATACCGCCAAAGGCTCGGCTCAAGGGGGATACAACCATGGCATTGCCCCAACATGGCGGAGGTCATAATTCGCCCAACGTGCTCATCCATGACTCAACCCTCCTATTGTACCCTTGAAAGTAAAGGTCTTTTAGCATGGGGCCCGGTCAAATCCCGCGACACCCAGCAGACCATCAAATAAAGACTGACTCACGTGCCTATGGATCCAATGCAACACAGTCTACGATAACATGTCTATCCCGGAATGACTAACGCACCCAAGCATGTAAATATTAATAATAAGCAATAATATGCAATATGGTGCAATAAAAGCAAACCATAAATAAGACTCCACATCGAGCCATTAACACCGGACAAATGTCCCCAAGACCATCTCAAAGTCAAGACCGAGCAAAATGCTCAAACTCATTAGACCCATAAATAACGGTCATCAAATAGCATAAAAATGCATATAAGCATCGATCGAGTATGCAAGTACCACAAAATCATTATTAACCTAAAACCCGACACGGTTAAACAAAAGGGTTTTCCCAAACGGACTCGTACCCTTAGAATTCTCAAAATGGCTTTTGACACTAAAACGTGCATTCTCCCAAATGGTTTATAAAATCATTTTCACTAATATGATTAAACCATCAAATAGACATCATTTTGAGTAATAATTCTTTTAAAGACATATTATGATCTCTACATATCAAAATATCCCAAAAATCCCAACTATGGGTGTTTTACAACATTTATGAAGATAAATACTTCAAGAGGGTTAAACTTATCAAATAACTCAACAATTTATAATTTCAAGTAAAACACACAAACATTTTGAAAATACTATTTTTGGCATGTACAAAGTTTTCACAAAGCAACTTGAACTCACCTTGCTAGATTAAGCTAAATCTAGATTTTCCCAAACGTATGCTTCTTTGAAGAAGTCCGTATCTTCAAGTCCAAATCTTCGAAAACCTAAATCCATAAGTTTCCAACCATGAATATTTATCCTCAAACACTTAGAATCATTTCCCCCAACATATTACACCCAAAATCACCAATAGATTAAAACCCTAATTTCCAAAATGAAGAGGAGAGAAGATTACCTCAATCAACAAGTGAATCCACCAACCAAACACTTCTATTGTTACCAAAGTGAGCTTCAATCTTCATTTCATCCAAAGGAATGAAAGGTTTAGGAGAGAGTTGGGTAAAACCCTAGAAAGTGTAGAAATCCCATCAAAATGAAATGAGATGAAGAACTCTAACCCCCAACTATAAATCCTTGTAAAGAGATGGAAGAGAGACTTTAATTTATAAGATTTGTGGCTTCAAGGGCTTCAAAATCGTTTTGAAGGGTTAGGGTTCGGTTTTGGGAGAGTTTAGAGAGAGAGGTAAAACAATAATGAGAGGAAGCTGAAGTTCGTGGGTTTAAAACCCTCTGGAACCCGCTCGCGATTGTGACACGGCGAGAGTGACCTTGTCACAATCGTCGGGGCACTTTCGCTCAAATTGTACCGCGAGTTCTTCCCTTCCTTGCGAGTATGACACGGCGATAGTGACCTTGTCACTATCGCAGGGCACTATCGCCCAGATTGTACCGAAGCCCGTTATTGCTCTGATTTTCCTGAAATGCCCCCGATCTGCTGTGTTTCTTTCGTAAGACACTTTCCCGACTTTAACCTTCATCAAAACCTTTTCAAGAGTCACATAAACAAGCTATTTATTCCTATGAAATTCCGGGTGTTACAATCCTCCCAACCTTAAAGAGATTTCGTCCTCGAAATCTAGTTTCCTCAAACTTAATGGCCACCGTGCCAAACACCCTCCAATTTCCCTCGGTTACAACTAGGTTCCGATTTATTTCTTACGGAATCGCCCACAACGACTTCTTGATGTTACTCACAACAATTCCCCGTTTAGGCATAAAACATCCACACCCAATTGAAGGCCTAAGTTGCTAAAGTGGCTTTCGACCACCAGACTTAAGTTGTCTCCCAACCTTAAGTGATCCATACTTACCGATTTCAGTTCCAGACTCTAAGTCAATCCAAGGCCTAATTAATACCGAGACCGACCAAATCCTTAATTACAATTGTCCCCATCATTAACTGTCGATCAATTCCAACGAGTTCTAATAAACTCCAAAATCCATCTCAACATTAATCATCAAACAGGCAGGTTCCTTACCACACAAGGAAACATCCCTACCAAATCTACTCATCACACTTGAGTATCTTAAGATTGCTACAACTGTTACCATTATTTCTTTAACATCGGATTACACCTTCTGAATACGCTAACGGTTTCCGACCTCGAGTCCAAAAGGTTGACACTCCGTTTACCACCAAACTTTGAATTCTAACGGGACTCCACGCACGAGTTCCGTTTACCGAGCATTTCCACAAAACTAAGGTTATCAATACGGTGTCTAAAGGGTCCTCCATGCGATAATTGTCGAAGACCCAAAACCGGGTTACTTAGTCTTTCCAAGGTCCTAACGAGTTCAAGATTTTCAAGTGAATTATTTAACAAATATGCCAATTCAACAAAACTTTTCATAGAATTTTCAACACAAAGATTTTTCATATCAAATTAAACGTACGCATAAAAACTACTACTATCAGTTTGGTAGTTGCGCAAAAATGGACACACTCGTCCCACATATGAAAAATCTTATTGAAAATCATTTCATTGCACTTCAGATCATCAACAAAACGCAAAAGCGTGATAAACAACTTCTTTTAAATGAACCACTACGGTTCTAGTATGGATTGACTCATGACATGCACGTAAAGTAACTGCTCGGCCTTAAACAGGGTGCAACAAAAGGTGTGCACGTATTTCAAAAGAAGTCACAAACGACATTTGACTCCAAAATTTCCTTTCTAGCCATAAGATGGCATGGAACAAGGTTCACCAACAAAATTTTACGCGCGTCAGTTTGTTTTACAAAACGATGAAACAGTTTACAAATTCACCTTAGTTAAAACACAAAATGACTTGTGTAAATTCCATATTTAAATCAAAACCCATCTGTTTCCAACACTTGAAAATATCGACTAATACATCATAAGACTTCAAATTGGGGTAGGCATGCAAACTTGTAACACTTCTTAGAAATTTCTTGTAAGGACACACATGCACCAAATAACTCACACCAAAATTTCAAGAGATGAAATTCTTTAAATTGATTTCCCAAAATTTCTCATCCGGTCCTATAATGACATTTGAATAAAACGTTTTTGGCAAATTTGCACATAACAATGCGTTTTTCCAAAACATACGAGGAAATAAGTGATAATAATTTATTGACACCAAAAAGGGTTCAAACCTATTTTCAAATCCCAAGTTGTACCAACGATGCGCATCAATATTCAAAACATAGGGGTTCCCATGTTCCCCAAGTTTAAGCAATTCATTTTCCCAAAATTTCTCAACACGGAGTATCTTCATCAGAAGTTTCGTACCAGTAACATAAAAGTTTAAAATGCAATGCTTAGAATGTATTTGTTAAACAATACTTAAAATGTACATTTCCTCCAAAAACCAAAAAGGCTTTCAATTTTCCAAAATATTCGGCAATTCAAAATTGACCAATGTCATTGACTCATACATTCGTGTCTTTCAAATATCATGCATCATAAATCATTTGTGATCCCCACGTTACTAAAACATGCTTTGACCCAATGGTCTTTCATTCAAACAAGGAGTGACTAAAACATTTAATCGACCGCAAGCGCACCAAGCAAATTATTATGAAATGTCACTAAAAATGTTCTTTCATGCATCACTTAAGCCATGTATAAATCAATCCATACACTGAACTATATGCAACGAAATACTTAGTAACACAAACCTTTTGAAAGAAAAGTTACGCGACATTAGAGTTCCAAACTCATCTCTTCTTAGTCGCCTTATGACTTAAAATTAACTTTTCTCAACAAAACTCGAGAGGGACAAAAATGCCCAACATAACTCATAAACTTTTCATATAAACAAATGGAGTATGCACATTATGAAATTACGCTCACACGACTCAAAACGTCGTAAAACAAAACTCCATGAGCTTAATGACCTCAAGTCAATAAAATGGCACCAAACATTGTGCTTCCAAAATTCAAATTGCAATAAGCAAAACCATGACTAAAATGCCAAAATTTCAAAATTCCATCCTTGTTGTAGTACTATACAAACAATATTGATCATAAGCTTGTATAAAACAAAGTTCCCAAAATAGCTTTACGTAGACATCCTGGAAGATAATTTTCCGTCCAAACTCTAACATATGTG
Source organism: Saussurea involucrata (assembly GCA_033807775.1). Taxonomy (NCBI): domain Eukaryota; kingdom Viridiplantae; phylum Streptophyta; class Magnoliopsida; order Asterales; family Asteraceae; genus Saussurea; species Saussurea involucrata. The sequence continues at coordinate 124,849,768 of CM066324.1, read as the reverse complement.
GAGGAGATCCAATGTTAAAGTTGTAAGCCGTAGTTACTTGCCCAACATCTTAAACATCATAAAAACACGAATATCACTGTACTCGAAAATAACGTTGGACAATAACAAAATAGAACAAGTTCTGACGGGGCTTGCAACTCCTGCAATAAAATAATTTCATGCAGGTTCAAAACCCATGATTTAAAATCTTGTGTGTGCTCTAAACATTTCCCAAAATTGTAACACAATCCATATATGGATTTGAAACACAATAAATAATTAATGCAATTTATTTTCAAATAAATTTGGTGCATAATTTAGTCGGCATTCAACGTCTCAACTCATACTCCTCCAAATCCCTCCGGTCCACTATTGTCATCCGGATATTCAAACCTCTTAAGGTAGAGTTGGGAATTACATCAATTAACCCTGCGGTTTTTCCTCGAATCAAATTCGGTTCAATAAGTCTATGGTTCTAATCCAACCATCAATCTCGACCCGAAGCGGTCTTCTTAAAGCATTTATCATGCTTATCGTCACTCTAAGTGACTAATGCTAGAATCGTCCCTCTATTCCAATGACTACTAGCTTAGAAATTTCTTCACTACCCCAACGATCATCACATTAAAGTAGTTCAAGTATGCACGTGTACTAGTAGATTCACCATGACACTGGCCAGGTGTCACTATGAACGTACCGTACATGATTACTCTTGTTACTCTAGACGTGATTCCCGTTTCTAATAACTCCTATTGACCTCAAAACATCCTATCTTAATGTGCCTAATGGTGAATTTCACTCTCATTTACCTAAAAGAACGCTAGTTTGAGTCTAGGTATCCACAATCAACACCTAATTCTCTCAAACTTATGCTCTGATACCAACTTGTAACACCCTCGAATTGTGAAAGAGCAACTAATTAAAATTTTCAATATTACATCCAAAACAATAGGTAAAATACCTCAAATTACAAACTATGATTATCTCCAAACAATGCATATAACACAAGTCTTATTACCAACACTAAACTCTCTTCGGATATCACTTAATCCAAACACAAGTGTTACTCCCCAAGGGTAAATGCGAAAACATAACTTAAGCTATTCACCTCTCGAGCACATTACTAGCACACAACCTTTTCCACGTGTCACTAGAAGTACTCCCAACCTGAGGCCTGTTGCACATGCCGACAAATGAAAAGGGTTAGGTTAACGCCTAGTGAGTTCAATAGTTTATAGCATGAATTTAAATAATTCTTTAAATGAAAGTTTGCAATATAATTTATGATTTTCAAAAGAGTTTACAAAGGGTATAAACGACTCATTTTTCCAACGCACCCGAAATCTATGAGGAAGGTTCCCAAAAGGTATAAAGTGTTCTTCCCAAAATGAATATCCATTCCCACTCACCCAAATACGTGGATAATCCCATAATTAGACCAAACCTTCAAATGCGATTGACAATAAATACTCAACCCATAATTAATGGAAACCACCCATTTAATATAATACCGCATTGAAAAACATAATACGAATCGATACTCACGCGAACGTAAAATGTAATAAAGTTCAAATACCAGAAATACGGAAACGACCTGCTTTAATTTAAACTCTAATATACCTGGAGGGGAATCCAATATTAAAGCCATCAACTAGCATTCAAACGTATAAAACCAACAATAATAAAACCGAGACAATGTACAATCCCAAATAGGTTGGCCAACGACGGGGGAGGCCCGTATACATTGAGAGTGGATGAACACAAAAGTACGCCACTATAACAATGTTAATCGTACGACACTTCACTGTATAAAAGCCCAAATGTCTCATACGACGCCTTTCAAGTTACGACCAAGAGACAGGTGACCTTAGCGAAGTACCATAAAAAATACCGCCAAAGGCTCAGCTCAAGGGGGATACAACCATGGCATTCCCCAACATGGTGGAGGTCATAATTCGCCCAACGTGCTCATCCATGACTCAGCCCTCCTATCGTACCCTTGAAAGTAAAGGTCTTTTAGCATGGGGCCCGGTCAAATCCCGCGACACCCAGCAGACCATCAAATAAAGACTGACTCACGTGCCTATGGATCCAATGCAACACAGTCTACGATAACATGCCTATCCCGGAATGACTAACGCACCCAAACATGTAAATATTAATAATAAGCAATAATATGCAATATGGTGCAATAAAATCAAACCATAAATAAGACTCCACATCGAGCCATTAACACTGGACAAATGTCCCCAAGACTATCTCAAAGTCAAGACCGAACAAAATGCTCAAACTCATTAGACCCATAAATAACGGTCATCAAATAGCATAAAAATGCATATAAACATCGATCGAGTATGCAAGTACCACAAAATCATTATTAACCCAAAACCCGACACGGTTAAACAAAAGGGTTTTCCCAAAAGGACTCGTACCCTTAGAATTCTCAAAATGACTTTTGACACTAAAATGTGCATTCTCCCAAATGGTTTATAAAATCATTTTCACTAATATGATTAAACCATCAAATATGCATCATTTTGAGTAATAATTCTTTTAAAGACATATTATGATCTCTACATATCAAAATATCCCAAAAATCCCAACTATGGGTGTTTTACAACATTTATGAAGATAAATACTTCAAGAGGGTTAAACTTATCAAATAACTCAACAATTTATAATTTCAAGTAAAACACACAAACCTTTGGAAAATACTATTTTTGGCATGTACAAAGTTTTCACAAAGCAACTTGAACTCACCTTGCTAGATTAAGCTAAATCTAGATTTTCTCAAACGTATGCTCCTTTGAAGAAGTCCGTATCTTCAAGTCCAAATCTTCCAAAACCTAAATCCATAAGTTTCCAACCATGAATATTTATCCTCAAACACTTAGAATCATTTCCCCCAACATATTACACCCAAAATCACCAATAGATCAAAACCCTAATTTCCAAAATGAAAAGAAGAGAAGATTACCTCAATCAACAAGTGAATCCACCAACCAAGCACTTCTAGTGTTACCAAAGTGAGCTTCAATCTTCATTTCATCCAAAGGAATGAAAGGTTTAGGAGAGAGTTGGGTAAAACCCTAGAAAGTGTAGAAATCCTATCAAAATGAAATGAGATGAAGAACTCTAACCCCCAACTATAAATCCTTGTAAAGAGATGGAAGAGAGACTTTGATTTATAAGATTTGTGGCTTCAAGGGCTTCAAAATCGTTTTGAAGGGTTAGGGTTCGGTTTTGGGAGAGTTTAGAGAGAGGGGTAAAACAATAATGAGAGGAAGCTGAAGTTCGTGGGTTTAAAACCCTCTGGAGCCCGCTCGCGAGTGTGACACGGCGAGAGTGACCTTGTCACAATCGTCGGGGCACTTTCGCCCAAATTGTACCGCGAGTTCTTCCCTTCCTTGCGAGTATGACACGGCGATAGTGTACTTATCACTATCGCAGGGCACTATCGCCCAGATTGTACCGAAGCCCGTTATTGCTCCGATTTTCTCGAAATGCCCCCGATCTGCTGTGTTTCTTTTGTAAGACACTTTCCCGACTTTAACCTTCATCAAAACCTTTTCAAGAGTCACATAAACAAGCTATTTATTCCGATGAAATTCCGGGTGTTACAAATATTGTAATAGATAAATGAAATATTTTAATATTATAATCAATATTGTACTCTCCAAAATAGGAAATCTATTGAAGTTGAGTTCAACTTTTTTTTACAGAATTTGACTTTTAATTCTCCATTTTAGAGAAATTTTAGGGAATCTGTTGGAGTTGCTCTAAACCAAGCATCGTATTTCGATTTACAAAATTATCTACCTTTAGCTTGTTTGGCCTGTTTTTTACTATTATTTTTAAGAGTAAACTACAATTTTAGTCCCTAAGGTTTACACGTTGATACGAAAATCGTCCCTAAACTTCAATAAGTGCAGTAAACATCCTACTGTTTGCATTTTTCTTTGAAAGTGGTCCCTCATCGTTAACTCCGTTAAATTGTATCCGTTAAGTTAGGGGTATTTTCGTCTATTTCTTTTACAAGGACAAGATGCAACCTTTTGTTTAATCAGAGGGGCCAAATTGTAATTTACTCTAACTTATATTGATATTATAATACATATATATATATAGGGGTTAAATCATGTGAGAACCACAAATATGTTATAAACCGTGAGAACCGATATAAAAAATATTTTTTTACATGAAATTTTTTCATCAAATGCTAGGATTTATTATATTCTACTTCAAATATATGTGTTTCATAATATGATAGTTTCACATGGATTTGTTTCACCATATGAATATTTTTTATGAGTATTTTTCATTTCACTAGGTGAAACAAAATTCGTTTTTCACATGTAAACTTATCATATGGTGAACAAGAACATATGTGTAACAATATCTTAAATCATAGGTTTTGATGAAAAAAAATCATGTAAACAAATTTTTTTACATTGGTTCTCACGGGTTTATAACCTATTTGTGGTTTTCATTTGATTATCGTCATATATATATATATATATATATACATACATACGAACAGTTCATCATCGGCGGCCAACCTCTTCGTCGACACCAAAACATCACCGACAACCTCCTCCGGTGGTCTTCCTCACCACACTCTCCTCTGGCGACCAAATCACCACCTTAGGAACTCTCCAACCCTCCCCGTCTTAACCTGCAACTACGACCCTCTCGACGACCAAGACCATCGCGGCGATCCTCCAACCCCATCCCTCTCATCACTCTTCGTCTTCTTCTTCCCTTTATTTTCTCCGACAAACAACCCCAACTAAAAAGATTCCGCAGATCGAGATTTTAGGGGCTGATCGAGACTCTCGTCTTCATGGAGAGGAAGAAGGGTTTCTGAGGGTGGTTGTCGCCTCTCACCGTCGATGATTTCCATCATCTTCTTTGAAAGTCCAACAACCATCTCTTATATATGTATATATATGATATATATATATAGGGGTGGGTTCAAATAAAAACCAAATTTCAGTTGTAAACGTGAGGACAAACCACAGCCCTTGATTAAAAAATCGGAGATCAGATCAATGAATAAAAAACACGGTGACAATTTTGTAAATAACTTGAAAACTATGTCCATGGCTTAGTGAATTTTTAGCGCGCAGGGGTAAAATTGGAATCAGCCCTCTTTTGTTGACTTTTTATTTTCTTTTTTAATTAAAAAACTTTTACCCCTTTAAATTTTAAAATAAATTATCTCAAAAACTACTAACATTTTAATCAAACAAATTACATCAAAAAAACGAGAATTTCGTGCTCTTCGATATGACATCCATCATGATATAGGTTTTTTTTCGATTTAACCGTTTTTTAAGTGAAATCGTGTATATATGTTATATTCAGACTGAATATAACACATATTCAGACTGAATATAACACATATTCAGACTGAATATGTGTTATATTCAGACTGAATATAACACATATTCAGTCTGAATATAACACATATTCAAACTGATGTATTTATATCAAAGAAAGGTAAGCATGAAAATGAGGTTTGAATAAACAAAAATGGTGTAATTATTCAAAAGGTCCTCCTAAACTACCCATCATCGAGGCTTCTGATCCATATACATTCTGCTGCTCATCATCCAGTATTCTCCTCCATTAAAAGGTGTACCCCATTGACAAACATCATACTTGCACAGTTAACATTTAATGGAACATAATAAACGAAATCAAATACGAGATCTTGGTTACTTGAATGATCATAATAGGTCACTTGCAGAGGGGCATGCTAAAATGATTCCCGTTTGAGTTTTAATTTATTCCTAAGTTCATAATCTTTTATATATATATAGTGGTTTGTATAGTTTGTTAGAATTGTTTGGTTTACAATTGAAACACACAATATATATATATATATATATATATATATATATAGAGAGAGAGAGAGAGAGAGAGAGAGGGAGGGAGGTTCAAAGAAAAACCTCAAAAAACGAAAAACTGAAGAACACATATAAATACATCAGTCTGAATATGTGTTATATTCAGTCTGAATATGTGTTATATTCAGACTGAATAAAGGTAGATATTCAAAACGAATAAATGTTTAAATTTTGTACCTTTATTCAGTCTGAATAACTCTATATATTCAGACTGAATAAAGGTAAATATTCAAAACTGAATAAATGTACCTTTATTCACTCTGAATACAACACATATACACGATTTCACGTAAAACGGTTAAAACAAAAAAAAAACTATATCATGATGGATGTCATATCGAAGAGCACGAAATTCTCGTTTTTTTGATGTAATTTGTTTGATTAAAATGTTAGTAATTTTTGAGATAATTTATTTTAAAATTTAAGGGGGTAAAAGTTTTTTAATTAAAAAAGAAAATAAAAAGTCAATAAAGGATGCGCTCATTCTAATTTGACGAAAATACCCCTAAAGCTGAATTTTAGGAATGGCTTAAATATGGCTGCGATCAATGGACGAGATTTTTACAATTGAATTTGAGTTTTCATTTGAACTTTCCCCTCTCTCTATATATATATATATATATATGTATGTGTTTGTATATAGATAGAGACAGAGAGAGATCTATGTAGTTACTCTATTGCTTCATATCATTGTATGGTTGCGTTTGTTATCCATCAAGTTCCAAAAAGAAATAATTAATCCATCAGAGGCTGTAATGATTGAATAGTGAAATTGGATTCAAGATTTGAGATTTTCTACAGACACGAGTAGAGGCTATCAATGCGATTTCATAACCAGTCGGTGCGTCCGAATAATCATCGTAAAACAGATATGAGCCTCACTTTGCATAATGATGAATTTCATTTTGACTCATCGGATGCATTTTGTTTCTTTTTTGTATCATTGTAAAACAGATCTGAGCCTTATGGGGAAGAAAATTGAGTGTGTAAATTGTCTGACACACTGTATTTAATTTATTTAAGCTTTTGTGAAGGAATCAAATAACTTAAAATAAATTCAAGATCCGTATGTTTATCAAATCTTTAAACCACTTTCTTTTGTATATTTTTCGGTGTAAGATTGTTCAACAAGTACAAAAAGAAAGATAATGTTGTTTCAAATCAAATATTTTTATTCATTCAAAATCACTGAAAAATAAATCCATTTGCATCTTAAGCATGTCACACACAGTAACAAAAAGCAAGTCAGCGGTCTCTGCTATTCTAAGTGCTTAATTCATGTGGTTGTTGCGTCCCTTGTCTACGTAGGTTTATTTATTGCAAACTGACGTGGGGTATGATTTTCGACGTGGTTCGTGTGTAATTGTGACTTTGATACTTGGTAGTATGGTTTTGGTTATGGTTATGGTTATAAAATTGCCTTGCCTTTCGGGGAAAAAAAGCAAGTCAGGTTTTTTAAAACATGTGAATAACGTTTTTCGAATGGATTTATTTTAATAGTTTTAATTTGGAAAGAAACAAAAATCATTAGATCTTGACAAATTGAAATGATTTATGCCCATCCATTAGAAATTAAATATTCCTTCTTTTCAATCAAATATTCTCATGAAGGATAGCTCCAAATATTGGTTTGAATGGTAGTTAAAAGGTATCTTTAACAAGGACAACAAATTGGATGGTTTGCAAATTAAGGGTAATTTTGGAAATACACTAGAATGGTGATAGGGCATCTTTTGTGGGACTTGTCTTATTTTGTCCGGTATGGTATGGAATGGATAAAGGATTATTGAAAACGATGGTAATGTATGAGACAAATTTTTAAATTCGGAATTTTCAGTATCGAAAAAATCAGTATCTATCTTATATATATACGTCACTATTATATATAGAGTGTAAGTTTGAGGGTAAAAACCTTTTTCGGGATAATAATAAGGTCAGATCCGTGGTAAAATACAACTTTTACTGTATAAGACAATATTTTGGTGACAATGTATTTTGAATTTGACAATTCTAATCACGATAAGAGTTTGATTCGACGATTAAAAGGTATAATGCTTATGAAGTAAGCAATTCGGTTTTATAACAATTAAAATAAAATTGAAATGATCAAATCCAATGCAAAATACACAGATCCTTGTAATATTATAACTTTGAATTTGACAATTTGAATGTTGAAAAAGACCCTTTAATATAGAGTGTAAGACCAATGTTCTAAAAAACTCGTCGCACAGCCGTCATAGCGCGCCATGGCACCAAGCCTTGTGTGTCACGCCACGTTAAATGCGGGTTTTCCCTAAAATTTAAATGCGGGTTTTCCCTAAAATTTCAGTTTTAATGGTTTGGTCAGTTTTTAATAAAATATAATATAATTACAATTGGAATATCTTTGATCTATAATATAAAAATATAAATAAAAAATAACAAACACAAATGAAAGGTGCAGTGGCCTTTCCAAAATGCAAAGAGACCTCATGAGATGCCTTTCCCATTCTCAAAAGCCAAATTCTTTGCTCCATACTCACTCTTGCAGTCTTCTGCATGTTACTAAATCTACACACACTAAGACCATGATTACACCACATTCACACATTTCCATTGTGAAAGTTACCAAAATACCCTTGATGGGATCCAATTGTAATAGCCAAGTACAGTCAGAGAAAAGATTCAAGATTTCACAGGGGAATAATAATATGCTTAAATATTGCATTCTTAAAGATCATGTTTCCTCATCTCAAAAAACAAATGTGTCTCACATGAAGCCAAGAATCCAAGAAATTGGCAATCAAGAAAAGTTTAATAGAGCAAACACCTGAAAAAAGGAACTATTCCTGCAAAATTTTCACTCTTTTCTGTATAGTTTTTTTATAAATCTTTTTTTAGTCATTTATGAGCTCTCCTACATCAATTAATAGCCGCGATATACTATTTATCTATAAAGATTATGTAGAGATTGATACATTATCTTTGGCTGAAGTGTGAAGATGACCTTTCCAGCAATTGTTCTCAGATTTCTCATCTTCTCCATCATCCATGCTGTCACCACCAGTTGTGGAGGTTCCACCGGTGGCGGTGGTGCAGTTCAGGAGCGGCCCATCTGGAGAACCCGATTGAGAATTTATGTGTTTTGAGGATTCAACAACATACTGATCTTGGGCAGGGATCCATAAACCTCCCAAACCAACACCAGATGGATCTGAGGATGTGTTGGAGGATGGAAACCTTCGTGTATGAAGCCGGTATTTCTACAAAAAATAAAAAACCCATTTAGTATTTTGTAAAATAAATTAAATGTAAATGAAGATAAGGGCCAAAAGGGTATAGAAATTAGAAAAATAGCTCACTTGCAAATGGCTCTTCACTTCATCATTGGTGAGGCCATCTACTCGCATAAGCTCTCGAATCTGTTTGGGGGTGGCAGCTGCAAGACGATTGGAACCAATCTCATTTAGAATCATGTATGATCAAGAATGATGATCAACCATTTCTACTTCCTCTTAAAATTTCCTTGAAGATATTAAGTGAATTCAACATGGTAATACATAAATTGGAATATCTAATAGTATCATAGCATTCATTCTCATAAATTGCTGCATAAAAGTTAAAAAAAAACTACATCCATCGCATAAATAGTATTTGTCAAATGTCTATAATATCCTTCAGTAAGTACTCAATTTAGAACCACAATTGTAATAATTCCTATACAATTTGGTAACTGCAATATAAAAATCTTGTGGCTTTCATGGGATATCTCAAATGGGAATTGTTGCAGTTTTATTAAGATTTATGGGTAATTAATAGTTTTATACGCAAGATATGATCAAATCTTTAAACAAGCAATGATCTGAGGGGTTGTTTGGTTGTTTTCCATAAAGCTTCCTGCATACATAGATTAAACTGTCTGTCTGTATGGATTAAGTTAAATTGTTGTTTGTTGTGATGAATAACCAGTCTGAATGATAGAATTGACTATTTTACCCTAATCATCTCTACATAACTTCGAATTTGAGTTAAAATCTAACAAGTTTAACACAGAAAAAATAAAATCAAGGACTAACCTTTTGAGCCTCCAAGTTGTTGCAGTGCATTGACAAAACGTCTATGCAACTCCGTAGACCAGCATCTTCTTTGTTTCCTAGATGTCTGATGTTGTGGTGGCTGAGGCTGCAGGGTTCCAATCCGTATATTTGATTGAACATCGGGCATAGAACAAGGAACCAGTTTGTTGTTAGCACTGGTTTTCATAAGAAAACCATTTCCCCTCATTGGATTCTTGATTCCAGGGGCAATAAGGGAAAGCCCAGAAACAGCCATTTCTTCCTTATCTACATTCCTTGTTGTATCATCAACCGTAAACCCACAATATCCCTTAAATGGGATGAACTCTCTCCCAGAGTTTCCACAATATGGATCACCAATCATCCCATCTTGCTCATCATCCACTCTCTATATCAAACATATAAATTTATAATTCATAAATGAATAGTTGCATACACTTGATCAATTGAATAAAGTCATAAACAACTTGAATAACTTTTTCTCTTCCTCACCTTTAGAATTACTTGCTCAATTGAATCTTGTTTCGGAATATGGTTTTGATTTGTGCCCGAATTGTTCTCATTCGTGTTCCAGAGTTGTGTAGAGCTCAACCAATTCTTCTTGTCACCGCTGTCGATTTCAACTTTTGGATCTTCATCACTAGTGTTCTTAAGGGGTATAAATTCTTCAAGTACTGGCTGATTTGTTGATTTCTTGAACACCATCAATTCCTCTTTTAAAGTAACAATTGCTGATAAAAACAAATCATTACATTAGTGTTAATCAAGTAGCATTAAAGCAAATCATCGAACAGTTGGAAGACATCTTCAGAATTATAATCCAATTCATGCAGTTCTACAAAAAGTCATTTAAAAACAGAATGATCTCTACCTAATCAAGTAATCAAACTGGAGTATACATTGTTTATCAAATACCATTAAACAAAATCATCAAACAATTAGAAAACCCCTAACTCCAGATGCGATTGAATTATCAAAAAACACAAACATTCATCGATCAAATTGTGGAGCGAAGTAAAACCCAGCTATAAAATACTCGACTGGAAGGGGGAAAACAAAGGAACCATAACCAACCATCATTCATCAGAAGCATGCAAAGAGGAAGCTCGCGTTTGAATGCGTCAATTTTCCTAATCTCGGTTTCTAATCTGCTAACAAAATCATCAACTTTCAATATCTTCTCAGATACGACGCCGATCGTCGCCACTTCGCCCAAAAATTGACTAATCGTTTTAGGGATAAAAGTGGGTTTGAAATCCAAACTTAGCTCGGGAGGCGGATTCAATCTCCCCATCAAAACTTTCTCCGTTTTCCGATTGAATTTGTTGTTTTTTTGATCAAAATTGAAACTCAAAGATAAACAGAGGGTACTGATGATCTCTCTATATGTGTATACTTGTTCTGTAGCTCTAATTGTGTGTAAATATGGAGAAAATTTGTAGGGAAAGATCGAATAAAGAAGAAAAGGAATCTAAAGGGTTGTGGGTTGGATTAATTATCGAGCGATGGAGAAATGAAAACTCTGAGATTCTGTTTTTCACAAGGCCGGATTTTGACAGTGTGTAATTGTGTTCATGGGAATGCACATCTGTCACTCACCCGGCTCGTCGCGTATTTCTTTAATCTCTATTTTTACCAAATTACAAAAAGGTACCTTAATTTCAACTGACTTCCAGATTTAGTCCATATAATAATTTTTTATGCGTTATTGATCCAAAACTAACCATGCAATTTTTCGTATGTGGTTGGTTTTCATCAAGATAAACGAAGAGACTCTACATCATCGACGTACATATTCGGATGATTGCTATGAACGTTATTTGGGATGAGAATGGGAATGTTCATGATATTTTTACATTCACAATTAATTGTTTAAGACAGAAGTTTGTGGATGGTTGGCTAAACTGCATGGCTAAATCTATGGCCATATGAGGTTATGCATGTAAAGACCTTCAAAAAATGATGTCGTGCATACTCATAAATGTTTATAATAATACTTCAAACCCATTTTACAAAACATGAGTGTATCATTGTCGATGTGTTACTTAATTTAGGGATTTGACTTGTTTTAAAGAATAATTATATATTTGAATTTTTTTTCCTAAGATTTTTGAGCTATCATAGTTCGATCCCACAACCAAACGTGCAATAAACGCGATAGTTTGAGCAGTTTATGGTCGTTTATATTTCCACTTCTAGTTTATAAAAGTTTTAAAAAAATTTAATTTTTAGGACCTAAATTTTAAGCTAGGCATTGTATGACATTTTAAAACATCTCCAAAATCTATGCTATAATAGAAATTTTGGTTATCTAGGGAGATTTGTTCTTGAGCACCTATGTTATATGGTATTGACACACACACACACACACAGAGAGAGAGAGAGAGAGAATCTCTAAATTTAGATAAATTTTTAAAAACTCTATATAGGAGAGATACATAAAAAATTTTCCACCAAAAAGATATATTGAAAATAAATGTTTAGAAGAGAGAATGAAATATTTTATTAAATATATAGAATACTTTAGAAGGAAGTAATTGTTGGAGTTTTATGTATAAAAAACATAGTTGTTGGAGATATTCTAGTGTTTTTTATGATTATGCTATAAGTTTTTTTTTTTAACTTAAATTCAATCTCCATTGTCAAAAAGTAAAAGGATGATTTTTGTTACAACTACTTTGACATGTTTTTAGGTTAAAGATAATCTATGTGAAAGTTGTTTTAACAAAACCAATTTTTTAAAGTAAAGTGAAAATGACAAATTATGTATAAAAGGTATGTACTTTTCTAAATACAACTTTTCTTATCTATGCAATTCAACAACACATTTGAGTATTTGCGCCACCGTTTATTTCCTTTCTTATAGGATAAAAAGTTATAGGATCGTGAAAAATGCTACTGTATGTTTGTATCAATTTGTTTCTGTCATGGCCTATCAATTTGTCTTTTTTGTCTAGCTAAAATGGTTTTTGATTTAGGGGGTGTTTGGGAGTGTTTATATTTTTAACTTATGCTTATTTGCTTATAACTTATCTCCGTTCCAGAAAAGTTAGTCTGGAGTTGCTTCTCAAAAAACTCCTTATCTCCTTCCCTATAACGTGATAAGAAGTTTTTTTTTTAAATCCAAACACTCACCTCCGGCGTGGAAACGCAATAAGAAGATAAGTTGTTTTCAAACGTAATCCCAAACACCCTGTTAATAAGGTTAACAGAAACATTAGTTGAATAGGTTATGGCCAAAACAAATTCAATACCACATGGACCAAATACACAATAAACATATAATAAGGATCCTAGTTAAAAAAAATGTAAACACAACAACCAAATGTCCACAATTCACTCTATACTATATAAATTATACTATATACTACTATTAAGTTAAATTTAGTAAATTAATATTAAATTATATAACTAAAAAGTAGGATTTTTTTATCTGACTTGATTTAATTTTTATTGAATGTATTTTAAAACTTTTTTTATTTATATAGTTTTAATGAGTTAATTCTAGATCATCTCTAATATTTATATTAAAATAGCGATTTTGGTGATATTTTTATCAACCAACTATGTTAAATTATATACTTAAATAGAGAAATAAAAAGAGATCATAAAAATCTTTAAATTTGAAACAATCTCTCGATATTTAAGAAGGAGAAATAATATTTGATTTTTTCTATCATTAATAAATGTTAAAATATAAAATATTTAAAAACATAAATAATATCTTAGTATTTATATTAAATATTATATTAATATAGTTAATTTTAAAATTCAAGAATATCTACTGAAATTAAATATAAATTTTAGAATTTAATATTTTACTTTTTATAATTATAAAGTATTAGTTGAAGTTGGTCTAGTAATATGATTTGTACACGCACAAGTTAAAATGTATATTAAAAAGAAGAGTAAACTATGATTTTGGTCGAGTGGTTTATTGAAATCTTTGAAAGTGGGACCTAAACTTTAGTAACTCTAAAACTCATTCTTATGGTTCTCATTTTAGTCTAAAAATGTCCTCCATCACTAACTCTGTTAAATAAAGGATGATTTTGTCATTTTATCCACTTTCTTAATTTTCTTTTTAAAAGTAGTCTTTTTCTCACTTTCCTATCTATTGTCTCTTTATTTCTGTCATCACATCTATATCTTCTATATATCTATATAAAACAGAATCAAGAAGTGATGACGTGGCAAGCTGGTGTTGCATAATCCGGTCTTAGGCCTTCCGTAGCCATAGCGGGGAAGGGGCTCGGGATGGGGAGGTGGCAGCGGGATGGCTGCGGGGATGGGGTACGGGGCGGGATCGAATGCGGGAAGGGATGGTTTTCGGGGATGGGATCCCGATCCATCCCGAGGGTTTTAAAAAAAAAAATTTAATTAAATTTTTAAAAAAATTACCGTTGAACGGCTCTTTCTTAAAAAAAAAATTCTCAATTTAATCCCACTATATATTTAACCTTCAACCTTTTATTTCTCACACCTCTCAACCTCTTATTTCTCACACCTCTTATTTCTCACACCTCTCAACCTCTTATTTTTCACACTATCAAATTCTCTCAACCTCACACCTCTCAAACTCTCTCAAATTCTCTCAATCTCTTATTTTTCACACATCTCTCATCATGAATCCAAACAGAACACCTACATCCCGTCGTAACCGACCGAATACACCACAATCGCAAGAAGATCAAGAGCTTGGTTTCCAAGCGTTTACACAACAAGGTTATCATCCGCAATTTTCGCAACAAATTCCGCCACAATGGTCGCAACAAAATCCGCCACAATGGTCGCAACAAAATCCGCCACAATATCCGCAACAATTTCCCCAACAATTTCCGCAACAATTTCCTTACCAATTTACACGTCCCGGTTTGATTGAACAAGGTTTTACTCCGGCCAACTACAATCTTCCTTCACCCGCAATCAATCTCGACGACGACATTGTTCCGGAAACCCAACCTTCTACCCCGAACTCACCACAATTTATCCCGACACAACAATCTAACCCGGAACCATCAAATCCGAGACGAACGAAAGCCGCCAAACAAACGTGGACAAGAGCCGAGGAACTCGCGTTAGTGTCGGCGTGGGTTGACGTTTCGGAGGACCCCGTGGTCGGTAACGCACAAAGCGGTGGTAATTATTTTTATTGTTGTTATTATTATTATTATTATACATAAATGTAGGAAATTTTTTGGGCCGAATCGGGGATGTGTTCTTTACTCGCATGGGTCGTGAACCAGGTTATAGATCAACCCATCAACTCAATAGAAAGTTCAACGACCTCAATAAAAGAGTTAATTCGTTTGGCGGCATTTACAACAACTTGCTCAATAATAGATCAAGCGGGATGAGTGAGGCCGATATATCCCGAACGGCACACGAACGGTATGTAGCACGCCATAAAGTTGCTTTCACTCACGAACAAGTTTGGGACGTCCTAAAAAAATGTCCAAAATGGGGAGCCGTTCCAACGATGACGACAACTTCATCGCGGGGTTCAAAACGTACCCAACCTTCCGATGATGACGATGACGAGCAAATTCAACGACCCATCGGGAGAAACAAGGCAAAAAAATCATCAACGAGTAATACGTCAGGGGCGAATACGGACGAAAGTGTTACTCAGTTGTTGACGACGTTCAACAACAAGATTGATGATACAATGGAATACAAAATGAAAAAACTCGATCTCGAAATCGAAATCGAACGCTCAAACCGATTTGAGAAAGACTTCGAGTATTTCATAGCCCCGCATGATCACCTTACGGGAAACGCTTTGAGGGCTACTTTAGCGAGAAAATAGCAACTCCAAAAATTTCATAATTGGTAGTGTTTTGTATTTTGTAATTTTTATTTTTAATGAATGATATGAATTTTAATTTTTATTATTTATCTTATTTTTATTTATTAAAAAATATATAAATATTTTTATTTTGTTAAATAATTAAATGTATAAATAAAAGAATTAAAATAAATGAGGTGGCAAAAGGGTTTGAGGGAATGGGGTACGGGTGTTTAGGGATCGTGAGGGATGGAGTGAGGGATGGGAGAAAAGCTGATGTGGCGCTGAGGTGGAGGGGAATCTTTGAAAGATAGGCCTTATGGGGTACTGATGGCCTTAGAAATTTTCTAAAATTTTCACTTTTTAAAAATCTATAACTTGTTAAAGACTTTTATATCCCTGTAAGAAAAAATGTATGATTAATTGGGAGCTGGTCTTTTAGTAATTTCCCTTCTCTGACTATCCTTCTTCTCCCTTCGACGACTTCTCCTCTTCTACCTCTAAAGCCATCATATATCCTCTTCTACGATAACCAAAAACCTTCTGATACCATCAATGTGGTGCCTCTCGCAACATATAGCCAGTCGACGAGGGATGAGGTAATCTTTCGTTGTGATGGAGCGAGTAGGAGGTCGAGGGTGTCGGTAACGTCGATTGCGAGTAGTTTAAGGAGCGAACTGACCATTAAGATAGCAGCGTTAGGGTTTAAGGTATATGGCATGTTTTTAACCTTGATTGCTTTTTCTATGATGGCTTTTGATAAAACTCAAGGATGGAGTAATGGTGACTCCTTTGATCGATGATGCGACGAGTACATGTATAACTCGATTCATAAACTAGCTTCAATTCTAGCATATTATTTAGGGGAAATTAAGGATCAATTTTTGTGGAACTCAGTTGATTAATTTTGGGATCTTAAACAAATTTCAAAGTAATAAGAACATCAGTATAAACTACAATATTTCTATGGTGCTGATTTCGTTGTAAAGGGTTTGTTCGGGTTATTGCAGACTTGAATTTCAGGTAATATATATTGGTTTTGAATTCATCAGATACAATTTCAGGTAATATCGCAGATGTTTATTTTTACTCCCGCCTTCTCGATATCTGCATATGCTTATTTTTCTGTTTGGGTTACACCATAGTCCACACGAAGAGGAAGGAGTTGTCAGCCTAACGTTTTTTTACTTTTGTCATCTTCACCTCTATCTGCTATTTGGCTTAGAGTAGCATTCAAAACAAAGAGAGATGAACATGGGTTTGTTTCTTTCACGAATAAAATTTGATAATTCCTTTCAATAATTTGTTTGCCATAGTTTTAGTTTACGTTATGTTAAGAAGTAGCCATATAAGGATCAAACCCCCTACTTTAGTTTTTCTAAATTTAGGCTCGATCTTTTTGGTATTGGTTTCAGGGTTATTGACAACAGAAAAGTAGACGGCAAAAACAACTGAAAGCTTCTTGGGTTTCAAGGCAACCACATACACAAATCATGCGTGTATTTGTTGGTCATTACTCATTTGTTGTTGTGGTTTGCCTTTTACTTTCGTCTTCTACGCTATTTTCCTCTCACAATGATAATTAATAATTAATTTGAGGATGTCACAACATAATATAACCTAGAAATAAGTTCAACATGTGTATTTATGACTATGGTGTTGCTAATGTTTATCTTCTTTTAAATTCAATGAAATATTGGCCAGATAAAAATTAACATCCCTTTGTTGAACTACTTAAAGCTATGTATAAATAAGGTGCCATAGAGTTTATTGTTGATCACCAAGATCTTTCTACTGATGGGAAAAACGGCCGGTAACAACAAATGCGGAATTAATCTTCGTTAGGCTTAACTTTCCCGACCCGAATGAACCTTTGAGGATGCAAACAAATAGGGTATTCTAAATGCAAGCAAAAACATCCCCAAAACATAAAATCAACAACCACAATGAGACACCAAAATTTTAGCGTGGAAAACCCCTCGAAATTGAGAATAAAAACTACGGGACTACTAGAGCCGCTTCAAATCCACTATCACCAATATTAGAGCAATACAAAGTCTTCTCTAGATTATACTAGAGACATACAAAACCATCATACACTTGGAAATAAGCACATCAAGATGTATGGAACCAAAATAGAGCAAAGATGGAGAAAGTATCACCACAATCTGCTGCTGTGCAGAACCCCACGAAAACCTGACCTTCAGACCTCAAAATCACGATCCCAACGGTAATAATGTTGATGAGGATGTCGTGAAGCTGCTGACCAAAAATCACGACGATCCAACCGTTCAATCTCCGGGAAACGGAAGTTTTCTGCAGCTGGGTTTTGAAATACGAAAATGGAGCTTTCCTTTCTTTCTTTGTTTTTCCTCTCTGTCTCTTTTTTTCTCTGCTAATTTGAAAACAAGATACCAATCTCTATGTAGCTGAATAAGGTGTGGGCCAAAACACATGGGCCTTCCTCATGGGCCAAAAAAACCCATAAGAAAACCCAACAAATCTCCCCCTTTTTTGCCTATGAGGAAGAGTTCGCCATTCCGGCGATCAAGCAACATATCTTCAGCTTTTCACTTGCCAAAGCCTTTGTCAACATATCGGAACCATTATCATCAGTATGAACTTTATCAAGTTCAAACATCTTGTCTTCAAGAGCATCTTTAATCCAATGATACCTCACATCGATATGCTTTGTTCTTTTATGAAACATAGAATTCTTAGCAAGGTGAATCGCACTTTGATTATCACAAAGAACCATGTAGCGTTGTTGCATAAAGCCGAGCTCTTGCATGAATCGTTTCAGCCACAATAGTTCTTTGCACGCTTCTGTTGCCGCCATATACTCAGCCTCAGTGGTAACAAAGCAACACACTTTTGCAACCTTGATTGCCATGCCACAGCTCCCCCTGCAAAGGTCATCAAATATCCAGAAGTGGATTTCATGTTGTCCTTATTTCCTGCCATATCAGAATCAGTGTACCCAACAAGCATTGGCTCCCCATTTCCAAAAGTTATACCCAATTTGGAAGTACCACGTAGATATCTGAGAATCCACTTGACTGCTTCCCAATGCTTCTTACCTGGGTTCGGCAGAAACCGACTAACAACACCTACTGCATAGGCAATATCAGGTCGTGTGCATACCATCGCATACATCAGACTCCCAACAGCCGATGCATACGGAATTCGATCCATCTCTTCAATCTCCTTCTTTGAAGAGGGACAATCTTTATCAGTTAGCTTAAAGTTGGTAGTTAGAGGTGAACTAACCACTTTAGCTTTATCCATGTTGAATCTGCGAAGCACTTTCTCGATGTATTGCTCTTGTGACATGTGCAACTTCTTGGAAGCTCTATCTCGTGTAATCCGAATGCCAAGAATCTGTTTTGTTGGCCCCAAGTCTTTCATAGCAAAAGACTTGCTCAATTCTAACTTCAGCTGGGTAATTCTTTCTACATTCTTGCCAACAATCAACATGTCATCAACATATAGTAATAAGATAATGAAATCATCATTACCAAACCTCTGGAAGAAAACACAGTGATCTGAAGTAGTCTTCCGGTAGCCTTGCTTACCCATGACTGACTCAAATTTCTTGTACCACTGTCTTGGTGCTTGCTTCAAACCATAAAGACTTTTATGAAGTCTACACACATAGTCTTCTTTGCCCTTAACCTAAAAACCTTCAGGTTGCTCCATGTAGATTTCCTTGTCCAAGTCACCATGAAGGAAAGTTGTCTTCACATCCATCTGCTCAACCTCAAGATCAAGGCTAGCAGCTAAACCAAGAACCACTCGGATAGATCCCATCTTCACGACCGGTGAGAAAATCTCATCAAAGTCAATACCTTTTCTTTGACTGAAGCCTTTAACCACCAATCTAGCTTTGTACCTGGGTCGTGAAGTATGTTCTTCTGTCTTCACTTTGTAGACCCACTTGTTCTTCAAAGCTCTTTTGCCTTTAGGCAACTTCACCAACTCAAAAGTATTGTTCTCATGCAAGGAAGTCATCTCGTCTTGCATGGCTTCAACCCACTCTTTCTTGTGCTCATCTTCCATGGCCTCTTCATAACACTCTGGCTCTCCCCCATCAGTGAGTAAGACATACTCATCAGCAGAGTATCGTGTAGAAGGATGACAATCTCTCATAGACCGCCTAAGTGGGATAACTGATGGCATACCTGGAACTGGTAACTCTGGATGAACTTCTGCATCCATCTCAATTTCCTCTGGAACATCAACATCATCAGTGCCATCTTGTTCGTCATTTAGAACACCATCTCCATCACGTGTCTCAACATGCTTAGGAGGAGCTGGATCCAAATCAGTAAGATCATCATTATGTTGAGGAATAGTGTCTTCCTTCTCAGCATCTTTCAAAGTCTGATCTTCCATGAAAATAACATCTCGACTTCGAACAAGTTTCTTTTGAACCGAATCATATAATCTGTAACCGAACTCATCTTGGCCATAACCAAGGAACACACATGGCTTAGTCTTCACATCAAGCTTTGATCTTTCATCTTTGGGAATATGCACAAAAGTCTTGCATCTAAAGACCCGTAAGTGACGGTACGAAACATCTTTGCCGCTCCAAACCCTGTCAGGAACATCAAAAGACAAAGGAACACAAGGAGTTAGATTAATAACATGTACTGCCGTATTCAAAGCTTCTCCCCAAAAGGATTTCGGCAACCCTGCATGTGACAACAAACATCTGACACGCTCGGCCAATGTTCTGTTCATCCGGTCTGCTAATCCATTCAATTGCGGTGTCTTGGGAGGACTCTTTTGATGCAGAATACCATGTTCTCTACAATAAGCATCAAATGGCCCAATGTATTCACCTCCATTATCTGTCCGAATACACTTAAGCTTCCTCCCAGTCTGTCTCTCAACCGAGGCATGAAATTGTTTAAACACATCAAATACTTTATCTTTAGATTTTAAGGTATATACCCATACCTTTCTCGAATGATCATCGATGGATGTGACAAAATAAGAGCAACCACCAAGTGTCCTAGTCTTCATAGGACCACAAACATCGGAATGTACCAAATCAAGTATGTTCTTCTTCCTAGAAGGAGGATGACTCTTAAACGAAACTCTGTTCTGCTTACCTACTAGACAATGAGAACACTTCTTCAGATGAACATCATGCACACCGGTTAACATATTTTTCTTCAATAGTAAAGACATCCCCTTTTCACTTATATGACCAAGTCTCTTATGCCACAAATCAGTCATATCAATATTCTCCACAGCGTTAACCATGTTGTTGGAGATCTTCGGATGTGTCACATATAACTTTGGGCATTTCTTACCTCTTGCCACGATCAAGGAACCACGAGTGAGTTTCCATATACCATTACCAAAGTTGTTGTTGTAGCCATCATCATCAAGTAAGCCTGTAGAAATCACATTAAGTCTCATATCTGGGACATGTTTTACATTCCGTAAAACCAATTCCATCCCAGTGTCAAATTTCAAACAGACATTGCCAATTCCAACAACCTTTGATAGACTACTATTACCCATCTTAATAGTGCCATAATCACCTGTAGTGTAAGATGTAAAGAAGTCTCTTCGTGATGTAACATGACACGTAGCACCAGTGTCAACAACCCAACTCGAATCATCTTGCGCAAGGTTGACCATCTCATCATCACAACAAATAAAGAACTCTTCGGTAGTAGTGTTAACTTCTGCATTGTCATTACCACCATCATCTTTCTTTTGGTTGTTCTTTTGGTTGTTCTTTTGGTTGTTCTTTTGATTGTTGTAATTGGCCTTTTTGTTCTCTTTCTTTAACTGTCTGCAGAACCGTACCGTGTGCCCTTTCCTACCACAATGGTAGCACTCAAAATCAACAGACTTTCCTTTCGAATTTGCCCGATGTTTTCCCTTGTTACCTGGACCTCTACTCTGACTTCTCCCCCGCCTTTCTGTGACCAAGACATCTGATTGTGAAGAGGAACCCTATGACTTTCTTCTCATCTCTTCATTTAAAATACTGCCTTTAGCCAATTCCATGGAAATAACACCATCGGGTGCAGAGTTGGACAATGATGTCCTAAAAGTCTCCCATGAATCCGGTAGAGTACCAAAGATCCATAAGCCTTGGATTTCATCTTCAAACTTGATACCCATTCCTGCAAGCTGATTAATACTTCCCTGAAATGCATTCAAATGATCAGTGATAGGAGTTCCATCATGGTACTTAAGTTGGATCAACTTTTTAATCAAGAACAATTTATTATTTCCAGTCTTTTGAGCATATAACTGCTCGAGCTTGTTCCATAGAGTACGAGCATGAGTCTCCTCACTGATATGGTTCAAAACATTATCATCAACCCATTTCCGAATATACCTACAAACCTGTCGATGCAAAATACTCCATTCCTCATCTGTTTTATTCTCAGGTTTGTTGGTTGAAAAAACAGGCAAATAAAAATCCTTCACATAAAGAAGGTCTTCCATCTTTCCTTTCCAACCATGATAATTAGAACCATTAAGACTTATCATCCTACTTGTATTAGCCTTCATCGTTCAAACAAGTCTAACCCAAAATAATAACCCAATGCTCTGATACCAATTTGATGGGAAAAACGGCCACAAACGGTAACAACAAATGCGGAATTAATCTTCGTTAGGCTTAACTTTCCCGACCCGAATGAACCTTTGAGGATGCAAACAAATAGGTTATTCTAAATGCAAGCAAAAACAGCCCCAAAACATAAAATCAACAACCACAATGAGACACCAAAATTTTAGCGTGGAAAACCCCTCGAAATTGAGAGTAAAAACTACGGGACTACTAGAGCCGCTTCAAATCCACTATCACCAATATTAGAGCAATACAAAGTCTTCTATAGATTATACTAGAGGCATACAAAACCATCATACACTTGGAAATAAGCACATCAAGATGTATGGAACCAAAATAGAGCAAAGATGGAGAAAGTATCACCACAATCTGCTGCTATGCAGAACCCCACGAAAACCTGACCTCCAGACCTCAAAATCATGATCCCAACGGTAAGAATGTTGATGAGGATGTCGTGAAGCTGATGACCAAAAATCACGACGATCCGACCGTTCAATCAATCTCCGAGAAACAGAAGTTTTCTGCAGGTGGGTTTTGAAATACGAAAATGGAGCTTTCCTTTCTTTCTTTGTTTTTCCTCTCTGTCTCTTTTTTTCTCTGCTGATTTGAAAACAAGATACCAATCTCTATGTAGCTGAATAAGGTGTGGGCCAAAACACATGGGCCTTCCTCATGGGCAAAAAAAAACCCATAAGAAAACCCAACATCTACTGCCAAATATGTCTATATTTGTTCATTTAAATGTTAAAATTAGTTTCTTGGCATATCTTGCACGAGATAATGCCTTTCAATACATGGTTCTGTATTGTGATGGCCACCATAAGCTTTTAGTATGTAAGGTGAACCTGATGTGTTTTAAATTTATACCGCAAGCGTACGGGAAGTGTAGCATACGGGTCGATCACAGGGAGGTGACGGTCTAAACACTAACTACTTAATAATCATGGCTAGTTATGCGAATCAGATAAATTGATTTGATTTTTACCTAAATGAACTTAAAATAAAAGAGATTAAGGGAAAGAGAAACAATAAGAAGCAATTAAGACTAAAACTAAGTAAGATAAAAGACGACTAAAATTATGAACATTGGGTAATATCAACCTCGGATCTTGGTAATGGTGGGAATTCATTTTTTTTCAAAGCTACTTCAACCCTCTCTCGAGGTGAGAAAGCTTTTCTAACCAAGATATGTATTTACTCTCGCAACACATATACATTGGAAAGAAACATTAAGATTTAAAACGAATGTATTTCCCAATCAACGTCCCTAACTATTCACATGTTAGGACCGTTGTCATTGATCAATTCGACTCAAGTGAAGACTAAACTTTCGTTTTTATCAAAAACCTATCGAATTAACTAGATGATTTATTAAAACCCAATTAAATCAATTCAACTTTCGTTACAATTGAAATGGATTAAAACTCAACATCCGTTTTAAGAACAATTGATCAATACCAAAACTTCAATCCTAAGGCGATGATTACCCAATTAAACGAACTCTTTAAACGAGACCAAGCAAAAGTTACTTAATTAGACTCTAACGGAATAAAAACCAAAATTAAACTTAGATTAACAAAGAAATTACATTAGACTCAATCTAATTACAATTAACACTAACAATCAAGAGATGAACAATGGATTACTAAGTAAACATATGCAGAAAATTAATCTAACCTATTTTTATGCAGAAAATTGGAATGCAATAAATTAATTAACCCTAAAATTAAGTGCAGAATTTAATCAAGTGCAGAATTTCAAATAGAGTGGAAGAAATTAGGGTAGAGATGAGAAATAGAGATGCAAAGGAGTAGAGAAAATACAATAAACACAAAATAGATGAAGAGAAACTAAATCTAACACTTCAATTAAGAACAAAGATGAATTCATAAACAAACCATAACATTTAACCAAATAAAACTAGAATTCAACAACAAAGTAAGTTAAGAAGAAAAGGGAAGAAGATACTAGTATGAAAACCGGTAGCAAATCGGTTCCAATGGCCTAGGCTTGCAGAAAATTCATCTTCTTCCCCCAATTTCTTCAAGGAACTCGTCCAAAAGTTGAAAACCACCAAGGAAAAACTGATAAGAATGTCGTGTGAAGGAATGAGAGATCGCCCCCTCTAAAAAGGAAAACACACGCCTAAAATAACTAGAACTAAAAGAGTTTAGACAAAGCCCAAAGCCCAAAGCCCAAAGCTAAAAGGCCCAGAAAATTAAAAGTCTAGAAAATTAAAAGCCCAAATGACTTTCACGGCCGGGAAGTTTCCTTCGCGCCCGTGAAAGTACCGCAGAAACTTTTCAGCATCGATTCAAGTGTTCTCTTTTCCTCCGCTCTTCGCTTCCTTGCTCAAGCACACTTCATCTTTTGTTTCCTTCTTCTTCACGAGCATGCCTCCGCCTATCTCGCCTTTCAAATCACGCACAATCTGCACAAAATAAATACCAAAAGCATAAAAACCATTCCCAAAAGAATTTCCAACCGTGATTAAGAAAATTAAGAAGAGATAGAATAATAATGCATGAAAAGGCTAAACTAAGCACTAAAAATAGAACGAAAATGCAACTATTATATACAAAGTTAGGTGCATAAAATGCACTTAACAAACTACCCACAAGCTAAACTTTCTTGTCCCCAAGAAAGAAATAGAATTTATTCGGGTGAAAAACTAAGAAAAGAAAAATGAACGAAGACCCTTGAAGATGTCAAGACGAGTTAACCCACAATCTCACTAACATAATTAAGCATTTAAAATCACATATCATAAACAAACAACCAAATGCCACATGTTGATTATAATAAAAGCAATTAGGAACCTATGATTACCAAAGTGCCAAACCAACAAACACCAATCAAGAATATCGCAAAACGTCGCACCCTAAAAAGATTTCGTAAACATACCATAACCGCTAGGGAGAGGGATGGCGATCTATACGGATGGAGGCTCACGGTGTCACTCTATGCTCTCAAGTGTGTATAGGGACATGTATACGCTCAAGTCCTTCCCGATCGAAACAAATGAATGCAATCTTGACACAATTGAATTTATTCTCAAGTCCAAGAATTTACCATAATAATACGTGCAATGAGGACTTTGGGGTACGGTTAGTGGTTAAAGGTAGGGTTAGGCTTGTTTATTGGTTTTGGAGGCTTTAACGGTTTACGTTTTTTTTTCTTTTTTTTTGTGTATGCACATAAGACCTTTTTTCTAATCTTTTGGATGGATTGAAGGCTTATTTATTTTTGCCCTTCCTTTCTTTTTTTTTTGCGATTTTTTTTGATTTTGTGAACCCACAAGCTATGCTTGTTTTAGGGGCTCAAGAAACTACCCACAAGCTTTGCTTGTGTTTATTTCTAAGCTAAATACCAAATCCATCTATCTTTTCGAAGACTTCAACAATGTGCAATTTTTTTTTTGGGTTTATGGGTGTACAAAAGAAAGGCTAGTGTTTAGGCTCAAAATGGGTTACAAAGGGATTTTTTTCGATTTTTTTTTTCGGGACTTAATTTACACGAAACGAAGGCCTCTATGTATGTTTATGATAAAGTTGGACGAAAAACCATTCAAAAGTCTAGAACTACACCTCGACGGGAGGTAACACACAAGAAATGAGAATTGGGATTGATTACATATGTGTCAATCCAAAAGGCCCAAAATCTTACTAGGTAAATCCATCCACTATAGTCACTTTGTTGTAATTTAGGGGGACTATAGTATGCAAACTAGTCCTAAAAGACTGCGTGGAACGACATGCTTAATGGTGTGTGCAAGTGACAACTAAGGTAACATTATTCCTAACAAAGAAGAGGATTTATTCAACATGATGGCAAAAAGTTGATGTGCAATTAGTGAATCAAGCAACTAAATCATGTGAGATGAGATGTGGTGTACTACGAATCTTAACACAACAAAGAGAAATCAAAAATCTTTTTGGATTTTTTTTATATATATGCAAAGAAATGTAATACTATACGCAAAGAAAATGAAAAAAAGAAAAAGAAACGGAAAAACACCTACCCACAAGCGAAAAGGAGCATTGTCCTCAATGCTCGGGAGAGGGTGTATAAGAAAAAAAATAATCACGGGGGAGGACATGCGATGTTATGCTCTTTACAATAATGCTCTAAGATTATGCGTTGCCAACGTTTGATGCATGCAATGTCATCCTTTATGCTCCTAAGGCTCATATTCGAACTGCACTCATATTGTTGCAAACTAATAAAGCTATCGCTTATGCGTTGGACTTCGTCTTGGAGATCACTAATATGGTCATACAAGTCCTCGAAGTTTCTGGCAACAACTTTTCTCCCTTCCCTCGATTCTAAGGTGAAGCTCTCGAATTGAGACATAAGCTGATGAGGGAGAAGAATGTGGTCTGGTAGAGGCTGTGGAGGTGTGTGTGGTGAGTGATGTGGTGAATGAGGCAACTGGAGAGTGTCAGGAAACTGCCAGTTAGTGTGCTCGGTGGTGGCAGTAAGCTCAGAAGGTAGTGTGACTGAGTGACGCTCACGATTGGCACCGACCAACCAGTAATATGTTGGTACATCGTGAGCAATCGGCGCGATCATGTGCACGCGAGTATGAAGGTGTGGGATGTCCAACAAAAATGCCTTACTAACAGGGGTCCAACCATCAGGGATATGGAGCGAAAGTGGGGCTTCAGTGGCTATAAGTGTGATCAAGCCACCAAAACAAATGTCCCCGGAGGTGGACTCTTGGGCCCTTAAAAATTTGTCTAAGACACATTTGGGGCCGTTTGGCATGTACTCCCTATGAATAACATTACTGTGTGCCATGCAATAGAGTAAATAAAGCTCAAAACGAGTGACATTGTCGGCATCCGTCCTAGCACAAATGGTGCTAGATAAGATACGGTGTGCTAGGCGCATCACGGGGTGTCGGATCAAGGATGCTTTGGCGTGTCGAGAGTCATAGTTTGTGGTTAAACCCGTGATTTCTTGCCAAAAGATATCGTCTTTAAAGTACGGCGCAGGTTTGTTCTTGGGCCCTATGTTGCCCTCTATTGCAAAATTGAAGATGGCATAAAGATCGTCGTGGCTAAGGTGTCGGTCGGTGTTGAACATGCGAAAATCTATACCATCGGCCGAGTCAACTTCCATTGTGGAGAGAAACTCTAGTGTCAAAGCCCGGTATGTGAGAGCGCTTAGGGTCAAGAACTTATGCCACCCGATCTTATAAAAGAGAGAAGCGACACCGGATCGGGTCCCAAGTGTGTGTAGGGTTTCCAAGTCGCAAAACTTAGTCGGTTGGATGGCCCGACCATTCAAGTTTTTAAAGCGAGCAACTTGCTTGGGAGACGTGAATTGGATCCCGTAGGTCTCAAGTGCAGGTGGGTCTATGACATTGGCGGCGGGGACAACATTAGGCCTAGCAACCTCATCCCGCCGCGCCCGACTAGAGCGTTGTCGCTTTGAGCGACTTGTGGAGGCCATTGATCAATTCGACTCAAGTGAAGACTAAACTTTCGTTTTTATCAAAAACCTATCGAATTAACTAGATGATTTATTAAAACCCAATTAAATCAATTCAACTTTCGTTACAATTGAAATGGATTAAAACTCAACATCCGTTTTAAGAACAATTGATCAATACCAAAACTTCAATCCTAAGGCGATGATTACCCAATTAAACGAACTCTTTAAACGAGACCAAGCAAAAGTTACTTAATTAGACTCTAACGGAATAAAAACCAAAATTAAACTTAGATTAACAAAGAAATTACATTAGACTCAATCTAATTACAATTAACACTAACAATCAAGAGATGAACAATGGATTACTAAGTAAACATATGCAGAAAATTAATCTAACCTATTTTTATGCAGAAAATTGGAATGCAATAAATTAATTAACCCTAAAATTAAGTGCAGAATTTAATCAAGTGCAGAATTTCAAATAGAGTGGAAGAAATTAGGGTAGAGATGAGAAATAGAGATGCAAAGGAGTAGAGAAAATACAATAAACACAAAATAGATGAAGAGAAACTAAATCTAACACTTCAATTAAGAACAAAGATGAATTCATAAACAAACCATAACATTTAACCAAATAAAACTAGAATTCAACAACAAAGTAAGTTAAGAAGAAAAGGGAAGAAGATACTAGTATGAAAACCGGTAGCAAATCGGTTCCAATGGCCTAGGCTTGCAGAAAATTCATCTTCTTCCCCCAATTTCTTCAAGGAACTCGTCCAAAAGTTGAAAACCACCAAGGAAAAACTGATAAGAATGTCGTGTGAAGGAATGAGAGATCGCCCCCTCTAAAAAGGAAAACACACGCCTAAAATAACTAGAACTAAAAGAGTTTAGACAAAGCCCAAAGCCCAAAGCCCAAAGCTAAAAGGCCCAGAAAATTAAAAGTCTAGAAAATTAAAAGCCCAAATGACTTTCACGGCCGGGAAGTTTCCTTCGCGCCCGTGAAAGTACCGCAGAAACTTTTCAGCATCGATTCAAGTGTTCTCTTTTCCTCCGCTCTTCGCTTCCTTGCTCAAGCACACTTCATCTTTTGTTTCCTTCTTCTTCACGAGCATGCCTCCGCCTATCTCGCCTTTCAAATCACGCACAATCTGCACAAAATAAATACCAAAAGCATAAAAACCATTCCCAAAAGAATTTCCAACCGTGATTAAGAAAATTAAGAAGAGATAGAATAATAATGCATGAAAAGGCTAAACTAAGCACTAAAAATAGAACGAAAATGCAACTATTATATACAAAGTTAGGTGCATAAAATGCACTTAACAGAACCTATTTAGTTTAAATTGGAAAAGTTGTCTTTTGTTGTACTACTCTCAATGTTTGTTTGATTTGTATAATAGTGTTATTTCTTCTGCATCTAATTAATGATATTTTGTTTTGAAGCTGATAGGAACCTGAAGGCTGAAGCCTTGAGGGCACTTCGTTTTAAATGGAAGTTAATCAAGTACAGGGGAGGGGATTATCTTATATATCCAAGAAAACAAGAAAAAACGTTAATATGGTAAAAATCTATAACCTTTTTTCTGCTGTTGGTGAATGGATTTGGGGTGCTATATATGGTATTTTCATAGTTTTCAAATTTCCTGTGTCAAGGTTTGAAACGAGTTTTGTTTATGGAGAGGACATGTGACTTGGTAGTTGCATGATTGCATCATACTTCCCTATTATTGCAAATGAATGCCTGGGCTCGAACATACATAGGTCAGACTTGTATGATTCAGCTACAAGTTGGGCAACTAAAAATTTAACCGACTGGCCTGGGCGTACTAGATGGAGGAGATCGAGATATATAGGCACAGCGCATGGTTACGAGGTTCTGCTAATTTAGTAGTTTGCAGCAAAAATGTGACAGTTTTAAGAACGGTCATGTTAAAATGGCCATTCAACCTCATAGCTTCCTTTGGCAACATGCTTTTTCATGACAATAAATAGTGCTTAACTGTAACATAATACAAAAATTATTAGTTTTAGTTTTAATAACTTGTTTCAACAGAAAAAGGTTTGGTGTCTAATGATGGATTTTTAGTCATTTCAAAATTTGTTCTGTTGGTCACAATTAATAGAATGTAGTATTCGGTTCACTCGACCAAAACAATATAAGCAATATATTACACTATTCTATTCAACCATTTCATATTTTATTGGTACGTTTGATTTGGATAATCTCCAAGCTCCTCGCCCATTAATAACCCAAATCGACTACTAAAAAAAACTTTGTGTTTATATTTTTACAATGCAAGAATATAAAAGGTAAATTGACATTCATACATAAATGTAGCGTAGTTATTGTGATACCTTACACACTTCAATATAAATCGAAAGTACCGATGCAAAGACCGTGCGAAGCGCAATATCACGTCGTTGAAGGCCTTCTATCTCTCTTGTCATCTTCTTTTCTTTCCTATTTTGTGGCCACCCCTCCCCATTTCATGATTTTCTGGCTAAAATATGAATTACAAAAAAACGCCACGAAGAAGACGGTGACGGTGACGGTGGTTTATGCCGGAAACTATACAAGAGAGAGAACGATTTTGTCCATGGTAGATGTTGTAAGGATAGAGAGAGTAGAGAAAAGGTTGAGAGAGTTGAGAAAGATAGAGCCAGAGAGATAAGAATGTCACTGTGATTTGGTGTATGTTATACAACAATTAGATGATAATAATAAATATTTTTAATTTTTAATTGAAAATCTAGTAAAGGATTAAAAGACAGAAAAACCCTCAAAGTTTAGCAGAATTTTTAACGGAGTTAATGACTAGGGACCATTTTCAAAGCAATATAAAAACCACAAGGATTCTCTCTAGACTTATCAAAGTTTAGGTCCCACATTTAAATTATTCAATAAACCTTAAGGACCAAAATTAGAGTTTACTCTAAAAAGAAAGAAAGAAGAAACAACCGTGGAGGTGGAGGAGCATGTGCGTTACAAAGGCACGTGCTTTAATTAGCCTGATAGGGGCAAAAACTCTTGTGCTTGGGCCGGGCCCATTGCAATATCATTCTATTTTGTACTATTTTATTTGAGAATTCAAAAGGCCCATTGTTGCAAAGATACTTCTATTTTCAAGTAAATTACAGATTTCATCCCTGTAATGATATAGAAATTATGGATTAGATTCTTCAAACTAAAATTTCATTTTTTTATAAATTATGTTTTTGACTCTAACTCTATTAATCTTACCTCCTTTAGATTTTCCTTCTTTTAAAAATAATATAATATTATATATTCTATTAATATATAGGGAAATTAATTAAAATGCCACAAGTCTCTCTCAGTTTGCCAAAATGCCATTTTTTCCGCGATGGGAGCCCACGCGGGAGCAGGGACCATTTTTGACACTTTTTGAAACTTGAAGGGATCATTTTTGAAACTTGCAGTGAAAATTGAGCCTGTGTTACACTTTATACTTATTTACTAACTTTACTTTATACCTTTACTTTCATAATTTAATTTTACATTTAACATATATAATCGTTTATTAACTAAAATACGTTAAAAAATACGTTTTAATTTTAACAAGTTACACTATTATAATCGTCTCTTCGATATGTTCGAAATAAGCCCAATCTTGAAATTTTTTGGATTTATATATTTTAATATATCATATACACTACATAAAAAATATTTTTTATATTTAAAATTTATACCCTTCTCCTGAAAGCTTGTCCTATTTCCGTTCACGATATCTATAAACACATACAAATAATAATTTAAAACGATTTAATGAATTAGTTAATATATGATTATTATGGTAATGCGATAGGTGTAAAACAAAATTGGAAAAAAAATAAGAGATGTATCATAAATTAAATAATTAACTATAAGGGTATGAATTTTAAATATAAATTTTTTTTTTATGTAGTGTATATGATATATATTGAAATATATAAATCCAAAAAAATTCAAGATTTGGCTCATTTCATATTCTTCTCGTGAAGGTTGTCCTATTGCCATTCACGATATCTATAAACACACACAAATAATAATAATTTAAAACGATTTAATGAATTAGTTAATATATGATTATTATGTTAATGCGATAGGAGTGTAAAAAAAATTAAAAAAAAATAAGAGATGTACTATAAATTAAATAATTAACTATAAGGGTATGAATTTTAAATGTAATTTTTTTATGTAGTGTATATGATATATATTAAAATATATAAATCCAAAAAAATTCAAGATTTGGCTCATTTCGAACGTATCGAAGAGACGATTATAATGGTATAACTTGTTAAAAGTAAAACGTATTTTTAACGAATTTTAGTTAATAAACGATTATATGTGTTAAATGTAAAATTAAATTATGAAAGTAAAAGGTATAAAGTAAAGTTAATAAATAAGTATAGGGGTTGAAAGTATAACATTTCAATTCAAAATCAGAATTTGGTCCACCAACGCGGGCTCAATTTTCACAAATGGTCTCTGCAAGTTTCAAAAATGGTCCCTGCAAGTTTTAAAAAGTGTCAAAAATGGTCCTTGCCCCCGCGAATGGCATTTTGGCAAACTGAGAGAGATTTGTGGCACTTTGGTAAGTAAGGGTCAAAGTTAGGGTATTTTAATTAATTTCCCATATATATATATATATATATATATATATATATATAGAGAGAGAGAGAGAGAGAGAGAGAGAGAGAGTGTGTCCTTCTTTTGTTAACCACTCATTTAATGTTAACCATGTTAACCAATCAGGACCATTAATCATGAAAATCAATGGCTAGTATTAAACTGATTTTTATTTCCTAATTAAATAAAAAACACGGAGGAAGCACATATGCACAAGGGTAATATTGTCAATCAATCTTTAATTATCAAATAAGAAAACCAGAAAATTAGACAACCAATTTCCTTATTGATCATAATAATAATCACTTTCAAATTTACTCTAAGGCCATACAGGAACAAGAAGACATAAATATTCTAAACAAAAAGACGTTTAAACTTGGTGACGAGGAGCTTTTGGTATGATCGCCTTGTTGTTCCTCTGCAGGAAAGTAATTGCATTCTTGATGGTTCTCCTAACAAGGTCTGCCAAGATATATGTTTTTTTTGAAACTTTTTTATTAGATGAAATGAAGGGTCTATCATTAATACCATTCCGATTATGGATGCATTCTTGTGTATAACAAATACAGTTGTTAGAGATTGAAATTGGAGAAGGCGGATTTGTGGGGATGCCATTTGTTCTTTTTTCTGGTAAAAAATGGATCAAGAACAATGGTTCAGACTTTTACGTTGAATTAGTTGGACCCAAGCAGTGCATATATGCATCTGTATATGTGCATATGTGCAAACTGTTAAGTGTTTATATGTGCATATATGCATATGTCAATATGCAATTTTTTAGATGTGCATATATGCAGTTCTGATACGTGTGTGTATATATGCAGTTCTGATATGTGCATATATAAAATTTCAATATATGCAGTACTAAGATGTGCATATATGCAGTTAATTAAAAATTCATAGTTGAATATATATATATATATATATATATATATATATATATATATATATATATAATGATTCACACATCCATTGTTGTGGTGAACATTTACAAAATTAACTTGTTACGTTATTCTACAGCAAGATTTGTTTATCCGACATTTAAGTGATTGTGGACATCCTTCCACACGCGTGTTTGAGAATATAGAGGCAAACATACTTCAGATGAGCTGGAGAACAACTAGAAATTTCACAGATTGCGGCGTGTTTGTAATGCGCCACATGGAAACTTACATGGGTGGAGGACTACGAGGATGGAACAGCGGGTTGGACAAAGAAGGACCAAGTCAGGATAAGCAGCTAGCGGAACTAAGGAAAAAGTATACGGCCAAAATATTGTTGAGTGACCATAATGAGCGTCGGGATTATGTGGAGGCAGAGGTGAGCAGATTCCAATCATTGGACAAGGCGTCAAAAGAGCATAGAATGGAAGAGGCAAAAAAACCAGGACAGATCGACTACGAACATGACATACAAGCCTTTTACCTTTTTTTTGCAAACGTTGAACTGAAGAGAAATAGTTGCATTAGTTTTTTTTTGGGGTCTAAACCTTCTAGTTTTTTGGAATTTCAAGTAATGAATACTTATTTTGAACATGTCTTTGCAATATGAAGTGCATTTTAAAGTTGTCCAAACAGATTCAAGAATTATGTTGTAAGATTATGCTTGTGCTTATTTGTAAGTTTTGTGACAGCATATTGTTTGATGTTGTCAAATCCTTTGAAATATGCAATGCTTGTGCAGATAATTGTATAATCTGTTCTGGTATTATACAATTTCCAAATCTGTGCATAATTCTAAAAGTGCAGCTGTTGTCAACCACAAATAAAATCCAAAATGTGCATAACTTGAGAACTACAGCTGAATAAAGTTGCTGTTAAGCAGCTGAATGTAGATGTTGTTAAGAAGCTGATGCATAGCTTAATAGAGAAAAGGGATGTTGATGTGCAGAGCTTATTTAGGTTAGAACCTATTTTGTTCAGCTTTGAGCTGCGTTTAGACATTGTTCTGGATTCAACCGATCATATATGTTAAATATAAATATGTCAATAATTTTACTATTATACACTAACAAGTTCGAATAATTTGTTTAAGCTGCATATGTGCAACATTTATCAATTTACCCAATAATAGTAAAACAAAACTATGAGAAAATTTTAACC
Organism: Saussurea involucrata; assembly: GCA_033807775.1. Lineage (NCBI taxonomy): Eukaryota > Viridiplantae > Streptophyta > Magnoliopsida > Asterales > Asteraceae > Saussurea > Saussurea involucrata. The sequence continues at coordinate 124,815,256 of CM066324.1, read as the reverse complement.
TGTCATACAGTAACAGTATGCAGACTGTGGTTTGTAAGGGGTGCAACAAATACATGGTTTGTATTTGATTTGTACCCCACAGAACATTGTATCAAACTGCGTATGTGAAAAATGAAACTATTTGCATTTGATATGCATAATTTGATAACTATATAATTATTAACAAAAAAAACTTATATTATAATGAGTTCACCAATTATATTTTAAGCACGACAAACAAAACCGAACAAGTCCTCTTCATCATTGAATGAAACAAATGACATAACCGAAAATTGAATAAAGTTATCAAATGAAACAACGTCAAAATACAATCTTAAAAAACTAAAACGCATAATCATTATTGGACAATTAGAAACCTACCTTAACGGACAGTTGCGCGAATCATGATTCACCAACTCCCCACACAACCTACACGTGCGTTTCGCACGTTTGCTTTTCGTAGCGGCTTTCTCAATAACACCAACGAGTCTTTTACCCGTACCGCATCCTTTGTTGCGTATACCTGCCAGAGGATCGATGTCTACATCTTCAGGTTGTTGAATTCCATAACAATCTCTAAACGCAGCTTCTTTGTCTTTGGCTAACGTGTTTGCATATATATCAATTTCCAAATCATCCTTCCACTTATCAAGGTTATCAGAAAGCAACTTCAGCTTTGCCTTGTCATCCCTAACACAACTAACGAAAACATCTAGTTTCTTGTACGACTCATTTATCAATGATTCTTTCTCGTGATCAACCTCGCCATACCTAGCACGAGCCGCTAGAACTTCAACAGGAATTAACGCATGCTTCCACCTATGCATAATATACTTCTCTGGTATTGTATCAAAACCATCAGTCAACATTACCTTCAACATATGCCTACACAGAATACTGTCCCGAATAAACTTGTTGCAACTACATTTCATGGTGATACCGTCAGATTCTTGTACAACCTACAAGCATATATGCAACAATCACAGAAATTTTATTTGTAATCAATCAAATATTAATTAAGCTTAATTAAAAGAAACAAAACTATTAAAATTACCTCGTATAAGACTTTGGTGACAGATTTCTTATTCTTATGTGGTACGACATAACGGGTGACACCATCAACGTTACCAAGGAACTTTAAGGTACAGTACAAAATAGCTTTACGTATTTCTTTCTGAACTTCAAAGAATATATTACGAGTGAACACCTCAGATGCATGTCTCTCAATCCTAAAAGGGGTTGCAAACTGTGGTAACGTGTTCCTATTCAAAAACTCCAAATTTCTATGTTTGTCCCTCTGCTTTCCTATAGCATCATCATACGCATGAATGAACTTAACAAGGTTATTGCGATAGCGAGCAAACTGTTCAATTGTTGCACACCTTACAAACCCATCATGTCCCTTGATTTTCTAATCCAATGGTCTAGATTAATTAGGGTAGAAAGTGTAAACTTAAGAAACATAGATACACAAATTGAAAAAAAAGGTAGCTGGAAGGGTAAAATAGGGAAATCACATGTGCAGGGAAATCTCAAAATTATTCTCGATCCCGTGTAACTCGCGCCTTTCCATTAGATGATCTTCTTTTCTGAAAAATAGAGATTCATAGAGGATTCTACACCAAAGGTAGCTATAATCGATCATTTTAGGGGCGAATGGTGTGAAAAATGGTGGAAAACAACGAAAATCAAAGATTTCGAGGTACGATTTCCCACCAAAATAACTATGCAGATTCGATTTTGACGTATAGAGGCTCTGCATATATACGATTTTGATTTCGTAATGCAACACTCTACAGTTTCGATTTTGCGTTCGTAATATACTTTGACGTGTAAGAACTAGTTTAGGGTTTCTTTTATTCATTTTGCCTCTGCATATTTTCGATTTTGCGTTCGTAATATGCTTTGAAGTTTCAATTTTGAGTTCTAAATATAAGAACTTGTTTTAGGGTTTATTGTTTTCATTTTGCATCTGCATATACGGGATTTTGAGTTCCAAATATACCAACTAGTTTCGATTTTGAGTTCGAAATATATCAAGTAAAATTCAGTAACATAATGACTCTATATATGTACAATTTTTGGTTTATTGATTTCATTTTGCTAAGCCGTTTAAGAATCTGATAGTTTTAGGGTTTATTGATATCTCCAAATTGTTTGTTTTTGTTACAGTGAGAAAGCCATCCGAACGAATCATGATAAAGACTCATTTTTCAAAATTTGTAAACTCGAGGGAAAACCCAGTTGCATTAGATGAACATGGAAACGATATAGAAATGATGAGGCGAAGGGCGGAGGAAGAAGCTAGGTCAAAGAAACGAAAGCTTGCTGTGATTGCACGTAGGTTAACTCGTCCAGGTAGTTCGTAAAAAATCTTGCATATATGCATTAGTCGTTTTGGTGGTAAATCCAAAAATTAACTTGTGATAGTGATGTTCATATCCTTATTGAATTTGTATACCTTCTTCTGATTATCACAGTTTTGTTCAATTTTTGGATCTCGGATGATAAAAGCCATATATGCTTTCATATCTTTGAGATTAAAAATGTTTCTTGACATTTTAAGATGCATATTTAGGTAGTTGTATGCAATTATGATGTTGATATGAAGATAAGTGAAGAATAGAGTAGAATAACATGTTAATATAGTACATAAACGTGTAAGGTACAAATCAAATGCAAACCTTGCATTTGTTGCACCCCTTACAAACCGCAGTTTGCATATGTGCAGACTGATTCTGCATATATGCATTGTCCCATATAAATGTATGTCCATTATATGTATATTCTTGCACCTATTTGTAACACCCCAAAAACAGGGCTAATTTAAACCTTTAAAACTCCACAAGTTATGACAAAAAAACTTCAAACTTATATAACAAGAGGATCATACATCAAGGTTTTCTATAAACAATAACTTCAAATCAAATAACCTATTAATCAAATCATACATCATAACTAGATTAACTAGGTTATCTAATCATCTGTCCCAAAAGTATCAAAAGAATAACTAGATCCTCTGTTATCTCCAAGTCTGAGTCTTTCCAAAAGCTCTCAACACACTTTTCCCGCTTACTTCCCAGAGTTTGTACATGGTAAGAAAGTTCAACTTGAAACATTAGGCTTTCGCCTAGTGAGAATATTCAAATCAAAATAAAATTCAACAATCAAAATCTCAACAGATAAATCAAACCTGTTTCCATCCATCTTACCGTACAACAACTCCTTCCACCACTGGGAATCTACCCCATTCCCAACTTATGACAAATCATCTAGTCATAATAACATTACCAAGAATTTACCATGAATCATCCCAGATTCGAAGTCAAACTCTTAACCAAGAAATTACAAGTCAAAACCTGCCTATTTCTTAACCCGGAAGTAGAGATTACAAATTACTTTATGCCTATCTCAAATCTTCCTTTCACCATTGAGAAATCTCCGATCTTCCCTTTAACAATGGAAATCTCCGATCTTCCATTTGAAATGGGAATTGCAACTCTAAGTCTACTATTCCTCATTATATTTCCTCCCCACCTTGAATCACTGGTCCCCCAAATGAGATTTTATCGCGATCAACAACCACCAGAGACCCTCACAGATGATTCAAGATTCACTCCAACAACTAGAAATACATCCCAACGGTCCCTGGCTAGTAAACGGTTCTCATTATACCGTACTTTATGCCCACTAGACCAGATGCATATTTCTAGCCAACGCCACACAATAATTGTGTATCATCACTCTTTCTATTGTATGCTAAAGCTATACAATTCAACATATATTCTATATCTCTATGTACAGAATATTAATTTCAACGATTATCCCCACTTTTCATTTAGCATCGGGAATCAACATCTCAACAATTAACAACAACTCCGGACTCATAAATAAGTCCTTACAATTTAACATAACATGGTTTTTACATCAACAACAGAGTTATAAACATATAACAAATAGCATATAACTATCAGATTGTATTCCACATAAAAGCTTCAAACTACTACTGAAAGTCAAAGCTTTTCGCAAGCCACTGTAGCGAAAAGCTACACTTTTCGCAAGTCAAAGCTGCGAAAAGTTCAGAACTCGCAACCCTCTGTTGCGAAAACTCCAGAACTCGCAACCCTCTGTTGCGAAAACCCCACTTTTCGCAATCCTCAATTGCGAAAACCTTCACTTTGCGCAACCTACTGTTGCGAAAAGTTCACTGTTCATCGTCTTCTCTACTGATTCAGCTCACCAGTTTGACTCATTAAGCCTACCATTTCTTAATTAAACCATACCACTGAGTTTATACACAAGTATAACATATCTATAACAATTTTAATTGCTTAATTTTAATAAGAGTGAATAAACTCACCTTATCAGCTTTCTGAACACTGATCACATTCCAGCAGCTTAATCAAACAGCTTAATGAGTATCCTGAGCAACAATTTGAACACTTCTAATCACTTTGTTCTTCAGATTCAGTGGCTAAATCGAAACAACACAATTTCTCCCAAAAACTCTTTTCTTTCTTCTTTTCTCTCGATTTCTCTATCTCTTTCTGTCTATGTCTCTCGATCTCTATTCTCTGTGTAATCTCATATTACACAACTGAATACTCTTAAGTCCTATAATCAAGACACCTCATCAAAACAAAGATGAGTCATAAGAAAATTCCAAACTACACCCCAATCTTTAAAGAAATGTCATAACACACCCCACACATTAATAAAACACATTATAACCCTTAAGTTTAATACTTCTCAAAAGAAATCCTTAAACTTTCAACAATTGTATTATAACCCTAGTTGAATTATAATACTCTATATAATTCAAGGTTACTCCAAATACAAATACATTCCAAATTTTATTAAAATAATAATAACGAAATTTAGGATGTTACAATACTCCCCAACTTGAAAATGATTTCGTCCCCTAAATCAAAGTCAGGTAAACAAATGAGGATATCTATCCCTCATACTCTCTTTCGACTCTAAAGTTACATTACTACCTCGGTGGTGTTTCCACCGAACTTTCAACATAGCTACTTCTTTACCAAAACAACTGATCTTTTCAAAATTACCTCTGGTTTTTCCACATCGCGACTCTTTTCATCTACTCTCACATCAGTGAGTGAAATCACATCTTCCTCTTCGGCTAAACATTTCCGAATATAACATACTTGGAAGGTATTATGTACCCCTCCCAATTCTGGCGGAAGATCCAAATGATATACTTGCAAACCAATCCTCTTAGAGTAATTGTTATCATCAAATCCATGTTTGACTACTTCTTAGTCTAGCATACTGTTATCATTTCTCTCTTGTTTACACGGAATATCCACCACACAGCTACAGTCCAAAAGGACAGTTTCTCTAAAAACGTCAATTAAGATCTCCAGCCAAATCATCGTAACACCGAGAACTGCATTCGATGTATTTCTTTTACATCTACTGAATACTCCAACACTATAGCTTAATGGTTACAGTATTCTCTTCACCTAAAACCAATGGGATTGAGAAGAACAAGGATCTTCCTTTCACCCCATCATCATCACAACTCACTCTCCAGGTCTCAAAATAACATTAACATGTACTACCTGAAATTTCCACGTACACTGTAAATTAAGCATACTCGTTACTATTAAATACTTCAACAACCACGGCAGTCCATTATTACATCCATGACTTACACGTTTCTTCGGTATAGAATGCTATTACTCCTTCACATCACTATCTCATCGCACAACCACAATACAACCAAGCACCAAAGTATTGAACATCAAAAGTGATAACTCTATTGAACCTGCAATATGATTACATTCTTAAGTCCAATCTTTCTATCATGGGAAGCAACTCACACAATCAAAATCACTTTGGGTAAACACCCAATACCATTCCGACATTCTGTTTCAATATTAGCCATATCACTACTCCATCTTACAAACTACATGCCCCAACAACCTTAATGACAAAGTGGTATTTTTTTTTCATCCAGAATCCCCGAAAATACTTCCATCAGATGCTTCCTAGTTCTAACTTCATAATACATACTAGTTGACACATTTATCTTGGCAGTTGATACCAATACTCACTCGCACATTGTCCACCCATAACCTTTCACCACAGACCAGGTTTCTCACAAGCATTCATACACATATTAATCGAGTTTATTTCACTAAATATCTCCTCCCCAACTTTAGTTGAACTACCACTCTCAATTTGCTAAAATAACTTGAACTTATTCGTTCATACTAGCTCCTTGTGATTCCAAACCAATACTAAAACACGGTACAATCCTTCACAGTTGAACATTTTCCATACCTCACTTCATTTGTGCCTAATACTTTCTCCTTTGTAAACCATACACATCGCAAGTAAAACACTTCTATAACACAACAGTCTTTCAAAATTTTAACACTCTTACAACTGGTCCTTCAGCTTTTATTCTTCTGATTTAAGACTTAACAATAATTGAATCCAAAAGAATACCCAAAACATTCACATCATGCAAACTTCTATTTTAATACAGTCCATGTAATCCCAACCCAAACCTACAACGAGCTTATTAAATCGGGTAAATGCTCTTAAGACTCAACTGAGTTCAAAACCGAGCCATCTACTCCAAGGATCAATGATCATTATGCAACATACGTTCCGAGGCATAATAAATCTATGACTCCTTCATTGCTACTTTCCCAACGAAGTCAATTTATATAGGAATATGCAATTCTTATATACTTCACAATGTATATACTCGCCAAGGTTCGTTAGTTCCTAAGGTATTAAAACGCGAAAATTATCAAAAAGTCTTTACACTTAAGACCGACACTTATTCAAATAGAATGCAGTTAAGCATATAACACAACCAAGACTCCATCTCGAGTCATTAAAACTGACAAACATTCAAAAGACTTATTTGAATATCAATCAAGCCTTTAAGGCCAAAATAAACGTTTGGTTAAACATGTGTCACGCACACGATTACATAAACCAAAATACATTGTTACCCAATTCTTTACCGATCTGTCCTCCAAAGGATTTTGGTGGCATATTCACTATTGGTCTACTATGACTTAAAGGGATAACCATAAGAAATGGTTATGCACATACCCCTATACAAAACATACTTTACCAATCGTTAGTCACTGTAACAATTTAGAAATAAACATGCTCGCGTAACAATATATTCATACATGAGAATCCTTGTTACCATTATCACAATACTAATTTCACGTATTTCCGTTGACTCTAAGACTATCCCGTCTTAGTACTTCTACCCAAATCTCACAAGTCATAACTTAATTCATCACAGCTTAAGTCTAAGTATCTCATCAGTATACTTAGTTCGCTTAAACTATTGCTCTGATACCATATTGTAACACCCCAAAAACAGGGCTAATTTAAACCTTTAAAACTCCACAAGTTATGACAAAAAAACTTCAAACTTATATAACAAGAGGATCATACATCAAGGTTTTCTATAAACAATAACTTCAAATCAAATAACCTATTAATCAAATCATACATCATAATTAGATTAACTAGGTTATCTAATCATCTGTCCCAAAAGTATCAAAAGAATAACTAGATCCTCTGTTATCTCCAAGTCTGAGTCTTTCCAAAAGCTCTCAACACACTTTTCCCGCTTACTTCCCGGAGCTTGTACCTGGTAAGAAAGTTCAACTTGAAACATTAGGATTTCGCCTAGTGAGAATATTCAAATCAAATTAAAATTCAACAATCAAAATCTCAATAGATAAATCAAACCTGTTTCCATCCATCTTACCGTACAACAACTCCTTCCACCACTAGGAATCTACCCCATTCCCAACTTATGACAAATCATCTAGTCATAATAACATTACCAAGAATTTACCATGAATCATCCCAGATTCGAAGTCAAACTCTTAACCAAGAAATTACAAGTCAAAACATGCCTATTTCTTAACCCGGAAGTAGAGATTACAAATTACTTTATGCCTATCTCAAATCTTCCTTTCACCATTGGGAAATCTCTGATCTTCCCTTTAACAATGGAAATCTCCGATCTTCCATTTGAAATGGGAATTGCAACTCTAAGTCTGCTATTCCTCATTATATTTCCTCCCCACCTTGAATCACTGGTCCCCCAAATGAGATTTTATCGCGATCAACAACCACCAGAGACCCTCACAGATGATTCAAGATTCACTCCAACAACTAGAAATACATCCCAACGGTCCCTGGCTAGTAAACGGTTCTCATTATACCGTACTTTATGCCCACTAGACCAGATGCATATTTCTAGCCAACGCCACACAATAATTGTGTATCATCACTCTTTCTATTGTATGCTAAAGCTATACAATTCAACATATATTCTATATCTCTATGTACAGAATATTAATTTCAACGATTATCCCCACTTTTCATTTAGCATCGGGAATCAACATCTCAACAATTAACAACAACTCCGGACTCATAAATAAGTCCTTACAATTTAACATAACATGGTTTTTACATCAACAACAGAGTTATAAACATATAACAAATAGCATATAACTATCAGATTGTATTCCACATAAAAGCTTCAAACTACTACTGAAAGTCAAAGCTTTTCGCAAGCCACTGTAGCGAAAAGCTACACTTTTCGCAAGACAAAGCTGCGAAAAGTTCAGAACTCGCAACCCTCTGTTGCGAAAACTCCAAAACTCGCAACCCTCTGTTGCAAAAACCCCACTTTTCGCAATCCTCAATTGCAAAAACCTTCACTTTGCGCAACCAACTGTTGCGAAAAGTTCACTGTTCATCGTCTTCTCTACTGATTCAGCTCACCAGTTTGACTCATTAAGCCTACCATTTCTTAATTAAACCATACCACTGAGTTTATACACAAGTATAACATATCTATAACAATTTTAATTGCTTAATTTTAATAAGAGTGAATAAACTCACCTTATCAGCTTTCTGAACACTGATCACATTCCAGCAGCTTAATCAAACAGCTTAATGAGTATCCTTAGCAACAATCTGAACACTTCTAATCACTTTGTTCTTCAGATTCAGTGGCTAAATCGAAACAACACAATTTCTCCCAAAAACTCTTTTCTTTCTTCTTTTCTCTCGATTTCTCTATCTCTTTCTGTCTATGTCTCTCGATCTCTATTCTCTGTGTAATCTCATATTACACAACTGAATACTCTTAAGTCCTATAATCAGGACACCTCATCAAAACAAAGATGAGTCATAAGAAAATTCCAAACTACACCCCAATCTTTAAAGAAATGTCATAACACACCTCACACATTAATAAAACACATTATAACCCTTAAGTTTCGTATTTCTCAAAAGAAATCCTTAAACTTTCAACATTTGTATTATAACCCTAGTTGAATTATAATACTCTATATAATTCAAGGTTACTCCAAATACAAATACATTCCAAATTTTATTAAAATAATAATAACGAAATTTAGGATGTTACACTATTCATCTGCATATGTGCAGAATCAGTATGCATATATGCAGACTGTGGTTTGTAAGGGGTGAAACAAATGCAAGGTTTGCATTTTACGGAACCTCTAAACGTGTAAATTCTATCTTATGTTTCATTTCCTTATAAGGTCTTAATGAGACTACAAACTCTGGGATCAAGATAAACGAAGTAACTGGGGATGTGATGCACGATACTGTTGAACCAGGTAACTAATATAGATGTCGTATGAATACTAATGTGGACATGCATTCAGGTTTTGTTATAATTGAAAATTTAACATAGCTGGAATGTCATTAATGAAAGATTATGGTTGGTTTGTGTTTGGCAATATACAGATAACATGCATGAAAGAGGAAATAGTGTGAATGCATCGATACAAGACAAGGAAAATGAAGGTGTAAGAAAGCCAAGAACCAAAAGTATTGAGCTTCAAAAAGGTATGACTTTCTTGAGCCAACTGTAATAAAATTGCATATATGCAATGTGATTAAATTTTGAATATTATGTTTATCATTTATATGCCAAACAGATGACATGAACTATGCTGAACTAAGAACAAAAAAAAGACAAGACTACTTGCAAGGTACTAATAATATATGCAGTAAAAACTTACTATTATGCAGAAAAAAGCTTAATTGTATATAATATTCCATGATGGTTTAAATGATTAGAACAATACACATGTGCAAATGTAGGGGCTATCAAGGTTGTAGAAGGTTCAGACACAATGCCAGAACAACAGTTAACCAAGAGTCTCATAAGTATGAGATCTACCAAACAAGGTATGATTTCATATATAACGTGATAGAATTATAATGCAATGTATGTTGCTGAAGTACATGAAAAGTAAAATTTAATATTACATTTAATATGCACCAGGTTCTGTAAGAAATGAGGTGCATATTGGTCCAATGATCGAAATGGGCAACATGGGAAAGGTTGAAGAAAGAAATCAAAATCAAGGAAGAAAAAAATACCAAAGGAACATGTGGAGAACATATAGAAACTAGAGAAGGTATTTTATAAATTAAGTGCATCTATAACTTATTAGAAATAATGTCTAATTGCTATGGGATACGTAAAAATAATAAGAAATGTAACATATGATGTAGTTGGAAAGAAAGGGAGATGCAAGACAAAGAACAAAGTTGTACAAGCAAATGCAAGAGTTACAAGGTCGTCAGCTAAGAGGGATGCAATTGAATCTGTGCATAAAGAAGGTATGATCTGAAAGAGTACTATTTCATTTTAATGTTACATTTTGTTTCCTTTGCATCCTTATTCAATAGATTCTATGTGCAATTGCATTTACAGGGGGGTCAGCAAGAAAACGAAAAGGAAGACGTAAAGATAGAATTGTGCAATCAAGTGCAGCAGCTTCCGACAGTGACTTTGAAAGCGTACCTGAAATTCTTTTGAAGAGAGCTCCACCTAAAAAAGATTGAAAAAGGACGTTGACAATAAACGAGTACAAAGCATCGTTGGCAATAGGACTAGAACATCTCCAAAATGCTTACAGAAGGCAATCAGTAGTTTGTCAGATGAGCAAAGGATTGCTGTTGAACAAATGGGTCTTGGATCTCTTTTAGGAATGAAAATAAATGGCATCCCATCAAAAATGGGGTACTACGTGGTTGACAAACTGAATACGTCAAAGATGCATATAAAGTTAGTGGATTCGGCAATACAGATAACACAAGAACAAATACATGACTTACTTGGATTACCAATTGGAGGCGTTGACTTAGAGGAGCTAGAAGAGAATGAGGTTGAGCTAAGCAATATGTGGAAGAAACAGTTCACAAAGAAGTATTTGACACCAAGGGATGTGATGAACGCAATTGTTGGAGCTAAGTATGCGGGGTTGACATTCCAACTAAACTTCCTGGTTCTATTTGTGAACACCATGGCGGAATGTCACCGAGGAGGATGGTGCGAAATAAAATTTTTGGATCGGCTCCGTAGCGTGGATATGGTAAAAACGGTAGACTGGACAAGATACATATTCAATTGTATCTCTAGAAGCAAAAGGAATTGGAGAAGGGATAGTTATGACAGTTTCTATGCAGGACCACTAACATTCTTGACGGTATGGCACAACATTTACCAACCATCTATTTGTTTATCAATTTTAACCATGCTGAAAGCTAATATATGCAATATTACAGCTTTTGTATGTAGATTCCACGTGGTGTAGGGGAGTAACAATATCAAGAGAAAGGCCTGCAACAAACAGATGGGATATGGACCTTCTCCGAGCGAGAGAAAATGCAGAAATGGAAGATGGTGGATTAGGAGGAGCAAAACTACTGGGACCATACCTTGGAAGTCAAGAAATAGAAGTTAACCATGGGGACGCGCACGAAAAATCAATACATATATTTGAGGATTTAAAGTTGAATCAAGAGGTACGAGAAACTATTTTTTAAAGTGTTGTATATGATAACTTTCATGCATTTACATCATAAACATCTATGGACATGTGCATCCAGTATGCAGTGCATTTTCACATAATCGTTGTTATATGCATAGCTGCAAGCTTGTATATTTATCAAATAAACTGCATGTATGCAGATCATCTAAAGTTCTTATATGCATATATGCAGTTTAATTAATTTAAGAATGTAAAGTTTGAAAGGTATTTCATATTGTTCATTAATTGTTTTGAATTGTGTTCAAGTTGTTTTGGTTCAAATATGTATAGAATAAACTGTAGTATGCAATAAACTGCATATATGCAGATCATCTAAAGTTCTTATATGCATGTATGTAGTTTTCATAATTTAGAATGTAAAGTTTTTAAGGTTTTTCATATTGTTCATTAATTGTTTAAATTGTGTTCAAGTTGTTTTGGTTCATATTTTTAATTGTTTATGTTCGGTTCAAACTGTCAAAATTTCAGGTTTAGTTTCATTTGTTGAACTTGTTAATTCTTAATATACGTATGCGTGTTATCTCTTGCAACTACATAGTACATATACAAAATATGCATATATGCAGATTGAGGTAATATTCGTTCTGATAACTAACATATTACTTTCTGCGTGTAATAGGCATACGAAATGCGAATCCAGGAAAACATATCTCGTATCAACACGCTTAAGTGGGATACAAAGGGGGAAATAGAGGCAGCAAGGGCTAAATTCCCAGATGCGCCTTCTTTTGTAAAGTTGGAGGAAGAGCTGCAACACCTGTTCAACAGCCGAGCTCCACGAAGTGATAAAGAAAAACCTGACGATACTCCTGCAGGAAACACGGTAAACAAGGACAAGATGAGTGACGATGCGAGACATGTGTGGACACCATGAAAATTGGACTTCACGGATAGTGTGCGACAAGCATTCAGCCTGACACCATCACAAATGTGGTACAGTCAAATAACTTATAACATAATTGATGAAACTGTAAGGAAAGAAATGTCGAATAAGGGATCGGCAGAAGAAAAAAATAATGTGAGTGAAGAGCCGATCAAAATGCCGGACCCAATAACGGCAATAGTGAACGATGTTGTTTGCTCATACCCAAGTTATGAGTTGGGATTCAGTCCAGAGAAACACCGTGAAGTAGCTGGAGTATATGATAAAGAAGACGATCGGATTGGTGAAAAGGGTAGGGAAGTGAAGGCTACCAAGAGAGCATTAAAACTTGGAGAGATGTTGCGATCGCCATACGTTAAAAGACAAGTTGTTGTGGGGAAACGAGTGTCTAGTGAAGAGAAAAAGGTGCATGAGTGGACTTTGGCAGCTTTTGGTGCAAATAAGTAAGCTGCATGCATTCAAGTTAGATAAGTTGTTTGTTTTTCTTTAAAAACTATGAAAAGTAACATATGATATAATTTGATCGCAGCGACACGGTGTATTTTTCACAAAGCGGAATGAAAATCATACGTTACTGTATGGAGAGTCTAGCAGTGCCAGCGCCAACGCATATATGGACGAACGTGGTGGATGGATGGTCAGATATACTGAACTACGAGGAACGTTTCCGAAGCAACAACTCACCAAAACGTTTCTTCTTCAAAACAGATGTCATGGTACGTGCGAGTTTACATATTGTACTTAAAGTCATTCAATATTGATGCTAAAAATGATTTCATATAAATGTATATGTGCATTTGGATTGTTGGTAATATAAATATGATTATTATAAACATTGATTCTAAGAATGGTTAAATTGAACAAGTTAGCATGCCCATATGCAGTAATATGTAATATCAGACTAAAATTTGGAACTATTTCACAGTTATCAATATTGTCACAAATTAGAATTATGTTAGGTAATATAATTGCATATATGCAATTATTAATATTTGTCGCTCTTATCAAACATTGATGAATATGAAACTATTTTAATGTTTCCTCATTTCTGTTTTTTTTAAGTTATCTGATTGGTTTCAAAATAGGCGGATGGGGTGCTTCAGTATGAGGTGTACGACTTCGATAGAAGGTACAATTGGTTCAAACAGAACCTTGGTCATGCATCAAGTTACAACATGGAAATACTTACCTTGAAGAATATTGATATGGTAATGATAAACGTACAAATATTGTTAAAAACACGTATGGCATAACAATCCGAATTTGTGATATCATGTTCAATTTTTTTGCAGTTGTTCTTTCCTATAATTAAACGTTCCCACTATATCTGTGTTGTGTATAATATAAAAAACAATTCCATAGACCTACTAGACAACATGGCAGGAACCGACAGTGAATTTGAACGATACCAACCTGAACTGGCGATTCTGGTAAGATCGTAAAATGATTCATATGTGCATACCTTACATTTCATACATACAATTTCAGTTTATGCATATGTGCAGTCCATGTATACTGCATAATTGCATATATGCAGTCTATTAAAAATTCATAATTGCATATATGCAGTCCATGTATACTGCATAATTGCATATATGCAGTTAATTAAAAAATCATAGTTGAATATATATATATATATATATAATGATTCACACATCCATTGTTGTGGTGAACATTTACAAAATTAACTTGTTACGTTATTCTACAGCAAGATTTGTTTATCCGACATTTAAGTGATTGTGGACATCCTTCCACACGCGTGTTTGGGAATATAGAGGCAAACATACTTCAGATGAGCTGGAGAACAACTAGAAATTTCACAGATTGCGGCGTGTTTGTAATACGCCACATGGAAACTTACATGGGTGGAGGACTACGAGGATGGAACAGCGGGTTGGACAAAGAAGGACCAAGTCAGGATAAGCAGCTAGCGGAACTAAGGAAAAAGTATACGGCCAAAATATTGTTGAGTGACCATAATGAGCGTCGGGATTATGTGGAGGCAGAGGTGAGCAGATTCCAATCATTGGACAAGGCGTCAAAAGAGCATAGAATGGAAGAGGAAAAAAAAACCAGGACAGATCGACTACGAACATGACATACAAGCCTTTTACCTTTTTTTTGCAAACGTTGAACTGAAGAAAAATAGTTGCATTAGTTTTTTTTTGGGTCTAAACCTTCTAGTTTTTTGGAATTTCAAGTAATGAATACTTATTTTGAACATGTCTTTGCAATATGAAGTGCATTTTAAAGTTGTCCAAACAGATTCAAGAATTATGTTGTAAGATTATGCTTGTGCTTATTTGTAAGTTTTGTGACAGCATATTGTTTGATGTTGTCAAATCCTTTGAAATATGCAATGCTTGTGCAGATAATTGTATAATCTGTTCTGGTATTATACAATTTCCAAATCTGTGCAGAATTCTAAAAGTGCAGCTGTTGTCAACCACAAATAAAATCCAAAATGTGCATAACTTGAGAACTACAGCTGAATAAAGTTGCTGTTAAGCAGCTGAATGTAGATGTTGTTAAGAAGTTGATGCAGAGCTTAATAGAGAAAAGGGATGTTGATGTGCAGAGCTTATTTAGGTTAGAACCTATTTTGTTCAGCTTTGAGCTGCGTTTAGACATTGTTCTGGATTCAACCGATCATATATGTTAAATATAAATATGTCAATAATTTTACTATTATACACTAACAAGTTCGAATAATTTGTTTAAGCTGCATATGTGCAACATTTATCAATTTACCCAATAATAGTAAAACAGAACTATGAGAAAATTTTAACCTGTCATACAGTAACAGTATGCAGACTGTGGTTTGTAAGGGGTGCAACAAATACATGGTTTGTATTTGATTTGTACCCAACAGAACATTGTATCAAACTGCGTATGTGAAAAATGAAACTATTTGCATTTGATATGCATAATTTGATAACTATATAATTATTAACAAAAAAACTTATATTATAATGAGTTCACCAATTATATTTTAAGCACGACAAACAAAACCGAACAAGTCCTCTTCATCATTGAATGAAACAAATGACATAACCGAAAATTGAATAAAGTTATCAAATGAAACAACGTCAAAATACAATCTTAAAAAACTAAAACGCATAATCATTATTGGACAATTAGAAACCTACCTTAACGGACAGTTGCGCGAATCATGATTCACCAACTCCCCACACAACCTACACGTGCGTTTCGCACGTTTGCTTTTCGTAACGGCTTTCTCAATAACACCAACGAGTCTTTTACCCGTACCGCATCCTTTGTTGTGTATACCTGCCGGAGGATCGATGTCTACATCTTCAGGTTGTTGAATTCCATAACAATCTCTAAACGCAGCTTCTTTGTCTTTGGCTGACGTGTTTGCATATATATCGATTTCCAAATCATCCTTCCACTTATCAAGGTTATCAGAAAGCAACTTCAGCTTTGCCTTGTCATCCCTAACACAACTAACGAAAACATCTAGTTTCTTGTACAACTCATTTATCAATGATTCTTTCTCGTGATCAACCTCGCCATACCTAGCACGAGCCGCTAGAACTTCAACAGGAATTAACGCACGCTTCCACCTATGCATAATATACTTCTCTGGTATTGTATCAAAACCATCAGTCAACATTACCTTCAACATATGCCTACACAGAATACCGTCCCGAATAAACTTGTTGCAACTACATTTCATGGTGATACCGTCAGATTCTTGTACAACCTACAAGCATATATGCAACAATCACAGAAATTTTATTTGTAATCAATCAAATATTAATTAAGCTTAATTAAAAGAAACAAAACTATTAAAATTACCTCGTATAAGACTTTGGTGACAGATTTCTTATTCTTATGTGGTACGACATAACGGGTGACACCATCAACGTTACCAAGGAACTTTAAGGTACAGTACAAAATAGCTTTACGTATTTCTTTCTGAACTTCAAAGAATATATTACGAGTGAACACCTCAGATGCATGTCTCTCAATCCTAAAAGGGGTTGCAAACTGTGGTAACGTGTTCCTATTCAAAAACTCCAAATTTCTATGTTTGTCCCTCTGCTTTCCTATAGCATCATCATACGCATGAATGAACTTAACAAGGTTATTGCGATAGCGAGCATATATATTAAAATAGGAATTGACACTCTCTGATCTAGATGTCGTCCTCATCAACCCGGATATTGGATCATCTTTAAAATAGGCGGGAATCCATGAGCTTCTGATGGAATACATCTCATGCAACCAGTCATTTGAATGTAAATCGAACTCTGCTATCATTTCCTTCCATTGACTTTCGAAATCTACGGGAGCAATATGCATATCCCAAACTAGCTTATTAAA
Organism: Saussurea involucrata; assembly: GCA_033807775.1. NCBI lineage: Eukaryota > Viridiplantae > Streptophyta > Magnoliopsida > Asterales > Asteraceae > Saussurea > Saussurea involucrata. The sequence goes on along the minus strand of CM066324.1, from coordinate 124,798,147 downwards.
TGTCCTCTTGAAAGTAGCATTCTCCTCTAGATCAGGCCTAACCTGCAGACAGATTTAGATGGTCAAAATAAATATTGCATATATGAAAAGGAAATACTGCATATATGCAAAATAAATACTGCATATTCGTTCGAAAGGTTCCATCAAATGAAATGGTATCACCAAACTCCTTATAATTCAAACGTGCTATTTCATCGGCCCAAAATATACAGTGCAACTCTCTCCCTACACATCTATACTCATAAAAAAACTCAGGAACGGTCATATGGCGATTCTCCAACAGATTGACAAGCATCTTAGCATCTTTATTTCCTACAAAACTCAACCCATCCCTCCCGGCATTATGGTAGTCAACCGTCGTGGCCCCAACATACTCGTACCCGCCTTTCAAAGAAGCTTCCATCCTGTGAACCTTAGACGCCCCAAAGTTAGACGAAGATCCCCTGATCACCTTAACGTAATCCGTATACTTAAGTCGCCTACTACTACGCGATAGTCGTTTATCGTCATCGTTGAAAAGCATATGGTTATGCTTTTCAACGAATTGATAAATCTCATAACATTTTTTGTCCTTTGTTAAATGAATCTTACAACGAGCCATACAACCAGACCTCTTCACGTTAGAATTATGATGTTTTCTATCACCACTACGGATACCCAACGAATCAAATGTCCTTTTGGGGGTGCACCTTCCTTACTGCAAACAAGATACCGGGTTTGCACACCACCAACTTTATTGGTCTTCCTGTTAGACAGACGCACATCGAAACCAGCAAAGTCAGCATATTTCATATAAAAACCTTTCGCAGCTGCCACCGATGGAAATTGCATTCCAACAACAACCTTATGGCATCCCGGTACATTAGGAATCCAATACTTCGACCCATCTGATGTTGTAAACATTTCATCAGCTTCAACTACATTCATAATCAAATCGATAAGTATGTGGTAAGAATATAGACATAGGCAAAAAAGGGACAATTTAATGTAAAGAAAATACAACCTTATGCACAAGTACTAACAAATGAATTCTAAAACAAAGTAAGAATCTGTTGGTTTAGAACTACCAATAAAAGCTACTATTCATCTTGAAAGCAATCTCGTTAATCTATGTTGAAAGAGGCTTATTGATTACATATTCATATAAAAACCTACTTTTTAGTATTAAATCTCAGGAATGATATCGTTTACACAACTTCATCAAAACAAATAGATAAAAATTCATGAATGTAACCAATACGATTTATTTAAAAGTCGTTAAACGTCCATATATGCAAATACACTGTCACATATATCAAAATCAACATTGCATATGTGCAATTTCACTGCATTCATTTGTTCTCGTGCATTCCATTGTTTTAAATATTCTAAAAGTTCCATTACAATATCCATGCTTATACTTTTATATATAAAAAAAATAAATAAACACCATCAAAGATTATACTTGCACATATGCAGAAATACGTACACTAAACTCAAATATACATACATACAACAATATCTATTTCTGGTCTCACCTTTATGCTGGTCATCAGAATGTTCATGATCAGAAACATTGTTTTCGGATATTATGCCGTTTGTGTCGGGAATTTTTTTGCTACTTTCTCCGACATCAAAACTTGAAAACACGTCGTTCACATGAAGCTCGTTAGCATCCGTATCATGGATCTTCTGTCTTTCCTCGTGCAAACCCAAAACATCAGCATGATTCACTTCAAAATCGTCCAACCCGTCGTCTTGCTGCACACCTATTTCTGCATCATTTTGCATATTTGAGTTGCTCATCTCGCCACCAAACATGCAGTGGAATTCAACAACGATTTTGCCTCAACTTTGCACTGTTAATTGAACAATGGAACAAGGATACGCAGACAAAAAAGGAGGAAGAAGAAGAAGGATACGCAGACAAACAACAGGAAAAAAAAAGAACACGCAGGAAAAAAAAAGAACACGCAGGAAAAAATCTGGAGGATATACACGATCAATTTAAATTTCCTGTATGTTATGCTACAATTTAGGAGTTGATTTGATTAGTAAATATTATCTATAATTAACCACAAAATCTGGAATTATAAATTTACTAAAATAACCCTTCAATAAAATAATTAGTTTTAATCACTAGATAATGACATGGATAAATGAGTGGTTGAGATTGGTTTGTAAAGGGGTGCAACATTTGAATGGTTTGCATTTGATTTGCCCTATATATATATATATATATATATATATCTAATATAGCAAACCCTCCCCATCTTCTTACAACATCAATGATTCACTGCCCATGTCCTTTCCTCTATTGGCAGCCGACCCCCTCCTTTTCGAATAAGGTCTCAATTAACCACCTCCCCCAAACACATCTACTTTCCTTCTCGGTTTTCCTCTCCCGAAAACCATACACATCTTTTGTTTTCTCCTTCCATATTACCATCGACCTCCACATTGCTACCACATCTCTGCCCTTTTCCCTTATACGAGTTTATGATCGTCGAGCATCATTATCTTCTTTTTCTTTTTCATTGGGTCCATATTTGCCACCACCTAGTAGCACATTTCCCATTGTAGTTATTTTGATGGGTGCTCTGGACTTTGATGTCATTAAACTATTAGAATCAGAGCTTGACTTAGAACTGGTCTAGTATGGTTTTATGTGTGTGTTCATGATTTAATCAATGCATCATGTGTTTATGTTTGTGGGTTTAACTCCAGTCACCATGTTCATTGGTTAAACCTGAAATATCTTGGTATGATTACCATGATAGATTTTTTTTGTGGGTTTTAACTTTTAACCTTGCTTTAACGATTTATTATGTTTATCAAATTGATTTATTTTGAGCATAGGTCATGTTGGTATCTACATGTGTATCTTGATGCAACGGGATGGGAGAGGTACGTTGGGGGTTACTAGTGGGAGAAGATAGGGTACGACACCGAATATGGTGGTGGTAGAAGAAAGGAAGGGGTCGGATAAGTGGTGGTTGGTGATGGTGATTAATGTTTCTAGGGAGGTGGAGAAGAGTTTCGATGAATATGATAAATGGAAGGAAGGGAGGGGGGGGGGGGGAATTAGTAAAAAGACAAACATCTCTCAATTAACAAAATTTGTTTTAACGGATTTAGAGAGAGAGACCCAATCTGTAAAATGAAACACGGGATCAAAATTGATACATGTACTTTTTTGTTTGGGGATCCAATCTATATTTCTATTACTATTACGTGTGTTTAAGTTAATAAAGTTTTCATGAAAATTAATATGAGACAAAATAAATAAAATAATAAAATGCTCAATGTTTATAAGATTATCAAAATTAATATGTTAAGGTTATAAATTGGTATTCATGTATAAACTAATTATATAAGTCAAGTTGTGAAAGGATTGTTGGATCACAATTTGAGTGTTATGGTAGAAATTTATTTCTTGTAAAAACTTAAGTTTTCCGTATCGACATCAAGAACTACATTATCAAACAAAACAATATTTTTGAAGATAGAGTTAGAGAATTAGTACGAATAGTCCCTTTTCTTTTCTTGTTATTGATGGAAAACAATTTATATTAATTTAGACGTGTTGTTGATACCAAACACTTAAATTATGTGTCAAGTCAATATGTTCTAACAAAAAAGTACTCAAAACCATACCTTGTCATCCCCCAAAATAGAACCCGACTATAGTACTCGAGTACATTAGCCAAGTTCTATTTTAGGGGTGGCAAGGTATGGTTTTGAGGGAGGTGGGTTTGTCTAGTTTGAACATAGGCTCAAACATTATTTGAAGGGTCCTAGCTATGCCATGCGTTCAATAAAAAATTTGGAAAGAAAAACAGTAGGGATGACCAAAAGAGACTAAAAAAAGGATCTAAGAGAAGAGTGTCTTCTCTTAGCTTTCTTCCTCCTGTGCCCGCCGTTGTCCGGCCCGAAGTGAAAAAGTAATTAAATAAGTATTGTACAAAAATATTGCCTAAAAATATTTTTATTCTTAACAATATCTTTTATTATGATTTATTGGGTTAACTTTTTTCAGAAATGAAAATGGGCTTTTGGGCTTATATAAGGTTTGGTTTTGATACAAGGAGTAATTGAACATGCAACACATCTAACAAATAATGTTTTTACATAATTGAAACCAATACAAGTATATACTTATCAACTTGCACACTTACAACAAATCGAACGTCTACCAACATCTTCATTAGAAATTTACACATCAATTAATGTTCAATTTCGTGACCTTCCTCGTTTTCATCACTCGTAGCATTCATACCCGTTTTTTGTGTTACAGACCCTCTAAGTGCCTATGATTTAGAAACGAAAATCAATTCCAGATGCATGAATTCTAACTTCAAGTAAGTGTTGCTTAACCTAAGTACTTCTCTCCCTTTTTGCTCCTTCTTTCTCGTGTTACATACATTTGCTGAATAATGAAAAAAGGGAAATAAATGACAATATCTCTACCATTTGCACCCTCGACCCTCAACTCCCCAGAATACCCTAATTTAATCCTTAGAGTCACAAATCACAATGTATCACAAATCATCCTCTCCCACTTCATTTTCCAAAATCTGTCAGGTTGATCTCTGTTTCTTCTTATTCAAGTTTAACCCCAAACTTGAAACGTGGTTCGATTTTAATGTAAATCTCACGTTTAATCCTTTATAAAATAGCCCCATTAGATTGTTTCAATGGTCAACATGACAAGTGGGATGATTATACAAACAATTGTGTGATACATTTAAAGCCCACATATAGTGGATTATGGTCTCAAAAAAGAAAATGTGAAAAGTGGAGGTAACTAATATTTGGTGGATCACTCTAAATCTTGGTGTCATATCTCTAACTCAAACTTTCTTTCTCATATTGTTTGTATGAGTTTAAATCATTTTTGAAAAATCAAAATATTGTGCCACACAAATTTTCTTCCCAAGTCATTTGGCACCTAGATGTCGACTCATCACATCCTGGGGTTGAAGAAGGCCCCAAGGGTTCGGTTGTTCGCCGATTCAAGTGGTACGTGAGTTGGGTTTAGAACGTCGTGAGACAGTTCGGTTCCTAGCACTAATACTTTCTTGAAAACGTTTAAGTAAAGCCTCTTCCAATTTCAAGAGTATGAACTATCAAATACAAATCACGAATCATCAAAAATTATGATTTGTTTAATATTTTTTTGGCTAAAAAACCCACGTAGATGAAACAATAAAATGTGAAGTGAGTTCTATACATATAAAATAATCCAAAAGTTTTGATTCATGTGTCCTAATGAAATACATGCCAAGTATTTGACTATTTTCTTTGATATTCTCATATCTTTAATAATCAATTATTAAAGATAGCACTTCTTATCAAATTCATCTATAATTATTAAAAAAGTAAATTTAAATCAAATATAAAAAATACTTATGAATATTAAAACTTCATGTTATATGAATGTTGAGGGGAATGATGTTTCTTGAAAGGAAGTAAACAAATTAAAACAAAAGAGAGAATAATACCATATTGTTATTGCAAGATGTATAAGCACAAACACATAAAAATTTAATTAATAAAAGGAAGACGACGTCGGGCAAAAGGCTTATTAAAATCATGAGAATCGGAAAACGAAACAACAAGCCACAAGAACTGAACTAACCAACCGAGTTTCAATAATCATCCATCCATGAATACTTGAAATCATTAGCGCGAGCAAATAGTCAATAAAATGAACTGACCTGAATGTTGAAAGACAGATCCCAATCCATAGGAGGTTTCTCGGAATACACTTTCTGGTTCCAGAAATTTCAAATGATATAAAACCTGGCAATACCGCTAAAAAAATCCACGAGAGGACGTCAAATTGAAGGACGTGATATCAATCCCTGTTTTAAGTTTATAGGTATGTTGTGTAGACCCCACCACTTTAACAATTTTTTCCACATATGTAGGACCTTTCTTTAATCGAGAATGATTAATGTCTTAATTCCCGTCTAAATAAATTACTAGAAATGTACTCGTACAATGCAATGCGATACATCTAAATTTTAGTGTTGGTTATGTTTTTTGTTTTTGTCGATTTTAGATTTTATAATATGATTTTATGTAATTTTGAAATCGATCATTTTTTAACAAATTCGTTTAATTTTATTGTTATTTTAATTTAATTCACGTTTTTAGTGATATAATTTATTTTAGGTTTAATATGGTAATATTTTTAGATAAACAATAATTAAATATTATATTAAAAATTAATATAATTAAAAACTATATTAAGGAATTATTCTACTTATAGTTCGCAGTTGTAGAAGATCATAACCATAAATAAATAAAGCTTTCCTTGTGGGTTGTGAACCTTATCCATTCCCTACCCCACACAAAGGGTAAATTCGTAATTTCGTATCTATTTCCCGGGAAAATTTTCGATCTTTCCGTCTATAATCATCGTCATCACCACCGCCATATCCAGTGATCAAACATTATTAAATTAAAACCCTAACCCGTAACTAAAGCTTCACGGGGTTTCAGATTTCAACTCACTTTCTGTCCTTCCGTCTCCATCTCACTTCACCAACCAAGATCACTCACAATCTTCTCTCCAATCCCTGCGATCTGTGTTTTGCCACGTTGATTTTGATGATTTCCTCATGATCGGATGAAAATCGACTAGTTTTATTGTTTGTTTCTGTTGATGATTACAACTTGGTTCGGAGGAGTTTTGATTTGGGTTTTTAGGGTTTCGAATTTGATTTGATTTGGATGGATCGATCGACGCTTACGATGGGGCCGGGTATGGATATGCCTATCATGCACGATAGTGATCGGTATGAGCTTGTGAGAGACATTGGTTCAGGTAATTTTGGGGTGGCGAGGTTGATGAGAGATAAGCAGACCAACGAACTTGTTGCCGTAAAGTATATCGAGAGAGGTGAGAAGGTCAGTGATCGAATTCAGCATCTTTTTCTTTACTCTATTTTCTTCTATATTTTTGAAATTTTCCAAAAGATTTGGATTGTGTTTGTTTCTGGTTGATTGTTTTCATGAGCAGTATAATGGCACCCAATCTTGTAATTGGAGGCCAAAAACAGGATCAGAAAGAAGAGAGAAATCTTAAATATATTTAAGATAATTGAGATTCCTGAATTGAGTAACTGAAATCTTGTTTCTTGTTAGGTTTAAAGTTTTAGTATTTGATAATAATGTTGCTTTTCTTGCATTGAATATGAACTTGTAAATGCTACTAATGCTTGATGTAAGTATGCCCATAATTAGGTAGTGAGCCAGAATCTTGGAACACTTGCTATTTATTTATCTAATAAAAACAACAAATGTTGTTGTTTGTGGCAAATGGGTAGCCTCCAAGATCCATTTGTTAAATAAACAGCAATAATTTTATTGGTATAGCACACCATATTTATAGAAAAGACTATGCAATCTTGCCTAAAGTTAAAGCTTTTGAAGTTGCATTGCCAATGAACTTTACTTTCTATGATCTTGCACTTTGTCAACTTGCAATGTTTACATTATTATTGACTCTTTATTATGAATCCAACAGATAGATGAAAATGTGCAAAGGGAGATTATCAACCACAGATCACTGAGACACCCCAATATTGTCAGATTCAAAGAGGTTTTTTCTTCATACTTCTTCTAGAGTAGTGGCTATATTCAGAATTGAGATTTGAGAAAGGTTTGTTAGTAATGGTTTTTTATTTGTTTCAGGTCATTTTGACACCAACACATTTGGCTATTGTAATGGAATATGCATCTGGAGGAGAACTGTTTGAGCGGATATGTAACGCTGGCCGGTTTCCTGAAGACGAGGTTTGTTCTTGATTTGTGATTTGTATTTTTATGTCGATTGGTTTGGTTTTGGTTTTGATTTTGTTGTTATCTGTGTTCTTGCTTGCTAATTAAGCAACAATGGTGCTTGTGTTGCAGGCACGTTTCTTTTTTCAGCAACTTGTATCAGGAGTGGGCTACTGTCATAATATGGTATTTAACTAGTATTATCCTCATCCTGTCATCCACAATTCCACATGCTACTTTCATTTATTAATAATCTATTAAAATTATTAGCACGACATAATCTAAAATATGCTTTTGTACATTGTAGCAAGTATGCCATCGCGACTTGAAACTGGAAAACACACTTCTAGATGGTAGCCAAGCTCCTCGGCTGAAGATTTGCGATTTTGGATATTCTAAGGTACAAATTGTCGCCATCCTCCCTTTTTGCTCTTTCTTTTCTCTATACAACATTCATGCTCCATCTGAAACAGTATATATCGTTTTCTTGTTCATTAATCTTTCTGTATGATGTTTGGGTTCTAAGTCTTGTATTTCTTGGTTGTTTTGATCAGTCCTCCGTTCTGCATTCGCAACCAAAGTCAACCGTTGGAACGCCTGCTTATATTGCTCCTGAAGTCTTACTTAAGAAAGAATATGATGGAAAGGTAAGTGCGCATTTCGAATTAGGCAAATTACTAAATTACCCATGTCAGGCTAAATCCTTAAAACCTTCCACAATTCTTTCACCCGTCTACCTCACTCTTTCCGGTCCTGTAACATATTAGATTAACACATCATTATAATTTGTAATTAACTTGCGTCCTTTTTGTAATTTATTGTCTAACATAAAACTATGAATTCAGATTGCAGATGTGTGGTCGTGTGGTGTAACATTATACGTTATGCTTGTGGGAGCTTACCCTTTTGAAGACCCCGAGGAGCCTAAGAATTTTCGCAAAACAATACAGGTAAAAATTATAAAATCATTTTTTCTTGGCAATAAACGAAAACCCCAATTGCGATTCTTGACTTAAGGGATAGCTTATTTGTGCAGCGAATTCTCAATGTTCAGTACTCGATTCCAGCCTACGTTCATATATCCACCGGATGCAGCCATTTGATTTCCAGAATTTTTGTGGCTGATCCTGCTAAGGTCTGTTTCCCTCGATTTCACCTTCAAATATCTATCCAATACTAGGTTTTTTTCCAATTATGTCAACTCTGTGTCGTTAACTTAGGAGGTTTTTGCCTCTTAATGAAACTATTAAGAGGTGAATAAACAACCCCTTAATCCGTTACTGATATGGGCATAATTTTCGTAACGTTAACAGCGGATAACCATGGATGAGATTCGAAACCATGAATGGTTTATGAGGAATCTTCCAGGAGACCTCATGAAAGAGAACGCGATGGACCAGTTTGGGGGGCCCGACCAACCCTCCCAAAGTGTCGATGAAATTATGCAGATAATTGCGGAAGCCACCATTCCGCCAGCTGGGGCCCACAACCTCAACCAGTATCTCACTGGCAGTCTTGACATCGATGATGACATGGACGAGGACCTTGAGAGTGATCCTGACCTCGATATTGACAGCAGTGGGGAAATCGTGTACGCAATGTAAGTTTAATAACTTCCGCTTAGCAACATAAGTCTCGTAATTTGATCATGTATACCCATGTAAGATCTGGAGGTCGAGATCGCGTTTTATTTTGTTTCTACGACGTGCTGTTATGAAACATGTGCGATTGTTGTACTGTGTATGTTTTTGCCGAGTTAATCGGCATACATGTACCGATAAAAATATAGTTCATCGTTGTATAAGTTACGGATTTACTGTGATTCTACTGCTTCACAGTCATTGTGGCTTGACCAGTGTGTGGTTCGAACCCAACCCGACTCCAGGGGCGGATCCACCTTGTAAAAGGTGGGGTCCCATCCCCCAGTGAAATCTTGGTTTTCTTTATTTTTATATGTTAAAAACATTTTTTTAACTTTTTTATCATAGTTTCCCCCCGTAAAAACACATCGGACGACTTTACGGTCATAATTTACCTTAAAGATGACCCCACTATGTAAAAATCCTGGATCCGTCACTGCCCGACTCATTAATCGTTAGTTCGAGTCTTCTCAGGGTCATTGAGGATTTTTGCGTCTGATACGGGCTTCAGTGTGTACAAACTGGCCTGAACACCTATGGATAACCAAAGAAACACATTACTAAATAAACCCAGTATATTTTTATCTGAAAGTAAGATATGGGGTAAAATGTATTTAGTTCTTTTTAATTTCAAGAAGTGGAGAGACTGTTTTTGTAAAGACTGTCGACTTCATCTAAAGGTTGAGAATTTAGGAACCGATCTAAACTCTTAGATCATCTTAATTAATGGCTTAATTTGACTCGGTAACATCTTAACTTTAACTTTGGGTCTGCCCGTTTATTCAAGAATGGTTGTTTAAACCTGTTTTTCTAGCGGATGGATAGAACAGGTCTAACGGGCCGTCCTACCCGTGATCGAGATGGCCAAAAATCGATCCCGGGCCGGGCCGGGCCGGGACCAAATCGGTCCCGATCCCAAATAGTGATCTTGTAACCGGTAGAGACCGACAGTCCCAAACGGTCCCGGGCTAGGCCGGACCCAAGTCGGTTCCGGTCCCGGTCCTCTGTCGGGCTGGGCCCATTTAGCGATCTCTAACGTTTACAAGGTAAATAGGAGGGTTTTTTGTCAATAAAATTGAAGGTCATGTGTCTTTCCACCTAAACATATACTTCATTAAAGTTTATTTTTCAGATTAAAATGTATTATTTTATTATTTTACACTCTAAAATATCATAAATGTTTGAATAAAATAAAATCTTTTATTGTTATATTTTGTTTTTACTGACTTTTTGAAATTCTTACAACTGTGTTCTTACATGTGAACTTATATTTGTAAATTTAGAAAAAAATGCATAGAGCCTGAAACAATCATCAGAAAAGAATTACAAGCCACAAAGTCATTTTGAACCATAAATTTTGCAAAGAGCATGAAGACATTTTGAAGGAGGACGACGGAGACAACTGAGCCCGCAAGACTTACCGTGAAGGATTCTCGAGTGGTTGCCAGTGTCGTCATTGTTAACATTATTATCATTGTCATTCTTAGTTGCTATCGGATTTTGTCGGAGAGTTAAAGGAATATAGTTATGTATTAAAGTTTAGCATCTTGGGCAGTGACGAGATCCAGGATTTTTTCCAAATGGGGTCTCTATTTAAGATAGCTTAAATGCCTGTAAAATTGTCCGATATATTTTTAGCCTAAATCCAACGTTTCGAGAGATTTTGAAAGTTTTTTTGGTAGATTTTAAGAAGTTTTATGTCGATTTCGAGGGTTTTGTTTTGGTTTTTTTGGTTGATTCGGAACATTTTCTTGGTTGATGGGGTCCCAGACGAAAAACTACTGGAGGACATTAGGATAGAAAATTGAAAAATATATATTTTTAACCTAAAATTTTCAAAAAAAATCTTTTTAGTGGGGTCCTATCCCCCACTAACAATGCATTAAGTCCGCCACTGATCTTGGGCCACTTAATAGTTCCATTAAGAGGTAACCTCTGAATCGTTCAGAGGTCAATCTTGTTTGGCAAAAAAAAATCTGCCTCTAATAGTTCCAAAACTCTCTTAATGATTAGCATCTTGGGTTACCCTTAACCATTCAGCACTTTGATTTCTTTCTAAAGAAATACCAAACAATCATATTTCATTTTGCACTATATCATAAAAGCCTCTTAACTATTCCGACCTCTTAGTCATTTTGCACCAAACCAGTCAGCAATTGCCAAACAGTCCCTAAATTTGAGTTTTAGTGGTTAATAGTTAGTGGAATATGAAATACTAACTATAACTTACTGAATTTGGCATTACTTTTTTAGTGTTACTTACTTGTATTTGGTTTACATAATTAAAGTGGTTTTATTTTATATGATGGTAATTTTTTTATCAATTAAAAAATTTGGAGTCCATTAAAGACTCTATGCAGACGTCGGGCTTGTTTGTTTTTTCAAATTCAGCACTTAATGACCACTTATCACTTATTACGTCAGATCATTTGTTTTTTGATTTATTCAGACCCACTTTGTCACTTAAAACCATCCGTAAAAAAAGTGGTAGCTTGAGCACTTAATTTCTCACTTATTCGTTCAAGCCCTCTAGTCCCCTCGCCTCCTTCTACTGTTTATGCCTGTATTTCCATGTTCCTAGTAAATCCTAAAAATCATCGTCTCCCAACACCACTCTCCAAGATTTATCTTCTTCGATTTGGCATTTCCATTTAATAATTCTGCTAGCAACCTCCATGGAGGCAGAATTGGGGACTTTTTCAAGGGCTTAATATGGTATTGTTGTATCATTTAAATGGGGGGTTAGAGAGCTGCATTCGTTCATATTTGACTTCAAAACCAAAAAAATGTTATTATTGATGATGCTCCAGAAACTTCACCTGATGATTTACAACCCAAGAATAACATGACGGAAATCATGGTCTGGCTATTCGGACATGTAAGAGTGTGATCACTTGGAACTCCGTGGCGGATGTATTTTTTAGGGATAAAATAGACAATTATAAATATTCAGATGTTTGACACGTGATGTTAAAAAGTAAACACGTGATGTACACATCTTTAACCGTCCTTTACTTTGACTTTATTTCTTTTGACTTTCAGAAGCACAGTAGAATACAAAGGGATTGACGCAAGTCAACAAAACCTACAGCTAAGTACTACCACCGTCCGATCAAGAAATCTGAGAGATGTTCGCCGCCTCCAGATCAGCGGCCTTTTTCAGAAAACTCTGATCGTCGTCTTCCACCGCCATCTGAATCGGCGAAGACCCGAGCCCATCGGCAATGGCCAGCATGATCTTCTTCATCTCAGATCGAAACTCGTCCAGATCAACGGTGCCGTTGTGGTCTTCATCAAAACCGAGGAACACAGAGTCGTAGAGACGAGTAAGGTCCTCAGGCGGCATGGCGGTGTCGACACCGAAGTGAGTCTCCAGCAACCTCATGGACTCAAAGGCTTTGCGCATTTCGGATCTGGATAAAACGCCGTCGTTGTTGGTATCGAGAACCTGGAATTGGGCGTCAACGCTGGTTTTGAAGTGAGTTTCGTTGTTGACGAAGGCTCGTACGGTGGAGCCATCGATGATTATTACCCCCATGTCTGTGTGTACTTTTGTGTGATAGACAGAGAGAGATAGAAAGAGAACTGAATGGTGACGAAGTTAATACTATATGTTAAATAGATAAGATCGGTCAGATGGTTACCGACAAGGGTAAAGATAGTACGGTACCATGTTTTTTTTATATACCATGTACCAATCAATTATATTTGGTACCAACTTTTTTCGGTTGGTCCATATTGATACGATTTTGTACCAACATTTTAATAATTGAATTATGAGTTAATTAGATTGACATTTTTACCAACTAGATCTAGATGCACTAAACACGTCGAGCACTAATAACATGTTGATATGCGTTGTACCATTTATCATTACATATACAAACATTCAAATAATTTTCATATAACACAAACATTCACTAATAGTCTAATACAAGCGACAGTCTAATACAAGCGACAGTTAAATAACGAGAATGAACCATGAAGAGTGGAGATGTAGACGAGTTATCAAAGTTGTCAATGATAAGCGAATGAATTCGATCAAGTTCTATATATTAATTTGTATTACAATTTAACAAAATGTAAAACAAGATAATTTTAATATTTATAAAGAGTAAATTACATTTCTCGTCCCTATGGTTTGTTGAAAATTTCTCTTGTCGTCCGTGGTCTTTGTTTATTACATTGGTAGTCACTTTGGTTTACACTTTATTACCTTTTTCGTCCCTGGTCTTTGTTTATTACATTGGTTGTCACTGGAGTTTAAACTTTATTACCTTTTCCGTCCCTGAGAGAAATGATCATTAAAAGTTTTTGTTAAAACATTAATAATAAATATTTTAATGTATATATTACCTATACTATGGACCCAGTTGAGTCCAACCACCTTTGGATCAATCTGGGCCCTTTAAACTCCAGCCAACTTTTCATCTTAGCCGTTCAAATTCATTAAGCCACTTATTAAGCCACTCATTCAGTCACTGTTACTAGCTACCAGGCTCTCCCTCTCCCCCACGTTCTGCAAACCGCCTGATTCTCTCCCTCTCCCCCACGTTCTGATGGAAACTAAGCGGGTGTTTGGGATTGCTTATTTAAACACTCTTCTTCACCATACCGCCCTCCCTCATCTCAGATGGCCATCGCTTTTATTTGATTCACGGTCTCTTTCAAGCCTGATAGATTCATCACTCTTCTTCTGTCAACACTATGGTAATTAGGCTTTGATTAATTTCAGGTTACATTCCATTACAATCCAGGTAAGTAGGGCTAATTTGATTTCTTATTGATTTATCTGATTTATTGTTGGATTGAGTTGAAAAGTACAAGGTTTTGGTTCAATGGAGTGACTGGGAATGATATGATGTCATGGATAATGAAGTAGTAGAATACTGCGTTTTAGATTGTGGCTTCTCCAGGTTCCGTATTCTAGCACGAATACAAGGTGAAGAAGAGGAACAAGACGGCATCTCCGACAAGCCGTCCTCTGCATCCTCCGATTCTTGCCATTGAGATTCACCATGCTCCTCTCTTGAAACAGGTCAAAAAACTGAACACCCATCTCTCTAATCTCATCCATTTTGATGTTTCCCACCTTCATATTCATCTAATTCCTGAATATTTCGACATCAATTACAGGATTTTTTTTGTGTTTTTGATAGTTTATCAGCAATTTGTGATGTTTAAAGCAAAGAGAGGAAGGTAGAAGAAGATCCAATGGACACTACACAGTGAGAGAAACGAAAACCCGAATCCATTTTCAGGTTTTTCGATCACTACTGATGTGTTTTCAAGATTTAGTTTTTTCATGTTTGAATTGAGATCTTTGTTTAGCTCTAAACCTTGTTTTAAATTATCTATGTTTTTGGGCCATCAGTGTCGCTTTTGCTTTATAATAAAAAATCATACAGGTTAACATTTCTCAAACTTAAACATGAACATGCTTCAGAAGCATGAAGCGGAAAAGAGAATAAGATGGTTCCTAAAGTCATACCAAATAATATCAAACTTGAAATTTCTAAAGCTTAGAACTTGCATGAAAGATTCACGCATCACAAAGTCGATGTGTGTTTGTGTGTGTTTTTTATAAATTTGTTCTTTTTTCTACATATCTGATATGGGTTTTTGTGTTTCTTGATTTGAGTTGTAGATTCTTCTAAGTTTTTTATGAGGACGAGGATGGCCCCGAAAAACCACGGAGATTCGGTGTAACTGAGATACGTGCCCCAAATCATACATCTCTCTTCTCTCACAGTTTACTTCAGGTCTTTCGCATCTATCTCTTTCTACGATCAATCAACTGCATTTCAGTGTTGATTTGGTGATTAATTGGTCTTCATTTAAATATAACTGGAGAAATTTTCTAATCTATGCGTAAGCAACTTATTGTTTTCGAAATACAAAATTGACATGTGGACTTTGTAATACTTGCACTTTCATATTGAGCTTGATTAATTCTTAATTTGCAGACATATGATAGTCTGATTTTTCCGGTAATTTTGATGCCACCAACTGTTTATCATCACCGAATGGTATAACACTTCAGTTTCGCCTGTCCGTTGAGTTGGACGGGTATAACACTAGACTTGATCGCTTTAATTACTTATTATATGTATTTAAGATCTTTTATTTGTTCATATATGAAAATATTTATACTATTTTAGGACAATTCAAGCTCATAACAGACCGGTTAAAGTCCGATATGTCTATTGAATAAAACCTCTTATTTCCAATCCAAGAAGAGATGCATTTAGGTTTCTTGATGGAAAATGTTGTAAGTATCATGGTTTTGTGATCTGAAGGTCAAAAGCAAGGGTTCACTCCCCAACCCTGTGGTGGATGGGTCACCCTTTGTAAGGAATATTTGGAGAACAAATTCAATATTTAATAGTCAATACTCTTTAGGCCATCAATACCCCATGGAGGGAATCTTTCAAATATTCCACTCCACATCAGCGCCACATCAGCTTTTCTCTCATCCATCACTCAATCCCTAACAATCCCTAAACATCCGTACCCCATTCCCTCAAACCCTTTTGCCACCTCATTTATTTTAATTCTTTTATTTATACATTTAATTATTTAACAAAATAAAAATATTTATATATTTTTTAATAAATAAAAATAAGATAAATAATAAAAATTAAAATTCATATCATTCATTAAAAATAAAAATTACAAAATACAAAACACTACCAATTATGAAATTTTTGGATTTGCTCTTTTCTCGCTAAAGTAGCCCTCAAAGCGTTTTCCGTAAGGTGGTCATGCGGGGTTATGAAATACTCGAAGTCTTTCTCAAATCGTTTTTCTCGTTCGATTTCTCGTTCGTGTTCCAACCTTTGAAGTTCGAGATCGAGTTTTTTCATTTTGTATTCCATTGTATCATCAATCTTGTCGTTGAACGTCGTCAACAACTGAGTAACACTTCCGTCCGTATTCGCCCCGGACGTATTACTCGTTGATGATTTTTTTGCCTTGTTTCTCCCGATTGGTCGTTGAATTTGCTCGTCATCGTCATCATCGGAAGGTTGGGTACGTTTTGAACCCCGCGATGAAGTTGTCGTCATCGTTGGAACGGCTCCCCATTTTGGACATTTTTTAGGACGTCCCAAGCTTGTTCGTGAGTGAAAGCAACTTTATGGCGTGCTACATACCGTTCGTGTGCCGTTCGGGATATATCGGCCTCACTCATCCCGCTTGATCTATTATTGAGCAAGTTGTTGTAGATGCCGCCAAACGAATTAACTCTTTTATTGAGGTCGTTGAACTTGCTATTGAGTTGATGGGTTGATCTATAACCTGGTTGACGACCCATGCGAGTAAAGAACACATGCCCGATTCGGCCCCAAAAACTTCCTACATTTATGTAAAATTAAGTATAATAATAATAATAATAATAATAATAATAATAATAATAATAATAATAATAACAATAAAAATAATTACCACCGCTTTGTGCGTTACCGACCACGGGGTCCTCCGAAACGTCAACCCACGCCGACACTAACGCGAGTTCCTCGGCTTTACTCCACGTTTGTTTGGCGGCTTTCGTTGGTCTCGGATTTGATGGTTCCGGGTTAGATTGTTGTGTCGGGATAGATTGTGGTGTGTTCGGGGTAGAAGGTTGGGTTTCCGGAACAATGTCGTCGTCGAGATTGAAGTTGGCCGGAGTAAGACCTTGTTCAATCAACCCGAGACGTGTAAATTGGTAAGGAATTTGTTGGTGAAATTGTTGGTGAAATTGTTGGGGAAATTGTTGCGGATATTGTGGCGGATTTGTTGCGACCATTGTGGCGGAATTTGTTGCGAAAATTGCGGATGATAACCTTGTTGTGTAAACGCTTGGAAACCAAGCTCTTGATCTTCTTGCGATTGTGGTGTATTCGGTCGGTTACGACGGGATGTAGGTGTTCTGTTTGAATTCATGATGAGAGAGGTGTGAAAAGTAAGAGGTTGAGAGAATTTGAGAGAGTTTGAGAGGTGTGAGAAATAAGAGGTTGAGAGAATTTGAGAGGTGTGAAAAATAAGAGGTTGAGAGGTGTGAGAAATAAGAGGTTGAGAGGTGTGAGAAATAAGAGGTTGAGGGTTAAATATATAGTGGAATTAAATTGAGAAAAATATTTTTTTTAGTAATAGAGCCGTTCAACGGCATGAATTTTAAAAAATTTAATTAAATTTTTTTTTTTAAAAACCCTTCGGGATGGATCGGGATCCCATCCCCGGATTCCATCCCTTCCCACTCTCCCCGTAGCCCACCCCGCACCCACCCCGCATGATCCCTGCATGATCCCGTCTCTGGGTACGGATGGCCTTATAAAGTTTAGAACACACTACAACTTTAAATTTGATAGTATGTACTATGTAGAAATTTGTAAAATTCTGAACCATCAACTGAGAGGATTTGAAATTGGTGCTGAAATTTCTGAGTGTCCTGGGTGATTACTCTTATATTCCAGTTTGGAGAATAGAGGCAAACTTGCTGATGAACTGAAGAGTGATGATGCCATTGTCCTTACCTATGCATGTGACCAACCTACTACGTTTGAACGGTCGACTACTTTTTGGCTTCCTGAACATCGATGGTTAGAGGTATGCCTACTGGTTCATCTCTGGTTCTAGAATTATATGAAACTCTTGCTTGCTTGATTACCATTTTAGACATCATTATACAGACTTCTGTTACTGAGAATGACAAAATATATGCTTTCTTATTACCTATACTATGGACCCAGTGGAGTCCAACCACCACTGGGTCGATCTTGGCCGTATAAACTCAATCTATCTTTAAATCAGGGCCGTTCAAATTTAATCAGCCACCCAATTAGCCATCTTAATCCTCCATCTCCAAGTCTCTCTGCAAACCGTTCCCTCCCACATGCCCTCCACGATTTCCCTCTTCCTCCCTCTCCACTTGAAATCATTCAGTTTCTCTCCATCCTCTCTACTACTCTCCTTCTCTCGCCCCACCCAACAACTCGTATCCATAATCATGAAGAAAATAAGCGTTTACGTTTGGATTTGAGTTCAAATTTGATACCTCTGGATTTGAGTTCGAGTTTGAGCAGAGTGATGTAGTGAGATGAAGATATGGATTGGGTAGCTTTACCCTGGTATATCTTACCTATGGTTGATCGGTAATCCAATAGATATTTAATTTTTAGGTTTAATGTTTCCTTTTTCATGAATGGATACATAGTTGTGTTGCCCCAAAGTCTTTCTAAATTTTCAATTATATCAAAGAAAATTGTACTGACCTGCTTGCTGTAGATACTTCTGAGAAGATATCGTACACTTCTTGTGTATCCTTTGGATTTTGATTACTAGATGAACCCAAAAACAGATCTGACTGCAAAGTTGCCGAAATCCACTTCCTGTCTACTTTCCGATTCTACCCTTGGTTATATATAAGGTGAAGAAAATTCACCAATCCCTCTATTATTAAGGGTACAATTGTATATTTAGTTAATTAAAAAAGTGTTGCATGGTAAGGTTCTTATAAGAAATCTCCACAATGGTGTACTTCTTAGAGGTGTCTTGTAGGAACTGCTATTGTTGAGAGTTCTTATAAGAATCTCATCCTCTTTGAGTTCTTATTTAAGAACCACCATGAAGTTTGTGTAAAATGTCAATGTCCTTAATTTTATTGGTACTTAAATTTAATATTTGATATTTATTTATAAATATAAAATAATTATTGATGTAGACAAATACACGGGACCCACAAAAATGAGGTTCACATCTGCGGATTTGGGTATCTTCGGCTCTCCGTTGCTGCTGGCTCGCTATTTCTGCGGATTGGGCTCAGCTCTGCCCAACAGCTTCGCTTTTTGCTGCTGCAAGGGGTTGTTTGGGTGGACGGGCTTAATGTGGACAGCTGCTGCGTATGATGCTGTCTTATGTGTCTTATTTGCTGCGCAGGGGTGATTTCTTCAGGTTTCGTGAATTGTTGATGTTAAGCCGGCCATTAAGCCATGTTGTTTGTTGATTTTGCTTCCTGTTTCATGTTCTGTTCCTATTAAGTAGGCCATTAAGCCGTGACTGCTGGTTGGTTCGGTAACCGGTTAACCCAAAACTTTTACATTAAACAAAACCAAATAAATTGGGGTCTTCGCTCATTTATATTTATTTGCCATAAATAATTTTATTTTATTGACTATTTGAAAGGGACATCCCTAGCCATTTCCTAGAAGAGGATTGAAGGAAGCTTCCAGCTCTGTAGTTCATGAGAATGAGAGGTTTGGATGTGCTTAATAGGAGCCATCGAAAGAAGAGCATACACAAAGAAGGTACCTTTGCTTGGTCATTTGACGCGTTAAGTATCATTATGGTTGGGAGATCAACGATAATGATTGCTCGGAGATTAAGAAGTCTTGTAAAAGATGTTGACTTTATTGTTGTGATGGAGGGTGGTCAATGTGTCGATTAATGGTTTTCATTTGATGGTGTTTTCTTGAATTTAATCAGGGTCTCTAATCACCATGCATAAGTTGAATATGTACAAAATCATGTTTTTTTTGTTTTTTCGTTATTTGGTTATCTTCGGTTTTGTAATTGAGAGTTTCAAGATTCTTGAATTCTTATTTGAATTTGAAATTAGGTCATGTTTTTTCTGTTATATGGAAAAGATGAAGTTCCTGGGGTTTGAGTTTCATATTTTTTGTTTGATGTGATTTTTAATTTTTGGAAATTTGAATTTTTTAATTTGAATTATGGGAATTTGTTGTGCTATCCCTGCTAAATATGCTAAGAAGAAGAAGAAGGATGACAACGAGAAGAGCAACAAACCAAAACTGAATTTAGTTTCAAGTGCTCATCCTACCAAACCAGAATATGGATGTGCGAACAACTTTTACGTATTTATAAACTATATTTTTAAATGAAAAAACCATTAACATTTGTCATTTTAAATGATTAAGTCCCTAAACTATTTTGTTGAATGAAAAACTGTTAAAACTTCTCACTTTGAATGAAAAAACCATTAAGCTTTCTCATCAAGCTCAATTTAGTCATGGAACCGGTTGCTTCGCCTATATTGCCATCGTTTCAATTTCAACCGATTTTGCATCCGAATCAACCCTTTTTGTCCTCACAGTTCACGTCCCCGATGTAGTTACCGTATCCGAATATGGTTTCCAATTATTGTAGATACCAAAACCAAGATTTCTTTATAGGACCAGGAGCTCGATTCGAACCTTTTAGTCATGAAATCACAAGTTTTCTGAAGATTGTTATATCCCAGATGGGAATTTTGGATTAAGATGAAGAAGAGATGGAATCTCATCAAAAATTTGTCATTATTTCAGTAAAGGGCATTGTATAACATGGCAATGAGTGACTAATCAAAGAATTGAATCTAGATTAACTTCATATTATATACCCAACTTTGTTTTTACATTTACTAGAATTTTACGTCATGTTGTATACCTGGCCACCAGACGGGTATAGTACTAGTTATTATATACGCCTGACACCCACGGCCTCCCCCAACCCTTCAGCGTTCTGACCATCTTCTCCAGGACTTCATCACCAGAGATTTCAGTCTCTCTCAACCATTCCACCTCATCACTCGTCGCTTTTATCTCTCATTCTGAATCGACCTATACTCACCTTTTCGAACTCTTGGAATCACAATCCAACTTCCCCTGCATCGATCCTAAACCTAATAGAGATAAACCCTCCGCCTTACCAACAAATCCTCTAACGGTTGATGCTGGTAGTGGTGGGGTGGTGGGGTGTGTAGAGCTGGAGGTGAGTTGGTATGATAATAGGAATACTCGGGTAGTTGGTACGAGCACTGAACAAGAATAACCCAAATCTCCAGTTCTCCCATTTGAAGACAAGGAAAACCAGACACAAACTGTTTCAAGTATCGACCACACCAAACTCGATCGAACTAGTAAAAGGTGATCGAAACTTAGCCGAAATCACCCAAGACCCAAAATAGACTCAAACTTAGTTTGTAATGCAAAAGCGATAAACCCGAAAACTCAACGGAAACAATAATCAACTGTAAACAAATAAACGTAACTTGATGGAAATAATAAGAGATAGACCAACGACACTGGATATACGTGGAAAACTCAAAACGGGAAAAAACTACGGGCTGATGAGACCATCGAGAAGTCCACTATACTTAGATCGATATTTACGATGTTTGAAAACAGAGAAAGTGGTGGAGAAATTTACAGATTTAATGCTAATCTATAGAGTATATTTGTTGGGAGAAGCCTCGATTGAATTGGAGATTACACCACATGAACTATGGCTGAAACTACTCAAAAAACCGTCCACCATCACTTGATGCGACTTTTCTTGTGGCTTAAGAGACATGCAAACAAGTGCTAACGTGAGTTCTAAAGTGGGTATATATGCTTCTAGGATACTATTTCCTTCCGGCTCACCTTTTATCCACTTCCATGCATACCCATGTCTTTTTCACTTACATGCAAGACTTTATGTTTTAATAGGAAAAAGCAAACAAAGAATAGAATAACCAAAATACTTAATTGGTTATCGAATTTTACTACATTGGTTGTATTAATTAACATATATATTTTTATATTTTTTTTAATTATATAATTAAATATTGTATTTGATAACTTTTTGAAAATGTTCTTTTTGATCATTTTACATGTTTATAAGCTAACTTTGTCAAACGTAACTTTTTTATGAGTTAACTCAAACCAATACTTACTTTGATATAGGGACTAATTCCATTAAAAAGACTAAACCATAAGGACCAAACTGTAACTTCTGTTAAAAAGTCCCAAAAACTTGCTCGCTTGAGTGACCGTGGTCACACCGGTCAACTTTTACCACATCACCGCTATCTCCGGCTCCTCTATTCCGCCACCGCAATACGGCGGATGCCCATTTCAGTTTTCCTTTAATCCCGTAACCTAGTTGCATCCCGTCGATGCTCAACCCACTATTCAAGTGTAAAATCATCAATTCTTTAGTTTGTGTTCCAGTATAACGATAAATAGTCGATTTAATCTCGACAATCACTCGAAATTTTATCTTCCGGATTACATTATTTTGCTGGGTGTTTGTTTCTTTATACCCTTGTGATTGAATTCCAATAAGTGATACTCAATAACTCTCTCTCGACTCCCGCCCTCTCAAAATCGAACTCCAAGTCTCTGGCTCACGCAACCCTCTCCTCGCTGAGCTCGAAGTCTCTGGCTCTCTTAGTCTTAAGCAACCGATTTAGACTTCTGGTAAATTTCTAAACTCTAATGACTAATGTTTATGTCTTTTATGTGTTTCTAATCTGTTTTATTATTTGGATTGATGTCTACTTGTCTTGTTGATTTTTGATAGATGATTAGTTCAATTTGCTAATGTGTGTATCTTGGTTTCTCATTGGCATTTGCTTTATGCTGGGTGTTTCATTTGTTGCTCTTTATAATACTACTAAGGTTGATGATGCCATCCAACTGTTCGATGAAATGCCACAAACATAAACTTTGTGATATTCTTGTTATATTAATTTAAAAGACTGAATGATTGGTTACATAGTTTGATTCTTGATTTAAAGAGTATTGATTTTACTTGTTTTCTATGTGTTTATGTTGCATTTACGTCTTAGAGATAGTAATTACAATTTATCAAGGTCAATATACGAAGCCTACAAAAGAATGGAAGTAACATTGTTGTGTTGTAGTTACTCAAGATATTGTTGGGGAATGGGTTGTTTTTCGAACTAGTGAAAGGTAATTCACCTATGATTTGTTGTCCAATTAGTCATTAAAATTGTGTGGTATCATGATCATGGTCTTTCATGTACTATGGCCTTTAGGACCTTTGATATTAAGATGAAATATGGTTAGGGATTTAGGTTCATGACAAATTAACCACACACGAACTTTTAGAATTGAGTGTTGTACATGTTGCTTAGAGCATTAGCTATTACTTAGTACATGAAACAAAGTTATAAACATAATCAACCATATCTCTTTCCTAGCATGTTGACATATTCTATTAGATGCATCATTTATAATCTATTAGTAATCACGTTGTTTTAATTTCATTTAATGAGTATATAACAATGTCAATTTGCATAAATCTCGTGGTTTCTCTACCTAATGAGTTGTTTGTCAAATGGATTTCATAAACACTAATTCCTATATCATTCTAAACATCTTTTCTGGATTTCTAGCTTACACATCAAATTTGTCTAATGTATTCCCAAAATATTTCTTAAGTAATCTTTAGTTTCCTCATGTGCATTAATGCACAAGCTATATTTGCATTCCTTTAAATCACTCATTTTTCCACATATCTAGTAATTTGTAGCATATTTGTGTTGATAAAAAATGTTAACATTTGAAAAATGATCTGTAAGTGGCCCATGGTGAGTGGTGACTAGTGTGGTTTCTTTCATTTGAAAACTCACGATTCACCGGTAATCCTTGGTCCCTTAGAAAGAGTGTGTTTTGTCTGTTTTTTTAGGTTGGGGGCAATAGGTTTTTTGCCTAGGGCATGAAAAACCTCAGGACCGGTCCTGCCAATAACCATCTGCTGGGCAATCATTATTGATTTCCAAGACAAATATATACACAAAATTACTTCATCACTGGCTTTTGAAGTGGGTGATGGAAGATAAATACAGTGTTGAATCTGCAGAAGCACTTGCGAACGAAGCATTGGTGAGGCACATGAAAATTTGTATGGTTTTTTCAGTTTGTATCTTGTTTTTTTGCTTTTAATTTTACATGCTTCCTTTTCTTATTTGTTAGCGATTGCCGATATCGGAGGCAGTGCCCGTATATGAGCAGCTTTTGGC
Source organism: Saussurea involucrata (assembly GCA_033807775.1). Lineage (NCBI taxonomy): Eukaryota > Viridiplantae > Streptophyta > Magnoliopsida > Asterales > Asteraceae > Saussurea > Saussurea involucrata. Next base: position 124,773,949 of record CM066324.1, on the reverse strand, counting down.
TACGTTTCCCACCGCGGTGAGTTCATAATTGTTTTCGTTCATTAAAAAAAAGAAGCACCCTTTTTCATATGAATGTTTATTAAAACCACGTTAAATCTTGAAACAAGTGTTAGACAGAATTTTGGTGGTGTTTAGATTGTATTGGGTTTTGGTTACATATCAAATATGCATGTTAGGGTTTAATTAGAAGATTAAGTGTTGATTTACTAACGAGTCTTTATCTGTGTGTTTGCTGCTTAGGCAAAATATTGGAAGCAATATGTAGAAGCACATATGGCTGTCAATAATGATGACGCTACAAAACAGATATTTAGTCGATGCCTATTGAATTGCCTGCAGATACCTCTTTGGTACGACTTCTCTTTAAATTTACTTGATTCTGGATAACAGTTACCGTTCATTATGTTAGTAACTTAGTATTCTCAGGTTCATTGCTGGTGATTGGTGGGTACCCTTTCAATTACGAGTGTTTCCATAACGTTCAATTTGTGACACGTGGATCCGTAGTTTCAGCTTGTAGTATTAAATACTTTGCTCTCACCATGACTTTGCCTTTATCTTAATTTGTGCTGCTAATAAACAAGCTGGCAATGCACTTCTTGGTTAACCTTTTATCAGGCAATGTTGCAATATGGGATTTCTGATTATATCGCAATTATATATACTGTAGGCGGTGCTATATCAATTTTATCAGAAAAGCCAATGAGAAGAAGGGGTTAGAGGGTCAGGAGGAGACCAGGAAAGCTTTTGATTTTATGCTGGGTTATGTTGGTTTGTTTTCTTTCCCTGTCCTTTGGAATGACTAGTATTGTTTTTATTTTGGCAAGTATATGTATTTTCTTTTTCTAACAGCATTTTTATGGTTTTATTAATCTCACGATTAAGCAATGGATGAGAAATTAAATGATACAAAATTTCTCTTTCTTGACTAACATTAAATTATACAAGTTGAGTTTTTTGCATTATCTGTGAATAGACTAAAAATTGACCACAGGATGATTAATAAAATATTAAGTTACTCTTGGAATTGGCTTTCTGCTGATTTTTGCTTATTATCCTTTCACGAGCAGGATCTGACATTGCTTCTGGGCCTGTGTGGACAGAGTATATTAACTTCTTAAAATCCTTACCGGTTAGTAAGCTATTCCTTGTTTACACACATATGCAAATTCTTTTTTTTTCATAATTTTTTCTCTTAACCGTTACAAAAATAATGGTGCAGGCTCAAACCGCACAAGAAGAGTCACAAAGGATGATTGCTGTACGGAAAGTATACCAAAAAGCTATTGTGACTCCTACCCATCATGTTGAACAACACTGGAGAGACTACGAGAACTTTGAAAATTCAGTTAGCCGTGCTTTGGTAACTCCATCATATTGCCATCTTCTTTGAAAGCCATTAAAATTTGTTTTCTTTGTGTATAAGTCATTTACAGTTGGCACAGAGCTTAGACATCCCTGGGCTTAAGTCTCACCACTTCCTGCTTTTGCTTAATGATATGTTAACCCCGTGAGGGGCACTGGTGTAGTAAGACTTGTATCCATAAAAAGCGATTTATTGGACATCCGATTATGCTTAATTTCTCTTGATATACGATTTCATAATAAATTTGTATCTTGGCTGATAATATCATATTATTCAGGCAAAAGGACTGGTATCTGAGTATCAGCCAAAATATAACAGTGCAAGGGCTGTCTATAGAGAGCGAAAGAAGTACGTTGACGAGATTGATTGGAATCTGCTTGCCGTGCCACCATCTGGTTCTCTTAAGGCAATTACTTGTGTGTTCTCTTTATTGCTTATATAATTTCTGTGCACTGTGATTATGTGTGTTGTTTCTACTGTTTCATTAATTTATTCAAAGGACACTAAGAAATGCATCACTAAAATATGGAGGTTCCATAATTAAAAGGTCTGTACTTTGCTTCCGCTAATGCATTCCAAATGTAAATGATTGTGAATTTGTGATGGTAAGAAGCACATAATTGTTCTACCTACTATTCTGGTTGAGATATTAGCTCTTGAAGCAGCCATGGTTATAGGGCTCACCGGTTTCCTTGCTTTGACAGGAAGAACTGCAATGGACGGCATGGAAGAGATTCTTAGCCTTCGAGAAGTAAGAAAAGAAGCATGTTTTTGTTTTCTTATTTTAGGGCATGTATTATATCTATATCTCTAAATTATAGGTTTGCATATTATTTATATCGTGATTTATTCATTAAATGCTAACAATAGCATGACTTGTTTGTAACTTCAAAGATTTTTGATTCATTTTTTTTACTATGCATATTTCGTATCTCAGGGAGAATCCTCAAAGGATAGATTCCTCGTCTGCTAACAAGCGCATCTCATTTACTTATGAGCAGGTACTTAAAGTCAATGTTTCAATCTCCATAGCATTCCACTATAATTATAAAGGAACACTTGTGTTCGGGTTATCAAGAGTTGTAATAACATCCCTCCAAACACAATCCTTGAAGTAAATCATCAGATGATATAAGTTGACGCTTATGCCAGCCAGTGGTTTTTATTTATTTCGTTTATTAACAATATTCAATATTTTTTAAGCTCTACCTGTCTATTGTTGGGAAAGTACTGTAAGGGTACTATTTGTTATATATGTCGGCTGCACATTTTGTCTTTTCTAACTTTTACCAACTATTCTGTCTCTAACAAATCCATTTTCAGTGCCTCATGTATTTATATCATTACCCGGATATATGGTATGACTATGCTACATGGCATGCAAAAAGCGGTTCAATAGACTCTGCTATCAAAGTATATCAACGATCTTTGAAGGCTCTTCCTGGTAATTTTGATAAATATTTGTATTTAGCAGTTTGAAGTTTTTTATTGCTTGTAGTACAGTACATTATATCATTACACGAACAGATCCCACCTTTATTACAATTTGGATCTCCAAAGGCCCACTATTACATAGAAAAAAGTGCAAAGAAACTATCAAGAAGTACTGCTACTTGCAATGGTGACACCAAATATGGCAGGGAGTGATAAAGATTGTTGTAACTACTGTATTTAAATGTAAAACTGTACTATTGTTTTGTAAACCATGCATAGTGCACTGTGTTGAGTTGCTTCTTGTTTAGATTGTGCATTGCTAAGGTATGCTTATGCCGAGCTTGAGGAATCCCGTGGGGCAATTCAGGTATTCTAAGGGTGTCATGCGGGTTTCTTTCTTTGCATATTCCGTTGGGCATCCATCTCTCTAACTTCGTTTTCTTTCAGGCTGCAAAAAAGGTATACGAAAGCCTTTTAGGAGATGGTGCCAATGCAACTGCGTTATCACATATACAGGTATGATCCTTCGAACTAGAGCCATCAATTTCCTTTTTCTTTTTCTGGATAAGCGTTGTTAGATTTATTATTCTAATAACTAAACTCACTCTGTTTACCAATTTTATGGTTTATAAGCAATTATATGTTAATGCGCAGTTTATTAGATTCTTAAGAAGAACGGAAGGTGTTGAAGCAGCTCGCAAGTATTTCTTGGATGCACGCAAATCTCCAAATTGTACTTACCATGTTTATGTTGCTTATGCAACAATGGCATTTTGTATGGACAAGGACGCAAAGGTAAATAGCCACTCTGTGTGTTGTACCTTCTTGGTTCTGTTGTTTACAAGTTTGTCATTGTAATTGCTATCATACATGCATCAGTCATCAGTTTTAACTTTAACCTCTGCATCTTAAGTCTTGAGGATATTTGACGATTTTAGCCTTTGAATTGTAGAAGTGATGTCAGAAAGTCTATGAATGAATTCTATTAACCATAAATGTGTTCTTAAGTTTATCTTACTCTTGCTTTCTGTGTGCAGATTGCACACAACGTGTTTGAAGCAGGGTTGAAAAGGTTTATGCATGAGCCTGGATACATTCTTGAGTAAGTATGTGTTTTATTATCCCATTTTTTGGATTTATTCATCAGAATGTTCGTCAACTTTGGGAATTCTTAGAAGTTGCTATGTAGTTATTAATGCTAAAAGTATTGTTATGCCCATGATACTATGGCAGATATACATATAATTGGATTTAAAGATTGCATCTTTAGGTCATTTTGTGGAATATGTCTAATTCGTTTACTTTCCATATTATAGATATGCAGATTTTTTGTCTCGCTTGAATGATGATAGAAATATCAGGGCTTTATTTGAACGTGCATTGAGCTCGCTTCCACCCGAAGAGTCTGTTGAGGTGCATTGCTTTTCACTATAATACTGTTATCATTGTTTGTATCATCTTATCACTGAGAATATCATCATTGTTATGAATATGATTATTCTCGGATGTTATAAATTTCTGATTTTTATTGGGTTGTATGCTATGTGTATTTGGTGCAATTTTACGGTCTTAGCCAGTGGCAGACCCAGTATTTTTTCCGAGCCGGTGCACCGTTAAGGTGGATCAAAGGCCCGTAAAGTCGTGGTTTGATTCTGTGGAAAAGTCAACGCGGTTTAACCCGGGAAAAGTCAACTGTGTCGATTTGGGGAATAAAAAAAAAATATTTTTTCAAATGGAATCCACCTTTTGAGCAAGACGCAAGATTACGTATTAGGCGTAAGGCCGATGTGTTTTTAGCCGAATTCCACCTTTTCGAGGGATTTTTTTCATTTGTTGGTTGATTTTGAGGAATTTTTTAAGCTTTCAGTTGATTTTGAGGGACTTTTTTGGTTGATACCTCTTGCATTTTCTAATATCCGGGAGCACCCTTCAAAGTTCAGCGTGTGCACCTTTCATACCCCAAAAAAATTCTACTTGAGAAAATTGGTTGAGCAGGTGCACAGCCCCCCTGCCCCCCCTCTCCTATAGGGCTCCCCCTGGTTTCAGCCCACACCAACTAGTTGGGAAAAACTTGTTGTAACATCTAATTTGAGTCCCTACAGAGTTGAATTCTTGCATGCTTCTAGTTGCCACAGTTTTATTACAAAATATAAATCTATATAATAGTTGTTTGTGTTCTAGGTTTGGAAGAGGTTCTCTCAGTTTGAGCAGACATATGGAGATCTTGTTAGCATGTTGAAGGTAATTGCTATGTCCCTTTATCTTCCGACTTTGGACTTCAGTTTTCCACTTCAAGAATGTGGGTCCAGTTAGTTTGAAGTTTATGTGTTTCTGAGTTCTGGGCGCGAGTAATTCCTATTTATTGGTCTATGTAGTTACTACCCCGTATGTGCGTTTTTGGTTTCATAGCTTCAGAAGTTCAGATCTTTTTCGTCTTCATACAGGTGGAGCAAAGAAGGAAAGAAGCCCTTGCTAGAACAGGTGAAGAGGGAGCATCGGCTTTACAGAATTCGTTGCAAGATGTTGTATCACGATATAGTTTTATGGATCTATGGCCATGCTCTTCGAGGGAACTCGATCATTTATCTCGTCAAGATGTACCAATCTTTTTATGTCAAATACTATTTTTTCCCTTCTAATCTACTCCCTCCGCCCCAAATGTCCACAATGAAAAAGGAGTGTGTAATTATTGCACTTTTTAATTAACTAAATGACAATTTTACCCTTAATAATAGAGGGAGTAATGAATTTCTCCATCTCATAATTAAGGGTAGAATTGGGAAGTAGGCGCTTACTTTTGAATTTCTGTTTCATTTCAGTGGCTTTCAAGTAATGCAAACAAGAAAGTTGAGAAATCGACTCTGGCAAATGAAGCAGGTTTTGTAGTTAATATTCTAGATTCTAGTTACAGTTACCCATCTTTAATTATTGATTATACTTGCTCTTCTTAACGCAGATAAAAGTCCAGGACAAATGTCGAATTCAAACATATCCTCTAAAGTTATCTATCCGGATACCTCGAGAATGGTGGTCTATGACCCGAGACAAAAGCCAGGTATGCTACAATAAAAACAGAAGCGTTCGAAAACTATTGGTGTTGAGGTACCATATCATCAAGCATAAATGACCAATACCATTATATAATCAAAATACCAGTAAAACCAAACCAAACAAAACGAGCCCAGTATATTCCACCCTGAGGTGGGTCTGGGGCAAGATTGACGCATACATACCTGACCTCTACCCTAAAGGGTAGCGTGGTTGTTTCCGTGAGGACCCCCGACTAGTGAAAAGTGTGAGAAATGGAGAAAAACAGATGCACTAAACGTTGAGAAGTTAGATATGAGTAGGCAAAGGATCGTGTGAGAAGTTGAGATTAACGTGAGAAGTGTGAGAAGTGGATCTGAACCATTGATCACTTTTACTCAAATGCCCTCCCATGAATTGGGGCTTAGAAGGGAATTGATCCGGTGCATCTCATCCTAATATGCATCCATTTCTCATCCAACGGTTGATAATCACTTCTCACGCTTCTCACGTTAACCTCAACTTCTCACCAGAAACCAAGCCTATATATATATATATATATCTGCTCTGCTGATTTATTTGTTTATCATATTTTCTTAGGTTTAACCACTACTAGTCTTCCTTCAACTGCTATCACATTGCCTAGTTCAAATGCATCATCATTGGTCACTGGAGGAGTGCCAACTGCCCCTAATGCTGTTCCAAAACCACTTCCACCTGCTTTAGCAGCGTTTATAGCAAGTTTGCCTGCTGCAGAGGGTAATGGATCAAACCGGTGTCTGTATCACAACTAGTATTTATTCATAGAGACAGGTTCAAATGAGAACAGTAAATATTTTGAGAACATGAGAACTAACTATTGATGATGAATATTGTGATAGATATTCATGATGAAAATCATGGTATTCATGATGCATAATATTCATGAATATTTTAGGGTTATTCATCATGAATGGATTAATGAAATAGTTGGTTCTCATAAAAATATTTACGGTTCTTATTCGAACTTTCCGCTTTATGCATATTTCACTTTGACTTGAAGGTCAAAGGTGCTACATTTTTACTTCGAGATTTGCATGATCATTTTTGCTACATTTTCTAATGGTTGATGAATTCTCTGAAAATGGTATAGGCCCATTGCCTGATGTTGATTACGTTCTATCAATATGTTTACAAAGCACTATACCGATTGGGGAACCTGGGAAATTAGCGACTCAACCACAAGCCGGACCTGCTTCCAGCGATGTTTCTGGTTCAAGCAAGCCCCATATGTTTAAACCAAGGGACAGACAACATGGGAAGAGAAAAGATGCTGACAGTATGCCACAACTTCTCCCTTTCTATCAATTTTTCACATATATATATATATATATATTAATATGTATCAAGTGGGACATAATGAAAACGAAAATGCTTAATATTCATGAATGCTTAGGTATATTCATGATGAATACTTCGTGACTAGTTGGTTCTCAAAATAGTTACGGTTCTTAAATGAACTTTCCCCTATCACAAGCAGCTTATACTATGAGCATCTCCTGGAAATCATGAGATGTTTGACCAAAGGCATAGTTATAAGGATTTGTCAACTATTTGTATATAACTACTTCAAGTAGTGTTTCAACATGTCCTTTTATGTCATTTTATGTTGTCATCCAATTTATTAACTAGTTTTTACCAAACATGACTAGTTTATCAATAGCTTATCAGCTAATTTGCCAAAGATAACCTTAGTTATTAAATGCGACTTTATGTTGCTAGATGATAAAATAATCATTTAAAGATCTTTCATAAATAACCTCATCATGCTTCGTGTGATTATTTCATTGTAGTTGTTGAGATTCTGATTACTTGTTTATTTGTTTAGGGCAAGATGATGACGAGAGTAGCACCGTTCAAAGCCAACCCCTGCCTAAAGATGCTTTCAAGATTCGACAACTAAGAAAGGCCCGAGTTGGTGTTGCACCAACTGGAGCCGCTGCTTCTGGTGCTGCATCTTATGGTAGTGTACAAACTGCATCTGCTTCGTATGGCAGTGGATTTTCCGGTGAGCAATCTGGCAGCTTTGGCTGATGGATCGATTTTGTACTCCGTTTCTGCTTCATAACAGGAGTTAACCCTCCAGCAACCGGTCACACGATAAAAATGGAAAGAAAATTAAAAAGCGAAGGAAATGGTGAAAGCCTGTCTGGGCCTTTGCAAAGTTGTGGAGTGTTGTGTAAATCTATATTCCCCATAATCTACCTGTGGGATATACTGGGTTTGTTTAGTTTCGTTGTAACATCTTTGGGTGAGCAGTAAGAATAAAAAACACAGTTGCTATGAATTCCAAAATTTGTTTGAAACAGATAAAGGAAGCTGTTAAATAGTTATGAGCCTCTCTTTCATTTTTATGACAATCTTTTTATTTATTTGAATGTTATTATTATTTGATGCCCATGAACCCTCTCACCATCCATGCATAAAAATCATACATTGTTTTTGGTTGAAAACTTGACAATAAAAAAATAGTGGTGCATATCAACAACAAATTATTTTATAATTTCTTTAAAATATAGAACTAAAAGTAAAATTTCCTGAAAAAAATAAATTTAACTTCACTATATTTTTTAGATTTTAATATTAATTATATTATTAAAGTATTTTAGAGAAAAGTCTAAAAAAACCCTACGAACTATCTGATTTTGAATGGTCAAGTTCTAAGTTTTTTAATACTGGTTAAATACATTCTTGTAACTTTTAAAAACATGTTAATGTTATACAAATTTGGGAAAAGTCTAAAAATACCCAACAAACTATCTAATTTTCAATAACCAAGTCCCTGAATTTTTTAACAATTAAATCTTTACACTTTTTTCTAAAAAAATTAACTAATAAATCTTTATACCTTTTCCCAAGTTTTTTACCAAATAAATTCTTGTAACTTTTTTTGAACAAATAAATCCAAAACTCTTTTGAATAAGCAATTTGCAAAAATATATCCGAAACATTTGAATGCTTCTGAATTAGTAATGGAAATAATTAAATTTTCTCTATTTAATTGATTCATTTTATTTTGTTGCCAATAGAGTATTAGTATATTTTTTGTTAAAAAAAGTTTCGAATTTATTTGCTTAAAATTAAGTTCATGATTTTGTTTTATCAAAAAAATTTGAGATTTATTTGTTAAAAAAAGTTCAAGAATATATTTGATAAAAAATTAGAAAAAAATTTATTTGTTAAAAAAATCTAGGGACTTAAAAGACGCAAAAGGATGAGTATAATTTATTTGTTAAAAAAAGTTCAAGAACTTATTTGTTGAAAATATGAGAGTAATTTTTGTATGTATCTATTTATATTTTAAGCATAACTTTTGAATATTTCGGAATTAGTAATAGAAATGGTATAAATTTTACCTGTTTAATTGATTCATTTTACTTTGTTGTCAGTTAGAGTAATTATATATTTTTTGTTCAAAAAAGGTTTTGAATTTATTTTTTCAAAATTAAGTTCATTATTTTGTTTCCTCAAATAAGTTATGGATTTATTTGTTCAAAAAAAGTTTTCAAGAATGTATTTGGTAAAAGAAAAAAACTTAGAAAAAAGTATAAAGATTTATTTGTTAATTTTTTTAGGAAAAATGTAAAGATTTATTTGTAAAAAAATTAAGAGACTTAATCATTCAAAATCAGATAGTTTGTTGGGTTTTTTTTAGACTTTTCCCATATTTGTATAACATTAACTTGTTTTTACAGATTACAAGAATGTATTTAACCGGTTTTAGAAAGTTTAAGGGTTTTATCGTTCAAAAAAATAGTTTAAGAACTTAACCATTCAAAATAGATAGTTCGTTAGTGATTTTTAGGCTTTTCCCTAATATTTTATAATCTCAATATATATTACATATCTTAGGTCAACCGGATAAAATATTGTTTGCTTTAATTATATTTGTACTTGCTATTTTAAAACGCATATGATGGATGAGGTAACGCCATTTTAACATCTATAGTTCCTTTCATCAACTTCATCAATTAACCAACTTTTTGAGTTTAATAATGCTTAGATTTTGACTATGTATAAGTAAATTTTGTTGGGCTTTGGACATTTTTGTAAAAGACTGCTTGTTTATCATTTTAGGGTTCTTAAGAGTGTTCTTGGGTTGAGGAATGAAGAGAGATAAGTAAATGACCAAATTAAGTAGGGGTGTTCGCGGTGTGGTTTGATGTAGTTTAGGGCCAAACTGTAAACCGCACCACATTTGTGGTGCGGTTTATGCGTTTGCAAATGATGCATTTCAATCCAATGATTATAAAATCACAACATCAAAATGGATTCGACAAAAACCTATGCATCATCCATACGATAATAAGTTCTATTACGCCCGAAATATGTAATTAAAGATAGTGTAAGACAAACTAAAAAGTTCCAGAATTAATCTAAATGTAAAACTCAAAAATAACTCGATGATGACGTACGGCAAAAAAACAAGAAAGTAAATCAAATGAGCAACCTCTAATGTAAAATTAAAAGTAAAACTAAAAAATTAATAAACAATCAATAATCTATTATTTTATTTTCAATTAATTAAGGACTTTTCTAAACACCCCCTGCACACACACACTGTGTGTGTGTTTATGTGTGTGTGCAAGGGGGTGTAAATAGTATCACCCTTAATTAAAGATAATGTATATGTATTTGAAAATGAGAAATTAATTAAAATACCCCAAGTTTGAAGTTGACTTACCAAAATACCCTAAAAAATTATTTTCTTACCAAAATGCCTATTTTTTCCGCGATAAGATCCCGCGATCGCGGGCAGGGACCAATTGTGTAAATTTTTGCAAGAAATATTTACACTTTCAGTCCCTGGCCCCCGCGATCGAGGCCCGCGATGGCCCGCTATGGGGACTGAAAGTGTAAATAATCTTGCAAAAATTTACACTTTCAGTCCCTGCCCGCTATAGAGGGCTCCCTCCGCGGACTTTTGGTAAGAAAATAATTTTTTGGGGTATTTTGGTAAGTCACTTTCAAACTTGGGGTATTTTAATTAATTTCCCTTTGAAAATACTAGAAGTCTACCCGTGCAATGCAGCGCGATATATCTCGATTTTAATGTTCTAATTTATTTTAATGTGTGGTTTTGAGAAAACGATCATGTTTTTTTTATAAATTTGTTTAAAAATGACGCTTTTTAAGAATTTCATGATTTGAAAGTGGTTAGAGATGATTAATTAATAAGAGTTCACGATTTAAAAATTGTTAGAGATAAGTATTAATCAAGTAATTGACATTAAAAGCGGTACATAAAGCCTCATTAATTGTTTTTAAAAGATTTTAAGTAATTAGCATTAAATAGTGGTACATGAAGTTTTAGAGGTTGTTTTTAAGAGTTTTGCATAGATGCTTTATAATATAATATAGATATATAAAATGTGCGGTATAAAGTGCGATATGATAAAAGTGCAAAACACACGTTGTGGTGTAGGCGGTTTAAATGAATACCCCAAAATTAACTCTCATAATGAGGGAATGTAGGGTCATTTTAGTTAGGGAAATTAATTAAAATACCCTAAGTCAAACCAAGTGTTACCAAAATACCCAAAATCTCTCCTAGTTTGCAAAAATACCCCTTTTTCCGCGATGGGAGCCCGCGATCGCGGGCCAGGGACCATTTCTGACACTTTTTTAAACTTGCAGGGACCATTTTTGAAAAATGGAATCCCGCGATCGCGGGCTCATCCCGCGATGGGGTACTTTTTGTGACTTTTCAATTGCAAGGGACCATTTTTGAAAAATTCCAGGGACCATTTATGAAAAATTGAACCGCGATCGCGTAGAATCCCACTGTTCACCCCCGCTTTCTTTCAATTTGATGAATTTAAAATAAAATGTTACACTTTCAACCCCTATACTTATTTACTAAATTTACTTTATACCTTTTACTTTCATTATTTTAATTTTACATGTAACACATATAATCGTTTATTAACTAAAATACGTTAAAAAAATACGTTTTAATTTTAACAAATTACACCATTATAATCGTCTCTTCGATACGTTCGAAATGAGCCCAATCTTGAATTTTTTTGGATTTATATATTTTAATATATATCATATACAGTTATACACTACATAAAAAATATTTTTTATATTTAAAATTCATACTCTTATAGTTAATTATTTAATTTATGGTACATCTCTTATTTTTTTTCAATTTTGTTTTACACTCCTATCGCATTAACATAATAATCATATATTAACTAATTCATTAAATCGTTTTAAATTATTATTATTTGAATGTGTTTATAGATATCGTGAATGACAATAGGAGAAGGTTTCACGAGAAGAATATTAAATGGGGTTTTGACAAGTTGGTATCACTGGACTCATTTAAGAATTGTGAAAATGGGTATTTGGCGAATGATGATTCATGTGTGTTTGGAGCTGAAGTATTTGCAGTTACAGAGTATTGCAAATCATCTTCCCAACCGAAACGGATACAGTGCATGTAAACAAATAAATCTATTACTGGAAGGCGTCCTGGAGTCCTGTGATCAAGTTAACCTTTTCCTTGATCACGTCCTCCATTCCCATGTAGTCCGATTCGAGTTCTTCTAGTTCCTCTTCAGCTTCCTTAATCTCTCGTTGCAGCTGCCGAACGTGAGCCCTAGTCATGGCCAGTTCTCGTTTCTTCTCCGCTAGATACTCGATTTTCCCCTGCTGAATCCCCCTGTTATGGTTCCACATACCCTTTACCTTTTCGATACCGGCGTTCGCCTCATCAATGGCTTTTTGCACTGCGGGAGTAATTCGTTGACTTTGTCGAAGACCCGTCGGCATAAAATCATACATTGGTGGGGTTCTCATGCCATTATCGAAGTAGTAATTGTCGGATGCCATCTCCCAGTCTGCTTCCTCCTCAGGCGTGAATGGAAAATCGGCTGCAGTTCGCCCACAGTTTGTCCACTCCTCGTCTGTTTCCGGTACCTTCCAGGTACTCCGGCGAGCTCCGTCGTTCAGTGGTTGGTAGGCTCCCGAACGTGAAGTTCCAGCCACATTCGCCGACCTGTTCCCCCTTGATCTTGAACCTCCATCCATTGTGTTAAAAAAAGCGAGAGTGTGTTTGTATAAAAGATAGATAGGAAGTTGTGAATTACTACTTCATCATGCCATCTACTTATAGCCGTGAAAATGTATGTTCTTCATCAGATATGGTCAAAGATTTCGTCTGAAAAAGTTGCCTGCATGATTCGTCTGAATAGTTCACTGCAAGATTCGTTTGAAAAGAGCCTGTAAGATTCCACTGAAAAAGTAACTGCAATATTCGTCTGCTCTTGAATAAAGGTCTTTCATTAGGCAGAAAATTAGTCTTTATGTAGTCAAACATAGCTAATTAATGAAAATTTAGATCAGATTTATATGGTACTATCAAATGCAAGTTTCTATAATATAGATATTGTTCTACATTACATGATACCAATTTTTGCATCATATGAATCACTTCCAGACAACAAGAACCAATACCCCAATAATCAAGAAATAAATGCTTGTTCATCCAATAATCTATGTATTAGGATTATCGCAAGTTTCATAAACCTACTTACTAGGTGTTGAAAATATGGGTTTTACTAAACTTTGGACGCATTTAAATTTATATATATGTGTTATATATAACTAACTTTTAGTAGGTTTATGTTCTCCTATATGAGAGCTTCGAAATGATATATAATGCGTCCAAAATGGAGTATGTGTGAAAGAGATATCGATACTCAAAGTTGAGTAAATGGATGAAATTAGCAAAAACCAAATGAAGTAAACGGTAACTGTATCACAATACTTTAACAAAATAAGTTAATACTAAAAATAATAATTATTTAATGTTACATAAACAACCTAACTACTTAGACAATGCGCATAAATTGACTCCGCCATATGTCGGCGGAAATCCATTGCCTCATCGTCGGTTTCGTTAGGGGGTACCCATATCTCCTCGTTATTTATCAACTTTTGGACATTACGACATACCCATACACCGCAATCCGCATATAACCCGGTCTGCTGGGGTACTTGGCCGGCCATCTTTGTGCGAAAGATACTTGACATTTCGCGACGTCTATGATCCCCTATCAATGAAAAGAACGTATATAGTTTTGCTTTAAACGATTGCATCTGCTCTGTCAATTGTTGTTTGCAGAGACCGTCCTTTTCGCTGTCATATAGGGTCTTGACCATAGTGTCAAGTTCAAACACTCCAAGCAGTCAATGTCTGGGATGCAAGCATATGGGGATGTACACCTGAAATATTACAATATATGTCATATATGTTATTAAATAAAATAACAGTAAAACGATTTACATACCCTATCGAGGAGAGTCCAAGAGGTCCCTTCCGAGCCATTGCATATTTCGACCACGGAGGCGGGACCTTGATGGTCCATCAGTATACACTGAAAGAACATAGTGTGCATGATGGTCCACCTCGTGTCTACGCCACGATGTTTTTGCAACAGGCTAACCCAAGAATCGACGTGCTATGCATAAAAAATAGATGGTTAGACATGTAATATAAATATATTTGATTATATATGACTATAATTTAACTTCATACTAACCGTATCGTCTAAGTCAGAGTTCACAGGGTCATCCGCAAGCAATATTTCAAAAAACGAGGGGTTGATTTCTAAGCCCCCGTAAGGGGTGAATGTCAAGTTGGGGAGGCGACCAGTCCGGCACATCCTCATTATTTCTGATGCCGGGTGAGGCTCCGGTGAAGGCACCTTTCCCTTTTTCTTTCCTCCCTTCTTTCCCCCCGCTTTCTTTGCTTGTTTTTTAGCGGCCGGTGGTGTCGTAGATCCTTGTTGGCCAAACGGGTAACGAAACCATTGTGAAATTGATCGCGGCCGCTTTAGAGGGAGCGGGGTCACCTGTGGTGGTGGATCTAAAACATCCATCGAGTCATCGTCAGGCTCCGAGAAGTGCTCCGAGAAGTGATCCTGGATAATAGGAGACCCCGTCTGAAAATTACGTTACTCAATGTTTTAAGTACAATTTAGGAAATGTTCACAATTAAACCAAAACTACCAAAATAACTTACAGTATGCATTTCCGGCCTGTAATAGTCATCGGCCGAACCGCCAAAGATGTTTGTGATTGCTGTGGTGGCGAACGACGGCATGTGCTGTGCCCCCGACATCCCGGCCTGCGTGACATTGATCATTAAAATAGTTACAAAATTAGGATTATCGATATATAACTATAATGGTTACTCAGTGTCACTAACACTCTCCGGGATAGTCGAATATGATGTGGTGGCGAACGGCGGCGGCATCTGCGAGGTGTATGCCCCCGACATCCCGGCCTGCGTGACATTGATCATTAAAATAGTTACAAAATTAGGAACAAACATATAACTATAATGGTTACTCAGTGTCACTTACACTCTCCGGGATAGTAGAATAGGATGTGGTGGCGAACGGCGTTTCCGACATCCCGGCCCCCGACATCCCGGCCTGCGTGACATTGATCATTATAAGAGTTACAAACTTAGGAACAAACATATAACTATAATGGTTACTCAATGTCACTTACATTTTCAGGGAATGACGGATGGGATGTGGTGGCAAACGTCGAATGTGCCCCCTGTCCGAACGGAGCGGGGATCGGTGTCGTACTCGACAGCTAAAACAAATTTAGAACGTAATATTAATATACAAACTAAATAAACGTGGCCAACAAATTAAGTTAAACACTAACATTGACAGCTCTAAACTGTCTGTAGACTTCCTCCAGATAGTGTACACGTGTCTCTAGCGGCCCGTGGACGTAGTCCCACAGGACTTCATGTGAGCCACGCTGTGGCTCGTAGGAAGGGGCCGCCTGATATGGATTGTAGGAGGAGGAAGGGGGCGCCTGGTAGGAGGAGGAACGGGGCGCCTGGTAGGAGGAGGAACGGGCCGGCTGGTAGGAGGAGGAAGGGGGGGCTGGTATCCACCGGAAGGGGGTCTGTCGTCGTCTTCCTCATCTTCGGAAGTAGGGGGACGTCGAGCCCTTTCCGCCTCTGCGTCAATAAAGGCCACGCTGTCTCTGTACCAATCTGTGCCCATCTCGTCGACAGTAGGCACAAGGCGATCGGCGGGCAAGAGTGGCTGCTAAATATATGATAAAACATAAAAGAAATTAATAAGCGGGACTAACGTATGCAAATTGTAAACATAGTAAAAGAACTTACATTTCTAGACGCTTTGAAGAACTCAATCCAAAGCGACCTACTTAGGGTAACACGCTTGTCCCAACGGGTTCCCCTAAGTACTCGATCGTCGCGCTTGACGAAATATCGGATTGATGCGGGAAACATCTCCAAGATCCATATCTGGAATTAGACAAGAAGAGCAAGTACGTAAAAAGAAAAGCCAAACAGTTTGTATGTATTATTAACAATTGTTATACTACGTATCTAACCTTGAAGGCGTATGTAAAACCACAAAGATTCATCTTTGCATGTCGATCGGCGCGTCTGCCTATGGCTCGGTGCATATTAGAGTAGCAATGTGTCAAGATATGGCTACCCCACGGGTAGCTGTTAAACAGCTCAAGGTCCTCGACGGCCCTAAGGACCGTCGATGAAGCATGCTGGCTATACTCACGGCCCAGGAAGCCCATATCCACGATCACCACCAAGCATACACGGACAGCATCGTCGTCGGTTAGGGCACTAAGGCCCTCTTTCATCTTTTCCCGGGCTGCCTTCAGCTTCAAACGAGATGCTAAAATGCCGAAAACCCTAGGAACGAAGGAGCAGTCTTCTAAGGGAGGAAGGGGGGGAGCCTCTCCAAAACGTAGTCCTGTAATTAGACAGAACTCCCGACGCCCAAAATGCAATTGAGAGCCGAAGAAATCAAAATGCATCTCCTCCGGCTCAGCGTTGGCGTCCTCGACCTCCAACTGTAGAAACATGTGTACTAGCGTAGGGTCGCCACCAGAGTAAGACACATCCATCCATGGCCCGAACGGTGTCCCTCTATAGATGGTCTCAAGGGTATCTGCGCGATCACCTAATCCCCTAAACAGCGCTCCTAATTCCTCGATGTATGAAACTTTGCACCTTACCGTCAAGTCGATGTTAAAGAAATCCTTCTACATAGTC